>CM049804.1:20135262-20881159 GCA_027422405.1 Ptychobarbus kaznakovi | reverse complement strand
ACGCTCGTCGAGCAAATGACGACCATTCAGTGAAGGAAAATGTCAAGCAGCAGCTTCTAATTCGTCATTAACATCAAAGTATACAGAGATAAAACAACCCAAGTATCGATAACAGTATCGTTTCTCCTAAAGCTTACCGGTAGTCCGGTATTGACCCAATTACGTACTGGTCCAAAAAAATACCGGTTCTCGGTACCCATCCTTACTTATTAATAGTTAGTAAGTAGTTGTTAAGTATGGGTATTGGGTAGGATTAGGGATGTAGAATATGGTCATGTAGAATAAATGCTTTATATGTACTAATAAGCAGCCAATATGTTAATAGTAGGCATGCTAATAAGCAACTAGTTAATAGTGAGAATTTCTCCCTATACTAAAGTGTTACCTGTATTCCTAACATACGTAAAGCTGACCTTTAACAGATACAAATATTTAAAAATAAATATTTTATTGTAAATACCTAAAATATTTACAAATCTTTAAAATATTACATTATTTGTAATATTATGCATATTCAATTTTGTAACTTTTATATTCTAAACGAATAGAGAAATAATTGCAAACCATTTTACTATTAGTGTTAAACTTTTGTATCATTTACACCAAAACTAAGTATACTTTTTATTTTTACCAAGGGGACAATAGAGATGCTAAAGTTATTACTAAATATTGTATTACTATTTTGATACTAGATACTAATGTTATTACTAAATATTAATGTTATTACTAAATATTTTATTTAATTTGTAATTTACAAATAATCTAAAATGTTAAATAAAACCGTATTAAACAATTTAAAGTTTACAATTTCGTAATGATAGCTATAAAATAAGAATTTTTAAAGATTCCAAAAGTGTTATTTCTAGCACAGAAGATTACTAAACAAAGTATGTTTTTTTGAGATGTGGTGGAAATGACACTGTGCTCAAAAAGTGTTTTCCATTTCAGTTAAAAATGACAGGAATGGGAAATTTCTTCTAGGATGCATGTATACACTATTGACATTGTTAGAAAACAAAATAAATGCACTAGTGAACAGTTTTAAACCTTTTTTTTTCTAAAAGTCCTCAAGGCCAAACATGCTCCTAGTTGAAGAAACACTCACTGGATGTGTTGGAATGTGTCAAAATGTGTCAGCGCTCTCCACACAGTGTGGGTTTGAGTGTGTAGGCTATCATTTAGAAATACGCTTCAAATGATTGCCATACATTTGATAACAAGATGTTATTCAGAAATACATTAACTTAGACCTTCAAACTGCTCTTTCAGAAAGACACGTTCCTCTTTCTAAGAGGGCACAGAAATTGTTGGGGGTAAAGTAGAAGGGCTCATTTTTCTCAGCAATGCCATCACTTTAACTTAGTTTAATTTCTCTCTATAGCCATTTATATCCTACCCCATCACTGATCTGTACTCCCGTCCTTGACTGACTGTTTTGAGTGTTTGCTTTAGATATTTGACAGAGTAGGACATGTGGTGAATGACTCTAAAGCTTTGCTTTGTTTTTTGGGGGGCTGGGATGGGTGTCATTTTATAAATGCTTCAGGGGTCAATCTGGCTGGTTAGTGGAACTCCGCGTCAGGTGGCTGTCTGATACTCTGTTTGATGGATCACTGTTTACTCAGGTTAGTGACAGTGCTGGCATGATGGAGAGAGGCCACATATGCTGGAGTCATGGCCCAGCATAATTATTAGCTTGGAATTAGTCTTGACTCTCCACTGCAGTCAGCACACTCACAGACCTCCTAGGATCCATTTACACACAAAAATGACATGACATGGCTGCAGTTTCAATCCAACTGGCTCCTTTACATGAGCCTAGTTACATAGTTTTTATTAGTCCCCCAGGAAAAAACAAACAAATTCTGATAAAGAACTCATTAATGTTAGAGGTGTGTGGCATCAGATCCTGTTTGGTGCACTTAGTAGCAAGTATACTAGACATGCAATGCATTATTTCTGAATTGTTCTGTGAAATAATCAGTTATTTTGGTCAAACACACATTTCTTCAGTAAATTCTTTCTATTTAGGCAGAAATTTAGTAAACTGAATAAGATGTATATATTGAATTAGATTTATTGGCGATAGTCAAAAGTGTGGCTCCATGGGGATAGCTTGCAGGTTTTTCCCCACACAAACTTGTACTGATTTGACACTAGGCATGGGATTGAGATGAGGATGAGATTCTCACGGTATGATAACCTTAGATAAAAATACCATGGTTTCACGGTATTGCCATTACAGGTCTAAAATATGTTATTTTTAAATGTCTGGGTAGAAAACAACAGCATTTTTCCCACTGAACACAATATATTTTATTTTTAAGAAACATATAGAACATTTTGGAACCGTAAACATGTCAAGCTTAATAATTAAAATAAATAAGTGAATTATTCTTAATTAAATTAAGTGCAGTCCCTTAAGTAAGCCTAAAAACCTGCATCACAACCGGCCGCAATATCACCCTGCAGCCCAAGACTGGTTGCCCTCTGAAGCTAAGCAGGGTTGGGCCTGGTCAGTACCTGGATGGGAGACCTCCTGGGAAAACTAGGTTGCTGTTGGAAGAGGTGTTAGTGAGGCCAGCAGGGGGTGCTCACCTTGCGGTCTGTGTGGGTCCTAACGCCCCAGTGTAGTGACGGGGACACTGTCAAAAAGCACCGTCTTTCGGATGAGACATTAAACCGAGGTCCTGACTCTCTGTGGTCATTAAAAATCCCATGGCACTTCTCGTAAAGAGTAGGGGTGTAACCCCGGTGTCTTGGCCAATTTCCCACCACTGGCCCTTGTCAATCATGGCCTCCTAATAATCCCCATCCACTGAATTGGCTCTATGACTCTCTCTCGTCTCCACCTGTAGCTGGTGTGTGGTGGTGAGCGCACTGGCGCCGTTGTCCTGTGGCAGCCGTCGCATCATCCAAGTGGATGCTGCACACTGGTGGTGGTTGAGGAGAGACCCCCACATGATTGTAAAGCGCTTGTGTACAACAATACACATAAAGCACTTATAAATGCTTCATTCTTTCTTTCATTCATTAATTCACAACAATAATCAGAAAATAAATTTAGTAAAAAAAAAATCCTTATAAATGAAAAAAAAAAATCCAGTCAGTTAAGTGAGCCTAAACCTGCAGTTCAATAATTTATAAAACATAATCAAAACCATTTCTGTAAAAAAATAAACCTTAAAATAGGGCTGGGCGATATGGCCCAAATTATTACCACGATAATTTTTTTCATATCAGTCGATATCGATAATTATCAAGCTGCCTTAACCACGCATGCATAATATAATTATATACTATTACTCCTGTAATAAAATTCAATGTGAATATCCCACATTTTTGCCACAATATCATGGTGCAGTGAGTTTTACTAATGTTACAGTAAATCCATAGTAAATAATGGCGATGTGTAGATTGGAAAGCCTTCTGACTGTCTCGTCGTTGCACACAGTGCTTCTCTTGTTCGGCTTGTGTTCTTCGCTGAATTCAAGTTTCACACTGACTGGATCTCACAGCGCTGCTTAGTGTTCACGTGACTGAGTAAACGCATCTGCTTTAGTAAGCTTGCACCGCGCGGCAGTTTGAACTGTGATCCGAGCGGATAAACTGTCCGTGTGACTCGATTCAAATGAGTCACGCGGTTTCGTTCCGCTTTTGGCACATAAACATTATATCAAACATTTATCGAACTCTTCATATCGTTTTATCGAGTAAAATTATTTTAACGATAATTATGACATGCTCACTTTCTACACATTCATCTTTAAGTTTGGAGAGGTGAGGTACGAGGATGTGTGCCTGCACATATACATAAAGAGAGATAGAGAGAGCGAATGTGAGTCTCTGTCTTGATCGGGGGTGAAAGAGGGAGAAATGAAGATGACACAAATAGTTTATGTACAACCTGGAAGTATTGATTTAGCGATCGGCACTAAAACGTCATCTGTACGGAACATCGTTGTTTACGGAACATGATTAGTCTACGTTACTGGAAAAATTCCCAAACGGCAGACTTGGTGTTTTTCGACGGGGAAAAAGTTCCAGTGATTCCTCCACTTCGGCCATCTTCATACACACGGGTAACTCTCACTGACACACTGACTGCTGCAGCCTCGCACCAACCAGAGGGGCCATGTGACTCGTGCGCTCTTCACTGCACACAACTGAGGCAGTCCTGCACTTTCTGTCTTTGACGACACGTAAAAAACTGCGCATACCGCAGGAACGTTATAATGAAAAATTTTAGTGGTTTTGAAACCGTGACATTTCCAAACCGCGGTATACCTTGAAACCGGTTATCGTTCCATGCCTATTTGACACATAATACAGATACACTGTAGCACTCGTTAACCCGTTCAGCGTGTGAGGCGTTATGCTCCTGCTATAACTTTCTCTGAGGAGTCCTGCGCGGAGCCTTATGCTCCTGCATAACTTCTCTGAAGGTAGTCCTGACTGCACAGACCACTGTTAAATTCACATCTTTCCGCTCTTTGCACACCTGCATTGTTCTCTCCTCCTCATCTGTCCTGAGGTGTCTGCATGCTGATTGGTCCACATGTTTGCATTTAAAAGAGCTGCCTATGCTTTAAGGGATATTTGACTTGTAAATTAAGGATTTGAATTTATTGGTAGGGTTATGAAGTGACGCTTGTTAAACAGTTGCTGAGTGGTATATTTGCAGTGATTTTGCTGCTGTAATAAATTAAAATGCAATAAAATGAAGCAACATTGGGATTTTAATGATTTTAATGTGCTTTTTAAAAGGCTGTGAAGTTCCACACAGACTGTTATTGGAGTAGTTTCATGAGCCTCGATTAATTTCTGTGAATCAGATTAAATGGTCAATTTCAGTGAATTCATTCAACAGATTCAACAATTTGTTTACATCATCAGTGAAAAATGTGCACTCGTCATTTTTCATTTATTTAAATGTTTGAATAGATATATCTAGGAAAATAATAATGATGTTTATTGCGTGTATTATGCATCAATTATGCATTGAATAATACTGAATATCTTTTTCATTGTATTCAGAAGACAGGTTAGAAAATGTATCTTTATTTTTATTTTTTTTACTTGATTAGTTTGATTTATATTGTGCTTTAAGCAGTTTGAATCTTTATAAATATAGGCCTATAGATTTCAATCATCGTTCAATGACGGGAACTTATGTTCTACACTGCTGTTATTCTGTGTTCCACCGCTAGGGCTAACATCTTTTGTGCGTTGTGTTTCATTGTCACTCTTTTAGATTGTTTTACACGGTTTCTTTAAGAGCTCCTTTGATTAGGCTCAGTATTTTTGTGTTCTGATAGAATGGAAAGCTCTGGCATTACAGCGGTAAACTACAGTGTCCAGAGCCAGCCTGAGAAAACAGTGATGCTTTCATTCATCACATTGGCTGTAATTATCTTTGCTGTATTTTTTCCTCTTTGAATCTTCAGGTTCAGCAGCACCGTCCACCTTAAAGGCTTTTTAATATAATTTTTATGGCTGCCAGGAAGACATTGTGAAGCTATAAAAAGCATGCTGGGACTTATAGCCTTTGCAGTTGTATGTTCTTGGGCAGAAATTATCTATCTCTATCTCTCTCTCTTTCACTGTTTATCACTACATCTGGTACACTTTGGTTGTGTATTCATTGTTTGATTTGATTTGGCTCCAGAATTATTATAACTCTTATAGGGACAACATACATATGGTGACTCATGTCATATTTTGTTTGCATATATATAATAATAACCTAGGTCTGGGCAGAATATCTGCACTCATGCACTCTCTGCAACCTTCAAAATCAAAACTCTTCTGCTTTCAAAGAGATTGTCATCAATTTCATTCTTTATTGAGCAAGAGAGAAGGAGAGAGAGGCTTCATGGTTGCCATTGAATTGAAGGTCTTTCTTGCAGTTGTAAATTGCCCGAGTGATTGTGAGAATATTTCACCCCTTTATTAGTTATGGCGCTGTCGCTGTGTGAGTGATGGTACTCATTCTTCAGCAGGTACCCTGTGTTTCACAGACTAATATAATTCTGTGTGCACAGGTTGATTTGCCTGCTTACCTTCATAGTGTAATATATATATATATATATATATATATATATATATATACGTTCATCTGTTTTTTTGGCTCTATAAATGGGACGATTGTTTTCGTTCGTCTCAGGCCTCTTTATTTACCACGTCAGGGTGACTGATTGTTTCCATGTTCTCCTCTGTGTCTCATATGTGCTATATTGCAGAAAGAGAACATTAAATGTTAATTCAGTTAAAAGAGAAACACATTCTCCAAAATATTCAAACGGGTAATGTGCAGTATCATTCCCTGGTGTATGGAATACCACCAGAATAGCTGAACGAGACAGTATTTCTGACACACAATCTGTTGTAAAAATACTTTGCATCAGACAAGAATGGATCTGTGTTGAATAATAGAAGGTGAAACATTTATTTAACTACAAATGGAACATTTATGCTGTTAGCACAAATGGGGCACTAACTGGATATCACACAAAGCATTGAAGCTATTTCAGCATAACTGTGTCATGATTTTGCATCATTCCACTTCTAGTGGCTTTATACATGTGATAAGACTGCACAATGATAATGCATAATAAAACAGTACATCCTCAAGAAAGAAAATAATCAATTATTCACCCTTATGTTGTTACGAACCTGTATGTCTGCAGTTTTCCTTCTAGTGCAAGCAAATTAAATTTTATGTTATTTAATTTTATTTTATTCAGTGCGTACTGTTTGTGTAATAATTATAACCTGGTGTTTATTGTAGAAAATGCTTAACAGATTACTGGATGTTTACTATTTAATTTATTGCTTTTTTTCTATAATAGCATTACAGAACAGAATAAAGAAGATGTAGCTTTTTTTAAAACACATAACAGCTTCATTTCAGCATAACAAAGCTATATTGATTAACCACTAATTTATAGTTTGTAGTAGAGAATGTAGTGAAAATTATAGGGAGAACAGCAGGTAACAGGATAAAGTTGCGGTCCAGATATTAATTATTCTTGTACCACAGTTCAATGCATCAGGGCACTTGTTCTAACCATTACTAGACCATGGCTTTGTCATGATGCGCTGCCCATCTCTTCAACACACGTTCACACAGAGTGCATAGTGGAAGATAAAGCGGGTCGGAGTCCAGGGTGTCCGCAGAAGGTCAGCAGTGTGTCTGTGTTTGTGTTTATCTGTCCGAAGAGTTGAGCAGGATCAGTTCAGGTGCTGGACGTCTGCCGTTGGCTTGGCCACTGCTCTCCTTACTGCTGGAGCCGGTCGACATGTTTTATTACTCTGAAAAATGATGGCAGCTCAGTTAACCATCAGCAGATAACCCGTAAAATCTTCTGTGCTTCACCAAAAGTGTCGTATGTACGTTCCACAGAATGTGTTGTGAGAAATGTGGCCGCTTGTAGACACTCATAGTTACAGGGGAAGGCTCCAAGTGGAGCAGGATAGAGATAGAGAGCAGTGACTCTCCAGACTGTGTGGGAATGTTGTGCCAAACATCCAAGCCAAGCTGCCTCTTCTCTTTGAGTAAATCTCACCCTCTGATTTCAAAGTTGCATCTCAGATTGCTGTTGCATCATATTAAAACTGCACATCGTCTCCTCATCATGAGTGTCCCAGATTTTCCCATAACTCCCTAAGCACCCCACACTTGAAACACAGGCTTCAAACACCTGGAGAAGATGGAGAGGTGCTACATGATGACCTGCACCATTCAGATATTTGTAACTGAATAAATTCAACATATTGTTTAGCTTCAATACAAAGGAAATAGTAGAACAAACTGGGCTGAACTACCACAGCATTAGTTTAATAAACTGTTTCTTTGAGATTCTTTGAAATGGAATATTTAATATAACTTTATGAATTTCTTGGCCGCCACTTTTGAGCAGTTTAATCCAAATGAAAGATTATTATTGGTCTACTGACCCCACACTTTTGAACAGTAATGTAGTTAGATAAATGCTACTTGGTTTGACATTTTGTTATTTTAAAGCATGATAGCACAAGCAGAGTTTGCAAGCTAAACATTTCAAGTTGAAGATAAAATGTCTGTTCGTCAAATATTAGTGGATCATAGTTAATGTTAAGTGTCATAAAAACTCTATTTTGTATTTTATTACGGGCCTTATTTCTTCCCTTTAAAAAGTGCTTTTGCTGCATTGGCTCCCATAACTTAAAATCTCATCTGCAGTGTCTGAGTGGTGGTTTAGTTAAAGAAGATCCATGCAGTAGTCTGCATAAATCACTCAGGGGAGTGTCTGGTATATGGCTTATCAGTAACAAGTATCTGGGCTGGTCGGTCTGATTGATGTTCGCTCTCTTGGATAGACTACAATTACTTTTTGTTCTTGCTGACAGAGAAGAGGTTCAACTGAGCAGATGTTGGTTTAAATGTTAGCATGTCAAACATAGAAACAGAACATCCATGAACTGAAGTTTTGCAGTGAGGGGAACCTGTGTGATTTTAATTATAATGTGATGTAGTTTTGTTTGCATTGAAACAAGCCGACCTCACACATCAGACAGTATTGTACTGTACGCGTCTCCTCCAGTCTGTGTAGCTTCACTGTAATCTGCAATGATATACTGTACAGTAAGAGGTATTTCCCTGCTCTTGCCAACTGGGTCACAACTGATGAAACAAGTCAGGAAAGGGGGGATTTTCCGCTAGGGAGGAAGTGCGTAAGTTTAAAAATAAAACACTGAGTAGTTTTAAGAAAGAGCGAGGTACTAATGCAAGCACATGTTGAGATGAATTTTGCTAATTCAAGTCGTGGTCTTTGTGGTTAGTATGTGTCGAACACTGAGGTGCAAATTTCCTGTTCTATCTGCTCTGTCTTTTAAACACAGCTGTCTGTTTTATGGTGGTTGTGCTTGTGTACATTGATGTTTTAGATTTGAATACCATAAATAAATATAATAAATCAGTCTCTCTCATGCTAATTTAATGTTAATTTCACTGTGACACAAAGCATAGGTTTGTCTTTTATTTGATGCTTTTTACATTTAGCAGAAGCTTTTATCCAAAGCGACTTCCAGTGCATTCAGGCTATACATTTTTTTATCAGTATGTGTGTTCCCTGGGAATCGAACCCACAACGTTTGCACTGCTAACGCAATGCTCTACCACTGAGCCACAGGAACACTCGAAGGAAAGGGGGGACTTTCCGCTAGGGAGGAAATGCATAAGTTTAAAAATAAAACACTGTGTAGTTTTAGGAAAGAGCGAGGTACTAATGCAAGCACATGTTGAGATGAATTTTGCTAATGCAAGTCGTGGTCTTTGTGGTTAGTATGTGTCGAACACTGAGGTGCAAATTTCCTGTTCTATCTGCTCTGTCTTTTAAACACAGCTGTCTGTTTTATGGTGGTTGTGCTTATGTACATTGATGTTTTAGATTTGAATACCATAAATAAATATAATAAATCTGTCTCTCTCATGCTAATTTAATGTTAATTATATATTTTCATGTGACAACACTAAAGAAATGACACTTTTCTTCAGTGTAAAGTAGTGAGTGTACAGCTTGTAAAACAGTGTAAATTTGCTGTTCCCTCAAAATAACTCAACACACAGCCATTAATGTCTAAACTGCTGGCCAATAAAGTGAGTACACCCCTAAGTAAAAATGTCCAAATTGGGCCCAAAGTGTTAATATTTTGTGTGGCCACCAGCACTTCCTTAACCCTCTTGTGCATGGAGTTCACCAGAGCTTCACAGGTTGCCACTGGAGTCCTCTTCCACTCCTCCATGACGACATCAAGGAGCTGCTCCACCTTGCGCTCCTCCACCTTCCGTTTGAGAATGCCCCACAGATTACCTTTACCCTCAGCTTCTTTAGCAAGGCAGTGATCGTTTTGGAGGCATGTTTGGGGTCGTTATCATGTTGGAATACTGCCCTGCGGCCTAGTCTCCGAAGCGAGCGGATCATGCTCTGCATCAGTATGTCATATAGTACATGTTGGCATTAATGGTTCCCTCAATGAACCTGCAGCCCCAGACCATGACACTCCCACCACAATGCTTGACTGTAGGTAAGACACTCTTGTCTTTTCCTCACCTGGTTGCCACCACACACGCTTGACACCATCTGAACCAAATAAGTTTATCTTGGTCTCATCAGACCACAGGACATGGTTCCAGTAACCCATGTCCTTAGTCTGCCTGTCTTTAGCAAACTGTTTGCAGGCTTTCTTGTGCTTCATCTTTAGAAGAGGCTTCTTTCTGGGAAAACAGCCATGCAGACCAATTTGATGCAGTGTGCGGCGTGTGGTCTGAGCACTGACAGGCTGACCCCCCTTCAACCTCTGCAGCAATTCTGGCAGCACTCATACATCTATTTCCCAAACACAACCTCTGGATATGACGCCATTCTGAGTGGAACCTGTCCTGTTAAACCGCTGTATGGTCTTGGCCACCGTGCAGCAGTTCAGTCTCAGGGTCTTGGCAATCTTCTTATAGCCTACGCCATCTTTATGTAGAGCAAAAATTCTTTTTTTAAGATCTAGCGCTGTTGTGATTCATTGATTCTAGTCGACTAGTCTATTTTTAAAAATGGAAGTTGCGCATTTCACGGATGAGAATCCATAAAACACATTATTGGAGTATTTTTCAAGGCTGCATGATATATTAAACCCATTTAAAATCATAATTAAGCATAATTGTGAATTTACAAATGCTATGATTTAATTAAATAATTATATGCGATGCAGTTCTAATACAGTATGCGATTTCATTATTTAGATGTGTGTAGATTAAGTATGTGCATCACACAGCGTAGTGTGTTCACAGTAGTTCCACAAAAACTTATCATTTACATGTGTGGAGTGTCTCAAACTCCATCTCTGCATGTTGTTGTGAGTTTGTGTTTATTATAACGTTCATCTAGGAATGCAACGTGTGCCATTTCATCAGATTTGTAAATCTAAGCAAACACAGGAGAATAAATCGCCATTTCAAAATGAAAGCTCAATATTTAAAGAAACATTTGAATTAATGGTGTTTGGTCCAAGGATTAGATCACTCTGAATTTACAGGCTGTTGGCGCCCCTGCATTTTGATGGCCTAATGTTGATAATACATATTCGTTTAATTACTGTGATACTTTATTGCTATAGCATTTCTATTATATATGTATTTAAGTATTTTGTCCCAAAGGAATGATAAAAAATATCGCCAAATATTAAAGATTAAGTGGTATACCAATTATTACTGCATTTGAATTGGACAGAAATGGTGTTTGGTCGTTCCATAAATTTTATATTAAACAAGGATTAGATCACGCATTACTGTGTAAAAATTATCATCAGGCTGTTGGCGCCCCCTGCAGGCCTTTGTCATTATGCGTAATGTACATTAGCTCTAATGTTGATAATACATTATGTATTTAAACAGTTTTGTTCAATAAAACCATATGATTTCTAGCTTTGATACTTTAATTGAACTAATTATTAATGCATAATTGCTATTATATATGTATTTTAAGTCATTTTAAAAGCTATTGTTCACTTACATACATTTTTATTACCACAACAAATTATTATAACTATAGGGTCCTATGAAATCCGTTTTATGTCCAAACTCAGTTTTTTTCATTTACATTTTTCTATACTCTGTTTTAATGGTTAAATAAGATTTTATTAAATCAAAAAGCCTGTCTAATTAATTGAGTTTTACAGTTTTATCTGTACCAAATTCTGTTTTCCATTATTTTCTGGATTCCATTTGAATGGTTCCATTACATTTTTATAATCAAAAGCATCTCCAATTATTTGATTTTGTATAAAAAAAATGTTTTACATTTTTTAAACTAAATAAATTCTGGTAAATAATATTTCTGCTAAAATTCTGCTATTTTTTATTATAATTGTATTAATAGTAGACTAGAACTTGTGGATATGTTTTCATTCTTACACTATAACACTGAACTTTGATTTCAGTGATTTGGACACTTGCTTCTTGCAAGTCTCTATGTTGCACTTTACTTTTGCTTTAAAAAGGGATTTCATAGAAATGTGGATTACTAAAATATGTGGTTTAATAAAATATTCTTAAGTAAAATTGTTGATTTTTCTGTGGGAAATTAATTGTTTAGATTAATTGATAAATTAGTCGATAGATTAATCGAAATAAAAAGTCATTAGTGGCAGCCCTATTCAGATCCTCAGAGAGTTATTTGCCATGAGGTGCCATGTTGAATTTCCAGTAACCAGTATGAGAGAGTGAGAGCGATAACACCAAATTTAACACACCTGCTCCCCATTCACACCTGAGACCTTGTAACACTAACAAGTCACATGACAGCGGGGAGATAAAATGGCTAATTGGGCCCAATTTGAGAATTTTCACTTAGGGGTGTACTCACTTTTGTGGCCAGCGGTTTAGACATTAATGGCTGTGTTGAGTTATTTTAAACAAATTTACATTGTTATACAAGCTGTACACTCACTACTTTACATTGTAGCAAAGTGTCATTTCTTCAGTGTTGTCACATGAAAATATATAATAAAATATAAAAAAAATGTGAGGGGTGTGCTCACTTCTGTGATATACTGTATGTATGTATATATATATATATATATATATATATATTAGGGCTGTCAATCGATTAAAATATTTAATTGCGATTAATCGCATGATTGTCATGAGTTAACTCACGATTAGTCGCAATTAATCACACATTTTTATTTGTTCTAAATGTACCTTAAATTAATACTTTTCAAGTTTTTAATACTCTAATCAACATGGGCATGGACAAATATAGATGCTTTATGCAAATGTATGTTTATTATTATTGAAACCATAGTCAACATAGAACATGAAGACTAGACATGTTTCAAAAGTAATAGATGTTTTTCAAGGAACTTGTTCATGTCTATTAGACACATGAAAAAAGATACACCAGGTTCCCATTACTTATCTTTCTTTGCACTGAGCGATTTACTTACACAAACCGGTTTACATTTGTGGAGGACAGGGCAACTCACTTCTTCTGAACATGCAAAATGTACATAGCCTATTTTGTTTACTATTACATTTGTTTGCCTCTCTGTGCCCACATACTGTATTTTGATGCAGCCAAATTCTTTTCATTTATATGTTTTCATTTATATATTTTACTGTTTCTGTTGTCAGACAATGGAATGAATATGAAAAAGTGATTGATACGCAACCCATTAAGACTACATAACTAGCTCTCCTTTACAAGATGTTAATCTGCACAAAAAATCCTTATAATCGAGCCATTGTCTGATTAAATAAAATTCTCATAAGATAATGACAATAGCTGTGCTGTGATTTTGGCTATACTTGCATGTAAAATTAGAGAAGCAAGCCACAATATCTGTGTTTAACTGAATTAAGCTCTGCTCTTCTCTGCCGTGCGCTGAACAGAAACTGAGCAGATGCAGAGAGAGAGAGAGAGAGAGAGAGAGAGAGAGATGTGTGCGCGCGCGTTGAACAGAAACTGAGCAGATGCAGAGAGAGAGAGCGAGAGAGATGTGTGTGTGCACGCTGAATAGAAACTGAGCAGACACAGAGAGAGAGAGAGAGAGAGATGTGTATGTGCGTGCTGAATAGAAACTGAGCAGATGCGGAGAGAGAGAGAGAAAGAGAGAGAGGTGAGTGTGTGCGCGCTGAATAGAAACTGAGCAGACGCAGAGAGAGAGAGAGTGAGAAAGATGTGTGTGCGCGTGCTGAATAGAAACTGAGCAGATGCGGAGATAGAGAGAAAGAGAGAGAGGTGTGTGCGCGTGCTGGGAAAGCAAGACCTCTCGCTCGCGTGGCAGTACCGGCGATTCTCGGAGACTAAATAAGGTTTGGGTGCTTTTTTTTGTCGCTAAAGGGGTCTGCAATGTTGCTAAGTTGGCAACACTGTGCATCTCCGTTTATCCAACTATGGGTTGGCCACGAGTCAAACAGAAAATACGCGTTGCGTTAATTGCGCGTTAATAAAATTAGTGCTGTTAAAAGGATTAACGCGTTAACTTTGACAGCACTAATATATATATATATATATATATATATACGAATACATTAATTCATCTTTAATTTTATTTGAACCTTTATTGAATGATTTGTAAAACGTTTTATCCATGCAGTTCCTTGATCAATGCACATGAGACTAAAAAGTCTATGTGGAACTTAAGTCGAGGAAGTGTGAGTGTTAAACTGTGGACTATGGCCATGCTCTGAGGAAACCCATGACATGCTAAGACTAATGTGGTTCACACATGCAGAATACTTATTCACACTTTTTTTTTTCTCGGCCAGGCTTGAATGTATTCACATGGCTCATCTGGCTTGTTAAACAACAGTTTTTACTGTCTTCTAATGGCTGTGTGATTCTTGAATGCCAACAGTTTTAAAATACAGATGAGAAGAGCAGCGGTTTGTGTGTGGGGTCATCCACAAAGATGTCTGTTTGTGCAAGTGTGCGAAATCCTGCATCTGAATTACTGTATAAACTAGTTTAGTCGTGAAATATGCAGATGTGAAATATGGTGCTGAGCTTGACTTTTTGTATTAAATTGGGATATTACAGACAATAAACAAACATCTAAATAAAATTACATAATTCTTTGTTTAAATTTAGCATTGCTATCATACAAGTGTTTTATAATGTTGCTAAAAAGAATAGATTATTTTGTACCAAATTAAATTAAACTAAAAATTATTCTTTCATACTTTGAGCGTAGTAATTCTGAGTGGCTTCCTGGGTGAAACAATATGTACTGTAAAATAAGTTCTGTATTAGTAAACTTGGCTTGATTTGAAACTGAAATTAGCCTATTTTTTGTCTTTCTGTAGATCTGAAGAGGGAAGCGAGCATCTGCCACATGCTGAAACATGCTCACATAGTGGAGCTTCTGGAGAACTACAGCTCTGATGGGATGCTCTACATGGTGTTTGAGTTGTAAGTCTTTCATTCTGAGCAAATCCCCACTTGTTTTATCATACCACTATCCTTTATTCACATACAATTTTAAATGCAATGAAAGTCCAACACATCCATATGGTTTTATGGCTCGTTTCCACTGAGTGGTATGGTTCGATACAGTACGGTACGCAATTATTTCTGTTTCCACTGTCAGAAGTTGTAAATGGTACCAAAACAACGAACCGCACTGTACCACTTTTTTGGTACCCTTCTGCTGGGGTACCTAGCACTGCAAAGCATACCAAAAGGGTGGAGCTAAACTCACTGCAGAAGTTGATTGGTTGAAAGGGATAAAGCTTCTCCTTCACTCGTTTCGCCAAAAATATATAACAGTGTATTTTAACATTTTATATTTTCACACAGACAATAGCCGTTTCTCAATATGCGTTCTTGTCTATTCTTGTGGACTTGTGAAACGTCATTACCCCAAAACCCGTGTAATTTAAAAAATATTACTGTTATCGTGTCATGAAATGTAGTTTTAAGAGTTTTTCAGGTGAGAATGTAGTTGTTTAAAAATCAAATCTGCGGTTTATTTATAAAGATAGCGCCTATTTTGATAAATTTGCTATGCCGATTTCGGAGCTCCAGGTGATCACCGGGCGCTCAGTGCTCGTGTATCCGCCTCGAGCAGCCTTACGCTCGGCTAGTCCTTCCGACATTTGCCGCTGGCTCTGATGTCTCTGTAGTGGCCATTGGAGATACTTCGGAATGCGGAGGAGAACAATGGGCACTTGAATAATCCCCTGAGGCGACAGATCAAGAAGCACCGCAGGAAGCGTGCTGGAATTCGCAACAGTCTGAGAAAAAGGGCTCACAGTCCTCCTCTACCGAGCATTCTGCTCACTAATGTCCAATCCTTGGAGAATAAGATGGACGATCTTAGAGCCAGGATAAGTTTCCAACGGGACATAAGGGACTGTAACATCCTTTGTTTGTCTGAAACATGGCTCACGTCCTCAGTCCCGGACACTGCTGTAACGCTGTCTGATAACTTTTCTGTTTTACGGATGGACAGAACAGCCGAGGCTGGTAAAACCAAAGGTGGAGGAGTGTGTTTCATGATTAACAAGAAATGGTGTGACCCCAGTAATATCTCCACTCTGTCACGCTCCTGCTTGCCTCATCTGGAACATCTATCCATTATTTGCCGCCCATTCTATCTGACCTGGGATTTTTCATCGATCATTGTTACTGCTGTATACATTCCACCACAGTCAGACACTGGCTTGGCTTTGTCTAAGCTTCACGATGTGCTCAGCGGCCAGAACATGTGAGCGGAGTGGAATTAATAACGTCACGCTGAAACATAACCGTTACTTATCGGACTACTGCTTTAATTGAGACATTTATTGAATAATTTCATTATAAACGGGGGAAGAAAATAGGCCTACTGGAGACATTTATTGTCAGAACGGGATTTGGTTTACCCGTGAGCGTGAGCGGAACATTAGCGGAGCGTTTGCTTTGGCCGTGAACGACTGAGCGCAGCGCACGCCCACAAAGCGGAATATTGAGCTGAGCATCACACCGCTCTGCTCACATGCTCTGTCAGCGGATACATTAACAAACACCCTGACACTGCACTGCCTTTATCATCGCAGGGGACTTTAACAAAGCCAACTTCAGGTAGGCCATGCCAAACTTTTATCAGCATGTATCCTGTCCAACTAGTGGACCGAATACACTGGATCATTGCTACTCTCAGTTTAAGAATGCCTACAAAGCCCGCTCACTACCGACTTTTGGCAAATCGGACCATTACGCCACTTTCCTCACACCGGAATATAAACAAAGGCTCGTTCAGGAACCCCTGGCGAAGAGAGTAGTGACATGCTGGTCCTCCCACTCAGAAGCTATGCTATAGGCAGCTCTTGATGACGTCGATTGGGACATGTTCCGGGAGAGTTCATCTGACGTCAGCGAGTTCGCAGATGTAGCATTAAGCTTTGTCAAGAAGCTAACCGAGCAAGCTATTGAAACAGTAACTTTAAGGACATTCTCAAATCAGAAACCGTGGGTGGACAGAACAATCCATGCTGCAGTTAACCAACAAACTGCCGCATACAACGCCGGTCTTTTGTCGGGAAACATGCGAGTGTACAAAGCATCGTGCTATGCTCTCCGACACGCAGTAAGAGCCGCCAAACTCCGATACAGGGAGAGAATAGAGTCTCATTTTCAGCTCAATAACTCCCGGCGCATGTGGGAGGGACTGAGGACCATCTGTTCCTTTGGAAATAAATCCTCCGCTGAGGTGAGAGCAGATGCGTTGCTGGTTAACGAGTTAAACTATTTCTATGGCCGCTTTGAATACAATTGCGACAGCGCGACTCTGCCGATCCGCGCGTCAGGAAGCAGCAGGCAGAGCAGCGATGATCATGTAATCAACTTGTCGGAGGATGAGGTTCGGAGGGAACTAAAGCGAGTGAATGTCAGGAAAGCAGCCAGACCTGATGGGATTACTGGCTGTGTTCTGAGGTCCTGTGCTAATCAGCTTGCTGGTTACATCCATCTTTAATGAGACTCTTGCTACCTCTGTGGTTCCCACCTCCTTTACAAAATCTGTCATCCTCCCTGTGCCTAAGAACAATAAACCCTCTTGCCTGAATGACTATCGTCCAGTTGCCCTCACATCAATAGTCATGAAGGTTTTTGAGAGACTTGTAAAGAACCACATTTGCTCCTCCATCCCTGTTACTTTGGACCATCTTCAGTTTCGCCCAAATAGATCTACTGACGATGCCATCTCTCACGTCCTGCACTCTTCTCTCACACACATTGACAGCAACAATGGGAACTATGTAAGGCTGCTATTCATTGACTGTAGCTCAGCTTTCAATACTATAGTCCACATCAAGCTAGCTTTTAAATTCACAGACCTCGGCCTAGACTCTTCACTCTGCGACTGGATACAAGACTTCCTCAACGGCAGACCTCAAGTCATGAAAGTAGGCCAGTACACCTCAAACTCCATCACCCTGAACGTAGGAGCCCCACAGGGCTGTGTCCTGAGTCCCCTGCTCTATTCTCTCTACACACACGACTGCGTGTCCTCTCACAACTCCACTTCTATTATCACATTTTCTGGTGAAACTGTGGTTCTGGGCCTCATTTCCAACAATGATGAGACCGCATACTTGGATGAGGTAGCGAGACTTACATCATGGTGCCAGGACAACTGTCTCTCTCTGAATGTGAGCAAAACTAAAGAGCTGATCGTGGACTTCAGGAAGAGACAGCAAAGGCCCTACACTCCTCTTATGATTAGTGGGACCCCTGTGGAGAGGGTGAGCAGCTTCAAGTACCTCGGTGTAAACATCTCCGAGGACCTGACTAGGACTGCACACATTCAAACACAGGTTAACACAGTCAATACACTCAGTTTATCTCAGTGTGGTATGGAAATGGCTCCAGTCAGGACTGCAAAGCCCCGCAGAAAGTTGTGCGCTTAGCTGAGCGCATCTCAGGATCTGCTCTCCACTCTCTGCAGCACATCTACCTCAAACGCTGCAAAAGCAGAGCTGATAAAATAATCAAAGTAACAAATCACCCTGGTAACTTGGTTATTCCAAGTTGGTTATTACACCCTGGATATTCTAGGTAAAGTGTTCCTGTGGCTCAGTGGTTAGAGCATTGTGTTAGCAGCGCAAAGGTTGTGGGTTCGATTCCCAGGGAACACACATACTGACAATACAAATGTATAACCTGAATGCACTGTAAGTCGCTTTGGATAAAAGCGTCTGCTAAATGCATAAATGTAAATGTAACTGTCTTTTAATTTTGCTTACATCTGGTAAGCGCTTCCGTAGCCTGATTGCAAAAACTGAGAGACTTAGGAGGAGCTTCTTCCCCCAGGCCATCAGGCTCCTAAACGCAAACTCTCATAACATCAACATGACTCCATTTAATAATCACTTAATAATCAGTAAGATATTCATTATTCTCTACCATTCGTATTGCTGCTATGTAAATACCCTGCACAACCTGTTTGCACATTCTTTTTGCGCATTCCTGCTTATATTATTATTTATTAAGTCTACAGTATACTGTCCTGCAAATTTTATTTTATAGCAAATTTTATTTGATTATTTTATTCTTTATTATTTTGTTTACTTCATTTTTTTCCATACCTATATTTATGTATATTCTCTTGTGTTTGTATTCCATATAATTGCACTGTCCATGGAGCGGACCTGACTTACATTTCACTGCTGGTTATATTCTGTATAACTGTGTATGTGACGATTACAAATCTTGAATCTTGAATCTTTCTGAATACAAAGGAAGATATTCTGAAGAATGTGGGAAACAGAGCAGTTCTGGGCCACCATTGATAGCCCGATTACAAAATATCTTCCTTTGTGTTCGACAGAACAAAGACATTCATACAGGTTTGGAACTGGTTTGGATAGTTCACCCAAAAATGAAAATTCTGTCATTATTTATTCACCCTCAAGTAATTCCAAACCTGTATGACTTTCTTTGTTCTGCCGAACACAAAGGAAGCTATTTTGAAGAAAGTTTGTAATCAGGCTGTTTTGGGGCAGCATTGACTTCCATAGTAGGAAAGAAAAAATACTATGGAAGTTTATGGTGCCCCAGAACTGCTCTGTTTCCCACATTCTTCAGAATATCTTCCTTTGTGTTCAGCAGAACAAAGACATTCATACAGGTTTGGAACTTCTTGAGGGTGAGTAAATGATGACAGAATTTTCATTTTTGGGTGAACTATCCCATTAAAATGAATTATTGAATAAATTATTCAATGAATCCCATTATTGAATTCAGTGATGGCATCATTCAGTTCAGTTTAAATAGTATCTGTGCAATCAAGTCGACGATATCGCTGGAAATGAAGTGTCCCCAACTAAGCAAGCCAGAGGCGACAGCGGCAAGGAACCAAAACTCCATCTGTGACAGAACAGAGAAAAAAACCTTGGGAGAAACCAGGCTCAGTCGGGGGACCAGTTCTCCTCTGGCCAGACGAACCAGCAGTTTGTTCCAACTGCAGCAAAGTCAGATTGTAAGGGCTCAACTGGTTCCAGTGGTCTTTTCCCAATGGCTGTCTAGGTGACGGGGTCCTCACTGGGGATCTGTCTCTGGGGCTCATCTAGGTGTCCTGGTCTCCGCTGACGTTCAGGGCTGTAGAGGTTTTCTCTAGGTGTTGATCCTGGTGACTGCAGTGACCATCCGGGCTGGATATGGACTGGATTGGGTAGCAACGGTGATGTCGGAATAATAAAGAAACAGACTAATATTAATGTAGATGTCAATCTTCTTATGATGTAACAAGTACATCATGTGTTATGGGAAGTGTTCCCGGTTCCGGTTGACCTAATTAATGCAGTCTAACAATCCTTTAATGGATTTGAATATTAGAAGTGTATTAGTGTGTTATGTGTACGTCAGGTTAAAGAGATGGGTCTTTAATCTAGATTTAAACTGACAGAGTGTGTCTGCCTCCCGAACTGTGTTAGGTAGATTATTCCAAAGTTTGGGAGCTAAATAGAAAAAGGATCTGCCGCCCGCAGTTGATTTTGATATTCTAGGTATTATCAAATTGCCATAGTATTTAGAACGCAGCGTACGTGGAGGACTATAATGCGATAAGAGCTCGCTCAAGTACTGAGGAGCTAAACCATTCAAGGCTTTATTAGTAATTAACATGATTTTAAAGTCTATACGATGTTTAAAAGGAGAGCCAGTGTTGACATAACAATATTATTTAAAGAAAAATCCTAATACTTTACATGTTATTGCATTATCATGAGTCATATTTTTCTCTTACCAAAATTAACCATGGTTTATTACAGTAAAAGTGTTTTTTTGGTCAGATTGATCACAATCAATTTTAATTTACAACCATAGTTTTACTACACATTTCATGGTTAGACTATGGTTAATGTAGAAAAACCATGGTTCATTTTATTGTTACCATGGTTTAGTAACCATGGTTTTTGGTTTGAATTTTTGTCAAGGTTTAGTTGTTATCTGTCCTAACTCCCTCTAAACGTGTTATACAACAATGTTTTTTAACATTTGTCTTCTAAATTACTACTGTAACTTTACAGTAGATAATGATCTCCTTTATCATACAGTATTTTGAGTGATGATATTAATTTAGTTTGTTTTACAGTAGACCATTAATCATCTGGCTGCTACTGCTAAGAGTTGCTAGCTGTTTGATTCTTAACTAAGTAAACAAACACAAAACTACAGCCTGTTTACAGATGAAACTGACCTGCACTTGAAGTCATGAACAGGTCAATAGTTTTGCCTCTCCGATCCACTCCATTCTCGAGTCTTTTGCATTAATTACTCTGATAGAAACCTTTTGGCGGAGCGCGTGGGAAAATCTTGCTGATTGATAGGGGATCAAATTAGGGCTGGACCAGAATATTCGAATATTCGTTCGGTTGTTTGGCATTCTATTTTCAATTTTGAGATTCGAATATACTTTTTTTTTTTAACACCTGGTATCCCCCGCGAAACAGTTCTCAACTTGTCCGCCTGGCTGAACATCTGCACCATTCACCAATGAAAGATTTTCGTGTTGACCTATAGCATGCATATATTTCATGAAAAATCTACTATTATGAGCACTCTTGCAACAAATCTACATTTGAAATGACGAACTAAAGTGCGCAAAAGACGCTGTGCGAACGGACCTCTGCTATCACAAGACCGAATGCGATGCATGCGTTTTGTTTCTGTCAACTGTCCCGAGATGCGAGCGAAAGTCTTGGATCAGCATGCAGTAACTCTTGTAGTGCAGACGAGATGCGCCGATGTGAAGCCGCTTTGAGAGAGTGAAAGAGAAAAGACGCGGTACAGCTGAATCACTCAAATGACTGATTTACTCTGCTAATTTGTGTGTATTTATTTTACTCATCTAACCTAAATGCTATATTTAATAAATGTTTGCAGGAATTTCCTTCATTATAAAACTCGAAAGCTGCGGGAATGAGTAAAACTATGCGATAGCCTATCCACAAAAATTCAGGACCTGATTAAATATATTATATAGAGATTTGTGAAATAAAATTCCATGACTTTTACAAAACTTTTCCATGCCTGGAAATTACTTTTTTTTAATTAAAATGTATTAATTTAAATTTCATAGTTTTTCATGACCGTACGAACCCTATAAAAGCACACTTTCAATCACTAATGATTGGTCCTCTCCCTCCTCTAATCACATGTCGGATCCGTTACCCCGCTTTATTCCGGGACCTCTCAATTTAAAAATTAAGCACTGGGCTACCTTATTAAAAGTATTGCTCTTAACAGACCTGTGTGTTTGTATCACTAGTGCAGTGTCCATTCTCGGAGCATATAAACCCTGCCCGAGTGAATCACGCCGCATGAAGTTAATTGGATGAACGGTTCTCGACATAATAAAAATGAAAACAGACAAACGGAGATTCCTGAGAGAAGAATATATTCAGCCCCCTCCCTCCAAAGCTTTGAATATTCAGTGTTGATTACTACCGAAGCTTCGAAGCTCATAAAATGGTATTCGGATCAGCCCTAGATCAAATACTTATTTGTCTCATTAAAATGCAAAAGCATATTGTGACGAGGTTGGGTCAATGAACTCTAAAAAACATCTCAAAACAAGGCACGAGAATGCTGTTCTCTGTCCTGAGTAGCCTGTCTTTGTTACTCTCTCAGCGGTTTTGGAATAGGGTATAGGTTTAGTTGTGTGGCATAGAATGAGCTTTTTTAATTCCTCAAATGCTAAATGCTCATGCTTATCTAAAATGCAGAGCTTTTCTCAAATAACTTTCATGCTGTGTGAGTTCTTATCTGGAGAAGCGCAGCTGCCTCTCAAGGGATTTTCTTTAAAGGCCTTAAAAACCTGAGCCGATACAAAAGCAGGGGCTTCCAGAACTCTGCTGCCCCCTGGAAACAACACCGTGACGGTCTTGGTGTTAAAGCATTGGAAAGATTTTCAATCAGAAAAGTATTCATTTCTGAAAATGGCCACACTTAACCCAGTTCATAATTCATAGTTCAATTTGTGCTCAGAGATAATAGGAAAGTACCAGCGAAGCAAAAATCACACTTCAGACAGGCCTTGCAATAAATTTGTCCCACGCTGAAAGTTGCGACAACACGTCACAGTTCTTAGTTTTTTAAAACACAGTTTTTAAACTTTAATATATACTCCTATTGGTGGATTTCAGTGTATGTGGGGTCAGACAAAATTTATTTTTCCCTGTTATCTTACAGATTTGTAAAGTTAATCCAGAAATAGATTTTAAAGCTGATTGTGCCAATGTTTGACTTTGCATTGCTGATGAGTTTCCTGACTTCTTGTCTTTCAGCATGGATGGAGCAGATCTCTGCTTTGAGATTGTGAAGAGAGCAGACGCTGGTTTTGTTTACAGTGAGGCAGTAGCCAGGTAAACACTTTTGAGGACTTTCACCCATTTCCTGTTCCTGTGCTATTCTTAAAGTTGTAGACTGAGATTTCTCTGTTGAAAGTAATAGTTAATCCCCAAAAAGACAATTTTGTCATCATTTATTCACTATCATGTAGTTCCAAACCTAGTTCCATTTTCTTTCCATACAGAGAGACAAGGCCAATGAAGTTTTAAATTGATATATGTTTCTGTCTTTCCCTGCACTCATTCTTTTTTTAGTCACTACATGAGACAGATCCTAGAGGCTTTGCGGTACTGCCATGACAACAACATCATTCACCGGGATGTGAAGGTAAGTTCAGTGGTGTCTAGTGCTTTAGATGACTGCTGACACATTGACACGTCTTAGCGTTTTTCAAAATTTTGCAGCTTCCCCCTTCTATTGTATGGTACCATCATGCTGTAATAATAAACTGGGCTGTTCTCTTTTCTCATAAATAGCCTTCAGCTGTCAATACAAGGGAATTAAACAGGAAACTAATATAAAGTGCTGACAATCAGTTTGCTTAAGAGTTGAACTCACAACCTAGAACTATAGAAAACATATGATGTTTCCCAACAATCGTCCACACTTACAGGCAGAGCTGAGTAGTAACTGATTACATGTAATCTGGATTACGTAAACAGATTCCAAAAATGAATTACTTTTAATTAGAGTAAGTTACATTTTAAAATACTCGTAATCAGACTACAGTTACTTTTTAATGGATTACATGATTACATATTATTCACACAATAGCAATAAATTATTCATAATTCATTGAGTCTACCTAATTTCTCTTTTTCATCTTTCTAAAATAGCCTACCGATTATATACATATTATATTTGTATATATAGTGCAGTTTTGTGGATATTCACACAAAGATAAGTTGCCAGGTGGCGAAAGAATTTAACCACTGTACTTACAAAAATCATTTCAGGTTTACATTTACATTTATGCATTTAGCAGACCCTTTTATCCAAAGCGACTTACATTCAGACATGTATACATTTTTTGTCAGTATGTGTGTTCCCTGGGAATTGAACCCACAACCTTTTGCGCTGCTAACGCAATGCTCTACCACTGAGCCACAGGAACCCTTAAGAAGGGTTTCAACATTGCATCAACTTCTGATGAACACATGTAATTTTTCTTTGAATTCTACTCTGTAGGTTTTTTAACCATATATTATTAATTATAACTAATTAAAACGCACATATTCACGTTATTTCTTAGTTACATGTAATGCAGGCATTACAAAACGTTTTGTCATCTAAACCTTATCCACCAAATATATTTGCTTTAAGTACCCCTGAGATTTAAAAATAAATATTTCAATAATTATCACATTTGCATGTTCACAGTTTCTTTGATGTTGATTAATGATCACATGGCATGCAGGTAAATAAAAATACCTTTTTTTGTAAGTGTTTTATTTAAAACAAAGACTATAGAAATAAAAAGACGGTTCACTCCTATACTTATGAACGGGAGAAACTGCAAAGCACAATATGGAGGAATAGTCCCACCTTCTAAATGAAAGAGACAAATTTCCCATAAAAACCTGATGAGACCCTCTAGCCTGAAAAATAAGCTTTTTAAACACAACTTGAGCATAAAATACAACATTGCATGGGGCAGTTAATTTCAGATTTTTGTTGCTGATTTGACATATGTAATTTAATTGTAAGTTCAACAAGCAGTTTTTGAGATTTCAGGATTCCCCCATTCATAAAGATAGGTCTTGTACAAGCTGCCCGGAGGAATTGCAAATATGGCTGCCGAGTGAAGAGACTTTCCTCGAAAGGGAGTTTGTTTTTAAATGATTCATTTTAATAAAAAAAAAATGTTTATGATTTAATTAATTGTCAGCTTTTCATTAAACTCACAACCCCTCCGCAGTTCGTTTACAAACCCTATTGGGAAACCTTGATGTAATATAATGTTTAATGCACTTCATGTTGTAAATTACAATGAATTTAACAAATTTTCTTACTCTTTGAATTTTTTACATCGTGGTACAAGATAATGCCATTTAAATCAATGTGATAAACGAGTTAAATCAAAAGTAATCCAAAAATAGTCTGATTATATTACCTAAAATGTGTAATGTAACGGATTACGTTACTGACTACAATTTTTGTCATGTAATCTGGAATCAGTAACGGATTACAATTTGTAAGTAACCTACCCAGCTCTGCTTACAGGTACTAAGGAAAAAGCTTCATATATGCTGCTATGCTAATTGCTAATGAAAATGATCAAGCCAGGACATTTAGTTTACGTGCATTGAGGAAATGTACATAGGTTTTAAAAAAAAACTTTATTCTCAGTATTTGAATTTATTAGACATGTAACCTGCTATTGAATACAAACCTTGAACATGTACTGTAACAACACTTCTGAAAGAAATTTGACAAAATTGTAAAAGTTAAACATGAAAATAAAATACTTTGCTACATTTATTTTTACAGCTCAAAACGTGTTTTAATAAAACCAATAATATTTGGCATTGATCAGACTTACCAATCACTGGATTTTACTTATTCTGTGTATCTCTGAACTGTGTTCAATAAATGCAAACACAAACTTTAGTCAACTTTAGACAAAGTGTGTTACGAGTAGTATCAGTATTGTGGATTTTTATTGTGTTATGTATATAGATTTATACTGTATGATTTGCTGTATACTGTATGTGATTTGCAAGAGAAAATTAAGCATTTGCCTCAGAGAAATGCAAATCTACCATTGCTCAGGGCAATCAGATCTTATTAGAACAAAGATGATCTAGAAGACAAATGCCTGTAAATCATAATTTTCACCTGTCACCGTCTTCACCTGTAATTTTTTTGTATTTTTTTAAGAAATTAATGCTGAAAGGATGCATTATATTGATCAAAAGTAACAAAGACATGTATAATGTTACAAACGATTTCTGTTTCTAATAAATTGTATTATTTTGAAATGTATTCATCAATGAATGAAGAAAGATTTACATTTTATGATCTTACTCGTACATTAATATTATTCTTTGTGAATTGCTTTGTATGTTTAGCATATGCACCATTGAAATGATACTTCAGGAAGCAACCTTTTAAGTTTTCTGTCTGGATACACGGAGTCTAAGATTTGCCTTTTAATTTGACTGTCTATATTCTGACAAAATGGCTTTATGGAGCTAGCTATCTGGCTGAGATTAGAGTGACGGTGCAAAAGCAAAATAGGTAACTATAATCTTGATATTTTATAGGAGTAATGATGCACACGTTGAAGCTCCTGACAGACTCTAATATTTACTGTCTGGAAAGTAATGGCCTTTAATGCTGCTGTCATTAGAAACGTAGATGGATACCTACTCCATCATGCATCATTATCTGTGACAGTCATATGAGTGTGCAGCAAAAAAGTAAAAAGCACGTTTGCAAGCACACATCCTTTTTAGACCACTACAGTACTGGAAAGCTCATCACATTTACCACAGTAACCAGCATTCAAATAGAAACAGGAAAGTGGGTAAATGTAATGTAACAAAAAAAGAACAAAGCAGCCCTGCAAGCCCTGTAACAATAACATATGTTTGAAAAACAACCTGAAATGAGTATAGTCATTAAAAGTACAAATGAGGCATGCTGTAAATGTGTGAGAAATCACATCAAACGTATAGTCCACAAAAAAATACAAATCTGTTGTCATTTATTCACCCAATTTTTATTCTAAATGTGTATGGCTTTTTAAAGTTGTGATGAAACAGAAATAGCAACATACCTTTTCTTCCATATCATACATCCAAATGAAAAATGTAGTTACAGGCACTACATAAAATCATTGGTTTGGGATTGGAAGGAAACTCATTTGAATGCAAGTTTCTAGTCATATGTAAGAAAGAGGCAGGTTTTAAGTGGACTAAATTATTGGAGAATTGGTGAATGTCCATTTCATGCTGACTTTGCGTAAGACAATAAATTGACACTGAGAAAAAAAACACTGACACTACAGAAGAAAGTCATCGATGTTTAGAATGACAGTAGAATGAGTAAATGATGACAGAATTTTCTGTTTTTGGCTAAAATATCTATTTAAAGCTACACTTTAGGTTATTATTTAAGTACTCCAGTACACGATTGTTTTTTTTTTCAAAGTTTTTTTTGCACATCTTATGTGGGAAGTTTTTTTTGCACATCTTATTGTTTTGCATCAGTCTGACTTGTAGCTGCTTTTCAAAACATCTGGTATTTTACATTTTTGTTATTTTTATTATTTTTTCCACTGAGCGGACCTTGATTCAATTACATTTCACTTGCGTATAAGTTATTATGTGACGAATAAAGAAACCTTGTTTACATAAGGTTCCACTGTGTGCCTCTCCACATATCCTCTTTTATAAAGCATTTCTTAGCACTGGGTCATTGCACGCAAGAGTTCTCACAGCTTCACATCCATACTGAAGAACAATGGACATGTGTAAATAATCCAGTTAAAGAAATGCCCATTTATTTAGTAGTAGTAGTAGTAGTAGTGGCCCTTTATTGTCACTAGTCACAAGTACCAGCGAAATTAGCCATCAACCTGTCCATACATACACAACATACATACAAGGGGGTAGACAGGACAGGAAGACAGGGAATTGAAGAAAAATACAGCATAACATGAGGAAGGGGAGGAGAAAAAAAATAACCCCCAGACTATGCTCCTTGGGGAGTACAGTGTGAGAACAGGAAAAACACCTCAGCAACAAAAGCACATAAATACACCATAGACACACGACTTTGCAACAGGGGAGGTAATCCAGCTCCGGCAAGCAGCCATCCGGTCCTGCAGCCAATCTTAGCGCTGGTCACAGACCCGCTTGTCAGGCTGGCGGTACAAAGCGACGGAGGCGAGGGGAGGGCAAGAGCGTCCCACTGCAGTGCTCTTCTCAGGGTTGATTTTCCAACAGCGGCCTTGGCCGAGGCCAGTGCTGGTACAGGGGAGCCGAAAAAGATAAGATTGCGATTTGTTTGGTCTTGGGGCGAGTAGCCGCATTCCAATTCCACGGCTACTCTCTTTGTCCATTCTGGTCTCCAAAACCATCAATTTTCCTTTGCAAAGCCGTGAGCTTCTCCGTGATGGAAACCATATTGCGGTTAATAGTCTCAGTCTCAATGCTGACCGCTCTGCCCACTGCTTCAGTCATGACGGGCAGCCTTGTGAGGCTTTGGACAGCTATTTAGCTCTAGTTCAGCAAGTTTCTCGATTTCTTAAGTTTGTGTGCATCCACACAACATTTTTCTTTGTGGAAACATTGCTCACAATGAGACTCATTTTTGTCAGTGTACAGTTTCCTATCAAGTAATGTCTAAAGACACGTACTTATTGCCTGAGATGACTGTCCCATGTTAGACTTTGATGACTGACTGTCATTTGCGCTTGCGCGTAATCTCAGCAGGCTAAGCGCATGATTACGAAACGTCTTGTCCAGCAGGAAGTACATGATGGGGTCTGTGCTACATCTCAGAGTTGCTAAACAGAGCAGGATGCTCTTCACCTCCACGTACATGGACAGTGGATGGCAAGCGTCTTTTGGAGGTGATGCAGACCAAGACTGCTCGTTAATGATATGAATGAAGATGGCTTTGTAGATGTGGTGTGGCAGGAGACAGACCACCAGTACCACCATAATGACAACAATATTCCGAAACACTCTTGCATAGACTCGCTGGCTGTCTGAGATGACCGTACTTCTCCGGGACCTCCAGATGTGCCTGATCACTGCCATGTAAGCGCATAAGACCAACAGGAAGAAGAAAAAGAACAGTGAAACGGCAACTAGCGCAAAGACATGAGATCCTTGCCCGCCAACCTCCACTGCTACGCTGTAACACACTTCATCTCCGTCATCCACACTCCTAGCCTCCCTGATCGAGTACAGCACCACAAAGGATGTGACCGCTATGGCTACAATGGCCCAGGTGACCAGGCACAGCGCATAGGCCAGTTTCGCATGTCGTTTCCGGCAGAGGAAGGCACCTGGTAGAACTTTGAGCCACCGGCTTGGACGGTCAGCATGGGAGTGTTGAATCAGCGAGGCGAAACGACTGAGTGCCACCCAGCTCAATATCATGACGCCAAGGCAGATGTTGATGTGGATCACTGGAGTTAGACCATTTATTGCCATTTGGCACATGGTGTCGTGCGGGCTCCATTTGGTCCCCAGTGAGTAGTATGTGGCCTGGAATGGCATGGTGAGGCAGAGCAGCAAGTTTGAGATCCCTAGATTTATCAGGTAGATGTGAGTGGATGTTTTGATGGCAATTTTGCGTATGAACACCCAGAGAGAAATAGCATTCCCTGGCAGGCCAGTGATAGACATAATGGTGTAGATAATGGGCAGAACTACACTTGTAGTGGACGTTTTGCACAGGTAAGATTCAGCATGTGAATCGTTTGCCATTGAGCTCTGGAAAAAAGAGATTCCCAATAGCTGAGGGAAGAAAAATTTAAATGGTTATATTATTGTTAAAAAATTAGTTAAGGACACAATAAGATTTTACTTAAAACTAAGGGTTTACTGTTAGTACATACAGTGAGTGGAAATGACATTCTAATGAAAACCTGAGCTTCCTTTCTCCTTTATTTACAGAAGTAACTTTGGATATCGCTTGCATTCCTGTAAATATTCTAAACCCAATTGCAGAAGCTGATAAACCACGTTCACTGTGAGTCTAATTAAAGAATACATTTTTTGGCATGCACTATATCAGCTGAATATTTTAAACATAGGTGATATCTCTGGACAAAATATCAGGGTAACAGGACATTTTTAAGTTATTTGAAAAAAATAAAGATATATAGCTATATATAATGTTGGCAGATATTCTGTAGTCATTACTACATAGTTTTCTGCAGTAAAGTGTGCATGAGTTTTTACAGCATTTCACAGCAGCCACAACAGCTAAATGTAGGTGTTGCATACTTGTTTTCTTCAGTCTTTTTCTTATATTTATCCTAATATATGATCTGTAAAGTAAAAAATATGTGGACTTTTCATTCAAAAAAGTTTTTTACTTTAAAATGTACATTTACTTTTTAGTTTTTGTGTTGGTGCTCTAATGGGGATAGCACAACTGAAGCTCAAAATAATTGATGTCAAATATTCAGTTTCTAAGATAAATAGTTGAAACAAATATTTTACATGTGTTGGTTTTAATTGTAAATTACTTATTTGTGTAGCAATATCAGTAAGAATATAATGCATAATATAGTCAATGTAAAACACTTACCTCTCTAAATGCAGTCACTGATATGTATAACAGGCATCTGCAAATTGCCTTGCTTTGGACCACCTCCCTTGACAGGCTGTCTAACGGAAGTAACGTCTGAGCATGACTGATGTTTGCTCAGTTCTCTTTTGCAAGGTTCCTTTCACAGAAGCGCTTGCCTTTGATAGCAGAACTGCAGCGAGACTGTAAAAGGTGCTTTTTTGTTAACCATTGCTTCACAAAGTAGCTTAAACATATTTTTATAGAATTGTTAAAATAATTACATAAAATAATAAATGCAGGAAAATATGTATTTTTTGGACAAGATATTTGAGTATCATCTAGACTTGTTGTAAATATTCTAGTTGCTTTTTAAGAACGATTTTTTTTTATCTGTCACATATCGGGTATTGTATGTTTTGAGCTGAAGAGGAGCTCTATTGTAAACTGGTCTGTCCCCTCACTTTATTGCTAGGATGCCTGTCAAGGATTTTAATGTTCTCCTCGTGACCTCTTGTGGTGGAAGTGACACATTGCAGTTGAACTATACAAAACAAATACTAGAATCATGCTGACACTTATATTGATTCATTTTATGAATGCAATTTTTTAGAAGTATAATTTCTTATAGTTTTATCACACAGCAATACCTGAATGTGGATTACAGAGCTGTTTTTCCCTGTATATGTATCTTATATATTTTTTTTTTTTTTTTTTTTTTTACTGTAATGCACCAAGACATTCAACAGATTAACCCATCACATAGTAAATGTAAATTATTCCCAGATACTCAAAAAGACATGCTCTTTCTTTTTCTTAATAAAACAAAATCCCTTCCAAATGCTAAATCTTTCCCAAATCCATGACTCACATATCAAAAGCATCAGAGATCCAGTGTTGTAAAATCAGACATCTTGATGAGGGATACCACTTGTTATTTGGTAAGACCCTCTTCTGGCACAACCACACCAAACACAGCAATGACAGGATTGGCCTTCATAACTCTGTTATATGTTCCCAAACTCGTTCCTGGAGCCTCCCCAACACTGACTTTTTGCATGCCTTTATAACTCTGTTCCAAGATGAAATTGGTGTGCCCATAAAATGTAGAGGCTCCAGGACGTGTTTGAACCCCTGCCAAATAATAATTTTACAGAAAGTGTTGAGTTTGTGACGTGAGGAACTGATGGCTAAGTGTCCCCTCTGCAGCTGAACATTTCAAGCGTAGGTGAAATCTCTGGAGAAAATGTAGACAACCTACTTTGGGAAAAATGGTGTCTGTGAACAACTTTAAATTGCAATGAATGCAAATTGACCATGCAAAGTGTGTTTGTGCAATATTTAATGCTATAAATTAATAAATACAAAAGCATATAGCTGAACATCAATGCAAAGCCTTACTAAAATAAGTTTAGTTGGCATTAATACAGAAAAATTCATTCCAACATAGTCAATAAGGACTGTTGTAGTATGTACTGTATACTGTGTAAAAAATATGTTAGTATGCTGAGTTGCCACACTACCTTGTAAACTGGCCATACATTTTGCTTTTGGCGAACAGAAATAATTGCTGCAAAACACAGTTCCTTGAGGTTAGCATGTTTCACAGCTTGCCGCATGCATCACACAGGAAATGCAAAGTTGCAACACATTTTTTTTCTAATTTCCCAAAACTATGATGATTGGTAGCTTAATTCAGTTTCATTTTTCTTTGGTTCTTCAGCGTGTTCTGTCACATTTATAGTATGTATGTGAGGTGTGTCCAAGGTCTTGGAGATCTCAGGTTTAGGTTTGACTCTGTGGTTGCGATTGGCCCGACAGCAGCGCAAACGAAACACCAGCTGGAGGAGGGGATGCAGGCAACAGCTGAGAGCTGCAATGAAGATGGTGCACGTTTTAATCCTGAACTCTTCCTGACAGTTTTCATGCTCTGTTGTTAATAAGATGATCCTTTGCACATGGTAGGGTAGGAAACAGAGTACAAACATTATGACAGAGGCCAGTATCTTCCTGCGAACCTTTAGACCTCCTCCGGGCCCAAATCCAGCTCCGACTAGACTTCCTGCCCTTACTTTCTGCAGATGGAAGACCAGCAGGCTGTAGCTGATCAGCATCAAGCACAAAATAAAGAAGAATGCTGACACACCTAAGCAGTGGATAGTATTGAACTGATCTCTATAGTGAATGTAACTATTGACAATTTGGTCAAAGCAGGTCCCTTTAATTTGTAGGCTAATTTTGACTCCCATGTTAGCGCACACAACTGTGATGACAACCAACCAGGTAGAAAAGCAAAGGATCCAACAAGACCGTGTATGTTTAAAGATCTGAAATAAGGTGTAGCCTGGTTTTACCACTGTGGTATAGCGATTAATGCTGGTCCACAAAAGGAAACACATGTTGCAATAGAGGTTTATGTAGAAGCAAGAGAAAATGATCAGCTCTGCTGCATTGCAGGCTAGAGTTCCAGATTGCCAGATGGTGTTTTCTTTGTAGTAGGCTATTCTGAAGAAAAAACTGCAGCACATCAGCAGGTCTGACATGATTATGTTCAAAGTGAAGATGATAGTGGGTGTCCTCTCTGATCTCCAAAGATCCACCAAGACTATTCCATTGGTTGGAAGGCCCAGGACAGCCAAAGCCAGATAGAGCCAAGGCAAGATGGTTTCATGGCTTTCTTCGGGTTTTGTCATGCATGTGCTACTGAAATAAAGAAAGGAGGAAATGAAAACAAGAAACTCGCAGCTTCTCATCTTTAAATAGAAATAAGCTCATTTTTTTTTATCCCGACTCAGTTTTATCTTACTCAACAGTCTGCATATGTCTGCATATATATGTACACACACACACATACACTTTTTTACATTTTTGTGGACATTCCATAGATGTCTGCTATTTCAGATTTTTTTTATTCTTTATAATTTATAAGCTTTTGATTTATATACCCACAATTTACTGATATTACTATACTTGTGGGGACATTTGGCCCCCATAGCGTAATGAATACCAGGCACACACACACACACACACAGATAGATGACAGGTCAAAAGTTTGGATCATTAAGCTTTTTTAATGTTTTTGAAAGAAGTCTCTTATGCTCACCAAACCTGCATTTATTTAACTTATATATATATATTATTACAATACATAAAATTTTTTTTCACTTTTTTCTGTAATTAATCGCATATTAATATAATAATGTATTGTCAAATTGTTATAATTTGACATTGAATCTCCAAATTAATGTAGAAACATAAATATGATTTTAAATGTGTTTAATGGCATCTTTTTACTAAGCAGCCTATTATTAATGAAGACCAGTATCATTGATACAATACTGCTACAGATGTCTCTATTAAATGCATTTCCCCTTAAATTTTAGCCATTAATTATAGCCATTCAACATTACAGTATAATTTAAAGCCATTATTTTTTATCATTCAATAGGCTTTTAAAAATATAACACCAACTTTTAATTTAACTTAAAACAATCTTGACATAAACTAAATTATATATACATTAACTATAAAGTGAATATGGATGAATCTTTATTCAATCTACAGAAATTACTATGATCTTCTGAGCACCAGATCTTCCTATTGTGCAATATGTTCTCAACCTCCAGATGCTCTGTGCACGATCTCCTTGATCTGAGCAGCATGGCTTGGCATGCTGCTCTCCAGAGTCTCCAGCCAAAATATATGCTGTTATTTGTGTTTACGTGTTAAACTGTCTCAGAAATTTGATCCCTATTGTAACCCATGGCAAGCTGAATGTTCAGCTGCTGGGCTTTGCATCACATTATCCATCAAAATACATTCAGAAAAATCAAGATTTTCCCCTGTGAATGTTAAAAATTTTTTTTCCATATTATCAAAATCATACTTAATACTGTTTGCTAAGGAACATGAAGAAAGGACATAGAAGCGACAGTCTTAAAGAACAATTCTGTTTTAAATAAATGCTGTTATTTAGGACTTTCTGTTCATGAAAGAATCCTGAAATAACTGATGTAACTTTAACAGCCCAATTGTTTGGTGTTTTAAGAACAACAGCCTTTATGATTATGATTGTGGATACAAAGCATGGCAAGATTGCATCAGCGGAAAAAGAATAGTGGGTGAAAACTAAAAGTGAACGATAGGGACCTTCAAGCACTAAGAAGCACTGTGTTCAAATAAAATGACAGGCTTTTGTACCAGTGCTTAAATGTGATGAACAATCAAAAACTGTTTTTTGTCTGAGGCAACTAGCCGATGCAGAAACAGATGTCACTTGCTTTGGTACTCCTTTATCAATACAAGAAAATTCAGCCATTGAATTCTAAAAACTTAAATAATTGTAAAAGTAGTTGTAAAAAAAGGCCCTTTGCTGTCCCTGCATACATACATGTTTGAATATCAATTTTTGACTTGGGTCATGTTTGACTCATTTTTAAATTAATGATATTGATTGAAACACACAAGCTAACCTACCAACCCACATGATACAACAGAAGTGTAAAGCATATGCTGCAGAACAAAAATAATTATTATGATCAAGATTGGAGTCTTAACCCCTCCAGTAAGAAAGTGTAAAATGCCGTCAGTGTACCTTTGATTACTGCCTGTGCTATTGACTTCTGTGGAATGGTTTATGAAGTCCCCTTGCACAGACATGATGCTTATTCCTTTACTCGTTGTCTTCTGAAAGTCATGTTCATGACGTTTTACTTGCAGAATCTTGTGAGTGTGTAAGCTGTTTGTGGGTGGGGTGTGTGCTTCACATAGGAACTCTGTATGTTCACTACTGACCACATCCTGAAAACATTTTATTTTTAGTGGTACAGTTTTTGCACCAAACTCAGGCATTTGTTTCCTTACATCTGAGATTTAATAGTAGCATTTTTATACATTTTGTATAATTAATGAACTGATAATTAATTAATATATGGCTATAATAAAATTGACATTAAAATGTTTAATCTTTGTGTATGCATTTAAATATTTTTCAGTGAGTAAGCCATTTTGAATGATCATGAATTTTTCATTACATATTTAAGTAGAGCCTCTCTCTCTCTCTCTCTCTCTCTCTCTCTCTCTCTCTCTCTCTCTCTCTCTCTCTCTCTCTCTCTCTCTCTCTCTCTCTTCTCTCTCTCTCTCTCTCTCTCTCTCTCTCTCTCTCTCTCTCTCTCTCTCTCTCTCTCTCTCTCTCTCTCTCTCTCTCTCTCTCTCTCTCTCTCTCTCTCTCTCTCTTATTGTGACTTGCTCATGTGAATGAGAAGGTGTTTTACCACTAGGGGGCACCCAAAGCCCTGTGCTGCTCTTTCTGCCTGTTTACCCCCTTTGATTTTCTCATCGTATGGTGTAAAATATAATATATAGGACATTGTATCATTTGAATTGCGGTTACGGTTCTTGTATAAGTTTATTAGGTTTCTTCTATTTTTACACAGTTGATAGTTCATTACAAATGATCCCAGCTATGATTGCAGTATAGAATAGCCTATGCTTGTTCTTAGAAAAGGACAGAAATAAACTAGCATGTACTCATGTGAGTAGTTTAGAGCCCACGGATCATAAACGCATGTACTCTTGAAATACAACATAACATAATTAAATGACATGCTTATTTTATTTGCTATACTATGTATAGAAGCAATGCAAACACAGCTACAACACCATAAGTTAAATGGAGCATTGTTAACTAACACTTTACAATAAGATTCACTTTGTTAACATTAGTTAATGCCTTAGATGCCATGAATTAATGGTAAATTAGTTCATATGTAATAAACATGAAATAACAATGAAACAACAATACTTCTAAACAAATGTTTAATGTTTTTAAATTATGTAATTTACCTAGATTAATAAATGCTTTAGAAATGTTGTTCTGTGTTAGTTCATGAGGCAGTAAATAATGTTGAAGGGCATGTTAACTATTTCCGTATAATCATTTTGTAAAATGTAATGTAACTTATTTAAAGAGGTAGAGTTTCTGATGAATATCGAAAATAAATGCACAGATATACTCTGAGCTGTTCACAGCAGAATATTAGATTTTCTTTAACTTTGCTGTGCACATCTAAATATTCACATTATTTAATTGCATATTAAAAAAACATTAAAAAATTATGTTTTAATTCATGTTGTTTTTGATAGTTTGATGTCCTGAGTGTCTGTCACAGGCACATCTGCCCTTATATTTGGTAGTTCTTGTGGAGTGTCAATAGAACTGATCAGTTCTTTGGCATTTTGCTGACAGAAGCTATTACAGATGGTTTTTAGAATCACTTTGCGAATAGAACTACAGAACAAAAAGTACATGACTGGATCCAGACAGCTATTAAAGGCAGACAGTAGCAGAACTACTTCATTGGTTTTATCCAACACTCTTATCCTTTCACAAGAGGTGTCTTTTGCTATCTGTGACATGATATAGAAAATCCTTACAGAGTGATAGGGCACAAAACATATTGTGAAGAGGAAAAGCACAAAGAAGGACTTCCATGCTGTTTTGTTGTACTTGGCAGCATTTGGGAAATCTGGTTTCTTTTTGGAGGTTGTTAGGAGGTTCATTCCGATCCTTCCGTAGGAGATCACCAGCGCACCGTAGACCAGCCAAAACATACCCACGATGGCAAAGTTGAAATAGGCCTTCCATTTGGATTCATGCAATGTTTTGTATTGGAAGCACTGTTGGGATTTACCATGTTCTGCATTCAGGACAATGAGGCAAATGCCACAAACAAACGCCACAGCCCAGATGGCACCGCAGAGAAGCACGCTCCATCGGCTGTGCAGGAATACCCGCCTACAGGACGACCTCTGGAACTTAAGATAACGATCTACACTAATGAAGCCCAGTAAGACTATACTAATGTACATGTTCGTGTAAAAGATAATGCCCACCATCCTGCACAGTAATGGCGGCAGCACCCACCGGTCATTGTTGGAATGGTACACCACTCGGAAAGGCAGGCAGATCACGAGGAGTAAGTCAGCCAGGGCCAGGTTAATGAGGAAAATGCGAACAGAGTTTTTCTTCGGATGTACTCGCAGAAACACCCAGAGAGCCAGCAGGTTCCCAGACAACCCGAACAGGAAGAAGAGTGCATAGAAAATAGCCAGCGGTACCTGCAAGCTGGTGTTGTCTGTCTGGCAGTTTGACTGGGGAATTTTCGACATGGTGGTCGCTGATGCAATAGAGAAAAATTTTGAATTGTTTTTTGTCATTGCACGTGTATATATCAGACCTTAGAACAAAAAAAACAGATGTCATTATTATGCTTACCAAAGACATTAAGTTTTAATGACTTGAAATGCAACAGAATGTCTGATACACAGGTAATTAGATAATTGGAGAGTAAACTTACCTTGTGAATCCTGTCCATCAGATAACTTCTCTGTTGTGTTTCCTTTTGAATGTCTCTGTCTAATCTCAATTCAGATCTGTCTTTGCAAGCTTCCTTTTTAAGCTCTTCCTTTTTTAGTTCCTCTAAACTCTTGGGTACCTCAAAGCACAGCTGTGCACCAGTTAGCATTAAAATAAAGTGTGCAGGCACTTTTAAAGAGGGGAGAGCGTGTCTAAAAACCACATTTCAACTCCTCCTTGCATGACGTGATCACCGAAACAGATAGATGAGGGCTGTTGAACAATGAAAAAAAAAAATCTTATATAAATATTTAATCATGCTTATATTATCTTATTTTCAAAATGTTTTGCTCATGGGTGATATTCCACTTGTTGAGCTTTGATAATTGCACATCAGTCATATTATCTCATTAAATGGTGTAAAGTTGTTGGACACACACACACACACACACACACACACACACACATATATATATATATATATATACAGTGCCCTCCAATAGTATTTGAACAGTAAAGACAAAATTGCTCTGTTGGCTGTGGAGTCAAGACATTTACAAATATGATTAAAAGATGAATATGAGACAAAACTACAGAATGTCACATTTTATTATTGAGTGATTCAACACATATATGTTTTACCAGCTAAGAAGTTCAGCACTTTTAGTGTTTCATCCCATATCTGATGTGAGCATAAGTATTGGAACAGTTGCCTCATAGGCCTTTCCAAGTGATCAGCTGTGTCCTGTTGCATTAATTCTTCAGGTATTAAAAGCAGGGAATGTGTCGTATTAGTTATATCCATTACTTCTGTATTCTGAATCTTGCATTCGATGATGACACTCACAAACCAGGATGAAGATGAGGGAGCTGACTTTGAGAGAAAAGCAAGCAATTTGGATGCTAAAAGAAAAGAGGAAGTCAATTAGAGCTATAGCAAAAACAAAGGGCATGGCTAATCAAGAGTTTGGAAACCACCCGCAACCAACAACTACCTGATCGGCTGAGAAAACAACAGTAGTTGATGACAGACAAATCATAAAAGCTGTGAAAATGAACCCTAAAAGACGTGTCTGTAAAATCACCAACAACTTCCAGAAAGCTGGGGTGATGCTCTGACAATCTACTGTCCTCAGGAGACTTTGACAGAGAATTACAGATGCTACACCGCAAGATGCAAACCTCTGACCAGCACCAAAAATAGAAAGGCAAGATTAGAGTTTGCAAAAAAGCACAAAGGTGAGCCAGAAGAGTTTTGGAACTGTGTTTTACTGACTGATGAGACAAAGATGAACCTTTATCTAAGTGATGGGAAAGCAAAAGTGTGGAGAAAAATAGCTTTTAATCTTTTATATCTGCCTTATATTCAACTGTACCAATACTTAAGCTCACATCAATGAGTGGGATGAACTCTTAAAGTGCTGTTCTTTTTATTTGGGAAAACATGTTTGTGTTGAAACGGCTAATAATAAAATGTGACATTCTGTAGTTTTGTCTCATATTCATCTTTTAATCATATTTGCAAATGTCTTGACTCCACAGCCAACAGAGCAATGTTTTGTCTTTACTGTTCCAATACTTTTGGAGTGCACTGTATGTGTTCAGAAGTTTCACTTTCATTGACTTCTAATTTTAATTCCAGTGTGGTCTGTGCAGCAGAGTAACATGTCTTTTTGTTTTTTTTTTTTACAGCCTCATTGTGTGTTGCTGGCATCAAAGGAGAATTCTGCTCCAGTGAAACTTGGTGGCTTTGGTGTGGCTATACAGCTGGGAGAGTCCGGATTAGTGGCTGGAGGTACTTGGAAAAATCCTGTTATAGGTTAAACTTGTAACAAATGGACATTTCCTGTGTACCTGCACTACATGCTAAGGGCTTTAGTGCATGCATACAGAAACTTCTAGGCAACAAGATTCATATGTAGTAAAAGCATGTAATTGAAGCACAAACTTTATAGGAAAAAACATATATTAATTTATTTTGGCTTGAAGAACTGAAACTCTTCAGAATAAGGTTTCATTTGGATCACAAAGACTAATCATGAATACAGTTCCTTATTTTATATGTAGGACAGAACTCTCACTCAGTATCACTTCATAAATTGAGTCATTATTTTTTTATCATTCAGGCAATGATTTTGTTCTGATTATTGAGCTTTCGTGTGCTTAATTGTGTCCATACCTTGTATCAGCGACAGCTCTTTTGTGTCTATTTGAATGGATGCTCACATGTCACGTGTTGTCTGTGCTGCAGGCCGGGTGGGCACTCCACACTTCATGGCTCCTGAGGTGGTGAAAAGAGAACCCTATGGGAAACCTGTGGATGTTTGGGGCTGCGGAGTCATCGTCTTCATCCTCCTGAGTGGCTGCCTGCCCTTCTATGGCACCAAAGAGCGCCTCTTTGAAGCAATCATAAAGGGAAAATATAAGGTAGAAGTTTAATAGCAAAGTCTGTTAAAATTAAATAAAAACATGCTGGGAATATCCTCAAGGCCTTCAGAAATTGGCTGAAGTGAGGTGAAAGCGGCAACATATACTGATTTGTTTAGGTCTGAGGTAAGACAGCTACTTAATACACATAAATCACTTCCAAAAACCAATGGTTCAGTATTTGGTCATCCCTTTCTCACCAGTGCATTGAAGCCAGTGTCTTATATGCAGGGCTTAAAGTTCTCCGGCACCGTGCCGGATCTCCGGCGTGTGGCGTTCGGCTGTGAAAAAAAAAAAAGATAGTCCTACATTTAAAAAAACTTTTTGATATCATGTTCGCCTACTAATAGTGAGAGGAACACCGCTTTCACTCTCAACCAAACTAACATTGCTAGCCAATCAGAAGTTGTTGTTCTTAAAAACACGAGACGTGAAAAAGTATCCAGAGCCACAGGCCTGATTATTGGAGAAGAAGCCACAGGCCTCTGGAGAAGCACTAGGTCTCTGCAAAAGCGCTGAAAAAGCGTAATGCGTCACTCTAGCGCATATTTACATCATTTACAATCTATCATTTACATGTAATTACTTGGTTTTGATACTTTATTTAAGCCAATCATTATTGCCTATTTGTTAGTTTGTATGTAAATATAGTCATATTAAAGCCTCGTTTTCACTTAGGTCTATTTGTATTACTAAAAAATATCAGATTTCTCAATTGTCAAAATAATCTGTAGATTACTTGATTACCAAAGTAATCATTAGTTACAGCCCTAGATTAGTTAAAACATTTCAAAATACAACTGCATTGTTTACTTTTTGTGATTAAAAGACAAATATTCTGTAATTGAACATTTATTTAAAATAGTATTAAAATATCGTGAACCAGGTGTCTGTATTTTGTCTCATCTCGTGAGCTAAGTGCATTTTCACACCCCTAGTGTCGATAAGCGGTGATATAGCTCATAGTTTTCCAAGTGTATGATATAGCTTTTATTCTTCTGGTCAATTATTAGGAATTAGGAAAGTGATAACTTTGCCATAGATTCCTTTCAAATGTTAAAGTTGCCACAGTAATTGCATTCTTTGCATGTGCTGCACTTTATTTGTACCATTTTGTTGTATTCGTTTATTAATTAGAATTTGAAAGATAATAATGATGTTGTTTGATAAGTGAGATCTCTGATTTGAGTCCTTGAAAACCAGAAAGTAGTGCTTGAAAAGGCCTTGAAAGTCCTGGAATTTCATTTTGCAGTAAATATACGAACCCTTTTAAGTTTCCGGTTCCTGGAGCATTTTATTGTTTTTGTTGTTATTAATTGAACCGAACTGTAGTTTTCTGTAGTAAACTGTCTTTGTATATTTCCTATTTTATATTAAATTCCTTGTATTTAATTTACCATTATTTATTTTGAACAAAACAATTTAATTAGTCTGAGCCTTAGTTAGGCTCAGTTTTAGTTAGGCTTAGTTTTTTGCTTTAACCCCTGTATATGGCTCCTTTTTCATTTGTCTAAACTGAATAAAGACATTTAGGGCTCGAAAAATTGGCTGCACACTGACCTGATCTCAAATCAGGAACCACTAACATCAGATTATATTCTCACCATATACACTGTTCAAAACAACTTTAAAGTTCCAGTTCTCTAATTTGGTCAGAGAATGAGAGTTAAGATTGTTGATTGTCTTTTGTAGTTGCATATTTGGGTGGATTTTTTTCATTAAAATAAATAAGTGAAATAAGTTTGACCTAAATATTTTGTCCTAAGTCAGCTTTCTACACAATTTGAAGGGGATGGTGATTTTAAATGTAACATAAAAGCGGACCGTACTAGACCGTTCTGAAGCCACGTTGAACATTTTGTGAAGAACAAACTAAAATTGAAGTCATTGATGCTGTGTCATCATTGTCAATGGAAAGGTTCTGAGCATCGGGGCTGGTGCCAGAATCATTTTGTTGGAAAAATGCTATCAGAGGATCTGGGTTTGTCCATTTATGTATGCGTTTGCTGTACAGATGAATCCTCGGCAGTGGGGCCAGATCTCAGAGAGTGCCAAAGACCTAGTGCGCCGTATGCTGATGCTGGACCCTGCTGAGAGGATCACAGTATATGAAGCGCTCAACCACCCCTGGCTCAAGGTATCAGCAGCATTCAAGAAACATCTGCTTATCTGATCTTACTGATGTTTTTGTTCATGTATTAATCTGATTGCTAAATAAAATTATTACAAATATTTAATTGTGAAGCAAAAATTATGTAAATAATGTTTTATTATTATTATGAAAACCATACAGACTGTTTCATTAGTTTTTTCTCAGCTTTGAGGATTTGATGGACTTAAGATGTAATTCCTTAATGAGATGAATAAGCACCATTTGAAGTGTCCATTTCATTTTAGGAGAGAGACCGCTATGCCTACAAGATCCACCTTCTTGAGACAATCGAGCAGCTGAGGAAGTTTAATGCCAGGAGAAAACTAAAAGTGAGGCATCAGCACTTCAGTCTCTGCATATTGCTTTAGCAGCTGCTCTCGTGCACGATTTAAGTGAATGTTCTGCCGTGTTAACTAAAGACCACATTTAAAAAAATGAGGGCAGCCACAGGAAATTAAAGCACGTGAGTTGATCAATATCTATGTTTTGACAGGGTGCAGTGCTTGCCGCAGTCTCCAGTCACAAGTTCAACTCTTTCTATGGCGACCCACCTGAAGAACTGCCTGACTTCTCTGAGGACCCTACTTCATCAGGTACTACAGCGGACCAGCAGAGATCAGCTGCCACCCACTCTGTCTTCCTGAAGAGATGCTTTTTTTGTCATTTGTAGTCTGTTATGACAGTGTTTTGGTTACTTTGATGTTATCTTTCTGACAGCGAAAAAGATAAAGCTTGTTAGTAGCATGCTAAAACAAGCTTCACAGTCAGGCCCACAATTTATTGATAAAAAAAAAAAGGTCTACATTTACATTTACTTTTATGCATTTAGCAGACGCTTTTATCCAAAGCAACTTACAGGCTATACATTTTTTCATCAGTATGTGTGTTCCCTGGGAATTGAACCCACAACATTTTGCGCTGCTAACGCAATGCTCTACCACTGAGCCACAGGAAACAGTCTCAATAACTCATCTCACTGCAGGCAATAAAATAGACAAAAACAAAAAAAATCACATACAATTTCACTGAGAGAGAAACATGAGCAGGGGGGTGAGAATATCATTAACATTTAGGGTGGGCTCTATTGACTTGAAGCAGTGAGTAAATGCCCTAGGAACTACTTAGCAATGCCCTGACAACTACCCACAACACCCTGTCATCGTGCTGGGGGAGCTCTGCATAGGCAAGCACCAATCAGTTTTTCTCAGAAAGTGAAAAAATTTTTTGTCTTGTTTAAAGCTGCAGTCCGTTACTTTTTTTTTGTTAAAAATGATCCGAAATCAATATTTGAGCAAGTACATAAACAGCCAGTGTTCAAAACGCAACCTTTCGATTATGAGTCTGACTCTACCATTAGGCCACAACTTCCCTTGTAGAGGGACTTCCCTTGTTCATGGCCGCCTTTTACAGGATAAAGAAATTACAGTAAGACGTAACTGTGATCAAAGTGAACATGTGTTCCTGCAGAACATTACTCTCACCTGTTGGTTAACACTGAGTTTGTGTTTTTATTCGTCTTTATTATTATTTAATTTTAATAGAGATTTAAACTATATTCACTATATACAATGCTTCAATTTATTAAAACAAATGTATGTAAGTTTTTTAACAAATTATGTAAGGTATGTGCTACTGCTGCTATAATATAATTATTGCTGTTATCTATGAAAGAAAGGCAGAGCGCTTTATAGTTTTTTTTCAGATGCTCAATTACAGTCAAAAAGTATATAAACAAAGCCAGCAAGAATGCAAGCTGTTGCAAGGCATAGGAGGCCATTTTTTGTTATTATGTGAATTAATACTATTTAGTTGTTTCAGTTTGTTATTTGCCCAATAAATGACAATACAATTTTTAGATTAATTCGTTTTTTGACAGATTCCTAAAATATTAGATTTTTCTCTCTATTATGACAGGTGGTCTAATAAATTGCTAAGCACTGTATGTTTTCATAGCATTCAGTTGGCACGTTTGTTTGAAGAACATTGGGCAGAATGTGTAATAGTGTGTTTTTTTGACAATAAAATCCAAAATATTTGTATCCGATTAATCGAAAGAATAATCGGCCAACTAATCGATTATCAAAATAATCGTTAGTTGCAGCCCTAATAATATTTTTTTCTAATCTGAGTGGTACAGGTAGGTTTTCGCAGGAAATTCGAGCATGGCACTGCATCATTACGTCACGTCTGTAAACATAAAGAAGTTGTCCCGACTACTAGGCTATCTCATGTGCGAATCCTGCAGGGGGTGGATCATTTATAGCCTTTTCTCACAGCATCTAGAATAATTAAATCTATCATTTTGATGGCGGATTGTGATCCAGAAAGGATTATGTGTTTATGAAGCACATGTGACTGAAATTAAAATATATTCCAATTTTAAATATGCTTCTCATAACAGATAGCCTGGGATTACACAAGATTTGTATATTAAAGAAAACCAGTTCGAAGGGAGCATAGTTTGCGTTTTGGGTTAAAATAATTTCTTAAAGGTCCCATAATGTCAAAACTGAAATTTCCTGCCTTTTTTCATGATAAAAGAGGTCTAGGGGCTATGTAACTACCATATAAGTTTTAAAACAGTCAGTCCACAGTAAAGGTCACACGGCCTGCATAAAGTAGCTATGCTTTTTCACGAGCCCTTGTGACTTCCGTAAAAATGTGATGTCAGAACTACTCCGTCACCGCCTTCAGTCACCATCCCGAGCACCGCCCACCGTCCTTTTGCCAAACCCCCAGACAGCATCGCTCCATACCATTGCTGAGCAACAACAACACGGAAACATGTCGAAAAGGTTAACTTTAACGGATAAAACCAGATCGCCGACCTGTAACGTTACACTCTCACTCAAAGGATGGACGATCTGACAGGACTGTTACTATGAGGTGGATCACGTCTAACATGTATAGTAAAGACAAACTCACCGAGTCTATGTAGTCATGATGAAGATGTAAATACATTTCAATTTCAGCAGGCAACTATTTTTACAGCTACATTATTATTCCAGCCACAATTAATCACAACACTGCATTTACAATTACATATGATCATATATAAATCGTCAGTTTGTTGTTTTACACACATGCACACAGACATACACAGCATAGTCATGAGGTGCAAGAAATATTTATAGCAACAAAAGACAATACTTTATTGAACCTTTTCTGATAAGGAGTGTGCGATGCAAACGCAAGCATTTTTGACGATCGTTTCTGTCCAGTCCACTCGTTTTATCGTGTTTAACCACAGCTGTTGTTGGTTTTTTGTCTGGCAGTGGCAGCAGGTATGCGATCAAATTTCTAATTTGAGGCTATATTATGTCGATTCTGGCACCCAACATCACAACAAGATGATATTTTAAGCTCCTTGTGTAGCCGAATCTGCGCTGGTTTGAATGGGCCGGGCCGCCTGCTTTGTTTTTCTTCCAGCTTAGCACGGTGATATAATTGTGACGTCGGCCCTACATGACCCTAGTTACCTGTGGTTGTTCTAGCCGTGCGTCACTCAGAAAACAACAGGCCAATTAGAAGAGAGGCTCATGAATATTAATTAGACAGGACAAATCAACCTGTTTTTACCAGAGCTCCTGAGAGAAGAGCTGTAAACATATATTAAGATGGTTTTTGGTACTTATACTGCAAATATATATTCTTAAAGACATCAAAACCTAAAATAAAACTCCAGAAAGGTGTACAATATAGGACCTTTAATATGAAATTCGAATGGCATGACAATTAGATTAGACTGTACAGAAATTGAAATCTACATGCTAATACACACTATAAACATAGTAACGCAATGCTGTTTATAAATGCGATTTATTCTAATGCTTTTTTCCTCAGTTGGTCAGAACAAACGTGGCAGACTAGTTACTTGCTTATTCAGATGACAATATACGGTGAAAATTCTTATTTGGGTCATATGTTCCAAGACGAAGGCTAGAATCTGTGATTGCAAAGTACAGTAGATATCCACACCGGTGCGGTGACTGAGAGACTGACACACATACTCCTCATAACATTAGATTCATCCGTGCTGGAGCCGTGCTGACTCACAACGCCACGCAAGCAAGATAATTCCGCAAAAATCTGCAATTCCAGGTTTTCAAACAGAGATGGCGACAAAGAGGCAAAACTTACAGACTGCAGCTTTAAATAGACCTTACAGTGTACATTTCACATGCTCTCAAACAAACCACCAATGGTTTGGTTTAGAATCTGGTTCTAAATCTGGTTTCCTGTTTATTTCTCATATGTGACCCTGGACCACAAAACCAGTCATAAGGGTCAATTTCTTTGGAATTCTGAATGCTGACAGCTTTCTATTGATGCATGGTTTGTAATGATAGGACAATGTTTGGCTGAGATACAACTATTTGAAAATCTGGAATCAGAGGGTGCAAAAAATCTAAATATTGAGAAAATCGTCTTTTAAAGTTGTCCAAATGAAGTTCTTAGCAATGCATATTACTAATCAAAAATTAAGTTTTGATATATTTACAGTAGGAAATTTACAAAATATCTTCATGGAACATGATCTTTACTTAATGTCCTAATGATTTTTGGCATAAAAGAAAAATCAATAATTTTGACCCATACAATGTATTTTTGGGTATTGCTACAAATATAGCCCAGCGACTTAAGATTGGTTTTGTGGTCGAGGGTCACATATCATCTGTGGTAACTTTTCCTTTTTTCCACAACACCTAACTTTAATAAAAAGTTTCCCTATCATATCCTTTAAGATATACACTCTCAGAAAAAAAGGTACAAAGCTGTCACGGGGCCGGTACCAAAAGCTAAAAGATACATCTTCGTACCTTATTTACCCCTAACTGCTACATATTAGTACCTGAAAGTGCCATTTGACAGGGTACCACCCAGTGACAGTTTTGAACCTGTTTTTGATAGTGTACTTGGAATGTCATTTGAATGTGCATTTGTGAGTAGTTATACACTTCTCTAACTGATTGTTCTAAGAGTGTGGGTGAATCCTATCTCTATTCACATCACAATTATCTCTGTTTTGGTTAAATAATGCTTGTTGCTTGTTTCTATGCTGGCCACCCTGCAGGACTTCTAGCAGCGGAAAGTAGGTGTCACCGTCTTACAGACTTAAGTGTTTGCCTGCTTCTTTCAAATCAAGTTAATGCTTTTCCTGGGTATTTAAAGGTCACTGTGTGTGGTCAATTGTGTTTGTGTGTACATGTAAAGGGGCTGTGTCACAAGTGCTAGACAGTTTGGAGGAAATCCATGCGCTGACGGACTGCAGTGAGAAAGACCTGGACTTTCTACACAGCGTCTTCCAGGACCATCACCTCCACACATTGCTTGATGTAAGAGGCTGTATACAGGCACACACACATACACATAACCATACAATTCTTCCTTCATTAAAGGGGTCATGAAATGCCTTTTATTATGTTTTTTATTTTGTACTGTTCTCTGAGGTCAACTTATAATGATCAAGATTTTTACATTAAGAAACATAATTTAGAAGTAATAGGCTAGTTTTTGTCCTGTTTTTAACCCCCCTCATCAGAACACTCTGTTTGAATAGGCTTGGCAGATTGTAGACTCGGAAGTAAATGCCCACTGCTATGATTGGCTAAGAGTTGTGTATGTTTGACAGCCTACATGCTTATAAATACTCATATCAAACGATCTGTTAAACAGACAAAGCAATTTGTGGTCACATAATAAAAACAGTTACTCACACATGTGGGTTTCAACATTACTATCGGATCCAGCATTGTCTTTTAGTTTCAATCTTTTTGAAAATCCAGCATCAAATTGTGCCTTGTTTTGTAAATAAATCTGCGGTAAAATGAAGCAACCAAAGACCAAAGTTTGCCTTTTTAACTATTTACACTACATGCGCGAATTGGTGGGCGGGGCTAAACAGGCACTTCAGACTTTTCTGCGGAGGTGGTGCTTAGCCACACTATTACATCATAAAGTGGCACATTCCACAACCTGTCGTTTTGGCAGATTGGCTTCAATATAAGCAGTTTTAGATTAACATGAAGGCTTTGAGGTGTTTTTATAGTACAATGTTTTTATATGTCAAAAGATTAAGGGAATTTTGATTTCTCAGAATCGGATGTGTTAAGATGCAGTTAAATCTTTCTTTGATTATCTTGCTTTGAACTTGTCACATGTGACTGAGAAAATGTCACATTAGGATTTTTTCATTCTTTATTTTTTTGCTTTTGATAAATCGGAACCTAACCTCAGCTGTCACCTCACCATTCCAGACCTACTGATGCACATTGCAAAATAAAAATGGCACTGTTCACAAATCAAATCTGATTAACTGGCTTTTATGCAATTTCTGGGGATATCAGGTTGTGCAGGTTTCTAAATTAGCTAGATTTGAAAGAGTTGACGTTGAATTCATAAGTATTATATACAAGTTATTGTATACAATTGAGTAGGATAAACTTTTATCCGATAAGGAAAAATGTGCATAAACTACGATGGAAACACTTTTACTGAATAAATTCCACTAAGTGCATCGAAAAAGTCATGTGACTTTGCGCTATGAGATGGGATAACTTGACTAGCAGCGGACCGATCTCATTCACACCATCTATATGTTGTTTTGGTCGTTAATTTTATTGGTCTGTCGTCAAAGTATTTCTGTATAATTACTGTCTTACACGACTGCGTTCCCAAACTGCAGCATCCACCTCCGAAAGCAGTGACCGCATTTATTGTTACTTCTGCACAAGTAATGTATTATATATGAAAATTATTATTATCAGTGGCTTTGCCTACTTTTCTTAGTGATATATAGTGCCAGTTTATCAGGAAGTAACGATTTTGTTCTCTTTGACCGTTGGATGGAAACAGTGCTTTATTCGCAAATGTTTTATGCGAGATTCCAGATTTGCGCTTAAGTTTAATTCGAATCTTTGGATGGAAACATAACTATTGTTCTTTGTTCATTCATTGCATCTTTCAATGCGTGTCACACATCCCATGAGTCTTTCTGTATTATGGCGTTAAGCAGTTTTTGTCTGTGTGAATAAGTGCAGCTGGGGATTCCGAGCCCCACTTTCTCTATGTTTGTGCATGTGTACCAAGGCCTCTATAGAGAGGCGTACAGCTCAGTACAACCCAGTGTGGATGACAGGGCCTGTCTCCATAGCCAGAGGCCAGAGGAAAGCAGAGAGGAGAGCACGCCCCTTATGCCACTGCTCTGTGGGTAAGATTATCACCAGGAGGCTGTGAATGCACGTCGTCCCATTGAGAACTCAACTCCTACCCTGAATAGGGAGAGAAACAATAGCACCTATTGTCAGCCTAGATGCATTTTCACTGTTGCGGCTCCAGCAGTATCTGTCTATCAGAAGAGTTGCTCCAGACTTTGCCCTCCTCTTCATTCTAGCTCTGTAGAGTGTAACTCTACCTTCATGAAGCAGGACAGAGGGGTTGAGATCCTATCAGGACCAACTTTGTCTGGAGTTTAACTTTGGTTTTGGTTGGTTTTTCTTTGGAAGTGGTGAGTAACCTTGGGTATTTTCTTAGCCAAACGCTTTCTTAAGAAAGCGTATTCCTTGTTGCTGGAGGTGTAGCAATTTTTTCGCTCCATGTTACCCTGAAAGTTCTGTTCTGTTTGTGTCATGATGTGAAATGCAGATTAATATATTGAAAGAACTGATACCCTGTGCACAGCATGTTATTTTTCTTGTGACATGGTTTGTCTTCTCAAGAAGCACATATTAAAGGATGTGGTTTGCAAGATCATTTATATTCAAATAAACCACAACACGCTATAGCTGACTGATGCCCAGAAGAAAACACCTGCAGAAAACTGGAAAGCATCTGTTAATAAGTTGATTAAAACTGTTGAGAACTGTATTCCTCATCACTGAATGAAAATGTATTTAATTATGCATCCCTTTGATTAACAATTTGCAGGAGAAACTATAAACTAGCTGTTCAGTTGTGAAGTCAATTATTGGCTCTAAACAAAAGGACCACTGTTAGTGCAATGTTTATGTTTGTGTGGATGAGAAAGGGTTCACTTATTGATTATTCTTCACTCAAGCAGAACATATTACCCAACATATTGGCTTGTTATTAAACATTGAGTATGATGTTTATTTTGTTTTCGAGCAAGGATCAATTTCAAAGGATCCTGATCTGTCTTTGCATGCAGCAGTGTTTTTAACAGAGCAAAGAAATCTTGTGATTGTTAATTTATCTATTCTCTCTTTTTCAGCTGTACGACAAGATAAACACCAAGTCTTCATCACAAATCAGGAATCCTGCAAGTGACGCAGTTCAGAGAGCCAAAGAGGTGAGTGCAGTCTACAATTACAGAAATATGCCTTTGTAGTTATAAAATTATGAGGACCAAAGAAGTCTCTAGCACAAGCTTAATTGAACTTCATTGTAGTGTTCAACTTAATCATTGATTTAAAAAAAAAACTCTACCAGGAATAATTGTTTATCTACTGCTCTCTACTTTTCAGAAAAAAATAAATGTTATCTCTCTTTATGTTAGTATGTTTGTTAATGTGACTCAAAGCTAAATTGAACAATGTTTAGTTTTTTCTTATATCTTGAATGAGTTCATTCAGAAATGACATTTTAATTACTTAAATATGATGAATAGAATGTTTGGTATGTTGTCATTTTTAACTACTATTCTGTCTAGTCTGTGTTTGCATTTTAATGCAGCTTGTCAGGATGTTCAGAACAGACTCACTGCATGACCTACTCACTCTTTTGCTTTTCTAGAAACAATTTCCTCACTGTCTTGGTTTTTCACTTCTGCTCTGTGACTGTAGTTTAGTGCATAATATTTTTTTTAAGAATTAGTCATCTATAAAACAAGAAGTGCACTAAATTTTCATATCTGAAAGCTAATTACATGCAACAAAAACACATGGTATGTTTTGCTTTGTATGTAAATTATGTTAACCAACAAGCATTTTCCAGATGATGGTCCCACAAATGTAAAATATCAAATCAGTTATAGTCAATTAACTTTTACTTTGAGGTATTTATTTATGGTCATTAGTTTGTCTATTTGTACTCAGTCTCTGTTCATATCTGGGTGTTTGTAGAAAGCAGACATTCATGTGATTTTTATATAGTTTAACAGAATGCCTCAAACAGAGGTCTGTTTTGTACTAAGAATTTTAAGCTCAGTGTATGATTTGTGACATTTACAGATCCATAGTGGCCTATTGCTTGTGTGAACACATGCCTGTTTTCTTCCTGGTGAATTTGAATGCATTTCAGCCAGCTGCAGTTAGAAAGCCACATTAACAAGTGAATGTGTTTGTTTGCTTTTACCTACTGAGTAGATTAGAAAAAATATAGAATAACATAATGACTGCGGGGTGTTGGACAAAGCAGCTCTTTTATCGCCTAAGCCTTTCATATCCAAGTGTGGAAGATTATCTTTGAGAGCACAGACTGATATGACACTTCTCAAGTTACATGAAAGTACATTTTGGAGTGAAAATGTATTTAGTTTGGTGAGCTTATAGGGCTGTATGTTTGATGCGTGACTGTCTGTGTGCTTGCCTCAATGTTGGCTGAAGAATTTAACTCTCTCTCTCTCTCTCTCTCTCTCTCTCTCTCTCTCTCTCTCTCTCTCTCTCATTTGCCTAGAGACCAGTTAAAATTATCACTAATAACACGTATAGACAGTAAATAGTTATACTAATGTTTCTGTTTTGTCTTTAGTAATAAATTAAAATATAGGAACAAACTAGAGATCGACCGATATATCGGTTTACCGATATTTTTCCCGATATTTAAGCATTTTACCATAATCGGATAATTTTTGTTATTTTTTTATTTGTCACATACTTAATTATACAGAGTATAACCAGCAGTGAAATTTAGTTCTCTGCATTTGTTCCATCCAAGTACACACACACTTGGAGCAGTGGGCACTGTTCACATGTCAGGAGAAGCTCCAGCACGACCACCGCATGTAACTTTATACAAGATTCACTTGTTTGAAACACGCTAAATTATATTAACATTTACTATAGAACCATTATTTCGCCAATAAACATCTAAATAAATACATCTCTATCGAAATTATTTATTTTCTCCACAAGCGATCGCAGTTTGAGTATAGTTCTGTTAAATGCATAGATAAACCGTGCTGTCATAATCTAGAATGACAAAAACATTTTAATAGTTCTGATAAAACATGCCAGTTAAGAAATGCAATAAAATACGATGTTTTGTTTGTTATAGCTTATTTCAATATTCCAGAGAATATTATTCAGTGAATTAACATTATCCAGTTATTATTATTCACTCTTTAGCCTATTAAACAGCTTATAAACCTACTAAAACTGTAGTTTAAATTGAAGTTGAAATGACTCCTGTCCTTTAATTTCTCCATTTGAATAGATTAGACATTATTTTGCTTACTGTTAATATCAGTGTTGCTGATGGTGCTTTTTATAAATAAAATGTTTTTGTTGTAATTTGAAGATTAAATTTTACATGAAAGAATGTTAATTTTCACCAGTTTTTTGTTGTTGTTAAGATGACTGAAAGGAGGAAAAACCAAAGTGAAGAATGGACTTACTTCAATCTGTTATTTATTTACTTTATAACAGTAAATAAATATCGGTTCTGCATATCGGTTATCGGGTACATAAACATGCAAATAATTGGTATCGGTTCTAAAAAATCAATATCGGTCGATCACTAGAACAAACTATCCATTAATTCCAATTTACAGAACTTTACAAGCATTAAAAAAAATCCTTGCTGGCTCTAAAGACTTAAGACATTGATCTTGCATTTCTCATAAACAACTGATGTGGCAATCTATTTTCTAAATGTGTGTTACTGATTTTATTGTAAATGATTCATGTATGTATATAAATTTGAAAAAACTCAAACTTCTGGTGAAAAACAACATGTTCTGAATACGCATGTCAAACATCTCCATTTAATCTGTGTAAAACCCACCCCTCCTCAGTCTGCAAGCTTGCCTTCAGTTTTGAATGCAACCAAGACTAGTTTCATTCCATCACAACTTGAGAAGCGATATTAAACTGCTTCAAGAAGGGATTAATCCTCCACAAGTCACAGTGCATTTTTCTTGAAGTTGTTGTTTCACATTTACTTAGTTAGTGAATCAAAACTGATAATGGCTTATTTTATAGCAGTTGCGCCAACAGAAGCATTCTGGGTATTTTGAATATATGTCAACAAATCCTAACTTGGTGCTTCAGATAAGCTTGATCAAACAAATGTGCTAAGTTCTCATATATAGGCAAAAGTAATGTCATGTTGAATAGTTCAAACCATCTGCATACTCTAAGATAAAAATAGTAAGATTAAAACTAGTCTTGATGGTTGCTTCTGGTCTCAAACTCCTTCAGTGGTTCTCTTGGTCCTGACCCCTCTGTCTATGTCAGTCACAAGTCACACAACCTATAAAGCTCAACCATTTCCTTAAGTATTGCACATCAAAAAGGAACTCATGCCTGCTGGTGATTAAAGAGCTGTGCTCTCGAATAACCCTCCTTGGCCTCTTGCTTGTGATCACTGACAATGGTGAAATGCTTAAGGATTATCCTCTTTGTGTTGCTTAGAGTCAGCGGGGCGGAAACTAACCCATCACCTCTCACTGCTTTCCCTAAGAGACTGAAACTTGTGGAGGCGGTGTAGTGCCTAACTCTAAAAATTCAGCCTTCGACTCTGCTGCTTCTTACACAGACTATATGTATCAAATGTTATAAAACTTTCCTGTGTGTGTCTCTCATGCTAAGACCTCCGCCGAAGACGGGTCGAGCACGGCTTTGAAACATCTGGAATATGTAAGCTGCAGACATATTCCCAATCTTATGTCCACTTATTTTTTTTACCACTTTTGTAGAACATGTGGAAATTTCTAGGATTCTTGTAAATGTCTGAGCTTTACATTTAGTGATTTTGACCGGCAGTGAGGGGCTGCCAGGTGGGTTTGACCTTTGATTAGAACTCATTACAGATGATTAGTGTGGTTCAAAAGACGTCCAGGATCCGGCGCTCAGCAGCATTCAGCGGGGAGTTGTGACATATCTGCAGTACTGTGCCAAATAACCCCCTCCCACCTGACCCGTCCCACCCTGCCAATGGAAGGGCCAAATGAGCCCAGACAGCAGTGCTGATTGGTCACATGGGGGTCTAAGGGTCATGCCAGAAATGTTTGCGTGTGTGTGTCTGTTCTGATATATAATGTGTGGGGTCTCAGCAGTCCAGCTCAAAGTTGTGTTGCAGTGTACGAGATTAAAAAGAAACATCTTTACTTACTTCAAGGATTAAATACCGTGGAGATGACAGCCTGAGGAAAAGCCTGATGACTCTGTCTGTCTGTAGGTACTGGAGGAGATTTCATGCTACTCGGAGAATGCAGATGCTAAAGAACTGAGACGGATTCTAACCCAGCCCCATTTCATGGTGAGTCACAGCAGCACAGTGCTAGTTCTGTTGTTAATCTCTTTACAGTACACCTTAAAGTCAACATTAAATCTAAATTAACCCTATTTACATAATGCACTTCCTGGTCTTGTTGTGAACAATTATTTTGTGCATATTATTGCATATAAAATAGTAGCCAATAGCCAAATATCTGTTCAGTCATTGTTTTACTTTGGGTCTGGTTACTTTTTACCATCTAATCGATCTCAACCCTAACTTTTAGTATGCTTTTGGAAATACACTAACATTCAAAGTATTTTTTTATAATTTTTTGTATTAATACTTTCATTCAGCAGCAACATAATACGCTGACACAAAATTACAGTAATGACATTTCTAATTTGTTAAAAAATAAATGCTGTTCTTTTGAACTTTCTATTAATCAAAGCATTCTGAAAAACATGTATCATGATTTTCCACAAAAGTATTAAGCAGCACAACTGTTTTCAACTGTTACAGAAGTAACTTTAGGGATCTCAAAGTTATCCTCATTATCATTGTAGTGTCCGACTGCGCTGCTAACATCATGAAGTACAGTGAAAAGACAAAAGTGGAGTCTTCAAGATTGATACATTTTCTGTCAATCAAAACTATCTTTGAGAGCTTAATCAGAGCACTGGTTCTTCTTTATGAGTTGGATCTATTTATTTAGGACGTTGTCAGCGGTTTTGGTGTTTCACCATCTCAGACTTTGAATTGCTTTTCTGTAATCCTCTTCTATAATCAATGATGTGTTTGTTAGTCATCTGTGTTCAGAGCATTTTTTCTGTGTTCTTATCAGTCAGACAACCTCATGACAGATGAAGCAGAGAGTTTGCCCTTCGCTCTAAACTGACTGTTTGTCAATAAAGTTAATCTAGAGGCTTAGCTGATTAAAGATTCCACATTTTTTGGTGTCTAATTTTATTTTCAAGGGTTCAAACTTTAATATGACATAATTGGACAGGTTTACCTTTCAGTCAGAGGTGATAGTGAGGGTGAGAATCATTCGTAAGATTAATAGTAGAAAAATAGGAAAATCTAATTTTTTTAAGTGTGGGAGTCAAATAATGTTTCATGGAACTGAGTAAAATGTATTAAAATGGTCTCTGGCATGATCCAGACCGCAAGGGACTTATTTGGGGGCTTTTTATAATTATTTTTACTTCCACTTGAACTGGGGATTTACTACAGAACTGAGAGAAATAAAGAGGGAAGGGGTAAAAAGGAGCTCATGCATGAGAAAACAAGACTGGGGTGATGTCGGCCTCACTAACTCTGAATGTCAGGTCAAGAGTGGGGGGATGTGGGGCAGAAAAGAAAAAAAAACACAAGAGGAGGGAGGTACCAGCAGGTACTAGTGGTTGAATTCCAGCATGATATCGCCCTTGATGCTTTTCTCACACTCTCATAATTGCACACAAGATGGTAGTATGAGATGAGCTGGTCAGAAACATTTACCTAATGTTACTGAAGTCTATTACATTAGATTTTTAGGAAGGAAGGCATCAGTCATAAAGAATGATAATAAACTAGATTTGTGCACTAACATTCAAAAGTTTTTTTGGAAAGAAATTAATACTTTTAAACAGCAAGGATTTATTAATTTGTTTAAAAAGTGCAAAGTACTTTTACATTGATAAAAAAAATATTTTTTTCAAATAAATGCTGTTCTTTTGAACTTTCTATTCATTAAAGAATCCTTAAAAATATATCACTGTTGCCACAAAGGTATTAAGTTTTCAACATTGATAGCAAAAAAATGTTTATTGAGCACCCAATCATCATATTAAAATTATTTCTGAAGCATCATGTGACACTGAAGACTGGAGTAATGGCTGCTGAAAATTCAGCTTTGCAATAACAGGAATATATTACATTTGAAAATATATTTAAATATAAAACAGTTATTTTAAATTATAATCATATTTCAAGATATTAGTTTTAACTGTATTTTTGATCAAAATAAATACAGCCTTGGTGAGAACAAGAGACTTCTTTAAAAAAAAAAAAAAGATCTTACTGAAGCCAAACATTTCCACAGTAGTGTAAACACGAGGGTCTTTGCACAGCTTGGTGCCTTGATTGGTTACTAAAGCATTGTTCTGTGATTGCTAAGGTGATATGTATAAGTGTGTGTGTGTGTGTGTGTGTGTGTGTGTGTGTGTGTGTGTGTGTGTGTGTGTGTGTGTGTGTGTGTGTGTGTGTGTGTGTGTGTGTGTGTGTGTGTGTGTGTGTGTGTGTGTGTGAGAGAGAGAGAGAGAGAGAGAGATACTGTATCTCACTCTTTATCACTCTTTTTTCAGGCCTTACTTCAGACTCATGATGTTGTGGCACATGAGGTATACAGTGACGAGGCACTGAGGGTCACCCCACCCCCCACATCACCATATCTCAACGGAGACTCACCTGAGAGCACGAACGGAGACATGGACATAGAGAACGTTACACGAGTGCGCCTGGTTCAATTCCAGAAAAACACGGACGAACCGATGGTATGAGTTCACACATTTCCTGTACATGTACACAAACACGCATATATATATATATATATATATATATATATATAAACCTAAAGACTGCTTAGCATGAACATGACAACAATTTCTAGTGGTCTACTTTCAAAGTGTGCAAATGCAAGCTCTGCACATCAAATATACTGTGTTGTGAGGCTTAGCGCACATCTTGTCACCCTGAGGTGATGGTGGGGTTGATAAGCTCGCATAGTGGTTAGATTTTATTTCCACTTGTTAGTCAAACTTCCTGAAAGCTTCGTTCTCATTACTGTGGTTTTAAATGAGTTTGTGGGCACTGTTTCAGGGTATCACGTTGAAAATGAACGACTTGAACCATTGTATCGTGGCAAGAATAATGCATGGAGGAATGATCCACAGACAAGGTACATGCACCAGATTGTTTTTCCTTCAAAACTTCACCCAACACTGTTATATTGAGATCCTCTAGCCTTCCATCTTTCCTGTATTACTCCCGTATCTCCATAAACACATGATGAATAAACAGGAAAGAGATGCAACCTATTATTCTTCACAAACCCCTCAACCCTTATTCACATGTGGCAGGCTTGAGGGCTTGTGTCGTCACCCCGTGATGGTCAGATTGCACAATCTTATAGAACTTGCCGGAAACATGACACTGACATACAAGCCTTTACCCACATGCCACACATACCATCAACAAGTATCTCCTACTTGCATGCAAGCTGGTCAAGCTTATATTAAATCTCATGCAGTTGAAGTTGTCAAGTTTTCAATTTATGAAGTATGTAAGACTAGTGATGTGTATTGACGCATTTAACATGTTGCTTTATCACAAATCAGGAACGTTGCATATTGGAGACGAGATCCGGGAGATCAATGGCATAAGTGTAGCAAATCAAACGGTGGAGCAGCTTCAGAAGATGCTTGTGAGTAGGAACTTGTGTATTTTCAGCTCAAAAGCTACGATTTTGTTACCATTTAATCAATCTCAAGTTGTTTGAATTATGATTTTTATACTTTCATTGAGGTATCTAGCAAAATGTCTAGACTTACAGACTGCAACCAGTAGTGCACGAACTGTACCAACTGTAAAGTGGAATGGGTGTAATATGAGAGACACAAGCGTTACAGTGCAGCTATCATGACTACACTTAAATAAAACAAAAGACACATCTAAAATAACCAAATTACATTTATTTCATTTTAAAAATGGCCACAGACATTTAGATTAATGCAGATTAACAGTCTACTTTTTCCATTCTGTGTCCATTTGTGTTTTATTGTCTACTTTTTCCATTGTTACTTGAATAAAAAGAGCGATATGAGGATATATAGACATAATCCAGTAAAAATGCCCTTTTTTAATAATTAGCTTTTTGTTTTTCTGTTGACAGCGGGAAATGAGAGGCAGCATCACCTTTAAGATTGTGCCTAGCTACCGCACACAGCAGTTGTCCTGTGAGGTAATGGCTTTTGCACTGTCCTCTGCTCTGTCTCTGCAGTCTCCTCTCTCTGCAGTGCTGTAGTATGCCTCCTTGGCCTGTCGTGGCCTTTTGTGGTGGGGTTTGATTGCCGTGGATTCTTGTGTGACTAACTGCCTGCCTGATGGCTGCGTGTTAACGCTTTTCTCCCCAAAAGCCTCCATCCTGCCGAACCAAAAGGCCTGGCTCAGACACTACTGCACACCAATTTCACAACCAAGATACCGGAACCCTAGCTTACATATTACCGGTGTTGAGGGAAGTTTAGACGTGCAATGTGAGAATGTTCTCAGACAGTGTTGCAGCATTTTCACAATTTAAAAGTGAGTCTGTACCGTGCTGGTTACAGATTTTTTTTTATAACACTCCCCTGCCATATCACACTACTGAGAGGATATTGAAATTAAAGTGGTAAGATTTCAGTTGGAGTTCCTTCACACCGTAAATCTCTCAAGGAAGATGTTTACATTTAGGCAGTTGTGTTGGCTCCCCCTTCTGGTGGGAAGCTGTAGTGTAGTCTGATGATCAAAACATGTTTGCTTTGGCATCTGTAACATTACCATGCTTTTAAAATGTCTAATTAATCATTTTAATCTCAAGCAAATCTTTTGGTTTCCCTTTCATGATGTCCCCAATTTCTTACCGCAGTGTTGGCCAGTGTTCGTTTGCTCTGCTGTTTCGCTGACCTTTATATCTTATTACAGAAAGAGTCCCCCTCCACCTCCAGACAGTCCCCTGCTAATGGCCATTCCAGCATTAACAGTTCTATCTTGGTAAGGATCCCAGGCAACCTCAAATAACGACCCCGTTCCCATCCCCAACAATCTGCTAATGTTGTTTGTGATTATTTCACCCCGTTCTTGCAATCATACCCTCTTAATTTGCACCAAATGTTATGAAATTTGTGTAATGTCCAGTTTTATGGTTTTGTTTTTCCAGTTTGTATTTATATATTTCACTAGAATATTTTGACGATCTCAATAAACACAAATGCAAAGACTGAACAAGACGGCGGCTAACATTCATTGAACATAGTTTCCGTTATCTCAGTTCACAAATTGGTGTGCTCTGTGCTGCTGTAGCTCACTCACTCTGACTGCCTGTGTGAATACAGTGTGTGGTCCCAGGAACACTTTACAGTAGACATGGGATCTACGATCATACTTTTTAATTCCTTTTTGTTAGTACCAGTGATGTATTGTGGCTGACAGCAAGAACAATGATTAGGCCAAACTCAATGGAGGCATGCAAAGGATTCCTAGCATTAATAAAAAGCATGCATACTTCTAACAAAATGCAGTGAGATCTACATTTAGCACTGCATATGAACTAGGGGTGGGCGATAAAGAAGTTGACATGATAAATCAATATAAAAAGTCAAATAATAGAAATGTATTGGATGTGGTACTATGTGGTTGAGAATGGGACTCCGCTAAACCCTGTCACTTTTAGTTACTCTTATGCTGTCAAACTTTCCTATTTGTTGAGTTTGCAAAATGTTTTGGGAAGTGGAATTTATTTATTTAGATATATGGATATATTCTTAAAAATATCCGAAGATTAAAACATTAAAATACAAGTATTTATTAAAATATTCAGATTAAATATCAACATAAAATGAGTACCGTAGTACACAATAATAATTAATACATATTTATTTATTAAATGGTTTAATTGAAATATTCTTGCAAAAAAAAAAATAAATGTTCAATAAGCTGCATTTGTTGCCTTTTCCTGCTTTTATACTTGTTTAGATAATATTTTTTTTCAGTAAAAGTTAAATAAACTTTGTAAATATATATTTTGACCAGCCAAAATTTGAAATAACATTTGCTAATATCGCCCACCCCTGACCCAGTGGGACCAACTTGGTGTTCTTCATAGAGGGGGGGTTAGTCTCCACCTCATGAACATGCTTGGATGGAGTGTGGTGCTGAAGCTGCTTGCTTGCGCCTTGCTTTCTTGCGTGTTGCTGTTCTGAGATTTACCCTCAACAGCCCTTCACTTTTAACACATGCATACACACAAAATGAAGTACCTTTTGTGGTCCTCCTTTGTGGAGTTAGCATTGCCCCCAGTGGTTTTAACCAGATTTTTTGTTATGTTTTGTTGAATGTATATTTATTTGAATTGTTATCGCTCTATTAATTGTTATTTAATTGTTTGGTTAGTCCTGTCTTTCCTCTGTAAATGGTCAGTCTCTCAGACTTTCACTGCTGGGCTTTGCTTTACAGGACTTGCCGTCAACCATCCAGCCAAAAGGACACCAGGTGAATACAGCATCCATCAGTCTTAGCACCCTCTATTGATTAGCGCTTTTCCACACTGCTTTTGTGCTTGAGATTGAATTAACAAGTTAGTGATTCACAGCTATTAACATCCTGCTTTCTCTATCAGTTTTTGCACTGACACCATTCACCATTAGCTGCTCTACAAACAGACTCGGTTGTAGTGTTATTGCATTGCACTTACCCAACAACAAGATATTGTTATTTATGTTTTTTTTTTAAAGTTTACATACATTTTAAGGAAATTATAATTTTAACATAAATTTTTAGTCTTACAGATGGGTTGTTCTATGCGTTGAACCAGTTGAGAAAATATCAAGAACACTACTCAGTAGTATTTTACCTTTATTCCATTTAAATATAAACAAGTTATTTTATTTATTTATTAATTACTGTAAGTTAAATTATGTGTTGTGATGAGTATCCTCACAGACATTTGATTACACTAAAGATTATAGCAACTAAGTAACTTTTTAGAAATAAAAAATGCCTAAGCTAATTTTTTTAGCCTAAGCTAAAAGTATAACAGGGTCCGAATAACCCTGTTAGACTTTTAGCTTAGGCTAAAAAAATGCATCAAGTATACCAGATTGGTGTGTCTGTCGTATCCTAACCCCATGCAGTCTCATGCTTTTCTACTGGCCCTGGGCTACAGAGTGGTGTGTGTTTCCTCTCACATCCCATCTAGATTACCCTGTAAATCAACAAAGCTGACAACATGAGAGATCAAAGAGCCCATCACAATTTGTTCTTCTAATCTCAAGTCCTTGCCTTTAAGCATCGTGTCCTAATAGGATGAGAAGTAGAAAGGGAGACATACAATCAGCAGAGGGCGCCATCTGCCAGCACGGGTCCATCTGTGTTGGCTGAAGTGCGTCACTGAGTGCTGGAAATGATCTGCTATGTTACAGTGATGAGAACAGAGTGATGTGACTGACATCTCCACCCTGCTTTGTTCCTTTTTATCAACCCATAACTTTTCTGAACGTTAGCTTTTATAGCTGCATTCTTCATCTCACCAACCCCAATAACAGTGCCGTATTAATGCCGCCACAGTGCCGTGATATTGCATGATGTTTGTAATACTCTCATGCCCTAGATCTCCAGACCTTCAATCAAGGATACATTTTCCATCAAGGTAAGATTTTAAAGAATGAGCCCAATCCACTGCTCTGAAAAACTGTTGTGTAACCATTTAAGTCCAAATGTAGCAAGGACTCAAAAACAATTACATCATCAGTGTGATTCTTTGAAAATATAACGTTAAGCTCGATTTTTGCAATGTTTGTACGTAAAAGCCCCTTTCAGTCAATTCAATGTCATTTATTTTTAATCCAGGAGTCACACACCACTCTACCCTCAGACTGCAGTTCAGTACTCAACTGCACTAAATGTCTAGCAAGGACTCATAACTCGCTCTGTTTGCCAACATGCTCAGTTTTCATACTGTGCAGCTTCAGCCAAGCATGCCCATCATCTCATACGAAACCTGATCACCACTTGTACCTTGACCTCCAGTTGCACCTTAACCTCCTCTTGTACCCTGACTTCCTCTGTCAGTCAGTCCTTTCCTGTGCTGTGTCTGTGCCACTGTAGGGTTTTTCTGACTTTGACTGATTATGTCTTTTCTCAGATCTATGTGCGGGCACAGTTCGAATATGATCCGGTGAAGGATGACCTCATCCCCTGTAAAGAGGCAGGGATTCGCTTCAGGGTGGGTGACATAATCCAGATTATCAACAAAGATGACCACAACTGGTGGCAAGGCAAGCTGGAAAACACCAAGAACGGCACAGCAGGACTGATTCCCTCACCTGAACTTCAGGAGTGGTGAGTTAGATTCTTTCCTAGAGCAGAATAACCACTTCAATCATTTCTTTTATTTGTATGATGAAAACCAGAAGATTGTGATTTGGCTACTGCTGAAGGTAGAGGGAAAGAGGAGACAGTTCAATGCAAGTCGCTCTCAATACGATTTAAAAGCACTTGAAGATGTGATATCATCAAGGCTAACCGATATGCTGCACACTAACCACCACATATTCATCTAATTGTTTCTTTTGTTTGTTTTGTTCTAGGCGGGTGGCCTGTATAGCCATGGAGAAAACCAAGCAAGATCAGCAGGCAAGCTGTACTTGGTTTGGCAAGAAAAAAAAGCAGTACAAAGACAAATACCTAGCAAAGCACAACGCAGGTAGAGTTTCCGATGCGCATTCTGCCCCTTCCCTCTCGATTTTGGTCGATTAGCTCTTCCTTATTGGAGATCTAATTAGTAATCTTTATGTGCCCCCAGTAAGCAAGACTAAAATCGAATAGGCTTCTAAAACTGATGTGGGCGTATGATGTCACAAAATATAGCAGCTCTCAGGGAGATGTTAAACAAGTATTGATTAATGATAATCATTCACTTTTTAAAACTTTGTTGCCTTTTTAGCAAATGTTTGTCAAGATAAGTGTGTAAAACTCAATAGGGTAATTCAAAAAATGACTGCCTTTTCTACTTAGAAGTAAATTAATATATAAATAAATCAATATATTATTCAACATTTATCGATAGAACTCATAGGATCTTATAAAAAGTTTATCAGATTTTATGCATTCTACCAGATAAATGTTGCATTGTGCCAGTAATGAAAATAAATACATTTTATTATAAAAATTGTACAGTATTTAACACATATATATTGTTTTATATTATATATTAATTTATTTAGTTTATGGTATATATATGCAGTATATTCTGAAGTTTGGGGTCAGTAAGTAAAAAAAAAAACTTTTATTTGCCAAAATTCTATGCTATGTTAGAAAATATTTATATAAAAAATGCAGTTATTTTGAACTTTCCTAAAAGATGTATTGTAATTTATATTAAAATAGAAAATTGTAATAATATTTCACAATATTTTTTTATTTATCAAATAAAAGATACTTATGAGCATCAAAACCTTTAAAAACAAACTTACCAACCCCAAACTTTTGATCAGTAGTGATTGTCTTCAGAAAGAAAACAGTTTTTCCAATTTAATTAGACATTTATTACAAGTATTGTAAATTGAAATTATACTCTTAAAATGACCCACTTTTCAAAAAGAGAATTTAATGCTTTAAATATCTGCTTTTTAATTATCATTTGTTTACTATACAAAAATATTAGCAACAGGGTTGGCATATTTAGAATAGTCTATTACTGAAAAACATATCAAAGCAAAAAATAAAGTAATAAAAAAGATGCTCATACGAGATCCACTTTATAGAATGACCTGGTAAATTATTCATTTGTTGATGATCAAATACTAGAATTGACTGTTTTTGTGTTTGTTTTTAGTACATCATTACTGTTGATAGATACTCATATGATCAGAAGCACAAGAGAACATGTTTTGGATGGCCATTGCTAACTCAGACCAGGAGGACCATATATGTCTTTTTTTACATCAGTGACAGTCTATAAGTTGTATTATGTTTAGTTCCTGCATTTCAGAGACAGCAGACTTTTACCCTCATGGGATGGTTGTCAGCAGATGTTGCTAGAAACGTCTTCATTGAATGATCAAACTGTAGTTTAGAGGCTGTAGGGAGTGTCTCTGTGTGTCTAGTGGTAGGTATGGGCAGGTAACAGGGCCCTGTGCTGTCTAGCTCAAATAACCTGAGGTCCTGACTGCAGCATTTCCACAAATAGCAGGGTGACTTGTGCCAATACATAGCCAAGTAGCTGTGTGTCTGATTCTGCCTGCTGTTCTCTGACCAAACAGTCCCTTAAGATTCTTTCATTTTGCTTCAAGTACCAAAGGGGCTCATTAAAGCCAGCCACAGTGGAAACATGGGTCGTTATCGCTGATGAGCACACCTGCAAATATATACCACTATGCAACAAGTGTGTTCATGTGTGTGTTCTCACAGGAACCGCAGTGAGACGCCTATGTTTTCTGTAAAAGTGTATGGTTGCTGGTAAAGGGCCAGGGGAGAGAAAAGTGTATTTACTATGGCTAACTCATGTGTCATGGATGAAGTTCATGTATTCATCATGGCTTCAAGGTCTAAACCAACATACAACCTCCACTGAAGATGCACCCCTGTGTATGTGCTCTCAGATATTCTGTGACTGGATGCAAATTTTACGACTTCTATGTAAATCGATCCTGACACTATGAAAAGCGGCAATTACATGATCTCGTTAGAAGCATGGTGAACCCCACCACTTTTAACATCTTATATAAGTGAGTCATTTGGGTCCTGCTTCAGTCTGCAGTACTAGTTATCACAGGGTCAGGTTACTACCTTCGAACAAACAGGATGTTAAACGACGCCATCATTCCTTCTTGTCAAGATCTCCCCAGTGGTGTGGAATAGTAGGTGAGCTTCCCAAAAGGTGGATTTGTAAGTTCAGACTGTAGACACAGTGACGATGACTCCACTGAATCATAAAGCCAGAAACTCATTCTGTGCAAGTATGTCAATTCAAACTCTTCTAGCTACACAACCTTTATTTCGCATTGTTGCATTATGCAGTGCTTCTGAACACAATTTATAATGCAAGTACACTACCATTCAAAAGTTTTTATTACAAAGAAATTAATGCTTTTATATTCAGAAAGGCACTTTAAATTAATCAAAAGTGACAGTAAAACTTTATAATAGAAATATTTATATTGCAAATAAATGCTTTTTTAGCTTTCTATTCATAAAGTAATCCTATCACGGTTTATAAAAAATTAAGCAGCACAACTATTTTAAACATTAATAATAATAAGAAGAAGTGTTTCTTGAGCACCAAATCAGTATATTAGAATGATTTCTAAAGATAATGTGACACTGAAGACTAGAGTAATGGCTGCTGAAAAATCAATTTTGACATCACAGGAATAAATGGTGTTTTAGAATATATTAAAACAGAAAACAGTCATTTTAAATTGTTATAATATTTCACAGTATTATTGTTTTACTGTATTTTTGATCAAATAAATGCTGCCTTGGTGAGCATAAGAGACATCTTTCAAAGACTTTTAAAAACCTTACCGACCCCTAACTTTGGAATGGTGGTGCATGCTTATTGCTTAGAATTCGATGTGTTTTGGTGAAATGTAATGATTAGCTTTGATTTATCATTGTACTAATTGCAAAGTAAATTTTTGCATTTCTTTAATATATGTATATTATTTCATTATTTTTCCCCCACAAAACTACACTCACTGGCCACTTTATTTGTTACATCTTGCTATTAACGAGTTGGACCCCATTTTGCCTTAATTCTTTGTGGCATAGATTGAGCTGTTGTCTTGTGCGGTTAAGTTTGTCTACTAGTGTCATGGCAGTTGGTTTGAACACAGTTACACTGAGAAAGTTAAAATTCTTTCAATGTGTAGTTAACAATGTTTCAAAAATATGTTGGCCAAGCCTTTAAATCTCCATTCTTCTACTTGCATCAAATGTTTCTGGCCTAAGGAGGCCCAACTGTAGATCTGATCAGATCTGGGCCGCTGGAATCACAGTGTCCTCTGAGCACCCAATCACTTAGGTAATCAAATAGGCAGTGTTGAGAACAGCCCTCTCAGCCATCAGCAGCGGGGAGCGCAGATCAGACATAATCCCTCCTGAGCCCAGTGCCCCACTTTACTGAGTCTGATTTGAGCTCAGTCAGCCAGTGAGGCAGGAAATGGGACTCTTTGGGGTATTTGGATGAGACCTTTTTTCAGGTCTCGTCCAAATTCCTCCAGGATTGTTTAATTGTCTAAAACTGTTTTGACTTTGTGGGGTTTGTCTGAGGCAAGGAGCTTTGTTACAGTTGTGCTTTGGGCTTTTCCAGCTGTAATGTGCAGGTTCAGATCAGGTTAGGAAGGGAAATAGGAAGCATATGGATGGGAATTTTCCAATAGGAAGCAGTTGGTAAGGACTTGTCCTTCACAAAGGGAATTTCATCTTTACGAGACAAAAAAACAACAACACTGCACCAACAGGCTTATAAAGAAAATAGACCTATATTTAAAGACGTGAGTATCTACAGGCCAGAAAGTGCTTCTCTCTGTTGTGTGTGAAAGCAGAAGGGGGTCAGTTGTGGCTTCGCTCAATGTTTGTACATTTTGATGTTCTGTTAGCCTCTCCCTTTACTCTGTTCCATCCTAGTAATTTCAACATTGACACACATTATCTAATCCACTTTTCATTGTATCGTTAAAACCCTACTAGATTATGTTTGTTTTTATTTAGTCTCAGACAGGTTTGTTCATGCTGCTTGTTTCTCATAATGCAGTTTGTGCTACATACATGAACGAAACATAAAAATAATGCAGAGAGATTTGCTATTACTGTTCATAGTTATTGAATTTACAATTTTCACCTGGCAGATGAAAATTAAACAGAATAAAAACAGACAGAACATACACCACTGTTCAATCACAGAAATCGTTAAAAAAAGAAGTATTGTTATGCAGCACCATTAACTTGAAAATGTTAGATTTGAACCCTAACCCCACCACCATGACTTGTTTTTCGTCTTTCCTTTTTCCCTTTCACCCCATACCTTTATTTGTGTCAAGATGGTAACATATATGTCAAAATAGAATTGTACATTATACCCGCTAAGAGAAAACTAATTTTGTTGGAATTTTCTGCACCAATTTAGAATCCTAAATAAATAGAGGATGTTTAAAAAAAGTAGTAGTATCATGGTTTCAACTAAATTAAGCAGCAAAACAGTTTTCAACATTGATCCTATTTTTGTTTCTTGAGCACCAAATCAGTATAATGGGACGATTTCTAAAGTATCATGTGACACTGAAGACTGGAGTAATAGCTGCTGAAATTTAAGCTTTGCCACGACAGGAATTAATTCATTAATGTAGCAAACAATTATTATAAATTGTATTATTTCACTATATTTTTTCAGCATTTTTGATCAAATAAATTTAGCCTTTGTGAGGATTAGATACTTTTTTCAAAAACAAAATCTTACAGACCCCAAATTTTGGAACTTTAATGTATACATGCAGAAACACTGAAGGAGGTGGGTTTGGTGGTGGACACTTGAATTGTCCCTGTAAGAAACCACTTAGCAACATTTTAGTAACCATCTAGCAAGGAGAGTTATAATGATACAGAGCTATGGTAGAAATGTGTCAGCCAGTAGAGATTTTGCTTTGTTTATACTGTGGTAGACATGACTATCACTAGCATTTGTTAAGAATAATATGATCTGTTGGTTTGTGTGACAAGTTCCGAAAAAAACTATAATTAAATAATATTATGTAGCTTTCATCTGCCAAGTTTTTAATTCACTGGATTATCTAAGAATAGGCATTACCACATGATTATGTAATATATATATACACATGTCCACAAATGTCATGATGTATAGCGTTGCTGTAATAGAACATTACCGCAAATTATAACACTTTGGTAGATTATCAGAAAAACCTCTTAATTCCATACTTTACTTGCAGCTTTCAGATTCCAGCCTTGATATGCAAGTGCATTGCTGTGAATGTCAGAGGCATGTTTCATTGTTCAGGGCATCGACGTCTCGCACGCTCTGAAAGCGCCCCATCCGGAGCAGCCCGAGCTCACGGATGGCCTTCATGTCTCTGTGCTTCGAGCATCACAGCTTTAGGCGTGCTTGTTGTTGTGTTTTTCTGATGTTCTGTTATCTGAGCCATAACTCAATGACCCCCCTCCCCTGTTCATTTTACATGCTGTCTATCTACCAATGGCCTCTGTGCATGTAAGTAACTGTGTTGCTGTGGCATACAGCCTCTGTGCTTAATTCTCTCTTTCTCTGTCTTTCTCTCTGTCTCACTCAACGCTCTTGCTGTGGTGATTTTATTAACCCCGAAACCATCTTTGACTATTAGCAACCTCCATTTTTTATGAGTATGTGTTTGATTGTTTGTGTGTTATTCCTGGTTTATTTTGTGGTGTTGTGCTTAATGTTTTTAGTTTATTTTTAAGTCTGTATTCTCTGAACCATGTGCACCTATTTCCACTGATCCACAGTACAACATGAGGCTTCTCTGTGTGCAAATCCATTAAACATCCTACATATATAGAGCTGCATACTCAAGGTCATGCGAAAAAGGTGCATGAATCATTTAAGGCATCTACTCAGAGAGGGAGATGAGTGCTGGAAACACATTTCATGTGGAAATGACACAGATGGCTCACGTTTCCCACGTCAACTCACCGTCTCCTGCACACACCAGTGCTGTCTCCCCCAACACCCCCCCGCATGTACACTGCAGCCAGTTTTGATCATTATGCAACTGAAACACTGTGGTAGAAAAGACTTAGTGCTATAGCTTTGTGGAAGTTCACAATAGCAACGAAGGATACTTTGTCCTTCAGTGCAGTCATATTTCAGAGGAATCATCTTTTTAGCCCATCAGATGTTTTCTCATTTTTATGCTAGCTGTACTAGTGACAGTATCTAACTGTGAAAATTAACAGGTGTCTGTTAATAATTTTCATGCTGCTTTTTTCCATTCACAGTGACCAAAAAACGGCAAAAAGCACTATAGAAGTAGTCCATGCAACAATCATGGCTTTGTGTGATGACTGAAATCTAATTGATAGTCTTCCTCTTAGATGTAACTCTTAATTCTCCTTTGCACATTCACTTTAAATTATGTTGGATAAACATACTTCTGTTCAAAAGTTAGGAGTCAGTAAGATATATTAGAATGATTTCTGAAGTAGTGGCTGCTAGAAATTCTGATTTGACATCAAAGGAATATATTACATTTTAGACTCTTAAAATAGAAAGCAGTCATTTTAAATTGTTATAATTTTTTCACAATGTTGCTGTTTTACGGTATATTTATACAAATAAATGCAGCCTTGGTGAATATAAGACTTCTTTCAAAAATATATTTAAAAAAAGTCTTACAGACCCCAAAAAACACAAAACGGTAAAGTCAAACATTTGAAATGCTACAAGTAAATTTGAGCATAATTGCATTATAATGTAAAGTGTTAAAAAGTGTTATTAAATTCATAGTGTTTGAAAGATTAACTGTGCATTAGATGATGGTAATGTAAAATGTAAAAATAGAGTAAATAAGCATGCAAAATGTTTCCAGGTTTGACAACGTTAACCAGTTTGAATATGCGGTAATGCCAAGTGTGAGCGGCTGGGATGTGTTTTCTCAGCTCGGCTTCTGTGCTGCGTTTGAACACACTGGTACATGAAGCCACTCTGCTGCAGTGGAGATTGTCAGACAGACACAGTATCAAATCCTCCATCAGGCCTGTAGCATTACATAAGCAGCCAAAACACATGCAGAGTCCTCATAGTCCCAATGAAAACAGAACAATTTACCCCAAAACATCCCCTTTTCCTTTGCAAGATCCCACATTTGTTTTTTACTTTAAAACAGCTGCTTGTTGGAATCAAATGCATTCAGTTTTTGAAATTGAAGATCAATCCCTCCCTACTATTAAATAACAAAATCTTGTGTTTTTTTAGTGTTTGATCAACTAGATCTCGTCACATATGAGGAAGTAGTGAAGTTGCCAGCATTCAAGAGGAAAACGTTAGTTTTACTAGGTGTGTATGTAGTTTAAATCCACATCTTACATTTGTTAGCTGGCACAAAGCATGTTTCTAACATGTGTGGTTTGTTGTCGACTGGCAGGTGCTCATGGTGTTGGCCGAAGACACATCAAGAACACTCTCATCACCAAACACCCAGACAGATTTGCTTATCCCATTCCACGTAAGAACCATTCCCAAATCACTGTCTCTAACAGTCCTTATGATTGCTCAACTGATAACCTCAAACTCATTTCTGCCCCAAAAGACACAACCAGACCTTCAAAGAAAGATGAAGAGAACGGCAAGAGTTATTTCTTTGTATCCCACGACCAAATGATGCAGGACATCTCCAACAACGATTACCTGGAGTACGGCAGCCACGAGGATGCGATGTACGGCACGCAGTTGGAGACAATACGCAAGATCCATGAGCAGGGACTCGTAGCCATACTGGACGTGGAGCCACAGGTGAACCTTCAACTGCCCTCTGCATTTATTCATGAGAGAAGACGACAGTTGAACATTAACCTTGTGGGTCATTCCTCTTATGCAGTTTTGATATTGCATACTTCTGCTTAAGTTCAGGAACTTAATGATGATGAGACTTAGTAAAATGGAAAGAAAGACCTAAGGTCAGTTAGCCATTGCTTAGTGAGGAATTAGGACAGGGCTGTCCAAACTCGGTCCTGGAGGGCCGGTGTCCTGCAGAGTTTAGCTCCAACCCTAATTAAACACACCTGACGCAGCTAATCAAGCTCTTACTAGGCATACTAGAAACTTCCATGCAGGTGTGTTGAGACAAGCTGGAGCTAAACTCTGCAGGACACCGGCCCTCCAGGACCGAGTTTGGACTGCCCTGAATTAGGATATATCTTAGTCAACTTGATAGTAGTTTAGATATTTAAAATTATATTGAATATTATCAAACAAGACGGAATGTTTTGGATTGATATAAACCATCTAATACCACAAAACTTTATGAAATCCACTCCAATTTATGTGAGTATCGTTTGCATACCAGAAATACAGTAATATCACTTCCCATTAGGATGAAGTCTTTAGAGAACCGGTTATTGTTAGTTATAGGGACATTACAAAAGACAAAAGGAAAGTGATGTTAAAACTAAATATCATTTAGAGAAAGAAAGAACTAGACAAGCACCTAGATTCATTTTTTATTCATTGCAAAACTAACATGCTCAGATCAAAGAGAAATTATTCAAAATTGTGCTAAAGGAAAACTGACACATTTGATTGCATCTTAATCATAATTTAATATGATATCTCAAATATATTAAGACACATACGAGGTGAACATAAGAAATGTACTGCAATAACTCAGTCTTGTGTTCAAATGTTCTCAGGCACTGAAGGTTTTACGGACAGCTGAATTTGCTCCCTATGTGGTTTTCATTGCTGCACCAACCATCACTCCCGGCATGAACGAGGTGAGGTCATGCATGTGTCTCCTCACTGGCACAACAACTCCACCTGACTCCAACTCTCTTCCTTCTTTCATTCAGCTATGAATCATCATTCTTTCATGAATATGAAAGAATCTTTCTTTAGCCGCTCTTTCTTTCTTTTCTTGCATGCACCTTTTTTGGCATGTTTTTTAATTTCTTCTGCCTTTCCTCACATCACGCTCAGCTTCCCAGATGGTGCAGGAAGCTGCCTGTGAGTATGACAGGAAGTCAACTAGATCCTAGTGCCGACAGAGCTCTACCCAAACAAGTTCCACTTCGTTTATGACCTTTATAACAAAGGTCAATTGGACAGATGGCTGTTTTTAAGAAAATCCTGGTCCACATCTTAGTACTTGTTACCGTTAAAAAGTTTGGGGGTCAGTAAGAATTTTTAATTTAAATAATTAATTTTTTAGTTAAGAAATTAATACTTTTATTCAACAAGAATGCATTAAATTTTAGCAAAAGTGATGGGGAAATTTTTATAAAATATTATGTTTCCACAGAAATATTAAGCAGCACAACAGTTTTAACATTGATTTCTGAAGGATCATGTGACACAGAAGACTGGAGTAATGGCTGCTGTAAATACAGCTTTGGCAGTATTATTAAAGAAATGTAGGCTTGGGGAGAATAAGAGCCTTTTCCCAATAACAACAAAACATCTTACCGACCCCAAACTTTTGAATGATATTGTAAATATACACTAGCACCCTCCTTCCCAACTCTCCCATCCTCCGTTTATATCTTTAGGATCATAAATGACATTTTCTTAAATGGGCATGTTCATCCATTGATCAAATCAATTTCGGCATCCAATCAAAAGGCCCGTTTTCCCTCTCATCTTCTCTTTTACTTACTCTTCTTCTGTCATGCTGCAGGACGAGTCATTACAGAGGCTGCAGAAGGAGTCCGAGATCCTCCAGAAGACATATGCACACTATTTTGACCAAACCATCATCAATAATGAGATTGACGAGACTATTCGGCTCCTGGAGGAAGCCATAGACCTGGTTTGCACCACAGCCCAGTGGGTTCCAGTGTCCTGGGTCTACTAAAACAACAAACCCATCAACCTGTAACCTTACACCCTTCATAACCTCACACTCTGCAGTGCATCTCTGCAAGAAGAAAAAGAAACAAAACTTGCAACTTTCCCATGATGCAAACGGAAGCCCACCTCTGACGTTTAACAACAACATCGATGTACCTCGAGTGAGCCGAGTCTTGGCCCTCACAGACTACCTAGACGTAGTGTTGTATTAATGAAAAAAAATCAATCAGATAAATTACTAAATATTGTCATGTCTATATAGCTAGGAGGCAACATTTTGTAGACGTTTGATTTAAAGAGACAGTATCCTGCATGACGCATTTTCCTGAAAGGAATATTTTTTTTAGTTTTTCTGCCCATTTTTCTGTTAGTACCAGACTGAAAGAGCGCTATTCCATCTGTCCAGTCGTCCATTAACTCAGCCATCGTACATAATCCCACATTATCCATACGGCAGAGCCCTGCTGCTTTAGCACAACCCTGCGATTCAGCTTTCAAACCTTAGCATTTTTTTCCCATTTCCCCATCCTCTACACGTGGATACTGTCTCTCTAAACACGTACATAAATGTTTTAGAGATTTGAATGAGATCTCATGCATGTGAACATTCACGAGCGTCCATGCTGTCAGTGTTAGCTGTGTTCAGACCGTCACCCACAGCAGAAAACATTCCATTCATCTGGATGAACAAACATTCAAACAGGTGACGAGGAGAGGAAAAAAAGACCTATGCACATCCCTTGCATTTTGGAAGCTTTGTAAACAGTTTATTTTTACCAATCATGTAGTAATATGTGTTTGTAAATGGTCTAAATTTTATTTGTCGTAAGATTAAGAGGTTCAGGATGAAATGTGTCGTTCGAGAGTATTAATGTTGAATCAGAAATCCCATTTTTATTCTGTGCAGTTGTTTGAGGAAGAGGTGCGAAAAGACAACACTGTTCATCTGAGTGGTTCTGTACATGAAAAACTGTTTACTCAAACTGCCCTGTGTAAATGACTCCGCCGATGACGGAGCAGCTCTTCGGTATGAGCGTGTTTTTTTTAAAATATATATTTCCTTTTATGTGGTGAAGATCTCCTCTGTCTTCTACTATGTGTTGCTCATCCAGCTCTTTTGCTCGGCCTCTCTGTGTCAGTTGGCAGAGACGGGCCAATGGAAAACGTTTGGTTCCTCTTTTACCGGTTTGTTTTTCCGGATTTTTCCCAACAGCTGTGGTAGGTCACGCGCTGCCCGCTTGACTCTGCGAGACTGCAGTCAGGATCAGTGCCCAGTTATGTGTCTGAGAGCGACGCGGAGTGTGTTTGCTTGACCAGTGGTGCTGTGTGTCGGACATATTTCTGTATGCAATAGAAACCGAGAGCTAGTGCGCTGCTACGTGTAAAGTTTCCACTCTATCTTAATATACACTAACATTCAAGGTTTTTATTTGAAGTGTCTTATGTTCACCAAGGGTGCATTTATGCAATACAAACTGTAATATTGTGAAATATTATTACAATTTAAAGTATCCCGTAAGTAAAATCATTCTAATTGGCTGATTTGGTGATAAAGAAACATCTATATTATTATCAATGTTGAAAACATCTGCATTTTTCTGGATTCTTTAAAGAATAAAAAGCTCAAAAGAACCATTTATTTGAAATATAAATATTTTGTGACATTATGAATGTCATTACGGTCACTTTAAAAATGAATTTTATTAATTTAATGCATCCTTGCTGAATAAAATAATTTATTAAAAAACACACTGTAGCGTATTCTGGTACTGTCATAGAGGTAAATATAAACGTTCATATATGTGACCCTGGACCACAAAACCAGTCATAAGGGTGCATTTTTTTAAATTGAGATTTAGACATCATCTGAAAGCTGAATAAATAAGCTATGATGAATCTGAGAGCGCAAAAAAATCTAAATATTGAGAATATTGCCTTTAAAGTTGTCCAAATGCAGTCCTTAGCAATGCATTTTACTAATCAAAAATTAAGTTTGGACAAATTTACAGTAAGAAATTTACTAAATATCTTCTTATTGTTGGCTATTGCTACAAATATACCCATGCTACTCATGGTTTTGTGGTCCATGGTCATATATAAAGAAACAGGATTTATTTACGTTCTAATCCCAGGAGACACATCGAAAGGGCACTTGCCATCACCTTCCTCCAGCTGGGACGGGGTATGTTGTCCTCCTGCTCACTAACAAACTGCGTTCCTCCTGAAGAGAGCTGCTTCTTATCACTGTTTGTGCCATAATCAAGAACAGAGGGTTGAAATGCTGCCTTCCCAGTTGATAAAATACACATGAATAACACCTTTCACCTGCAGAACCCTGTTTGACCCAGATATAGAGGCTTAGGGAGGAAAATTAGCGCGTTTGACTTACAGGTGCATCTCAATAAATTAGAATGTCGTAGAAAAATTCATTTATTTCAGTAATTCAAATCAAATTGTGAAACTCATGTATTAAATAAATTCAATGCACACAGACTGAAGTAGTTTAAGTCTTTGGTTATTTTAATTGTGATGATTTTGGCTCACATTTAACAAAAACCCACCAATTCACTATCTCAACAAATTAGAATACTTCATAAGACCAATAAAAAAATTTTTTTTGTGAATTGTTGCCTGAATTGTTGGCCTTCTGGAAAGTATGTTAATTTACTGTATATGTACTCAATACTTGGTAGGGGCTCCTTTTGCTTTAATTACTGCCTCAATTCGGCGTGGCATGGAGGTGATCAGTTTGTGGCACTGCTGAGGTGGTATGGAAGCCCAGGTTTCTTTGACAGTGGCCTTCAGCACATCTGCATTTTTTGGTCTCTTGTTTCTAATTTTCCTCTTGACAATACCCCATAGATTCTCTATGGGGTTCAGGTCTGGTGAGTTTGCTGGCCAGTCAAGCACACAACACCATGGTCATTTAACCAACTTTTGGTGCTTTTGGCAGTGTGGGCAGGTGCCAAATCCTGCTGGAAAATGAAATCAGCATCTTTAAAAAGCTGGTCAGCAGAAGGAAGCATGAAGTGCTCCAAAGTTTCTTGGTAAACGGGTGCAGTGACGTTGGTTTTCAAAAAACACAATGGACCAACACCAGCAGATGACATTGCACCCCAAATCATCACAGACTGTGGAAACTTAACACTGGACTTCAAGCAACTTGGGCTATGAGCTTCTCCACCCTTCCTCCAGACTCTAGGACCTTGGTTTCCAAATGAAATACAAAACTTGCTCTCATCTGAAAAGAGGACTTTGGACCACTGGGCAACAGTCCAGTTCTTCTTCTCCTTAGCCCAGGTAAGACGCCTCTGACGACAACTGTATAAATTCCTTGACACGTCTGTGTGTGGTGGCTCTTGATGCCTTGACCCCAGCCTCAGTCCATTCCTTGTGAAGTTCACCCAAATTCTTGAATCGATTTTGCTTGACAATCCTCATAAGGCTGCGGTTCTCTCGGTTGGTTGTGCATCTTTTTCTTCCACACTTTTTCCTTCCACTCAACTTTCTGTTAACATGCTTGGATACAGCACTCTGTGAACAGCCAGCTTCTTTGGCAATGAATGTTTGTGGCTTACCCTCCTTGTGAAGGGTGTCAATGATTGTCTTCTGGACAACTGTCAGATCAGCAGTCTTCCCCATGATTGTGTAGCCTAGTGAACCAAACTGAGAGACCATTTTGAAGGCTCAGGAAACCTTTGCAGGTGTTTTGAGTTGATTAGCTGATTGGCATGTCACCATATTCTAATTTGTTGAGATAGTGAATTGGTGGGTTTTTGTTAAATGTGAGCCAAAATCATCACAATTAAAAGAACCAAAGACTTAAACTACTTCAGTCTGTGTGCATTGAATTTATTTAATACGAGTTTCACAATTTGAGTTGAATTATTTAAATAAATTGAACTTTTCCACGACATTCTAATTTATTGAGATGCACCTGTAGTTTCGCAGTCATAAAAAACATTCAAATGTTTTTTTTTTTTTAAACTACATCTAACTCATCAGTAACAATGGAATGTAAAACCAGAGCCAAAATTTGCATGTTTGAATTGTTTTTCATAAAAATGAGACAGAAATTGTGAACTTTTTATTTCATACACATTATGACAAATGTTTCTGAAGTGTAGTCGGTCAGTTTTAGCTGAAGAAAAATGACTGCTTTAAATGGTCTCACCACAAATATGAAAACAGACTTTAAATCTGAAAAAAAACACTGTACAATTATTTTTAAATGAATAACCTGACAATGTTGCATTATTAACTGCTGTAGTACCATGAAAACAATCTTTCGAACTTTCAAACAGTAGCTAAACTTTATGAATGCCTTTTCTAAGATAAGTTTATCCTGACATTTAGATTTGATTCTAAACGTTATTTTGAGAGTCTAGGAACCCTAACGCTACCAGAATTGCAGTGCTTCACATCAGTGATTTAGCTGCACACTTCCAAAACTTTGCACCTGCGAGTCATTTTATTGAGTATTTGTGTAATGATCTTGGCTTATTCAAAGTATCTCAATCACACGTAAACAAAAACAAGTGTTAAAGCACAATTACTAGGTTCTCTTACACAAATCTCATATGTAGTAGCTCAGAAGCTGCTGTCTCAGAGTATGACATCCTTCTGTGCTCTGTATAGTGAAGATAAATGATCATAACAGTGAAACACCGTGATAAAGCCAATCAATTTGGTTACAATATGAAGCAGCTAACGTTACCGAGTGCACTTAAGCTTTACGGAATAGAAGGACTAATGCATTTTCCAGAACTGGAAACTTCCCCAGTTCAATGAACCAAACAAAAGAGGACAGCGTATTATGCCATCTGGTGAAATGATAACGAGAAGCTATATAAGATAAATCTCCTACACAACAAATGTTAAAAAGTTACGCAACAGAATATGTACAAACATATTCATACTACAGATGTTACTAAGTTGTTTTAAATCAAATCTAGATAAAAATAATGATATAAAAACATTCGCACTACTAGTTGCAGTTCTCACAAAATGGCCTTCGGTTATACTTTAATCAGTTCTTTGTATTGGCAAAACAAAAGTCCTTCACAGTCTTATTTGCTTAAAACATGCTCCTTTCCCTTAAAGACCAGTTTCCATTCCTGTAAAGAGATGATCATCTCCAACTCCATGACTCCATCTGCCAGAATTTCATTTTCAACATGAGAAAACCCACCGCTCATGGCAAGATAGATTAAACATTTCATCACGGCCCCAAACCCAAACATTTCCCATACTGGAAAATGACTTCCACTCTTGGATGCGCTTCAATCCCTTTCGCTATTCACCAGACTCTCAAGAGGCATTAATGCAGTCAATCTGGACTTGAAAAAGAATCAAAAGAAGAGAAACAGCCTGAGGAGCTCCAAACAGTCCACGTCCAGAAGAAACCTGACTCTCCTGCTGGGTGCCGTTCCTCAGACCATCCGTGACGTTAACCATCTCCTCCCACAGTTCCTGCTGTAGAAGTCTGGAGATGAGGCTGTTGAACTTGTTCTCCACGGTGGGATACTCTGGAAGAGACGTGGTCAGGTTGAGCTCCGGGGGATCCAGACAGGTGCCGTTCAGGTGGGCATAGACAACTTCACTCAGGTCCAAGCCGGCCACAGAAGACGGAGATGCACAAGGAATGTCCCTCACCAACTTATAACTCTCCATCCACTCCCTCAACCACTCCAGATCACAGGTACACTCCCAAGGGTTTCGAAAGAGATACAGGCGGCCGATGAAATAGATGGGCTGGAAGACGGAGAAGGGTAGAGACGTCAGATTGTTGCTGTTGAGGTGCAGCGTGATGAGGCTCGTCAAGTTCTTAAAGGCGCCATCCTCGATATAGGACAGTCGGTTTCTATCCAGATACAGCACCTCCAGCTCCACCAGGTCACTGAACCATGTTTTGGAGACATTGGGTCAACATGTTCCCACCCAGGTTCAACATTTTTAAGTTGCTTAGGCCCTTGAAAGCCTGCTGGGGCAAGCCGAACAACAGATTATCATTCAGGTAGAAGTTCTCCAGACGCACTAGATCTTTGAAGGCCTCATCGTGTATCACGTTTATGCGATTCTCCTGTAAGTTCAGATACTTGAGGTTCGTTAGGCCCACCAAAGAGTTGTAGGCCACCGCTTCGATCTTGTTTCGCTCCAAGTAAACGTGTGTGAGGTTTTCCATCCCCTTTATGGCACCGGGAACACGTCGAAAGTTGTTTTGGAAGCACAGCAGTTCCTTCAGAGAGATTTGCTCCAGGAAGATGCGGTCTGGCATGTTGAACAGGTTGCAGTTGGAGACGTCCAGACGCACCAAGCGCTTGAGTGCCGTGAAGGTGCGAGTGTGAAGGTAGCGGATGTACTCGTTGTGGGCCAACTTGAGCTCCAGCAAGTTGGGCAGCCCTTTAAATGTGCCCGGCGTGATGAAGGAGATGTTGTTGTGGCTGAGCGAGAGCGTCTTGAGCGAAGGCAGGGTGCCAAAGGCCCGCTCGGACAGAAACTTGATGCTGTTCTTGTCCAGGTTGATGGAGGACGCCTCGCAGGGGAACTCTTTGGGCAGGTCCATCATGTTGACATGGTCACACAGGACGCTGCAGCTCTTCTCCGGAGTACATGTGCAGCTGGGAGGGCAAGAGCGCGTGCAGGCCCACAGGGCCAGGGCATGAGGGGGGAGGAGGAGGAAGTACACTGGAGAGAAGAGCAAGAGATGTGTTAGAGGGTGACATTTAACCACAATATGCAACTAGACAAATTGTCAGTATATTCATTAAGGCGTTGTTCTGAAATATTCAAACAAAATATGAGTCACGCATTCCATGTGGGTCATTCTCACTAAATATTGATAGTTCAACATTCACACAAACATTGTTTAAGGATGTAACACTACTGACAGATTTAAATGACCATATTACACACACACACACACACACAGCGTAATTGTTTTTATACTGTGCACACTATTTTCTATCACCCTACACCTAAACCTACCTCTCACAGAAAACTTTCTGCATTTTTAGATTTTCAAAAAACTTCATTCTGCATAATTTATAAGCTCGTTTCCTCATGGGGACCTAAATTTCCCCACAAGGTCAACATTTACTGGTATTACTATCCTTGTGGGGACTGATAAATACCAGGTACTCCAACACACATACAAAGATAAATATGCAAAGTAATATTTATTTTTTTTACATGGTAAAAAGTAGATACTTTACTAAATACGGTTTTAAACATCAAGGCCAATAAAAAAAAACTAAAATCAATAGGCAAGCATTCTTTTTAGATTACTTTTATTATTTATTACATTTGTTATACTCGTTCACACAGTTGTTAGACCTTGTAATTGTGGTTAATTTCGGGAAATAAGACTACAAATATATAACTGTAAATGGCATAAAAAATAAAAGAAAGAATGTATGGGACAAGGAGGTTTTCAGGCACTTGACCAGTTCAAACTAACTAACTAAAATACATACAATGTGTAAGACAATAATCTGTACTGATTACCACACACTCAGGTTTATACTAGAACTACATGGTCTAAATTGCAGAGAAATACTAGTATTTACTTTAGACCCAAATAGCCTTTCATGAACTTCCAGGACTGTTGTAATTATACAGAAACAAAACACTAGTCATGCAGCATAAGCAATCACTTTGCAAATGAGTCGTGCTCATTCTCCCAGCAGTTATGGGAAGATTACAGAGCGCACAATCAGAGACGGGAAGAATAATTTAATATGTGGCCTCCCTCGGTCCTGCATCTGCTCTGCACACTAAAATGATGGCGATTAAGAAAGGGCAGATTAGAGATTACACAAACACACTAGGTCTTGTTGGTTTCCTTCATTTTGTACCAGTTCTGTGTTTCAGGAGAGCATTGCATCCATGCTTTAATATGTTCTCAAAATCATTGAGATCAGTTGACTTGAACTGCAAATCGGTTTCATTTTTAGCACAGTTCGGTTTAATTACAACTGCTCTTATACAAAATACACCAAACATAAAACATAAAACAGTGAAAATCCATGAACTTACCAGCAATAATGATGGAACACATCACTGGTTCCTTTCAGCTGTGGGTTTTTAAAATGACATTTATTGAACATCTTAACACCAATATCATCATCTCAATACCATTTAATAATAGCCCCAGCCTACTTACCTGTCAAGCATGTTTAGAAAAGGTTCTCCTGCACTGACAACTAATAAAAGTACATCCACAAATGTACCCACCATGACCGTGTGTGTACTGCTTCGCTCTAAGTGAAAATATGAATGTATTAAAGGTGCTATTGCTCAGTTTGTGTTTGTATGTGTGCACACATCCACTAACATCAGCAGCACTCCCCTTCAGAAAGCCATCACTTAATGGCAGAAAAATCCTGGGATTATAAGTGTTTAAAGCAGTACTCTGAAATCAAAGCGAGTAGAAATGACCCGCCGGGCCTCAATAGTACATACAGATTACAGGCTGCAATCTCCTTACATAAACCAGTGGCCATGAGATACTGTAATAATGTAAACGTCTCAGGAAACATCTGCAAGTATGTAAACACCTTTCATTAGAGACCTTCCAACCACCTGGATTTCATGCTAGGGAACAGTGGTCACGTTTCAGTTGGCAAAGAGAAAAACAAATAAATCTAATGCAATTATAATTTAGGATAGGTCTTTTAATAGGAGTCATCAGGCTTCAGCAGTGTCATGTTATTGGTGAACATAATTGATCAAAAATTAGCATGTTTATACAATACAAAAATAAAATCAATGTCCAGTATCAGTGTGATTTTACTTGATATTATTCCCATTTTCTTAAAAATATGCATTAAACACCACATGTAAGATTTAGAATATTTGACAGTGAAACAACTGGTGCTTTGGAGGGTTTCATTTGTAATTTCATTTTAATGTAAAGTTTTGATACCACGAGATGAGGCACCGGCACAGTTTACCCTGAAGCTTCTGACACGCTACAACTACAACCTACCATTTTAGGAAGAATGCTTCATTTAATAATTTGAGTAATCTTACATTGTTTTATACAGCCTGGCAATTTTCACTCCTTTACTATTAGCCTGTTATCACTTTAAAAGCAGAAATATAAAAATAGTTTGAATTATTCAAGTTACCAGCAAATGCAGTCACCCACTGTAAGCAGAGCAAATAAGACAAGGGAGACTAAGTAAAGAAAGAGTTTCTATTTTGTAGACAAACTGGCATCAACTAAACTTCAAACAACTCCACGGAGCTTAAATCAAATTAAGAACAGGCGTTACAAACGTTCGGCTGAATTTCTGCTACATCAAACACTTAGGAAACCATGCTTGATTGTAAGGAATTTGCATCAGAAACTTTTATTTGGGTAAAATCATACAATAAACGCACAGCCGAGTCATCTCATGCAGTGCAGAGCCTAGAAGCTACGACAAAGCAAATCCTAAATCTAAAGGAGCTCTGGTGTCCTCTCAGGGAGCCAACTATTCTACTATTCCCATCTGAATGGAGGGCAGGGGATGTGATTTCAGTGTTTCCAATACACGTCAAGACTTATTGCTAGCGTGGATGCTTGCAGCTTCTCCTGAGCGGACTAATACCAGAGTCGCCGTATATGTAAATACATAAGAGATCAACCACATGTTTAAAGTTGCCATGTGCCAGACATTGACAAACAAAACTTCAACAGAACAAATGCCAATCTGTAGGACAGAAAAAGCACACATTAGAGAATCTGGACACTTTTTGCACTGATACTTCAGTATTTTATCAACTTTGTGTTTTTTAAATGACTTTTGAATCCAAACCTTGGCATGTTTTTTTGTATTGTTTTTTTTGTTTCCAATTTTGAGAGCCAACTAGTAATTCCATAGCGAAGTGTTGCCGTTAGGCCTTTAACAGCTGTGGAAACTCAATTACGTCTGAAACATTAAAAAGCTCACGCTACCCCGAAATACAGAAATTTTCCACGCATACAGGTGACATTCAACATTCAAGTGCCAGTGTTCAGGTATTGTCTTTTGGTCAAGTTACTTGAAACTTTCAAAGAATCACTTTGAGGCTTATAAAAATAAATATTTCTCAAAAAATGCTTAAATTACACACAACTAGCAGCAAAAGTAGAATCTAGAAATCTGTGTGCAAATAGCTAAATTCCCCACTGCTGATCGCCCTGGTCCCAAATAAATCCTGGTAAATGTGAGAACCCTTCCCCTTTTGTAAACAAGCTGCGTATCTCCGGTCTCCAGACACAATATTTGGAAGCTTGAGGACATGCACTCAAGACACGTACTGTATATATAAAACTTGAAATGTGCAATAAAAGAACTTTGTAAAACTCGATGGGCACAACGTACACGGGCCTAGACCTAACTAAAGTAGCACCATTCAACTCGAAGTTCTCAATACTGTCAGTGCATCTGCTTGAATTCATCATTAAAAAAAAACTAAAAAAGAAAGTCAAGGCACAACTCACTTGAGAAGAAAATCTATTGCACTTGCGATAAATGCCTTATTTCTTCTCCACTCGACTGCTTCCGTCCGAAGCAGAAAACTGGCTCCTCGGCCAGTGGTTTAAGTTCACATCTAACCTGATGAATTTCAGGAGCTGACAGCATTCGTATTCCTGGTGTCCGGCCTCGCGCAGAACAGCGGGACTCGATACACAAGCTAAAATGGTGGTCTGTCTAACTGCACTCGCGTCAGGCCCAACGCAAAACAAACTCCCGATCCTCCAGTGCCTCAAAATGAACTCTCGCGCTGCCTCTACCTACGAAAACGGGAGCCATGCCTGCTGCGCAGCTTGACAAGAGAGGACGTTTGTATTAAAAGAAAGCCTGCAACAATTCATTCGTCTTCTCTTCTTGACCAAAAAACAAAACACTAGCATGCGTATGTGACCAAAGCGGTCATGAAGCTAAGGCACGGCCGCTTTGGTTCTGTGGTCCGTTTGTAGCCATTTGAACTTCACTTTCAGGATGGCAGGCATTATTCGTTTTGCTGACATTTGTAAAGAAACATTTTATCAAAAAACCATAGAGTTTTCCAATAAATGGCATCTGCTTCTCTAAAATATTGTTTCGAGAAAGAAAAGTAGTTAACAAAAGCTGCCACAACACTGTCAAGTCAATTAAAACAAGTGGTGTAAGAAGTTCCAGCATTTTGAATTTTGTGTTTCCAATATTTCGTCATGAATATCACAACTGGAATGGCCTTTTCAAGACAACCATATCCCTAAAGAGGCGTCCCTCCAGGATAGAGTGAGCAAAACAAAAGGAAGTCAGACCGATTTGTCCCTTGAGACACAGATGCTTCACAGAGCGGTGCTGCAAAGCGCCTGTGATGCGTTTTACTCTGTAGCTTATATTGTTGGCTTCGTGATAATTTGAAGTTCAAATGGAACAGCGACTCTCCGAGTCACGTTATCCCAGTATTTGCCAAGGTTTGATTAAGTACAAGCTTTCGAATGCCTTTACAGCAAAAAAAAAATAAAAAAAAAAAAATTAAGCTCTTGGCCAAGTTCTCTCAATGAAATTAACAAAACTAAATTCCTGTCTGTATTCAAAAAGGCACAGTACATTCACATACAAATGATCCTCTTTAACAAAGAAAAAGTCTGAAACCTAGGTGCTGTAATAGATCAAATACACAAGTGGGCATCCTTGTTATTCCGCTCCGGTTTTGCCACAGATCAGCTCCCTTTAGAATGTGGGCAGAGAATCACAGCGTGTAATGTACCGAGTTCATAAAGCTACACAGGGGGTAGAGTCTGGCTATGATAACATGTGGTTTCCGTTTCGGCAAACGTGAATTTAGTTGCCCCACCAGTCCACCTGGGCGTAGCTTCCTCCATAGTTTCCATAGGTTCCCCCGTAGCTGTCAGCACCGAAACTCCCAAAACCACCTAAAACAGACAATGAATTCAGAACGGTCCACTGACTCCGTAACACTTTACAATAAATGTAAAGAGGTCACGAACTGCCAATGAATTTTGTAAACACACCAAATTTAGAAGTATTAGGCTATTTTCTGTTGTTTTTTAATAGACCTGCATTTGCCGCTCTTGTCATTGACCTACTACATGTGTGAATCAGTGGGCGGGGCTAAACAACGGGGTAAAAAAACAGTGTAGCAGGCGTTGATTTTCTGCAGAGGCAGTGTTTCTGCTTGTCATTGGCACATTCCACACGTTTTCAGTGTGGCACATTCCAAAGGCTAGATCTTCTAAAGTTTTTAGGATTATTTTGATGACATGTCAAAAGATGAAGGGAATTTTTTCAGTTCATGACTTGTTTAAAGTCTGATGAACTCGTTGAATACTTTGCAGTTGATGAATACTTTAAAAATATTGTTTATTCATTTAGGTTACATGTTAAATTAAAGTTAACTAATTGAACATTATTATTAGAGTGGCAAATCATTAGATGGGTTTTCAAGGTAAACTAACCCTTATTGACTCCAAAACCTCTGTTGCCTCCAGTGTTGCGAGCACCACGGTTGCCAAAAACATTGGCACCCCCAACGATCTGGCGGTAATCCCTGGCCCCAAAGCCACCAGAGAATCTACAGAAGAAGAGTAACGTCATGAACCTGGAAAATACACAAACCCTCTGGGGAGATCTGGAGAGCTTGGATGTTTCCGTACCTCTTGGGGCGTCCACGGTTGGTGCTCTTGTGCTGGTGCTCGTAGGCCAAGTTCTCAAGCCAGGAAGGCACCTCCTGTTTGGCCTCCACCAAGATGTCCAGCAGATCTTTAGTGATGTTGCTGTTCTTATCATTAAAGAAGGATGTGGCCAGTCCTGAAAACAAATCAATCTCTCAAACAGAGTTCCTGGCAAAAATGAGAAATGAAAGATATTTCAGAAAACGAGAGAAAAACTCACCAAGGTTTCCAACACGGCCTGTACGACCGATGCGATGGACGTATTCCTCAATGTCACTAGGCAAGTCAAAATTGATAACGTGTTTCACGTTGGAGATGTCAAGGCCACGTGCAGCCACCTATCAAGACAAAAACACAATCAGTTAAATAAGCTTGAGGAAAACCCAGGCTTCCAGTGAACTCAAACTCTACTCACAGCGGTGGCAACCATGATAGGGCAGCGCCCAGAACGAAACTGGCTGAGGGCTTCCTCACGATCGCGCTGAGAGCGGTCACCATGGATACTGGTGCAGGCATAGCCTTCGCGGTAGAGGAAGTCCTCAAGAGCGTCAGCACCCTTCTTAGTCTCCACAAACACCAGTGTGAGAGAATCCTTGCCTACAAAAGACAAGAATAAGTCACTATGGATAAAATTCTTGCAAATTAAGAAATGCATTTGTAAGCTTTATTATCTGCATTCAATGCAATATTAACCACAGCTTGCTTACCGTAGTCAAGTTCTGGCACGAAACTGTCGAACACACTACCATTAATATATGTCCAGCTACGTGACTTCATTCCCACCCTTTAAGCTACTAAACAGCAACCTTCTGCTAGTCTATGCTTAGATAATGTTGACATGGTAACACTGACCAACGAGACTCATCTAAAAGCATTGGTGTCTCAGTGCTGTGTTGCTATGGATATACAAGAGAGCTTCACCAAAGACTATAGAATACTCAAGACATGTCACTCGTATAGTTTTGAATGGGGGAAAATGCAATGCTTAATATGGCCACTCAATCACAGGAAGCCCCGTCTTCTGAATGAAAGAGCCAATCACTAAACGGTAAAGTCAGCGTGTCACTGCAGCTGCCGTTAAAAGTCCCGGTTGCTATAGAAACAACGCTCTCAATTGAACCTGCGCATGCGCACTGGCTGATCAAGCCTGAGAAATAAGCTTTTTATAACACTATTTGAGCAAAAGACACAACATTTACGACAGTTGTCGTCCGATTTCATTGGTGATTTCAATTATGAAATTAAATCGTAAGTTTAGTGAATAGTTTTGGAGAATTGTATGTTTCCCCATACAAAGTGATAGGAGCTGCACTTGGATGCCCCAGAGGCATTTCAAAGATGGCTGCCGAGTGACATGACTTGTCGTAAAGAGACTTTGGCTTCACCAAGTCAGTCAGTCACAGTTTCTACATGTTTACTAGCACAGAGGTAAGTCAGTCTTTGGGCCCGTTTACACCTGGTCACTTCATGCGTGTTCTCTGATCGGATATCTATCCGATTTGTTAAAACGTTTTTCCATTTACACTTGGCCACATAAATGTGTCTTAGCAAAACGGATATAAATCCGTTCTTCAATTCCCGTGCCATATGCAAATTTAACGGAGTTCATGTTAATGAAAGCAATAGATATGCGCTGCATTTTATTCATTATCAGCGAATTTCAATATCAGAGACCCCAACAGGAGAGAGTGAGGCATCAGCACTGGAAAAATAGGTCAGTCTCACTACTTTTAAATGAAGATGATTAAGTGTTGGGCGATATGGCAAAAATATATCACGATTAGTTTATAAATATCACAATTTTATCACGATTCTTTGTCATGTTGGTTTTACTATTTTATCTGAGCAGTACAGCCAACAGAATTTCCCTATTATAAAAGACAAATCCTTTCAAGGTAACAAAATATAAAAAGAATGTTGGATATTTAGGCCAAAGTGGGTGAAGAAAAATCTTTGTTCTTATTTTTAATAACAAAGAATTTAATACTGACAAAGATACGCATTACAAATACACATAATATACAAATAAAATAAACCGTGCTTTATTTTCAGGTACAATAGGCCTATTTAGTGACGTGACAAGTGATGTGACATACGACCAAGTATGGTGACCCATACTCAGAGTTTGTGCTCTGCATTTAACCTATCCAAGGCGCACACACACAGCAGTGAGCACGCGCGCACACACACACACGCACGCGCGCAGTCGGTGCCTTGCTCAAGGACCCCACCTACAATTCCTGCCGGCCCGAGATTCGAACTCGCAACCTTTGGGTTACGAGTCCGACTCTCTATCCATTAGGCCACGACTTCCCCTATTTAGCAGGAGCATTCAATAAATTGAATGAAAAAATATAAAAATAAAACACTATATAGACTAGGGATGTCAATTTTCAATCATTTCCATAATCGATCGTCGTTTAAATTAACGGTCAATTAATCGATTAATCTTTAACCTTAACTACTGCAAAATGCATCTATTGCAGTGGCATATAGTCACCGGCATGACAGGATGTGCAAATGCCACTCAAAACGCCAGCTTCTTCACCCGAATGAAAAGGGTTTTTAGTCTAAATAAAAGGCTAGTGGCAGGAAGGTAAAATGAATGGATGTGATTACAATCATTTGATAAAAGGAAGAGAACGAGCCGTAGTTACGCACGTGATCATTATACTTTGTGTTCCGTTTCATATCCTGCCACGGAGACCGCTGAATGCGCCTTTTTAATGCATCTTAACGTTGACTGTGCATCGCATCAACCTCAGTTATGGAGATACACATCTCTACTATTTATGGTATTAGTTTTCAAATCTAGTGCTACAATACAATAAAACCTTTACACCCACATATCGTCACACTGAGTTGACCAAATCTGGTATTCCTGCAACAAGCTATTAAGGACATGATGACACTGTAAAACAGTGGCCAAGGGAAGGTGATTTACCTGTTGCATTGAGCAGGTCAAGGAGGAAGGAGCGCTTGTCATTCTCTTCCACCCAAACTACCTTCTGGGTGATATTCTCTGAGGTGGAGCCCACACGGCCCACAGCCAGGAAGATGTACTCCTCCAGAAAGTCACGGGCCAGAACCTTAAAATATAAAAGTACAGATGCAGTTCTTTATTGCGATCAAGTTTTATTTAAAATTCATAGTCACTCTTGCTGGTAAGACTCATGTATGCTTACCTGGATCTCTTTTGGGAAGGTGGCGCTGAACATCATGGTCTGGCGAGCACCTTTAGGAGGCATAGTGTCCTGCTCCACGATACGTCTGATCTGGGGTTCAAAACCCATATCGAGCATTCTGTCTGCCTCGTCCAAAACCAGGTATCTACACAGAATGTATGAAGTCATTCTTCTGAAGGTCAAAGAAAACCTTCAATCTTTCTGCAACTAGATTCACTTACTTGCAGTAGTCTAGGCCAATCTTGCCCCGCTCCATCATGTCTACCAGACGACCCGGTGTGGCCACTAGCAGGTGACAGCCTCTTTCCAAATCACGGATCTGCTGCCCTATATCTGCGCCTCCATACACCACACATGGGCGCACTCTGGAACGGTATGAGAACTGCAGAAGATGACAACAAAATGAGTTAAGATGAGCTTAATTAAAACCAACTTTTGCTAACCTGTAGCTGGTTTACCAGAAACATACCTTTCTGGACTCATCATAAATTTGAAGAGCAAGTTCTCTGGTTGGAGCCAGAACCAGAGACATGGGATACTGCTTACGACGGACGTACTTCCCATTCTCCTGCTTGAGAAAGACCAAAACAAAATGCTTTCATGACAGAAGCAAAACTTCTTTCCGTCACCAGACTCCATGCACAACTTCTGGCCAATAAGAGATATATAGTAACCTGGGTGCTGGCTTTGGTGGCCTGCAGTGCCTCTCCAGGTCCATCAGAGTAGATCTGACTAAGCACAGGAAGCAGGAAGGCTGCAGTCTTCCCAGAGCCTGAGAGAACGAAGCACACACACAATGAAGCACATTGCTCTTCACTGCTCATACAGCTGCACACTGCAGTTTCATACTTATGGGACAGTCAAAGCCAGACTTTGCACATTCAACCAAGTCAACAATGTGGTTTATTCTGACAAAGCCTTGCCTGCTGAGACGGGAAGTGGAAGGGGTACATTTTGAAATCTGTGTTCATGGAGCGGTCACTGAACTCTTGGCATGAACTTAGGCTCACAGCTACTCATTTTACTCAAGTCGGTCAGAAAAGCATTTACTTAATCAGCGGGTCAATGATTACATTATGAAAATGATCCAAAACATAATGCAGCATCAGCAGTTTAGCAGTTTCTACTAAATTCAGCCAAAGCTATTGGCATTGTCAAGCTGTGCATAAAAAAAAGATACTAGTTTTACTTTATCATCACAACTGCTAATATACTTTTTCATTACAGTTCAACTGGCATGCTATTTTAGACCATTTATCTCCCGGTAGACAGACACAGTGGTTCACGGTCTAATGGCCCACCTGTTTGAGCACAGGCCATCAGGTCTCTCCTGGCCTTGATGATGGGGATTGCATACTTTTGAACAGGAGTAGGCCGTGTGTAGCGGGTCAGAGCGATGTTGCTCATTATAATCTCACCCATGTCCACATCATGGAACTGAAAAGACAAATAGAAACAATCATCCACTTTTTGTCTTTTTAGCAGTCCTCCCCTTTATTTGTTTTGCCACTTGATTCAACAAGCCACTTTGATTATTAGGCTTACATTCTCAATATGCCCAGGACTGTTTGTTCCAGTGGCCTCCACAGGAATGTCATCATACTTCTCAAAGTTAATCCCTGTGTTGCTCCCAGAGAACAGCTCACTATCGTTTGGAGGGAGAGACAGAGGACAAAACAATGGCTTAATTCACAGAGACAGATGGACTCAGGAGACAGGACACACAGTGCGATTAGCTGCGGGCCACTTACTTTTCCAGACGCTCATTGGGGGACAGTGGCTTTGACCAGTCCTCTTCATCTCGGTATTCTTCAACCCAACGACTGTTCCCTCCTGTTCCTCCTCCAAAGCCTCCACGCTCATACCTGCAAAGAAACATTTGTTTTTGATAAAAACACTGCAGCACAACACCATGAATACTACATTTTTTCAGGATCTATTACTTCTGAGCAAACTGCATTAACAGGCTTATTTAAATCACCCTATTGTTTAGAAAAGTAGCGCATAACTCAAAGCACACAATTTGAGGCATCATTTACATCCATAACATTTAGGCACCAAAACACAAAACAGACACGATAAAGCAGCAGAACTTTGTCAACCATTTTGGATTCACATATCAGAGCACATTTTGGTGGCTTTTTGAGCTTAAACACTGAAATATCCATCTTGACGTGTAGCTTCATAAACAGTTTTAAGTGAAAGTACACATTTGGGAGGGTCAGAACCTTTTACTTACAATAGTTAAGCAAGTATTAGATTTTGCTGTATTATTAAAATAGGTGTTGAAAATCTGAAATTTCAATCGTATCCAAAACAACTTTGTTATAATACTGCACTCTTCCTCACCTTCCTCTTGAGCCAGCTCCTCTATCGTTGAAGACAGGCTTCCCTCTGTCAGAACGCCCACCAAAGCTAGTGTAAGCATCTCTGTTCACCACAGCGTTCCATCCTCCATCTTTGTTCTCATAACTGCCATAACCTGCAACTTCATCATGCTACATGATTAAAACATGTACAACTTGCAAAACAAATAACTTTTCTATAATTTCTAAGACTTAAAACTCACCAGCATTATGCATTGGCTGGTTGAAGGAGCCAGCGTTCCTATTTCCACGAAAGCCACCACGTCCACCTCTATCATTAAGAGGAGGTCCACGGACAAAATTTGCAGTCCCATTCATACGACCGTCATGGTACCCATTGACAAAACCATTGCTATGACCACCGTCCCATCCTTGAGAATCTTTCAAAAAGGGACAGACAGGTAGAGAACGTCAGGATATTGAGGAAATGGCTCTAATTTACAACTTAGCTCAAAGCCAACACAGGTTTAAGTGATGGTTGAGTGAGTGGCAGGTGTGACAAAGCTAGTAAGCAATTTGCTCCTACGGCAACAAATAGAACAATTCAAGTGAGTTGAGTGAACCAGATAAACAGATAAAGAACAATGGGCATCTTTGGGCAAAACTGGCACTCCTAGGGTTTACAAAGCCATGTGAAAAAGACAACCTGTTCAGCCATCCCAGTGACTCACCCAACTATTCCTTTCTGAGAAAAATCCAGTTCAAGGAACAAAGAGCACACACACTCCAAAAATCACATCATGTGATCATTTATAGAGCAATGTACTTTATCAAACAAGGTTGTGACACACACACAAAGAGAAAAATCTTACAAGCACTAGAGCCGATACAGATGAATCACCACTTAAACGGGTGATCATTTTCGGTCCAAACACCACCAAAAACAGGCCAAGCCATGCCACGGTCTGATGCTCAAATTTACCACAGCGATCAGCCCAGCTGATAACACTGGCTGCGTCCACATTTCTGTTTGTGACTACACTGCTGTCGGTAAGCGCAGGAGAGGCTGCAAGTGACACAAAGAAATTAGCCTGGACTGCGCACATGCATAGCATACCCACTCTTCATTTATCCAGGCCAGACAGGCCAAAAACAAATAACTTGCATATCTGACTTCCTCAGATGTGGCTGGCTATACCACACAACCAACCATTAACTTTCCAAACTTAAAAGAGCACAATCACTGCTGACCTACTTGCTAATCAGAAAGCCAAGGCATACGGTCAAACAAATAATGAGGAATCATCAAAAATAACAACTGTGGCAGGCAGTAAATGCAATAGAAGTCAATATAAACAGCAAACAATCCCTTAAGTAAAATAAATATTCGCCTGCATAGTCTCGCAACAAACGTGAGAAAAAAAAAATGCATCAGGAGTTGGACATTGTGTCTCTTGGCAAGTATGAAATCAAACAATGGATGTGGCAGCAGCAAACCGTCAAAGCTCAGATCAGTTGATCTTGCTAATTAGAGTGAACAAATTATGTAGTGGTGTAGTTAGAGCTGTTAACATACTTATTAAAAACTGTGTCAAAGTTTTAAAAACCCACACCATTAAGCATGCTATTGACATGTAGCATTAGAACATGTCTCGAGCAAAGCCCATAAACTTCAGCTCATGAGTCTAGTTAAAATGCAGCAGAAAAGAGGGACGATGCAGAAGTCATGCATAAAGATATACCGCATCTGTCTGGCCAGCCACTAGTGTAGGTGTGATAAAATGAGAGCTCCTGGGATGGATACCTCTGGGAACCTAAGCAGAGCACAGGGCACTTAAAAGACAACCATTCCTTCACAACGGAGGAGCGTAAGAGCAAATCAGGTCGTTTAGAATAGTTACCGGTCCTAAAGTCATTCCATCCAGTTGGATAGTTATGCCTGTGTCTTTGGTTTCCCTCAGGGTGCCAACTCTGAGGATACTGTTTGGGAGAAACTTGAGGAACAGTTTCACATTGTCAGATGGCGGCGAAATACTTAAAAGCATTCAAAGGAGTGTGTGCGCACGCCATTACATACAAGCCTCTTTTCCTATTTGTTCACATTTAGAGAGCCAATTAGAAAATAGAAGAAAGGAGAGCAATGCAAGCAACGCAGCTGCCGGATAATCACAAGGAGCAGTCGGACAAAGCCACTAAAGCTTTGTGGACTCAGAAATGGCTCCTTCAGTTTCATAAAGTGTGAGGTTCACTCAGCACTCTGAGAACTGACTTTAAATGTCTGGCCCCAAAGTACTGGCTCTGAAGGCATGGAATTCAAATTTCACGCATCTTGGACGCAAAGCACCATCAGAAGAACCTGACTAAGACTTACAGCTCTGTACTGGTGCCACTGAATAACCTCTCTGTCTACCAGAGAAATAAGAATTTCCTGCTGTGAAAAAACAAGTCAAATTGCAGAAAAAAAACTCGACAATTGATCATACAGCATTGATTTTAAGAGATCTAGTGATCATTCTTAAGTGATGAAATGGAATGGCTCATGTCAATTGAAATGGGAAATAATTTATTGGGGGGGGGTCTCAAAGAAACGTTTTTTTTTTTTAAATAGTCACAACAATCCAGGTTTTGTTTTGATTCCAAAAAAAACCTGAAACAATTATTTCAGTTATTGAATCGCAGACATCCAAGAAAATCTTAAAAGCGCCCATCCAATTTTTTTTTACAGCAACTCAAAAGGCCAAAACTCAATTCAAATCCTAATTATTTGCCAAATTTTCATGCATCTGCAAATTTCCTATTTTATAAAATAATTTCTCATTTTATTCACCGTTTGTAAAGTAATCCAGCATAACATACCATTTTTTGATGCGTCATTGTTTCTCAAATGAGGAGGAATGTAATTCCCTGAAAGAAAATTAAAAATATTTTTTTTTTATAAACTTGCATGTGCACTTTAAACTTAAAGTGCAAATACAAAACAAAATAACTACGTGGAGGATGTTTATGCATTGCAGGCATTCAATCTGAATGTGTTTAAAAGCACTAAATGAGATAAATCACTTACGACCAGAGCCAGCACACTGTCCATCAGCTGAGTTCAAGTCTAAGACAGCAAGCTGAAAGACAGAAAGAGCAAAGTGGGCCACAATTAGTACACTACCAGCTACACATATATGCATTATATCGCACAGTACGGAGCGAGAGAGAGGAATCCCAAACCTGTATGATTTTCAATAGAATGCAAAAAGAGATGTTTAGCCTCAATCACCTTTCTCTTTTAGTCCACATCTTTTTCTCATTTTTTCATGAAAAGTAAAATATCTGCCTTACAGCTTCTGTGTTTACAACAAGTTTACAACAACATTAGGGTTGAGTAAACAATGACAGTGGTGACCACTGACAAATCTTTACAATTTTAAACTTTATATGTAGCCAATTTCATAACTGCATCAATTTTAAAAGTTTTAGAATGCTTTGTCACGAATATCATCTTTCAGAGGGGTAAAATACAATTAAACAGCTCTGGTCACGTGACTGTTTACATCAGCTATGTAAAAATGTCACATGAAATTAAGACAGTCTATGCGATCATTTATAGTTGACAATATATTGTATATAAATTACATCAACTCTTTTAGAGCCTTTAAACTAACATTTGGTCACAAATGTAGCCGTTGGCATTAAATTGGTTAATCAAATTTCAAAACGCCAGCCACAAATGTTTGGCAAGCCTTCGTGGCCCTAGTCAAGCCTAAAGCCTATGGTCATGAAACCAAGAAACACTTCGAATTGGTAATATATGGTGAATCATCTAGAAATTGTTTAATACATCAAACGTATTAAAACCATTATAAGCCTGTTATTCATAAAATGATTCAATCTTATCCAATTTAAAGGCTGCATGGTACAACAGGCCGCAGACTCAAATGTCCGACAGATTTCGACGCCATTTGTTTTTTAACAGCATTTATAAAAAAGACAAACTATTCTAAAGCTTTCACATACCTAACATAAACTATATTTAGTGTTACGATGGCGGAAAAAAATAGTTAAATGCTGATGTTGGTTCTGGTAAGCCGGTGGCCGAAATGCGGGAAATAAACTAAACGATAAACAAGAAAAGGCGTCGGCTATGAATCAAACAACACTTTAAGCTCCAAATGTGGACAAGAGAGCATAACTGTGGTAATATCTCTTGAATTTGATATCTTAAATGAAGGGAAAGATTACAACACGAGGAACTGCGACCGTGTCTCAACACCTACCGAGGTGCCTTCCTTGACAGCATTCTTGAAGCAACGCAACGCTAAGAATGCTGCCTATAAAGGCAGCTCACTGGGTTTTACGACGTAGCCTGCGCGTCAAAGCCAAGCGATTACAGAGCTCGCGTTTTAAACAGATTTTCACAGCCTACCTGCTGGTCTAGACCGTGTGAACCGTCGACGACCACATGACTCATAACTAAAGAGAATAAGTGAGGATTACTCCTTTATTTCTGAGAAGCTGTTTCTTTGTTGTCTAAAGGATTTCAGCCAAGTCTCCTTTTATAACGACGTCACTTGCTCCTTTTGTAGTCCCGTCCTTCTCCAAGGGCTTTTTGTGCGAAGACCACCGTAGGGAGAAAAGAAGGAAATGTTTACGTGTAACTTATCCTCCTTCAGTCCTTGTATTGGCGAAATAAATCCCGAAATCGTTCTTTCGCGATGTGTGTGTATTCTGCCCGCTGTGCTGATGGCAGCCCAGTGTGTGCTGTGGTTGTTGTCTTCAGGCTAAATGCCATTGGATCAGCGAACGGAGGAAAGACGTCACGGGGACCGGAATATCGCGAGACGTGGCCGTCTCTGGGCACACCGTGTCAAAAACACGTACTTTTTAATGTTCCGAGCTTTGATAATCTTCCACTTTGAAAAAGTTTAGAGCTGATGTAGAGCTATCATGCTCTTTTTGTCTGAATACTGCTGAAACAGTGGAACACTTGTTTTGGTCATGTCAATACACTCAGGGATTTTGGTATGATATTGATGCTTTTGTTAAGTTGAAGCTTTTGCAAGAATTTTCTATACAAATTAGAAATATTATATTTGACTATTTTGATTTTGAAGAAAATATTTGTTTTATTATAAATGTAATTCTCTTTTTAAGCAAATTGTATATCCATAAATGCAAATTCTCACATTGTAAACCTGTCTTTATGGTCTTTTTAAGAGACTTGGAGAATTATATTAATATGATTTCAGTATCTAATAATAAGAAAGCTATGAAGACTGTAAGAATTTGCACTGGAATCTTATGTGAAACAATGGCCCTTTATTGCATTTGTTATTATTGTTAATTGTATTTATTTATTGTAAATTATTATTCCTCTTTCTTTATTTGTACTGTTTTGTTTACTGTTGTATTGTGTTGTTGTCTGTTCAAATGTTATGTGGATATTCTGTATGTTGTATTGTTTTGTACGTTCTTGATTTCTGCAATAAAAAAAATCTTCCACTTTGTACACTTTGTACTGAAGAACGTTTCTTACTACTTTTTATTCACGTATTTATCATTCATTTAAAATGCTTTCTTTATATAAATGTAAATATATAACTCGTGAACAGGTCATTTTCAAATGATGTAAAGTGGTAGAAACACTGTAAATTTAAGATACTTAGAATGCTATCTGAAATTAATCAAATGTACACAATTTGAGAATAAAAAATAACGGTAATAAACAGCAGCAAAAGTTGACACGGTGATTGAAATGTTCATGACTTAATAATGACACGAATTTAGCGATGCACGTAATAGACAAATGACATACACTGAGAGTGTGAGAGCTTTTTGTTGATAACAGAGATACATGTTCTGAAGCACAAAATAGCACAATATGCAATGGCATGATTTTAGACAACAGACAACGATAGCCATTTTAGTCCAATGGATACACACAGAATATCTATCATTTTATGGATGTTTTCCAACTTAAAGCACTTTTAATTCCCACTTTTAAGGTTTTCATTGTGAACTTATTTATTATGCATGCGTTATAGATTTCAGAAGTGACTGATTGTAATGTGGTAAGAATTCTGTGATGCAGATGAACTGTTTGCAGGCTAATTGTTAGTGCACAAATTAAACAGACTGTGTGTGTGTGAGTCTTTAAATAAAAGACTGCATGTTGCATCAGAAAACAACACGTAAATATACCATAGCATATTTTAAACAATAGATAACAATTGTATCCATTTTAACCAATGCCTGCAACAGACAGGTGATTGAGCCGATGCTGCCTCCTCATGGTGTCTACCTTTTATACTAAATAAACATATGCTTGTTGTTATCATTATCACGATGCATACACCAAGAAGAAGGTAATACTATATTAAATAACATATCGGGAGCAATTATGCTTGTGTCACCATTGAAAGATAAAACACTCGTTGCTTTAATTTCAGACGGTTCCCATGTTCAGCCTCCAGAGGGCGAACCGCAGACTGAACAAACATCCGGGTACTTGACCCCCTCTGCCCCGCCCATTTCTCCGGAAGAAAATCCCCATCGTTCCCTTTTACTTCCTCTTTCCGTCAACGGAGTTTAGGTATGAGAAACAATCCTCTGTGTCTCTACTGAATCTGATTACAATCACCGTTTAAAGTTCACCATCCACGTATACAACAAGCCGTATAATGTCAACATAATACTTAAGGATATATCTTTGCTCTTTCGGGTCTCTCAGTGTTGAAACTGAATGTGATATTTATAATAGAAGTGATGGTGTATCCGTGGTCATGTTGTGGCCTAGAGCGCCGGTGACTCCGTGGAGGTTTATTTCCACTAAACGAACTTAATACATTTGTTAACCAGCGATTTATTATGCATTGTGTTTAATCGTGCGTTTCGTTACTGTGGGATACTGTTCACTAACGTTAGCTATTCGTAAGTCATTTCTGAATTCATTATAGTGGCTGTCAGTGTGTTAAACGACGAGTTAATTGAGATTTTCTTTTAAAAATGTAACGTCACTTTAATGTCATTCCTAATCTCAATGACTTCTTTCTGTTGAGCAAACCAAGCAGATGTTAAGCAGCGAATACATGCATTTTCATTGCATCCTTTTCTTTGTAGTGTGAATGGTGACCATGCGAGTTATGTAGAAAAACTCGCCTCTATGTAAATATAGCATTGACATATCTTATTAAACGTGTTATTGCTTATTTCTACAGGCCGCAATGGGACGTGTGATCAGGGGTCAGAGAAAAGGTGCGGGCTCAGTCTTCAAAGCCCATGTCAAGCACAGAAAAGGTGCTGCTAAACTCCGTCATATTGACTTCGCTGAACGCCATGGCTACATCAAGGGGATTGTGAAGGTAACATTGTGAAATACATGAAAAGATCGCTTATCACCTGAAGAGGGAAGTTACAAAGAAAAATCCTGCTTTTTCCTCTAGGACATCATTCACGACCCTGGTCGTGGAGCTCCCCTGGCGAAGGTGATGTTCCGTGACCCATACCGCTTCAAGAAGAGGACAGAGCTGTTCATTGCAGCTGAAGGCATCCACACTGGACAGTTCATCTACTGTGGCAAGAAAGGTAATGCATTATGAGTTGAATTGGTCAAACAAACATCTGGGCTTATGAGCACACGCTGATCAAAGTGATTGGACTGTTATAGCCCAGCTGAACATTGGCAATGTGCTCCCCGTTGGCACCATGCCTGAGGGTACCATTGTCTGCTGTCTGGAGGAGAAGCCCGGAGATAGAGGCAAACTCGCCCGTGCATCCGGAAACTACGCCACAGTCATCTCCCATAACCCCGAGACCAAGAAATCCAGAGTCAAGCTTCCATCTGGATCCAAAAAGGTCATCTCTTCTGCAAACAGAGCTGTTGTTGGTAAGCAAACATGAAGGTTTTAGGTGATATCAAGAAGTTTTTGGTTAATAACCCTTTGTGTTTCTTGCATTGTATGGTTATAAGTCAGATTTAATAGATTTTAATTTAATAAAATCCTTGGGCAATTTGTTTTTCCTTTATTTTTCATAAAATACAATTTTTCTTTAGTGTTTGCCATTGAATCTCTCCATTGAAATATGCTGTGATCATAGGGTTTTATAATTTTGAGTATATTATTTGTGGATGCACTTTATAGCACAACGTTTCTCAAACTTGAAGGGGGTTGTGAAGAGCTAATAACAAATGTTAAATATTTTTATTTATGAAAAACTTCGAAATGACAGTTCACCAAAATCTCAGGCGGTACTTTAAAATGTCAAAGAGGTTCAACTATGGCATGAAATCAATAGTTTGGTAATCCCTGCTATAGCAAATGCTTAGGGTGTATATGTGCATTACATTTTGAATCTCCAAGTCTTAAATATAAACTTAAGTCTATTGTCTAATATTAAAGGTGTTGTTGCTGGTGGTGGTCGTATTGACAAACCCATCCTGAAGGCAGGACGTGCATACCACAAGTACAAGGCTAAGAGGAACTGCTGGCCTCGTGTCCGTGGTGTGGCCATGAACGTAAGCAAACTTGGTTTTTATTTCTTTGTGATTCCAGGTAACTTCAGATTCTGATTTGTTGCCTAAATGCTGGTTTTAAATCTGACCTGTGCTATTTGTTCTCCAGCCTGTTGAGCATCCCTTCGGTGGTGGTAACCATCAGCATATTGGCAAGCCCTCAACAATCAGGAGGGACGCACCCGCTGGACGTAAGGTCGGTCTCATTGCTGCCCGTCGTACTGGCAGACTGCGTGGAACAAAGACCGTCCAGGACAAGGAAAACTAATGTGCATCTTCATAATAAAATGTGTCCCAACCAATTTAATTTGCCTCTTGATTTCTTTTTCAGTTATTGTCACTTACTTACTGTTTTTATAGGAGCACTGCACAACATCAAAAGCATAAAAACAAACAGTTTAATCAAATTCCCCCACCCCACCAAAAAAAAAGTCTTAGAAAGGCACATATTGCCAAGCTATTAATTTTACATTGGGTTAATATTTAGAATTTTAGAAGTTACAAGGGTTCCATCAGTGTTTCTACTGTCAGGAAAAATGTAATTTTATAGTACACAGATCTGAAAAGGCCTTTTAAAATATTGAAGTATCAAATTATTCTAGTTGTACTCTGATTAGCTGTAAACTGATAGTACACAAACACAAAAATATAGAACTTTTTAAATCATTCCTGTTCATAATCATGAGTGAAAAATGTGTGGGAACATCAAAACAAGGGTATGAAAAGTTATGGAAATTGGTCTCATAGGCAACATCAATCTAAGAGAGTATGTAATGGCAAGAACGGTTAATTTGACTTTAAAAAAATACATAGTTAACTACCTTCTGTGAGTCATATCCATGTCTGGTCAGCAAGACAAATTTTTTATGTTATTGTTTCCCAAGCAGTCCAGTCTTGAGCTCAGTCTTCCCAGACTAGCTTCCTTCCCTGCTGAAAAACAGTTATCACCCTGCACATATTAAGATCGGCCTTACGTGTGTTAATAAAGCTGGTTAAGAATGGCAGGTGAACTCTGCCACCTACCCAACAGGAAGAACAATTTAAGTGTGTTCTCAGGACTCTGTTGAAGTATTTGTACTAGTGTTTACGAGATTATCTGGATGTTAACATGATTTTGTGTGCAAACATTGGGTTTAAACATTAAATTCCAAGAGATATACAGGTTCATTAAGCAAAAAGCCTTTCCCATAATTCAACTTAGTATTCCCAGGATTAATGTGTTCTTGTGGATTTAATGGATTTTATTTGTTGCTCTGTATCTTTTCTAATCAGAGTGAAAATTAAAAATAGCTTTAAAAGAGTATATGGTTTTGGAATAGCAGTCCAAACTGGTTTAAAACAAGCTTAAGCTAATTCTTCTCAACCACAAGACCAACACTAACAGGTCTATAAGCATAATATTGACATTCCACGAGTGACTTGAAATATGTGACCCTGTACCACAAAATCAGTCATCATAAGTTGCACAGGTATATTGTAGCAATAAGAAAAAAATACATTGTATGGGTCAAAATGGTCTATTTTTCGTTTACGCCAAAAATCATTAGGATATTAAGTAAAGATCATGTTCAATGAAGATATTTTCTACAGTAAATATATTAAAACTTACTTTTTGATTAGTAATATGCATTGCCAAGGACTTTATTTAGACAGTTTTAAATGTAATTTTCTCAATATTTAGATTTTGATGATATTCAAATAGTTCTCAGCCAATATATTGTCTGATCCTAACAAACCATACATCAAAGGAAAGCTCATAAGTTATTTATACAGCTTTCAGATGTATAAATCTCACTTTAAAAAAATTGACCCTTATGACCGGTTTTGTGGTCCAGGGTCACATATAAAAGTTGCTTCTCAATATTCTATGGACTATTATAAAGGCAATTTAAAATCTAATACCTAATCCACCAACACACATGGTTGCAATGCAATTGTGCCAATAGAGCCGTGCACTCCACAGGGATCATAATGTACTTAAAACAATCAATACAAAACATCTCGCAGCTTTGAATCTTCACAATAACAGAGACAGTTTCCCGATTCTTTTCTTTATTCTTGAAGGGCGCAATGCTTTTCTCTAATATTTCTGTGCACAAAAACCTCACAAAGTGAAAGTCAACATTGTGACTGTGGCTTCAGAATTCAACGTCACATCATGGCCAAAACAAAAGTCGGCAAAAAACAGGGCGAAGAACTCTGTACAGTCAATAATCTTTAAAAATAACACAAGGACAAAAATGTTCCTCTCAAATCAAATTCTATTTTTCTTTTAGTGAAATACAACAAAATAAATTCTATAAAATAAAACGGCAAAATATTTAAATATATGATGGGCAGAATATTTTCATTTGCAGGAGTATTTGGTATTTTTTCCAACAAAATCCAAGAAAAAAAAGCATTCAAGTTACCAATTAAATACAGTATCTACTGATGTTTACTCCTTTAATCCAAGAGACCTTTCTAACTGAAGTTGCAACATGACTAACCAGCAGTTCTTTTATGGTACAATCCTGCTTTTACGTTCACTCTCCTTAAATGAAGAATCCCCAAACCGAGGCGCTTTTCAAATACACGAATGCGAACAGGGATCAAGTCAGGCGACCCACTAAAATGCCTGGAGGTCATTTGTCTGACGCAAAGGTCGAGACAAAGAAGCAAAACGAGTTCTGTCTAATGTTCCAGGCATCCTAGCATAAACTGTTGCATATATTTTCTCTTTCTAAAATTCCTATCATCAAAACCTAAGCATTTATCCCACCAAAAAAAGCAACAGCCAAATATTTATCCGAGGAAATGTGTGCAATTGTAAAGCCACTTCTCACATTGCTTCGCAAACATCAAATCTAGAAGAGCATATGGAGAAGGGGACCAACTAAAGGGCTCTTCCAAATCGCTGTGGAGAAAGAAAAATCGCAGAATCGCCCTTCGGCTATACTAGTTTGATGTGAAGCCATGCTAAGATGTTACAGCGTGTCAGCGGGAGCTTTCAAATTATTGAATTATTACCAGAGAAAAAAAAAAAAAAAGGCAATAGGAATTTCCAGAATAAAGTTGCATCACCCCATTCACATCAACTAAACGTCAAGATCATAACCCAACCGTCCCATCGTTCACAATCTATGGCCAACTCTTGCTCACGAAGTGCCATATCCGGTTAAGCTTTGACATGAATATAATGTATGATCAAAAGCAGAATGACCCAAACGGCCCAAACCTTACTACTGAGCATGGGATAAAACAGGGATTTTTTTTGTCTTTCACTGTTGTATTTGCTTCTTTTTTTGTTGTTTTTCTATTTTCATAAATCTGCAGTCTCCAACAGCATCACACGCGCTGTTGCTTTTGAACAGTCAAAACATTAACATAGTATGTACACCTCTGTCATGAGACAAGTGCGACAGGCCCGTTTTATTATTACAAACAATATGCACAGTCCACTGCAAGTTACACTTTTGACAGTTAATACTGCAGAGCAGACGGTGAAGAGACTCTCCACTCCAGGGTTAGAAATTGAGGGAAGCTGAATGTTCTGGTTACACGGGCTCTGGAGTAGAGCAGCATGGTGGGGCCTGGCCTTGCTCTGGATTGGAGTATCTCTCTGGAGAACTCAGATGGAGGACAGTGTGACAACATATTGTTAGTCTTTAGTCTGGGTGGGCGGCACCTCCTCTGGGGGCTCCCAGTTCTCTTGTGCTCGTGGGCCTGGACACTGAGGGTTGTTGACGTGCTGTGCTGCGGGGCCAGTGTATGGCTGCGTATGCGGGAGGTTATTCTGCTGAAGACACAAGAACAATCAAATGATTACATGACAATCAGAAGAACTTATATTAATGGTTTACTCAGACTTGGAGATGTCATTATATAACGACTGATGTGCATTTAAAAGTGACTTGTGCAATATATTCAGAGCAATTCAAAACTCTTTATTTACACATTCAATGATCAAAAAGTGCGCAAACACTCCCAACTGGGGTAAACAGGAAGGCCATTAGCGAAAACCAAGTAAAATACATAAACGAGTCCAAAAAACTGCTGTTCAAATGTATGTTCAATAAGCTTTCATTCTTATAAAATACTTTATATTCAGCAAAGATGCATTAAATTGATCAAAAGCAAATATTTGCACTATTTCATCAAATAAATGCAGCCTTGAGTATAAGAGACTTTTTCCAAAAGCATCTAATGAACCAAAATCTTCAGCCATCTAATACGAAACTACAACAAACATGTTCCTGTGGCTCAGTGGTAGAGCATTGCGTTAGCAGCGCAAAAGGTTGTGGGTTCAATTCCCAGGAAACACACATACTGATAAAATGTATAGCCTGAATGCACTAAGTCGCTTTGGAAAAAAGCGTCTGCTAAATGCATAAATGTAAATGTAACAAACTTTCAAATCAGGAACTCAAAGAGTCTCGCTTTTTTAATGCGAGGTCACAGCACAAAATGGGTTTGCAGTGAAGAAAGTTAATGAAAGTCTTTGGAATGGTCCTTTCACAAACACAGGATATGGTTTAAGAAAGGTCTAAGAGTAGCATGAGGTTTGTGTGACTGAAGCTCAGTACCAGTTGAAACTTTGTGCCTGGAGAGTGAGGGTACAGAGCAGTGTCCTCTGGAGGAGAAGTGTCCTGCTCATCAACGGCCTCCTGCTCATCAGGCTCCTAAAACAACCAGCACAGATGAAGTTAAGCACTAGATATACAATATACTTAAATATTAACCGGTTTGCTTAATAACCAACCAGGGATATTTGTGAATAATTTCCTCTATAAAGAGTCCCTTACTATATAAAACATGCAAATTTTATAAAATGGCAAAGTTCAAGGCTTTATCGGTTTGATGAACAAGGCAAATGATTAGGGGGACTAAGTAAAATCCAATGTCAGATGAGGGAACACTATAAATGGACAACACAAGCCATACTTTGGAGTAAATCGGGTTTTTTTAACATAAAAGGAAGCTTCTGATGACAGACAAGAATTTACCCATGGATGAACTGATTAGATAGTGGCATGACTATAACACTAATCACATTCTCCTGAACATTGTGTTCTCCCTCAGAGAAAGTTAATCATCAGAATGGAATATAAAACTAACATCACATCCAAATTTGCAGAGTCACACAAAAGCTTCTTAGAAGTGCAGATGACCAGAACATTTTTCATTCCCAAAATAAAAATCCCACTCAAAACAAGAGAAAGAAAAACACCACCAGACACAAAAATGACCTCCAGCTCATCTGTCCACTATAGCCAAGGCTTAGAGTTTTCGATCACTTAGTTACCACATTAAGACTTGTAGTTGCGTAGAAAGAAACAGTTTGGACACATTGAGATGAGGACGAAATAACAGTTGATTGAGTTGTGGAAGATGGTTCTGCCTACGTCACGCCCTGTGAACACCAAAAAGTTACGCAGATGGCACCAGTGTGGCTGGGCCATTCGAGTCTTACGGTGTGCTGTTGTTGCCCGGTCACTTCCCCTGGCAAAAGTTGCTGTGTCGAGGACGGGTTCCGGCCAGCGTCCTCTTCAGATACCACCTCGTGCTTCGTTAAGTGACACTATTTTGAAACAGCAGTTAATATTGCATACTGTTTCAACAAATTGTGCATCTATGGCTGCATACATTTAACATGTGGAAATTTGCTACTGATTAAACTAGATAAAGAAAGTGCCTTATTTCTGCAAATCAATAGAAACGGCTTTAAAAAAAAAAACATCTATGGCATGAAATCAAGTGTAAATGTAATGAAACTTACATTTAAATGCAAATATTAACATTTGTAACTGCTTTGCGTTATAAAAATTAAAATCTTGAAACAAAAGTCGAAAACTCAAAGCCCTATCTATAGTTAAACGTGGCTATTTAGCACAGAAAACCTTTCTAGATCACTATTTCCTTTTAAAAACCTCTTAAAATTGCTTTCCAAAAGTTCAACATTTGATATGTGCCTGCCCATCATTATACAGTCATAGTGTGAGATTTCGGTGCCGATTTCAAAAACGTTTGAATAAAGGGTTTCTCTACATTACACCAGCATGATCAGTATTTACTGAAACGGGTTCTTAAAAGGCAACATGCAAAAATTTAAATACAAATTTAATTATTAAAAAGTTTCAACTATTGGGCAGAGGCACACATGCATGATTAGACTTTAAACTAAACATACTGGCTCTAATGTTGCAGACATTGAGGGGTGGCATGAGCCATCACTTACCTCTTCTGGACACAACTCGCAGGCCTTGGCTAAAGTCATACGGGCACTGTGGGAGCGCTCCAGGAAGTAACCATTAGAAGTCTCATTGCTCTGGACAGGAGGGGACCAGTTGTTATACGTGTACTGGGTATTGCCAGTGTACGGTCTCCGTTCCAGCTCGTCACCAAGCCACTCCACTGCCCAGGTCCACTTCCTTTTTAAATCTCCATTACTCTGGAAAAGGTAAAGCAAAATCAGTTTTTACATTCAGAAAAAATAACATCACATGCAAAATGTTTCATTTTCAAGCTCACCTGGAGAATTTGGTAGGCCACTGAACAGTTGCTGAAAAGAGCCACCATGCATTTGATACACTGATAAGCTCTCTTTTGGTAGTGATTTTTGGAGCGCTGAATGGTGTCAAAAAGCCCATCACGGTCATCAGGAATTCCCTTCAGCACATTGTGGATCCTAACAAAGGAAAAGAGCAGAGCATGATATTATTATGTACTCAGGAATATAATTAATCTAAAAAGGAGGTGAAGAAGCCTAAAGATTAAGGACTTCACTCCAGGAACTAAATTCTCAATTACCATTGTGATATTAAGTGTTTTAGGTTGTTCTGGGGCTTTTTCTTCGTACATTGGTTCACATAAGAGACATTAGTGTATGTATGTGTAAAGTGTAAAGATAGACTGACCTGTGAGTCTGCCATGAGTCCTCAATAAACAAGATTTGAAGGAGCAAGTCCAGATAAGGCCTTAACTCGTACGTGTATGAATATGCCACCTATGCAAAAACACCAATGTTACTAACCATCTTCAGACAATCAGGAAAAATAGGAGTTTACATATACAAAACATGGCTAGACGATAAAGGCGAAAATATTTTTTATACATTTAACGTCAACATACGAGTTAACAGTCCATTTACACTGATTCACAGACCTTCCAAACTCATGCTACTTCAGTTTAAACCAGATGCTATTAAAATACTTGTCTAAATTCTCATTATCAGAATTTGCAAGAGAGGGAGACCGCAGGAAACAAGTTTAGTCCAATGACAGTCTTTAGGGAACTGAATGGCCAAATAAAATGTGCATTTGTAAAAAAAAATAATTGTAATTGCAATATTCACAATGTTGCTTAATTGGAAAATCGTCAACATCTTTTCAAAGACGAATGCTGGTAATCCCCCTCACCTGCCACAGTAGTTCACTCAGCACAGTGGAGGAAAACTGAGGGTTTTCCCAACAACAGAATCTCAGCAGTTTGATCGTGTCCTCTGAGTTACTGCAGTCCTCGATAATCTTCTTCACATAACTGGTGCGCACAAACAGGATGTCCACCACCAGCTGCTGCAGAGGCATGATGGGAGCGGTGATGTTGGGGTCACCATATGGGTTTGGCAGGGGAGGGTTTCCTAAAAATTCCAACATGTGGAAATGTCAGCTAAAATCCTGGCTGGTGGTCTGGAAAATGTTAGTTTTTCATCCAAATCATTAAATTAGAATCAACAGATCAAACTATTAAAACATTGTATTGGCTTGACAAAAAAAAGAAAGTGCATCTCTGCTTGTTTCTCTGTAAATGCCCTCAGCTCCAAGCAATGCCAACCTGGCACTCATGCCTGGAGATGGCTTTGTGTCAGTCAGGAAGTCCTGAGCAAGGATGAGCATCTTCATTGGGCAATGGGGACCAAAACTACATGTGAAAGCCTACAGACCATTTTGTTATCAGTGCGCACACATTTTGAAGCAATGTATACAATTCTCACCATTGATTGAGGACTGCATACGTGACGTCACATCACAGCAGCGGACCAGCTGCGAGACGACAGTATAGAGCTTTCCGAGCTCAGCATACTGGTACTTAATGGGAGGGCCAGGGCCCTCATCCAGAGCCACAAGCATGAAGGTAGCTGGTACCCCGAGCTTCAACAGCTGCGTCTTCTCTGCCAAGCCTGAGAGAAAGAAATGGAGTGAGACAGGACAGCACTATAGCACGCAAGCCCATATGGATGCAGACCTTAAGGGTGGCGAGTGGACCTTACCAAGGTTGGCATACATGACGAAAAGGTTGAAGTACTGCTGCAGGTGACGGCCGTGCTCAGACACTTCCCTTCTCAGCAGATTAAGTACAGCACGGAACAAGTGCTCACTTAAACTCAAATTATCACAGCTCTGAGATAAAAGGACAAATCATGAAAAATGTATAAGAACCTATGGAGTGAGCTCCAAATTTCAGACATTACCCGATTTCCCTTGAATGAGGGAAGCCTACACAGGGAGACATACCTGACTTGAAGTTCCAGGTGAGGCGATGGGTGAAGGGCAGGGTCCATCTTGCAAGGAGAAATGTGCAATAAATACAATGAGTTTGGAGAAGGCTCCTCGAACCTCTGCACTAGGACACTCGAGCAGGTACTCCGAAAAGCGGTTTGGATATGCAAAGAGGACGTTGTGTGCAAACCAGTAACGCACATTCTTACTGTGTCGTAGCAAGATGCACAGAGCATCATACCTGAAATAAAGGAAACAAGGACCAACTAATTGTAGATAAACGAGGAATCAACTAACTGTTCAAGAACACAGGCAAGCACGTGCCTGATAAACACAGAACCCACATGCTTACCAATCACTAGCAGGGCCACGGACAATTTTCTTGGTGTGGAATCCAGTACTGAAGAGAAATTTCGCAGAGAGCTGTATACTAATCATAGCCATTTCTTCTGCTTCAGGCAAAAGATGGTCTTGACCTAAAAGCCACAAATAAAGTAATCGTTAATACTACAATGACTTTCACCATCCCCTGGAATAGATTATTCTGCAGCAGCAACAATAGGAGTATGATGTGTAATGAGGAAAAATTAAACCCATTCTCCAAACACACACACACTCTTAGATGCTAATGGTGAAGCTTAAAGTGCAATTTTGTACGTGGAAAATGAGAAAGTTGATATAAAAATGTATTGATAGATACTGTGCTGTTTAAGTTTGAAAGGTTTGTGAAATTAAATGTTCATTAGTTATTCAAAGATTTGTTTAAATTATATAAATGCGTATTTGCAGAATGCTGTCGGTAAACGAGAAAGTATTATAATGTTTGCCTTTGTTACTAAATATAAAAGCAATCGTTATATATATAACACATGTACTTCCTTTGTTTAACAGTTAACAGAACGATATATCAGTCGACCACTAATTTAAATTTAATCTTAAGATATTAACATTTATTTTTAAAATCAGGATTTCCCTCAAGATACAAGAAAGTCAAATTCGGCTTTTTATCTATTTTTCAAAGAAACAGATTGAAGAATGGATTCAAAATGAACGGCGTGTTGCAGCCCTGATCCCATCTACAACAGCGGAGAATAGAGCAAAGGTCAATGGCTGGATTTACCTGGAGGTGAGATCAAGTAGACACTGTTACAGGTCAGCAGTTTCCTGATGAACTGGAAGTACTCCAAGCTGTACTGCATACGGTTGTGCATAAACTGCACATTTTGTTTGCGCACGCTGCGTTCAATAGCAGAGGGCATCTTCACCTGGTGAGGTTTGCTGGTCACTGTGAGCTCAGTGATGTATTTAACCAGCTCGCTGTCCTTGTCTAACGTGTCCATACGCTCATAAAAGAGGATGTAGGCATTCCACCAACGTTTCTGTCGCCTGTAGGACATGCGTTTCATCATGTGGTCGAAGACTTCACCCATGTACTCTCCACCAAAGCACTGGTTCTTCATCTCCTCGTCATCGTCCATCTTGCACTCAGTGACGTCTCCATCATCAAACTTATACCAACGGTTCCTTTCTCCCTCACCAGCACTGCCGTTCCTCTGAATGATGTAGGAGTAATAATGACCTCCACTAGCCTGGCCTGAGTGGACCAGCACTCCCACCAAACGATAACGAGAGCTGCAGGGGGGTTCCGGCTCTGTCGGCTCATTCTGCTCGTCCACCTGCTGCTAAGGACAGTTTCAAAGCCTCAGCTATATAACATTTTCCCAAATGGCATTTAATTTGACAACTTGAATACCAAAGAAAGACCATGTTGGTGTAATACCTGGTTCTCTGGGTGCACATCAGACTCCTCCAGCTTGGCTACTCCTGCTACTGTATAGGGCTCCATGTCTAACTCCCGTGGGAACTCAAAGTAATCATTGAACTTGATGGCACACTCTCGTTCCCAGTCATAATCGAAGCGTTTCAGCTGGATAGCCAGCACCGGAGGAAGCTTCTTAATGAGTAAACGCTTCACTGTGTCCACCTGTCATGCAGACACACCATCTTGAGCATAATTAGTGTTCTCTTAAACAACAACAAAAGACAACCTTAAGATAAAGACTGAACACACACCTTCTTGTTGCATTTTTCACAGTGGTAGGCATTTGCACCCTCGAGCAAGTCTCCTTTCACATACTGCTCCATAGAATCGAGGAGATTTTGATGGTTTCTGATATCTACATTCAACGTTGTAAATGATTCCTCACATTCATATCTGAAAAGACAGTATGGAGTGTGTAACACTAGGACACAAAGATCTAAGGCAAAACAAAATATTAGATTTCCAATGTACCTGTGAGGACAGCCCCGACATATTTTCTGGTCAGCAAAAGAGCCACCCAGCACTTTGCTCAGCATGGCAGGGTGACCCAATGCTTTCAAAGCCTCATCTAAACTGTCTACCAGAGAGTTAAAGAACTCCAGGGCATCATGCTGCTCCCTCAGATTGACTGGTTCACCCCACAACCTGCAGAAAGAGGAAGAGACCAGTTTAGAGAATAGTGCATTGTTCAGTTGTCTTTAAAAGAAAGAAGGACTACATGAAATACATAGGGGGAATTTACCGAAATTGCTTCCAGAATCCCCTAGGCACATAGTATTGTAACCTGGAGGCAGCCAAGTGTCCAAAAATGACCTGCAACTGCCGAAGAACGCCAATGTTGTATTCCTTCCTGTCTTCCGACTTACTGAGAGAAGGTTTGTCTTCAAACTGGTGCTGATAGCCAAACACTTCATCCCGGGGATCCACATTACTCTGCAAAATTAAAGCAAGACTTTCAATAAACTTAAATTGTTGTAAGTAACTTTAATCGCATAATAATTTAAAGAAAACTTTCGTTAAAATGCCCTCAGCTCCAAGGAATGCCCACATGGCATATACACCCCAGAGATGGCTAAATTTGTCAGTCACTTGGTACTGAGAAAGGATGATAATCATCATTGGGCAGTTCATCCAAAAAGGACCTATATAAATTAAATTGAATGACATTAACAGTCATCAGAAACTGAAAACACAACCTCTCCAGGAACAATCCACTATGTGTGCTTCCAGAAAAACAATTGCAAGAGTCGTAAGCACTCTCTGGGTTAATAAAGCACACACCTGAGCTTAATTATACTGGGAAATGAGAAGCCACACCCCTCCACCTGAGCTTTTCCCTTAGGCAATCAATGCCTGCGTCCCAGTGTGCATACTATCCATCCTAAATTCTATGTGATATTAGTCATTTTTAATACTATTTAGGGCAAATATGGTGGATAGTATGCACATTGGGACGCAGGGCTACTCCCATTTTTATTCACCGTGATTGGGACAGGTGCTAATGGCCCATTGCAAATTTCCTTGGTTCAACATGCAATGTGTCAGTGTTACTGTTAAACTAAGGGTTTTTTCACACCTGTAGATTGATTGCTTTGTTTACGAAACAGGGATTAAAATTATTACAATGTTGCTTTTTATTCTTGGTGCGGTTCGCTTTCACATGGAAAAGTTTCTAAACGGACCAAAATTGTTAATACAAGTCACGTGCGAGTAAACTGTCCTCTGATTCGTCAAAGTTCCACGGAGCTGGAATGACAATAAACATGATTAATTTGAGAAGAGAGGCAAACTCATAAACAAATAATTTTGAGCAGGAGTCCAGGATTCGTTAGGAAAACAGTTAAAATGAACATGCTACGAAGAGCATTAAGGATTGCTTTCTCACTACAATCGAACCGCTCCAGAGTTAGTTTTCAATCAAGCCGAGACAACCTCATTCAGGCGATCTTGGACCGATTGTTTTGGCGCGGATCTGAGCGTGATTGACGTGTTCACATATGCCCAAACGAACCGAGCTAAGGGAGAAATGTGCCAGGTTCCAAACAACGGGCCAGGTGTGAAAGCACCCTAAAACTATTAAAGGGGTCATATGATGCGATTTCATGTTTTCCTTTCTCTTTGGAGTGTTACAAGTTTGTAATAGATAAGATCCCTGAAGTTGCAAAGACTAAAATCTCAAAACCATAGAGAGATTCTTTATCAAAGTGCGTAAAGAAAGGCTGTGTGGTTTCAGACCGCAGTAGTGTTGATGCAGGCAGTCATGCCCAGGGAGACGCTGTGTGTTTCTAGGCGAACGCAAAAGCACTTTATTTGGCCTTCCGAAAGTAGGCATGTCATTAAGATTATTTCAAACATTTTATGGACGACAGTTTCGTGAACCTAAGAGAGGAGGTAATTCTGACTTTGCATGACAATCTAATGCTTCTGAATCAGCGACACAACTGTTCAAATGCTGAATTTATTTGCTTAATGCCTTGTTTGCTAACACATACGAGCATCATCATTGTGTCTGTCACGCGACTGCTCCCCTCTCGGGCTTGAACTGATGGTAAATCTAAGGACATTATTAACGGTCTATACATTATTTTGAAAGCTAAAGCTCGCGATTATGGAAAGGGGCGTTACATTTCCGACTCGTGCTCGTGGTGTTCGGCCAATCACAATGCACTGTGCCAGTTGGCCAATCAAAGCAGAGTGCGCTTGTAGGAAGGAGGGACTTTGTAAAAAACGAAGCATTTGAGAGCGGCAGGGCTTAGAGGAACTACAATAATGTACAGTATTTGAAAAATAATGGATTTCTTTAACATTAAAGCATGTCAACATATTCTGATACACCAAATAGACAAAATAATGATCTTTAAAAAAAAAGCATCATATGACCCCTTTAAAAGTTGTTTTTGTACTAAAATAACAGTTAAGCTCTTTGAAAATGTAACGTTTTATATGGACCACAAAGTGACTAAATTGCATTCACAGTACGTTGAAAGTGAATTAAAATCTATAATGGTGAAAAATATAGATTATCCCAAATTTAAAAATGAAGTAAACCTTGAGCACTTTGTGTTCACATCGCTTAATCTAAGTGAATCATACTGTGACCCCCAGAGATATTAATTTTGCTTTACATTTAGTCATTTTGCGGATACATTTAGTCATTTTGCGGATTTTGCTTTATATAGTCCATTTTTCTTTGAAACATTCACATATAGTCAAATTCTCATGAACACAATGCAGTCTGAGACTCCAGAAATGAACCATGTTAGGCAGTACCTCATTATCTTGCTTCTCGTCTCCAGACATATCATCATCCACATCGCTGCCTGTGCCTTCAATGGCCAGGATGCCATTCCTGATGGGAGGAATCATGTAGAGCTGCTGGATAACGGAGTTCATGTAGCAAGTCGCACCTGCATTTTTCAAACCCACAAACCCCTTGGTAGGCCTTGGGCCAACTGGCGGCAAAAATTCCCATTCTGTAAGTGGTTCACAACCTAAAGGTAATAAACAGAATTTATAAAAAACAAGTAAATAACCGTATGCATCATGAAAACTGATGGGGTTGAGGGCACCATTTCTAGGAATCAGGAATCAACATTAGCACACACCTAAATAGTACATATCAGTTAGTGTGTCCACAATCTGCTTGAGATTTCGCACACATCCGACAGCAAGTGCAACCAGCAGTTCAAAGCCGGCATTGATGGTGGCTGGGGTGCTACACACAGGTATGGCCTGCTCAGTGGGGAATTCTCCACTCTTCATGTATTGCAAGTACACATTAGATGCTGGGAACAGGAAGTCATCCATTAACTCCTATAAGGAAAACAAAGGAAGATCAGTTAGTCTGATTTGGCAATGCAGTCGCAAATAGGAGATTTTTTTCTATTATTGTTGTTATTTAGCAAAAGTGGCAAATGATTACCACTGAAATGTTTACCTTGATAAGACTAGCACCTCCTTTTTCACAGCCAATGTGGAACTTCTTCTCTGGGGTCTGGAAAGCTAATAGCTCTTTTGTGACACCAATATGACCTTCCAAAATGGTCTCTTCAACCCCAGGCTCTCCAGTCCTCTTCACTTCATCCTAGAAAAAAAAAAAAATAAATCAAATTTGCACACACTAAAGTTTTCACTATTTTAATTCCAAAAATAATTTTAAATGAACATACCCGGATGCGCTTTAACCAGTCGATCTCATTGTTTAGGAGAACTTCTGCATTAGGAAGATTAATGTTGCTGTTAAATGCATAGTTGAGTAAGTGCCTTAGAAGAGTGAAGTAGTCAGCAGCGTGCTTTGCCCGCTCTTTTGCAGTGCTCTGGAACCCAAAAGGACAGGAAAAAGAGGACTATAAATAATGAGATGTTCTGAAATAACACAAACAACAACTAGGGCTGTGACGGTGACAACCGCATCACCGGCGGTGGTCGGTTGCCACCGGCGGTAGTGCACGTGACGTCACACACTCTATAACAAGTATAATACAAAGTTTTGTAAACAAGTTTAATAATAGTAACAGTCAAAATTTGTTTAATTTAGACTATAAATCTATGCTAATTCACAAATGACCTCAAAAGCCATACACAGCGTTTCCTTTAGATTGGCAGGTTTGAGCGCTGGAAAATACAGTTTATTCTGCATTGATGAGCGATGGACATTGTTGGGAAACCAAATACTACATCACCGATCTGGAATAATTTCCACTCATGTCACCCATCCGCGTTTGTACAAGTGTCTTCGAGTTCACGTGATTGCAAACGCCCGGCTGGTCAGGTGTGTATTGGTGAGGCTTTCTCCAAACTGGCCAAATACGAAAGAGACAGCGGTAAATAGAAGATGTTAACAAGAAATGTGGCAACATACGCCGCAATTCCTATTCCACAGAGAGCGCGTCCAGCAGACAAGGAGTTAACATGCCCGCTTGCTTGGTGGCGGAACAGTGAACCGTGTCTAAACCGGACGCCGCGTCGCAACAACAGGTTAAGTCTGTATGCAGGACATTTGAACTTTGTGTCAGTATCCTGCGTCATAAATAGGACGAGGCAGTTTACTGTGAGGGATTTGTCATGTTGTATCGCGCATCTGGTGTAGACCGCATCACTAACTATAATGGGTTCTTGCCGCGCCGCTCGCGTGAGATAGACAGGGTCACATGGTGTATTTAACTTATTTAAGGCTACTTTCCTACATTTTTTTATATTTATTTTAGGGTTTTGCAGGCTGTGTTCACTGATGTAAGTTATAATTTATTTCTTTTTGCGTTTCAGAATTATATATCTCACACAATACCACGCCACCGGCGGTAGTTGGTCCATTACCACCGCGGTAATGGACCAATTGGACCTTTAAATCAGCCACCGTCACAGCCCTAACAACAAAAAATTCCAGCTGTGTCCCAAAGAAACACACAAGACACTAAGACACTTACACCTAAAACTGTGAAGAGGAGGGTGATGAAGAAGAGGAGAGGCCTATGGCCCATACAACACCGGGTGGCCATGAGGAAGAACTGTTCTTGGGCCATTTGGCGAACAGACCTAGAAGCAAATAATAGTACACATTAGCAATGAATTTTATAAAACGAAACCATTCCATCCTGTTTGATAAAATTACAAAAATCAGTTTGAAAAATGTTGATAAATTAATTTCAAGTTCAAACATTCAATACCTCACTGAGGTATTAGTGCCAATTTCAAGTTCATGCATTTAATACCTCACTTTAGGTCCATACCATAATTTTTTTGACCGTTTAAATTTTGTAATCATTTACATAAATTAATATTAAATTAAATATAATTTAAGACTAAAAAAAAAATATAATTATACAAATCTGGTATGAACTTTTATAAAAATACTATAAAAAACATGTATTTTATTGAAAGTTACAAAAGCAACAGCATAACAGAAAGAACAATACTCTATTTTACGATAACTCACTTGCTCTGGCAGTGCAGCAGCAGATCTATAATGAAGGTCTGCCAGGCCTTTTCTTTGCTAAGTGCATCTAGTGCAGTGGGCATAAGGGCGAAACACAGGGTCATGACCTCCAGAGCTTCACAGCACACCTGCTCATCTTCTGCATCTGGCTCATTGCCAGCATTGGTCTGAGGAAGATCCAACATAACAGGCATAAATATTGAGTCATAATATTCATAATAATTAAATAATGAATCACACAAAGGTTTTTTTTTCCAATATAGCCAAGAACTAGCACCTTCTCGTAGATCTTGCTGATCTCCTCATTAGAACTGAAGACGTGCTGAACAGAGCCGCAACCAGAAGCCCAGACAATCTTCTGAACCGCTCGAATGACACAGATATCTGGGATGTACTTGGAGGCCTGGAAGAAGTTCTGGGTACAGGAAGAGAAGGACAAACTAAGAAAACCGAGCCTGAAACATGAGGTGTTTCCTCAGTTATTTTCTTTGTACATCTGTCACACGCAAAGCAAAAGAGGTTTCAACAAAAATACTTTTGATCATTACAGACATTCAAAAGATAGCTAAGGACATTTATATGAACAATGCAAACAAACCAGTTTCTGTAGGTGATGGTTGTGTGGAGTTGTATAACATACCTCATCCGAGATCTGTTGGGCGAGGCGGATGGCCACGTTCCGCAGCATGCACTCGGCGGAGGGGTTGGGGATATTCTGCAAGGCGTTCTGTAGCACTAGAGCCTGGTCATGTGTGGTCTGGTTGATCTATGAACAATTTAGAAAAAAATTGTTATCTTGCAGATTCATGCTAGGTCTCTATTATGTACAGTAATGCATGCTTTTTTCATGCTCAAAATACATTTATTATCATGAATATTTAAAACAGCTGTGCCGTTTAATATGTTTTGCAAACAAATATTAACATTTATGGGATCATTTTCTTCAGGATTTTTTGATGAATAGAAAGCTCAAAAGAACAGAATTTATTTTAACTAGAAATCTTTGATAACATAATAAACGTCTGTACTGTTACTTTTGATCCATTTAATGCATTCCAAGTAAATAAAAGTATTAATAAAAAAAAAAAAAAATGACTGACCCCAAAAGTTTGAACAATAGCCCAAAACCCCTTTCTGTACAAAGTTGTAATCTGTGCACAGTTTAAATGCAGCAAACTCAACCAAACACTGGTAAAAACTTTCAATCATGTTCTTTTTTTTGTACTGAAACATTCAGTGCTTTAACAAAAAATATAGCTTCACATTTCAGCTTGTGACGCAGTCAAAATCATGGTCAGTGGTATTTTCCAACCGTATTGTTCCATTACATCCATAGAAGCAATCAAATACAGTCAAATAAAGAGAAAAAGGCATGATCAAACTACACTTAACTTTCCCCATTCTCATGGTTACTACTCTCCCTCATGTAAACGCTTCTGGAGTATGTGTGAGTGTTTCCTTACAAGACACTGTACACCCTTGACATTTGTGGAGCTACATAGGGCAAGCCAGCCTGTTTCTAATGATTGATGAATGTCAGGGAGGCTGAAAGGTTATGGTCTTAAACAGAAATGAAACCCTCAGTGCTGAACCTATAAAATCCACTCAAACTTTGCTATCCCATCCCCCCATAATTGGTCCTAACTACAGACTAGAGCTGTGCCAAATGCACTTTATGAGATGAGGTACTGGACAAAAGTGTAAAGTGAAGCACACAAGTGAACGCAGGTTCACTTTTTCTCTCCCAAAGATGCCAAGTCTCTCTCTTATGTCATTGCTGCAGTTTTAAAATCCCAATATGAAATCACAATGTATTTAAATTGTGTTCCTTATAAAATTATAAGATTGAAACTGATTTTAATAAACTGTGGGTCTAAGTTTTGGACCTTTTCTGTAAAGTGAATTTCACTGAAGGTATTGTGCTTATATGTTTGCAAGACTTCCTTGAAAGGAACAGTAAGGATTTAAAAGCAAGGGGAACTTACAGGCGACACCGGGATAGTCCCCTCCACCACAGGCTGGCAGGCCTCCGCCACAGCCTTCACGTGGCCAAAGCCTACAGCTGTGAGCAGCAGTTTGGCTATTTTTAGTGCGTTGAGATAAGCTCCCCGCCGGGTCTCCATGTCAGCATTTGGCAGGAAGTTATTTCTGGTGAGCATGCTCAAAACCAGGGGCAGGCCACCACTCTTCAAGAAGTTGTACTGGAAATCACTCGCATCCTCACCCAACGTCCCACTGGCAGGCATGAGCAAGGCGTACACCACCTGAGACACACAGAAACATTGTGTACAATCAAAGAACGATGCCACACAGAAAAGCCTTTATGGCAGTGTGCCCATTTTACTAAAATATAAATATTAGGTGAAAACAAATAAAAAAACTCCTAAACTAAAACCATCTATATATATATTATTGTAATACTTCAAACGGAGTATATGTTTTGCCCCTTTTGTGTTTTTTCTGTAGTCTTAATGCGTTTAACTGTTTGCATTACATTTTTGTCTTATGTATCATGTACACCAATTATCTGTATTTCAATTTACATATTCCATCGATAAATATTTGTATTATTATTGCTATTTTATTCAAACAATCAGTTCAATAATAATAAAACAAAACTACTTGATAAAAAAAAAAAAAAAAAAGGAAATAAGACTAAAATAACAGCTTTTTTGTGGTACACAACCATCTGTGCATCTATGCTTGGCTAGTTTCATAAAGTATTTTCATGTTGAGAACCAAACAAACCTCTATCAAGTAAAGCACTTGAGATGGTGATGGTCCAAAGAAACGTGAATCCAATGTTGGGCTAAGGCTGTTTTCGCCGAGTTTGGCGTGATCCAGACAGATGGCTCGCAGGTTTTCCACTGTGGTGTTATCTGAAAGGTAACAACAGTGAGTAATGAATAGAGACGGCAGATTGGTGCAGCTAGATGTCTCAAACAGACATCTAATGAAGCATATAGAGCACCTGGAGGCATGAGCTTCATTAGAACACGAGCTCCATCCCGCAGGAGAGGCATGTTGAGATTACAGCCCAGGTCTGCAACTTGCCAGAGGAAAGAGATGTAGCGCAGGTGCAGGGACATTATCTGAGACAATAAGAATCAAGTTTACACTTAAAATTGCTAAACGCAAAACATTGAAGCCAGTTATAATAAATGTAATACTAAATCCAGACATTTAGAAAATGGGGGGAGCTTCTATAGATCTACAGATCTCTAAGCAAAGCACTACAGGATATGCACAATTTACAAATAGCTTCTGTGAAGATATTTTTCATGACCATAGATGCACTTCCCTTTCAACAAATAGACTGTTTAGCTCAATTATGGCACAATGCTCACCACGCCAGGAAGACAGCTCTCCACTTCAGGGTTTGGCCCATCACTGAAGTGATTGCCATGGTTCCCAGGGGAGCCAGTGGAGGAGTCCGAGGAGCTGTCTGGACTGGAAGGCATATTGGCGCTGACCTGGGTGAGCTTGGCTGTGATGATCTAGAGATGAAAAAAATAAGCACTCTCATTGACTAACATATCCTGTTCAAAAGTGCTGTTAAATATAAGACAAAAAAGTTGTGTGTGTGAAATGCCCTATTGAGTAAATTGAGAAAAAACAGCCAAGTAGATGCCTACAGTTTTATCTTTGAGGTTTAGCTGCCCGATTAGCTTCCTGTCATCTGCTGGGTCAATGATCTCTCCCCCAATAAACAGCTCAATCTTGGTGTGCGTGCTGTTGGCCTTTATTCGGTTCAGAATGCAGCGGCGCACAGAACCAATTGTGTCGTTGGTATGCGACCAAATATCCAGATCATCAACCTGTCGGCCTTGGTTTGGGAAACGCACAACTAGCGTGATATGCTTTCCTCGGAAAGCCCTTAAAAGAGAAGAAAAAAAATTTTTTAAATGGAGAATTTATTTGAATCTGGCCATCATAGACAAGAAGAAAATAAAAAATTATTTGAGTTAATTTATGACAGGTTTGAATGGGTCTACCTGGACATGGGCAAGATGGTCCTCTCCTCATGGTAGTCACTGTCACACTCGGTTACATACTCCCTGAGCACAGTCAATACTCTCACCATGCGGATAGCCTCCTGCCTGGCACAGTTAATGCTGTCTTTATCTCCATCCAGCACACACAGAGTGTCATAGGAGGCTTTGAGCCGGTCAAAGCAAGACTGAATAAAATCCTCATGGATCGCTACCTGCAAACAGTCATGTGACACATTTTAAAAACAAACTCAAGAGCACTTCAACATTTATTACAGCAAGTGATATGCTTTTCCGCTGTATTATTACCTGATTGGCTTGTAATTTTGGTCCGAGGTTTGTATAAATCTCTTTAAGCAAGTCAATTGCTCGGCTAGCAATATCATCGCTTCCTTGAATCACAACCTGTAAAAAAAAAATATTGTTTTTAAATATAAGGAAAATAGATGTTTGAGCTCAGGTTGACATTTAGCATTTGTTAAAATTTAACCTTGGGCTCATTTAGCTTAAAAATACTACTAGTGATATTACAACAACATAACTGTGATGTCACCCAAAAACACCAAAAGATCCATTTAAGGGCACATTTTCAACTTTGCTACTTGACATTTTGTTACAATACATTGACTTATTTCAAAATAACCAACAGACTAAAAATGAAGGCATTTCAGACAGGTAATATCCCAGAATAAGTTGCTCTGAATATACCAATGCAGCTTTATTTGATTCTTACCCTCCACAGGTAATCCAGCCCTATCAGCTCCAAGTCATCCATCATGTATGCCCGGCGTTTTGCCACCAGTTTAGCCTCCCTGCAGTTGACAGCCTTGAAGAACCGTTCAAAGCATTTCATCCCATTCTCTGTCAGCAGTGAAGGGTCAAGCTGCAGTACGTTGTTCTCAAAAAAGTCCTTGTTGATGTCAGGGTCAAGGTCGGGTTCATCGCCCATGAGTTTGGAGTACCATTTGAAGCAGGCCTCCCGATCACACAAGAGCACCGCATTCTCTGCCAGGCACTTCCAGATCTGCTTAGCCTGAGGTGCGCACAGCCAGAGTTGCCCATCTTTCAGTAAGAACCTGAAGGAAGAGGATATTTAGTCATTTGTTTTTTAGGGAGTCTTTAGAGTGTTTTTGTGGTGCAGACCAAATCCATTTTATGTCACAGCATGATGGGTGTGAAAGCTGTTTTCTGAAATTAGGTGCACACCAAGAAACTGTTTGTTCCTTGGTGTACAAGAAATGTGCCAATGATGACAAATAACTTGCCTTTTATATTATAATAGTGTAGTACACACAGGACATTCTGTTTGTGTTTAGTTGAAGTAAGGAAATCTAAGTGATAGAAAGCAGGGTAAAAAGGTGAAGTGAAAAACACTTTCCATTTGTGGAACCTTCGTCACCTAGATACAGTGATAAGCCGCTTATTCTGGTAAACGCAGTGATACTCAGGTTCATGACAAGAATGAGTAGTGTTTGGAGCCAAATAACAATGTGAAAAGAGAAAAGGATGGAAATGCATTTGGATTCTGCAATCTATGCAGTGTATAGGAAGGTTGCTTGTAAAGTATAAATACCTCAAGAAATTAAGTCGCTCCTGGACCTCCTGAACATGACTATACCGACTTCCTGGCCTAACCGTCTGGGGATCAAAGTCTGTGTGCTCTGATAAAACATCAAATAAAAAAGTTAGCATTGGTAAATGTTTAACATGAGCATAAAAAAGACAAGAAAGTATGTGTTAAAGGGGTCATGATATGCAGATTAAGACTTTTATATTATGCTTTTTGTACCAAAAAAGTCCAACATTTATCAAAACAATCTTTTTAACTCTCTTATGAAAAACGGAAGTGAAATGGGTGTAACCTCTTGTAGAAATCGAAGTAAACACCTACTATTGAGCTTTGCCAACTTCACCGAACCGTATCCATGATTTGCATATGATACTCGAGATGGCAAGCCTTTTGATAGAGCTGTATATGATGTATACTACTGATTATATCCTGTATAATTGAGTATGTGACAAATAAAAGAACCGTGAACCTATTAAGATGCGTGTCAAGGAGAATCGCGATGTCACAATGCTCTCGATTTTCAATTGGGTAGAAAATTATTTGTATTTTTAGTTCTGAAACTTACAGAACTTGTTTTTTTTGTAGAGTAACCTCTTATACGTGTAAATATCAAGCACGCTTTGATTCTCCATTTCATAACCCCTTTTAATGAATAACACATGAAAATGTATGTCCATATATACAAACAGTGTTGGCCTCACAAACCTTTCGAGAACTGCCTCATATTCTCCATGTATGCAGACAGGTTCTCTGCTACGACAGTGACCAGTGCATGGTTGTGCTGCAGTTGGTTAATTAGGTCATGTCGATAGAAGACATGTGGGCTCCGCTGTGTTTGACTGTAAAGAAAGACACATGACGGAATTAACCATTCCATTTTAATATCTCCATTATATTACAAGTTTTTCAACTAAACTGTATGACAATGGGCTTTTTAGGTATATAGAAACAATGTTTCTCTGTCCCTAATTGAAAGCTTAAATTTACATTAAAGCAGCAATATCCCGAGGCGCCATCAAAGCAAAGGCAGAAAAATAATTATTGGTCATATTAAATTCATTTCATAAGTTGTTGGAAAGTATTGGAAAATGTGAGTTCAGCTTTCTAAAATTGTATTATCTCCAATGGACTCACACATTTAAAGCATCCCAAAGGAAGAGTGCACAAAATCCAAACTTTGTCCAAGAGCATGCATTTGTAAGTTTATGAAATGTAACGGACAGCAGCACTCTTACTGTAAGAAGCTTTATACGCATGAACCTCGTCCATGGGGACTGATTGGTGATTTGATTAGATGGTGCAGGACACACCAAGCAGATTTTCATAAATTACAGATTTACTGAAATCCAAAAGCAAACTTCATCTTTAAAATTATTTATAATAATAATGATAATATTTCCCAAAATTAGCTGTCCACTTACCCCTCTAAGCTCTTTAGTAAGTTAATAGGTATTTTCTTTCTGAAAAACAACAGGGATGTGTACGGTACATTTGCTACATTTACATGCTCTTCCTAAAATGTTTGGGTAATTTTCATTTAAATATTCCTTGAACATGAGCAACAATGTCTTTTTGTCCATTTTATTTTTCTTTACTAAAACAAGCATCGATGCAATTGATGGTTAAATATGGTTGAGTCGAGTTGCATTACCTTAAATTCTGGGGGGCTTCTCCAAAGAGGCTACAGATCTCCCGTATTTGCTTCAGTGCAGGAATCACCCATTTGTCATTGGTTCTTAATTCTTCTATGAATTTGTCTATCCACTGCATCTTTTGTGTGTCCCTGTCCTACAGCAGAACAAAAACAATGTCTTTAATTCAATGTCTTCAACTTTTTTAACCCCCCCCCCCCATGTTGTTCCAAGCAACCAAAACATATAAAATGACTTTGTTTAGCACAGAAGAAATGTAGCTAATTTTACTTTATTTAAATAAACCTGACAGAGTACCTGGGAGCAGCTATAGTCCAAAATTTTGATATGAGCGCTAAGGGCCTGGTCCATGATATCCACAGGAACATCATCACTATGGGCCAAATTCCACAGCAGATTGAGCACTTTGTGAGCCATCACACCATCCTTGTCATCCTCTGCCAATCGACGAATCAATTCCAGTAACTTCTCTCTCTGCTTTTTACTTGCATTAGTCCAGCTCTCCTATAAACCATAAAATGATTTCATTGAGGACAGAGATGCTGTAATTGGTTGGAATGCTAATAAGAGACACAGAAATGCTGAGACCTAATGAAAGACCTATCATGCATGTTCTTTACATTAAGAATCTTTATGCAAAAAAAAAAAATGCAATCGTCAGTTCATTATGAATAACCTTGAAGCAGTCAAAGAGATGGTCCAGCTGTTCAGGTGAGAAATCCCACGCCAGCTTTGCAAGAAGATCATGAACATTCTTGACAATAGCCTCATGTTTCCCAGCCTGAGGATATAAATACAATTACAAGTTGCTGCAAAGTTTACTAATAAAGCAGAAATTCTAAAAGGGCTGCCAAAGTTAACGTGTTAACAAATTGACTTAATCTAACATTATAGCCGCATGGTTATGTTTATTGTTTAACAGTATCTGATTGGTAAAATTGTAGATATTGAATATCCAAGAAGAAATTAAGAAAAATGTAAGAATGACAAAAATACTATGATTAATCACTTTAAACTATACTAAATATATTAATCGAAACAGAAACTTAAGAATGTGTCTCACCTGAGCTGCCCAGATGTTGTCCAAGTCCTGAAGCGTTAGGGCCTTTTCTTTGATGACAAATCGCAGGATCTTCTCCAGTTTCTCCACATACTGTGGCTGATGAAGGCTGTCTCGCAGCACAATAGACAAAATATTGTTCTGCTGAATCCATTCCTGTGGGAAACAAATGCATGTTCAGCTAATGTGAAGATACAGAGCAAATGCTTTATTTCTATTGCCTCTAAGCTTTGTTTTTGCTTTCAAGTTTTGTTAGCTTAGTGTATTCAATGACAATAACAGGAGAATGTTATGAGCTTTGTCATGCAGACTATTTGTAGAAGTACTGTTGCATGACTTACTGCCATGCGTTCTGCCGTCAGCCACTCTTCCTCTTCAGGATTGCCATGACGATGCGTGTAGTAGGAAACACTTGAAATCACCTTGTTTACTTCATTTAGTGCATTCATTTTGCCATTAAAAGAAGAAATCTGCAATAACCTGTAACACAAATTTCAATGATCAAGAACAATCATTTAACGTGCTGCGTAATATCTTAAAACTAGTTTTAGCTGATGTAAGCTCACCTAAGAATCATTTTTAACCTAAATATCTCTAAATTCTTCACTGTTTCCTCTTGTCCTGGTACTCGAGAAGCCAGGTTCTTCAAAGATTTGATTATCATAGACAGGGCATCGTTTTTGGCTTCGTTCTTTGCTTCCTTTTTCAATTCCTCATCGGTGAGGTTTTCTAGAAACTGGGGAACCATTTCTATGATGGGTAGGAAGTACTTCTTCACTGTTTGCAAAGTGAGAAAATCATAGCAGTGTCCAAAAGGCCTGTAAAACAAACAAGCAAGTCAAACCTTATAAAAAAAATCCAGGTTCCAGGCAAATGAGCAAAATATGTTTGATCGTTCTTACTTTATGAGTGCAGCGATGATCTGAACATTCAGAGCTTGGCTGCTCACGAATCGATCGTGCAGAATCTGAAACCCGTTTAACGTGCCAAATTTGTTTACTAAGTCCACCAACCAGCCCTGCAGGAAACAAATAAACAGGAAGTTTTCATTAAACAGACCAATACCCAAAACAAAATAAAACATTGTAATTAAAGCTGAAGGCAGATTATTAACAGGTAGTTAATGCATAAAACATCTTTGGATCCAGCATAGTAAAATGAACACACAGGTTCAAAATTCAAATATATACGAATGCATAAGAAAAAGTGTATATTTTAAGGGATGTGTGACTAGTAATACATTTAAATAATTCTTAAAAGTCTGGCACAAACACCCTCTCACCTTAGGAGAGCGAGGGTCAGGTGGACGGGCAAAAAGCTCATCCTCAGCTAGCTGAACCCCAGCAGGCACCGTCTCAGAGGGCCGAGTACCATTGTAGATGTGGAACTTACAGTGGGGGTTGGTGGCCATTGCCAAGAGTTCTAGTAGAGGGAACCAGTCCTGAGAGAGCTTGGTCACACACAGCTCCACCAGTCGGTGGGCGTTATTAATGATGCACCGCTGCCAAGAGAATGAGACACAGATTGAAATCCTAGAAACATTTGAGTGTGTTTTGGGTTTAAAATACACTGAAATGCAAGTGTAGATCATGCACTTTGATTTACAGTGAGTAGGAAGTCTTAAAATTAAAAAAAGAAGAAAAAAAAAATATCTATATTTGCAGTGCCATTAAAGCTGATCCTAGAGCAGCCTTGGAAGAGCTAAAACGAGCCTCATACGAGAGCGATGACTCAGTGCTGTGTCCTAATACTGCCTCTGTTTTACTGAAAGGAGCTCTTTGATCAAAGCTTTGGCATTTCAATCAACCAGCCAAATAAGATGAAGGCAACCAAAATAACATTACATTTCTTCACAGTCGCCCAAAGTAGTAATCAATTCTAGAGAGGACAGCCCTGACAGCCAAACGGTTTGTAAAACCCTTTAATGTGCAAACAAAAAGACTAAATGTGCTACTGAAATGGAAGAAATTATGAAAATGGCACCATCAAGCAGGTTGCAGGACTTACATGGATCTCAAATTTCCATCCACTAACAGCCTCATCTGTCAGTATTTTCGTAAAGGATATTGTCAAGCCATCTCTGAAAAACCTCTGGCATGCTTCACACTTGACATCAAGACCTGGAGACAGAAATGAAAGAAAAACCTATCAGAGGCTGACATTTACACAGGCTTAAGAATTCCTTCCAGAGCAAAAGTGAAAGCTTAAGATGACACAGATAAAGGTAATACTGCTTCTGCTGCTACTCAGCAGAACAATTAATGAAAACAACAAGAATATGCAATGATAAACAAGACCTAAAAATAAAGCATTACCTTTTTTACAAAGATCTATAGCAGCTTCAAGAAGAACTTCTAATTCACCCTTTGGCAAAACTGGAACGACCCAGCGAGGTCTGTACATCAAAAGAAAAAACATAATTAATCAACATAATGCATCATGGATAAGAAGACGCAGATGTGTAATCTCACTATCAGCGAATAACAGGCTAAATAAATGTCCTTCATATCAATATCCTTGCAGTTCATCTCCAGTGCTCCGGATATAATTATAAGCATAATTCGACCAAATCTAGGATACAAGCCCTAACCTGTTGATCATGTCATCCAGCTTGGCCAGTTCAGTGTGGGGGAAAGCTGGCTCCTCCTCCTCCAGGGGAGTGGGACTGTCCCCCTGACCCTGGTCATCTGGTGGGCTCACTGGGGAGTTTTCGTTGGATGAGTTGGGAGAGGATGTCTGCAATGCAAACAGTTCACAGGTTAAGACAGTATGTGAATCAGATATGAAGATAACATTCAAAGTCATTACTACAAACATGGTGAGCACAATTAAGTGGCTTCATAAAATAAAGTCTGCCATATAGGCTGTAAATGATGACGTGAAAAGATATTCGTATCGTAACATTTAATTTCTGTAAAGCACTGTATTTACAAGTTGCTTGAACCAGTAATTGTACACGATGATATATTATCAATAAATATTGTGCCCTACCCCGCCTGGCCTTGGTCACAAAGTTAGAATATTATGAAAAAAGGGAATTCTCTGCTGATCAAAAGTTCAGAATCAGTATAAGATTTTATTTTTAAAGAAATGATTACAAATGTATTCATTTATTCAGCGAGGTCAGAATTGACTAAAGTTTTAGTAAAGACTCTGACATTGTAAGAATAAAGAACATCTGTTAAATAAATGTTGTTCTTTTGACATTTCTGTTTAAAGAATCCTGAAAAAAAAACTTCCATAAAAATATTAAGCAGCTTTGTTTTACTGAACACAAACTCATATACCATGCACAATATTACTGGGTATATACATTGTAAAGTAAACAGGGATGATTTTAATTTCATGCTGCCTATACATTTTATTTATTTGTTTAGATGCCAAGTTAGCATCTGAGACTATTAATGGTAAAAGAACAGGGTTGAAAAAAAGGCAAATGAAATAAAAATGGACAGGAAAACAGCATAACTCATTTAAATACTAAAAAATAACATTTATATAATTTGAGGTATATCTGAGATTTAGAAAAAACTTTTTTTTAGATGTTCTCTTGTTAGCACTTTATGTGGTATAATTGACAGTAAAAAAACAAGAAAGCCGCACTCAACAAACGTAAACCCACTTTAATTTACATTTATGCATTTAGCAGACGCTTTTATCCAAAGCGACTTACAGTGCATTCAGGTTATACATTTATTGTCAGTATGTGTGTTCCCTGGGAATTGAACCCACAACCTTTTGCGCTGCTAACGCAATGCTCTACCACTGAGCCACAGGAACACTAATGATTCATGTATCTTAGTAACAGGATAATAATCCTTAAAATAAGCATACATAAAGTATGTATCATGTAAGGGATTAAAAGAATGAAAGAGAAAGCGTAAGGAAGATAAAGCGGCTTTAAGACACTCCAAGTCAGTTTCCTGTGCTGTGTCAATGGATGCATGTGGGCTGGAGCTCTGCATGGAGAGCTGAATGGAGCCTGCGGAACTTGGGAAATGTGGGGGTGTGCTGGAAAAGGCTCCTTCTGCTTGGCTGACCTACATAGCCAGTTTGCTTCTCATGTCTAGGCGCTACAAATTTCTAACCAACTGGTTTGCTTTTCTCTGCCAGGTGTCTCATCCTCATTGACTCCTGCCTTTTAACATGCGCTCGCTGAGCGCAGGTGTAATAGATAACACTGCTGCAGTCTATCACTGGAGAACATAACAATTGCCCTCTGCAACATAATCAAAGGGAGCCTCTCGTCTTTTCTTTGGTCATAATGCTGATGTGTCAGTTTTTTGACCACAAATGCATTAAACCATTGTTAAAATGTTATTCAATCGGAAACACTATAAAAATAGAGATACACCTGCTTCTGGGAAATCCAAATTCTCAATAAGACCTCCCAATTTTTACATCTTCTGAAAATAAATGTAGATATTCTCTCACCATTTTGTTATCAAAATGTCAAGCTTAAACATTTTAAAGTCATCAAGAAGGAAATCCATATGAATAGAGTGGTTTAATCCAAGTCTTCTGAGGAGTCACAATGGCTTAATATTATGGATGTTCATTTCTGTTATTTTTCCTATCCGATAACAGACTCTCGTTAATCGATTATTAACCGTTAACCGACAAGAATATTTTAAATTAGAACTGAATTAAATTAGAAAGTATAAGTGTCTGTGACCCGTTAAAAATACTAACATTTGTTTTCCGGGGATTCATTTTACATGCGCAAAAAGCAGCAAATAACAGAAAATGAGGATTCACATGCTCATCATAGTATCACATCACGCACCTGCAGCGCTTCTGCGAGCGGAGAAAAATATAATAAAGCTAGGTAGGGATGAAACGATAAAATAATTTGTGGACAATAAAAACATACAACCCAATTCACTGGGTAAAATTAACCCCAAACGTGTTCTGTCCTATATTTACCCAGCCCTTGGGTTAAAAACAACCCAAATTGGGTTGTTTTTAGGGCTGCAACTAACGATTATTTTGATAATCGATCAGTTGGCCGGTTATTCTTTCGATTTAAAACATTTAATTTTATTGACAAAAAACACACTATTCCACATTCTGTCCAATTTCTTTCAAACAAACGTACCAACTGAATGATACACATACAGTACTTAATTTATTAGACCACCTATCATAATAAAGAGAAAACACAAATATTTTAGGAATCTGTCGAAAAAATTAAATCTAAAAATGTTATTGTCATTTATTGGGCAAATAAACTGAAAAAAACAAATAGTATTAATTCCCACTATAACAAAAATGGCCTCCTATGCCTTGCAACAGCTTGCATTCTTGCTGCCATTATGTACTTTTTGACTGTAATTGTGTATCTGAAAAAAACCCACCATGAAGCGCTCTGCCTTTCATAGATAACAGCAATAACTATATTATAGCATTAGAAATAGCCATTGTTACTAAAGAGCTTACGCATATTGGAGGACTAACCAATACAGAAAGCTATAAAAATGACTTTAGTAATCACCAATGGTTCAAGGTTCTTTTATTCGTCACATACTCAATTATACAGGATATAATCAGTAGTGAAATGTAAATGCTGTTAGTTTAGAGCAGCAGTGGCACAGACCTTACATCATTTGTAAAAAGACCTTCCATAAATGTGTTTTAATAAATTTGTTAAGCACTGTAATAGTGAATATAGTTAAATCGCTATTAAAAATGTAAATAATAATAAAAGATAAAGACGAATAAAAACACAAACTTAGTGTTAACCAACAGGTGAGAGTAATTTTCTGCAGGAACACGCGTTGACTTTTATCACAGTCACGTGTCATTTCTTTATCCTGTAATAAGGCGGCTATGAAGCTTCTGATATTTATATTCAGAATTACACGCTGTTATCCCTTAACAGTTCCTACTCATAAAATACTCTCACGGCATGTTGACTTTTAAGCCTAAATTTAAATTTCAACAACAGATATTTCAGCACAATGGATATGTTTGCGCTGAATAGTCTTTTAATCCTTCCTGCCTTTAGTCTCTCTCTGTGTTCCGTCTGTCTGACGCGCGTGCACGCGCCCGCCCGGCGCTCATTCTGTATTTTAAACTTAAGATAGGCTGTCAGGATGGACCTTTATGCAAAAATGGAAATGTTTGCGTGAATCTGTGACATTTATAGATAAGGATATGACCGTAAACTGAAGTTTTTGCACTGAGGACACACACGCATCTGTCAAAGAGCCTGACAGGGCAAGCCATTATGCTAATGCATTAAAATAAAGAATTCTTAAAGAATTTGTAAAATAAAAAAAGAATAAAGTTGAGCAGCTTGGATCACGTAGCCTAGTTCTCCCGCAGCATCTCATTCTGTTTCCTCCACTATTTTTAGATGCATTTTGTCGATAGAAATGCGTTATTCAGTGCTGTAATTTGACGCAACCGGCTGAAGTTGGACGTGCACTGTGGGCAGACCCGACTAATCGATAATGAGAATCGTTGTCGATGATTTTCATTATCGATAATACTCGATTTTATCGATTAGTTGTTGCAGCCCAAGTTGTTTTTAACCCATTGTTTTTTAGAGTATGCAGAGTTTGTTCATTTTTGTGCTACACGAAAGAAACAGACGGCAGAAACGCGGGACTTTATTTTGATGGCGTGTCGCTGAGAGCGGCTCTTGTTCGCTGTCATCATTCAGTTCTGTCTACTACGGATAGAAGTCTAATGACAAGATAGAACTGTTAAACAAAGTAATTAAATTACATACAAATTATTTTATAACGATTGCTTTAATATTATTAGTAATAGAAAGGCAAACATAGTAATACTTTCTCGTCAGCATTCAGCAAATATACATTTATATAATTTAAACAAATCTTTGAATGACTAATGAACATTTAATTTCACACAAACCTAGCAGACAGTCGAATCGATCTGCGAGATCTTGTGAAGTGTGCGTTTGTATATTGCATGATTGCGTGTTCTCTGCATGACGGTCGAGGTCGTGGTGAATTGAATGCTGACAGAAGGAGAGTTCGCCTTCACTGGAGACGTGACGTGGAACTCGGGATTTTAAATTATGCTGCACTTTATGCATCTGCCCACTGTCATGTTCATGTCATTTTCACTGTGTGCTGTATGTAAAATGACTGTTACCTTCGCTTTATAAAAAAAAATATATATATGATTCCCAATGCACACAAACTTCCCAGAATACTGAGTGCCCTGTTGGTTACAGTGTTTACTTCTTTTTTTATTAAATATTGATTTATTTGTGAAAAATACTTTGTCTTCTAAAGTATAAGTATGTTTATTTGACACTTTTAAAATTTTCAAATCATTACAAATTTCTGAAATATGAGTTAAAATAAATAAAATGATATCCGCTTTATATCGGCCACCCTGCTTTCCAAGATATCGGTCGGCATCGGCTGACAAAAAAAACCCGGTCGACCACTAGTCAACTTTAAAGCATTTTCTTTACCACCCAATTAGAAATGAAGAGCAATCTGAGAGGGTTGCAAAGCAAACACAATCTGTGGTTTAGTGGCAGGTAAACCTGAAATCAATAATATTACAATGCAAGGCCGATAAGCAATAATGTAATTCAAATAAAATTGCAATAGAGTGCTGTGAACAACTGTCAGCCATCACTGAAAAAAAAAAAAACATGGAAAATATTTCCATGTATATTTTGTGATCAAAATGTCTATCTGTCCAAAACAAGTACTGATTATTTCACAGACAGAACTAAGAAAATACCAAAAACGCTTTGCTTTTAGTAGTATAAGCAATACAATTACAGGAATGCTATATTCAATTAATTATTACAAAGAATTCAGAAATAAGCTTATGTTTATCTCTTCCTTAAACAAATTTGTAATATGATATATGAAAGGTGTTTTTTTTTTGGATCGTTCTACAGTAACCTAATAATATTTCCCTCTGTTCCATCTAGGGCAGAACACAATTACAGAAACACATTTGCATCCGTGAGAGTCGGCAAATGTTTCTTTTTTCGTTGGAACTCAGTCAACTGTCACAGCGTATCAGATGTGGTTCTCTCAAATTCTCTTCAGCGACAGTTTTCCTTCAGTACCAGCAAAAAAGGATCGGAATGGAAAGGGGAAACTCAAAATGGAGCACTGACCTGGTTCTGGGGCAGGGGTGGCTGGGACTGGCCATCCGGAGCCTGGCCCTGACCATCATTCCCTCCCACAGGGGAGCCACGGGTCGTGGCCGTCATACTCGACACGGGGCAGATCTTTGCAATCTTGTCTGCTTATGTCGCTGGCACACCAGAAGAAATCAGCTTCTCCTTAGGAGCGACGGAGAACCGGCACACTTCTAAAAGTGAAAGCACCACCCGGGGGACTGGATATGTTGCAGAGACCATTGCATAACCTGAAAAATAAAGAGACTAACATCAGAATCTTTAAAAAATACCTTTGACAAATGATTTCACACGTCTTTTATGCAAAAATAAAAAATAATCATTTTATAGAGTCTGCATTTACAAAGAACCCATGAAATATTTTACAGCTGAGTGTAACTAGAAATAAATTGAATTACGCTTTTATTAATTTCCATGCTATGTCCTGGCTTAGACCTCATTATGTTTTTATAATAAAATCAATGTGAATTTACTTCCTTTTCTGACATATATCCAAGTGACCAGAAAAAAAATAATAATAATAATAATAGGGCGGTGCTTCATTTTATCTATTGGGAATTGGATTGTGAAAAGTAGGTGTTGGACAACAATACCATGTATGTGCATGAAAAAGTAAATAGGGTGCCATTTTGACAAAATTCAGGCTTACATTTAACCATTCACAAAGCTCTTTATAATGCCATTTGTACAGATGTAAAGCATTTAGCATAAAGATATGTAACGTTTCATATATTCACGGAGTTCAAATTGGTTTGCTCATAAAACTGAATGTCTTTAGTATGTTTCATATTTACTGCACAGACATGGAAGTACAGAATCGCTGTTCGGAAACAATGTTGAAACAATTTTTAGTGCCCTTATCTGGTCAAATATATTGCATAACAATCACTACAAAACTACAAGATATATAGTTCAAAACAAGTAGCAGAGGTTTTACTTTTATAGTGCATGTTATGCTTCCCATGAGGATGCTGCTGGCTAGTACAAAGTGCATTAAATCATAGCATACAAAACAGGTCTGGTTAGTACATAAATACAATGCCAAGTAAAGAAAAAGCAGCACAGAGCACACACTAGCACTGATGGAATGACACTGAAAAACATGAAAGACAACCAAGGGATCTTTCTCATCAACATTTCTTAGCTAACGAGACGTTTTTCACATTATCTTGGGCGTGCTACCGAATTCAACAGAATATATACATTTTATTCAACAGAATATCAAAACTATTTCTATTCTATAAATATTCTATATCTATAAATGGATTTTTAAAATAAACCTCTTGGCACATCTTGGCCTGCCAATCAGGGTGAAAATGTCTAGTATTCATTAAAAAACAGCAGTACATAAAAAAAATCAACATTACAGCATTATTGAGTTTACAAAGTATTAAACATCTATTTGAATTGTGATATCAAATGAAACTATTACAAAATTCAATAGAAATGTGTCAGAGTCATAATGTATAAGCACATTTGACCAACTCTGTTCAATAAGGTCTTGTCAATGAAAATTAACTACCATAGATTCTCAAATATCAGAGAAAATTTGAAATGCCCTCAAATCACATTACTATAACTCAGCAGCAGTCTGAGTAAAAGATTGTTTGAAACTGAACTAATCTGCTGGTTTAGCAGTGATCATGAACATGCTATTGTAAGCATAATGAATAAAAAACATCCCTCTTCATCGATATGAGACCACAATACAGAGACAAAACACATGTATTATAATATAACTCATTACAACAAACATTTTCACATTTGTCATAGTTAATCGCTCAGATGCCCATGGACTGGCAAGCAGAATATAAACGTACAGATTGAAATTCTCAGATAATGGGAAGCAATTCATTTTACTGTCACTTAATAGCCAAATATTGGAATTTCCCACACCGTCAATATAAATATTGCTGCTTACATAGACATCTCCGAATTCCACAAAACGGAATTGTAACGTACATAAAATGGATGATATTGACTGTCTTTCAAAACAGTTATTTGCCTACATAATCTGGGTATGACACCCAAAACTGCTGTCAATGTAGGGAGCTTAGTAGGTTTCCAGTCTCAGCCAGTTTAAACGCTGCAAACGTGCCTAAAAATATTGTCTGGGTGGGCAGCACACTTGCTTTTGAGACACAGCCATTATTTATTGGGCCTAGTTTGAAACTGTGGCAGTTCAGGCCTGTTTCCTCCTTCAAACACAATCAGAGTTACAACAGGTTTATTTGTGTAACCAGCCATGCATAAAATGATATTAAAGCTCTGAGGCTTCACATGACACCATTTTTTTAATATACAATGTTATTTTATAACTCAAAAGTGAGAGCGAAAGTGAATGTAAATAGAGCAGCAGAAACAGGCTAACTTGCTAACGGCTAACAGCTGGACTCCAGCAAAACACAATCAGCTCGTGACAGTGAATTTAAAGCTGTTAAAACATCAAAACACCGCTTTTAATTACCCAAAAAGCTCAAGTTATAATTCACAAGCTGCAAAAAACGAAAAAGATTAACCAGTGCAAAAAACAACCGACCTGCCTACGTCAAAACCACTTGTTTAGCCACAAATCAACCACCTCGAACTGAACTGCCGTCAAATGCAAATGCTAATTAGCTTGAATAGATCGTAAAATCGGCTATGCAGGTGAAGGAGAAGTGTGAGAGGATTAAAAAAAATATGTAAGATGTGACAAGTATCCAGATGTCTTCAAATTCGTTTATTGAGCTGTTCGAGCTAAGCTAAGTGAGCACTGACTTGCAAATCATCTGCTATTAGCCGCTAGCTTCCTTTAGCTTCACACACAAACCCACTTACCGAGAATCAAACTGGATCTTTCCTCCATACGACCCCAGATCGGAGAATTTAAGTGCTTTTTTATATTTACTCAGCGGCGTGCATGTGCTTGGCTGTCCCGATTATAAATAACACGCGTGTGTTGAGATCAGATCATTGGTTTATTGTCTGCTGTTGGGTGTTTTTCCTGCGTCACCAGCATCGACTGCTGCTGCCCCCCTCCCTTAAACTGCCTCCAGCCGCTCTCTCTCTCTCCTATGTCAGGCTGCTTAGAGACCCGTCGCCGTGCTATGGATGGAAGTAAATGAGAAGTATATCCGTGCAGTAACTGCCTTGGACGTGTGACTCAGCTGAGCATGCGCGGTTTCGAGGACAGCTCGCCTATCTGACACTTGATTTTGTGACATTACACAGTGTTGTATCGTTCTTCTTTCAAAGAAATTAACGTTGTTGATTATCCTGAACACTTTTATACTGGAAATGTTGTTTTAAAACCTTTGTTAAGTTAAAGATTACATTTCGTATCAATAACAAATAAGGCTTTATAAATTAATGATCTGGCTTTTAATGTCTCATCTAAATTTAAATTGTATATATTATACACATTATTGGAATTATTTTTGAAAAGTATATTTTAGGACGGCGAAGACTGTTGTAAGAAATGCAATCCTGTATTTTAAAGATTACATTTTGAAATTTGTTTTTTAAATGTTATTAATAATAAGCTATGTTAAACTTATAATAAAATATAGCTCAATACCAGGTTAAATATTATAAACATAGAAACAGACACTTTGCAAATGGAAAGATCACATTTTAGAAATAATGTTAGCTTTTTAGAGTAAAAAAAATCACTAAAACTTGCAGCAGCATCATGGAATATAAATTGCTATTTAATGTATCTATTCTGCCTGTATGTATTTACATATACAAGATGGCGCCGCACACGGCAGGCATGGTGCTTTGCTATCAAGTTGTTTTAGTGTTTTTGTTAGTTTTTCCTGTTTTTTGTTTCTTTAACACGATCAGTTTGACCAGAGATGAACTGCTTAACATTCAGCAGAACACACCACAAAATCTCCTGCCAGTTTTCGATTATTCGGATGTTTTGCTGAACATGGTAGTCGGCGGAGCTGCGACACTGTTCAGACGCTTCAGGACGCGCAGACGGGGGAAGCGAACCAGCACGCTTGTGAAGCTCAGACAGCCCGGATTTCGAATGCCGTTGCCTAGCATCCATCTGGCGAATCTCCGCTCCCTACCCAACAAAACGGACAAACTCTTTCTGCTCTTCCGGACAAATAAGGATTTTTCTAATTCTGCTGCTCTGTGTTTCCCGTTTCACAGATGACACAGAACAACAACACCCAGACTCTGTTTTAATCATTCTTGGGGACTTTAGTCAAGCAAATTCCTCACATGAACTGCCAAAATACAGATAGCATGTTACATGTCCCACCAGAGAAAGTAATATACTGGACCATTGTTACACCACAATAAAGAACGCGTACCACTCTGTTACACGGGCAGCATTGGGGCTCTCTGATCACTGCCTGGTTCATCTTATACCAACCAACAGGCAAAAACGTAAATCTGCTAAGCCTGTGGTAAAGACTGTAAAGAGATGGACCAACGAGACAGAGCAGGTTTTACAAGCCTGTCTCGACCTTAATGATTGGAGTGATACAAGCCTGTCTCGACCTTACTGATTGGAGTGATTTTGAAGCTGCTGCCACCAATCTGGACGAGCTCACAGAGACTGTAACTTCATATATCAGTTACTGTGAGGATATATGCATTCCCACCAGGACTAATGTAACATTCAACAATGATAAGTCGTGGTTTACAGCAAAACTCAGACACCTTCATCAGGCCAAAGAGGATGCCTAAAGAAATGGGGACAGAGTCTTGTACAATCAGGCCAGGAACACACTGAATAAGGAGATTCAAGTGGCTAAAAGGACCTACGCTAAAAAGCTGGAAGATCAGTTCACTTCCAATAACTCCGCTTCAGTGTGGAAAGGCCCGAAAGCCATCACCAAGTACAGGACACCATCCCCCAGCACGGAGGCGAATCAACAACTTGCTGAAAAACTGAATGAGTTTTATTGTAGATTTGAAACCCCCTACACCCGTCCTGACCATCTCTCTCCACAACATGTTAGCACCTCCAGCAACCCCCTTCTCCCCCACTCCTGTACTTCAGATCAGTGAAGAAGATGTGCGTCAGGTCTTCAGGAAGAACAAGAGAAGGAAGGCACCAGGCCCAGACGGTGTGACACCAGCCTGCTTGAAAACCTGTGCTGACCAGCTGGCCCCCATCTTCACACAGATCTTCAATAGATCTCTGGAGTTGTGCTAAGTCCCTTCCTGCTTCAAACGCTCCACCATCATCCTTGTTCCAATGAAACCCAAGATAACAGGACTTAATGACTACAGACCTGTGGCTCTAGCACCTGTCACCTTGAAGTCATTTGAAAAACTGGTTCTGGCTTATCTGAAGGACATCACTGGACCCTTACTGGAGGCCCTGCAGTTTGCCTACAGAGCAAACAGGTATGTGGATGATGCAGTCAATATGGGACTGCACTTCATCTTGCAGTATCTGGACAGACCAGGGACTTATGTGAGGACCCTGTTTGTGGACTTTAGTTCGGCCCTCAACGCCATCATCCCTACACTCCTCCAGACCAAACTAACCCAGCTCTCTGTCCCTAGCTCTATCTGTCAGTGGATCGCTAGCTTTCTGACAGATAGACAGCAGCTAGTGAGACTGGGGAAATTCATGTCAAACAGCCGCTTAACCAACACTAGTGCCCCTCAGTGATGTGTTCTCTCCCCACTGCTCTTCTCCCTGTACACCAACGACTGCACCTCTAAAGACCCCTCTGTCAAGCTCCTGAAGTTTGCTGACAACACTACACTGATCGGCTTCATTCAGGATGGTGACGAGTCTGCCTACAGACAGGAGGTTAAAGGGATAGTTCACCCAAAAATTTAAAATTCTGTCATCATTTAATCAAGTCCCTCAAGTAGTTCCAAACCTGTATGCATTTCTTTGTTCTGCCGAACACAAAGAAAGATATTTTGAAGAAAGTTTGTAACCAGACTGTTTTGGGGCACCATTGACTTCCATAGTAGGAAAAAAAATACTATGTAAGTCAATAGTGCCCCAGAACTGCTCTGTTTCCCACATTCTTCAGAATATCCTCCTTTGTGTTCAGCAGAACAAAGACATTTATACACTTTTGGAACTACTTGAGGGTGAGTAAATGATGACAGAATTTTCATTTTTGGGTGAACGATCCCTTTAAAAAGCTGTCTGGTGCAGTCTAAACAACCTGGAGCTCAACACGCTCAAAACAGTGGAGATGATCTTGGACTTCAGGAGAAACCTCCCTGCACTCTCCCCACTCAACATCATAGACATTACTGTGGCTGCAGTGGAGACATATAAGTTCCTGGGATCCATCATCTCTCAGGACCTGAATTGGGACACTCACATCAATTGTAAAAAAAGCCCAACAAAAGGCTGTCCTTCATTCGCCAGCTGAGGAAGTTTAACCTGCCACAAGAGCTGATGAAACAGTTCCACTCAGCCGTCATTGAGTCTGTCCTGTGCACTTCAATAACTGTCTGGTTTGGCTCAGCTACAAAATCAGGGATCAGAAGACTGGAAGCTTATGACACTAAAACAAATTCCCTGTAAGCGCAAGCAATACTTGGCAATAATAGCTATTTCTGGTTCTGATATATATATATATATATATATATATAGTGTCTCACTGAAGTGAGTACACCTATCACATTTTTGTAAATATTTTATTATATCTTTTCATGTGACAACACTGAAGAAATTACACTTTGCCACAATGTAAAGTAGTGAGTGTACAACTTGTATAACAGTGTAAATTTGCTGTCCCTTCCAAATAACTCAACACACAGTCATTAATGTCTAAACCGCTGGCCACAAAAGTGAGTACACCCCTAAGTGAAACTGTCCAAATTGGGCCCGATTAGCCATTTTCTCTCCCCAGTGTCATGTGACTAGTTAGTGTTACAAGGTCTCAGGTGTGAATGGGGAGCAAGTGTGTTAAATTTGGTGTTATCACTCTCACTCTCTCATACTGGTCACTGGAAGTTCAACATGGCACCTCATGGCACAGAAATCTCTGAGGATCTGAAAAAAAGAATTGTTGCTCTACATAAAGATGGCGTAGGCTATAAGAAGATTGCCAAGACCCTGAAACTGAGCTGCAGCACGGTGGCCAATAAAGACCATACAGCGGTTTAACAGGACAGTTTCTACTCAGAACAGGCCTCACCATGGTCGACCAAAGAAGTTGAGTGCACGTGCTCAGCATCATATCCAGAGGTTGTGTTTGGGAAATAGACGTATGAGTGCTGCCAGCATTGCTGCAGAGGTTGAAGGGGTGGGGTTTAGCCTGTCAGTGCTCAGACCATACACCGCACACTGCATCAAATTGGTCTGCATGGCTGTCGTCCCAGAAGGAAGCCTCTTCTAAAGATGATGCACAAGAAAGCCCGCAAAACAGTTTGCTGAAGACAAGCTGACTAAGGACATGGATTACTGGAACCATGTCATGTGGTCTGATGAGACCAAGATAAACTTATTTGGTTCAGATGGTGTCAAGCGTGTATGGTGGCAACCAGGTGAGGAGTACAAAGACAAGTGTGTCTTGCCTACAGTCAAAGCATGGTGAAGGGAGTGTCATGGTCTGGGGCTGCATGTTTGCTGCCGGCACTGGGGAGCTACAGTTCTTTAACACAGTTCTACCGGACTACACGCACACACTGCACTAACACATCTGCTATCACTGGACACCATACAAAAGCACATCCACGACACTGCATATGTATAATCTGTTGCACCTTTGCACAACTATCTGCTGCTCAACCAATCTGCTGTACATTTATAATCTGCTGCACCTTCACATTATTACTATGTATAGATTACATAATGTATAGATAGTGTACATAATGTAGACGTGTACATACGGTGTATAATGTGTAGTTGATAACGAAGTATGTCTTTATAGTACACTATGTGTACTGAGTATATGTATGTGTATTTTGCACATTGTCTTCTGTACAGTCTGTAAATATGTACTGTCCATATGTAAATTGTTGTCTTGTTTTGTTTTTTTTGCACTGTCTGGAGCACGCTCGTAAGAATTTCACTCACCAAGGCACTTGTGCTGTGGTGATGTGACAATAAAAGTGATTTGATTTGATTTTGCATAACCTTATCAAAAGTTTCAGTGAAACTGGAGAAATCTCTGTGCGTAAGGGACAAGGCCCGAAGACCTTTGTTGGATGCCTGTGGTTTTCGGGCCCTCAGACGACACTGCATCACTCATCGGCATGATTCTGTCATTGGCATTACTAAATGGGCCCAGGAATGCTTCCAGAAACCACTGTCGGTAAACACAATCCGCCATGCCATCTGCAGATGCCAACTAAAGCTCTATCATACAAAAAAAAAGCAATATGTGAACATGGCCCAGAAGCGCCATCGTGTCCTGTGGGCCAAGGCTAATTTAAAATGGACTGTTTCAAAGTGGAAAAGTGTTCTATGGTCAGACGAGTCCAAATTTGACATTCTTGTTGGAAATCACGGACGCTGTGTCCTCCGGGCTAAAGAGGAGGGAGACATTCCAGCGTGTTATCAGCATTGAGTTCAAAAGCCAGCATCTCTGATGGTATGGGGTTGCATAAGTGCATACGGTATGGGCAGCTTGCATGTTTTGAAGGGCACTATGAATGCTAAAAGGTATATAAAGGTTTTAGAGCAACATATGCTCCCCTCCAGATGACATGTATTTCAGCAGGACAATGCAAAACCATATACTGCAGCTATTAAAACAGCATGGCTTCGTAGTAGAAGAGTCCGGGTGCTGAATTGGCCTGAATTGGCTGAATTGGCAGTCCAGATATTTCACCTATAGAGAACATTTGGCGCATCATTAAATGAAAAATATGTCAAAGATGACCACAAACTCTTCAGCAGCTGGAAACCTGTATCAGACCAGAATGAGACCAGATTTCAACACCAAAACTCCAAAAACCCATAAACTCGATGCCCAGACGTCTTCAAACTGTTTTTAAAAGAATAGGAGATGCTATACCATGGTAAACATCAGAATCAGAAAGAGCCTTATTGCCAAGCATGTTTGCACACACAAGGAATTTGTCTTGGTGTGTACAGAAAGTACAAACATAGTGCAGACAACACATAATTAAGGTAATAAAAAACACTAATAATGAAGAGAATAGACAATCATTATGAATAATAATAGCACTAAATAAAAGATACAGAAAAAAATGTCCATATACAGAACTGTGAATGTGCATGTGTCCTATGTACAGATTAAGGTTTGATGAGTTATTTACAGATGTACAGTATTGGGGTGTGTTATGTGTTGTTCAGGTGGGATATGGCCTGGGGGAAAAACTGTTCTTGTGTCTGGCTGTTTTGATGTTCAGTGCTTTGTTGGCAACAGATCAAGGAGGGAGTGTGCTGGGTGTGAGGGGTCCAGAGGGATTTTCTTAGCCCTTTTCCTCATTCTGGAGGAGTAAGGATCTTGGAGGCTGGGCAGAGGGGCACCGATAATCCTCTCAGCAGTCCTGACTGTCCATTGTAGTCTCCATATATCTGTTTTGGTAGCTGAACCAAACCAAACACAGTTATAGATGAACACAGGACAGACTCGATGATGGCAGAGTATAACTGTTTCAACATGCCCCCGTCCCAACTATTTTGAGACCTGTAGCAGGCATCAATTTTGAAATGAGCTCATTTTGTGCACATTGTAAAATTTCTCAGTTTAAACATTTATGCTATCTATGTTCTATTGTGTATAAAATATTGGCTCATGTGATTTGAAAGTCTTTTAGTTCTCATTTTTTTCAAATTTAAAAACGTCCCAACATTTTCGGAATTCGGGTTGTATATATATATATATATATATATATATACACATTTGTAATTTTTTTCAAAAAGTGGAAAAGATACATTAAAACCAGTTTAAATACATTTAATTTTCTATTGTGATAGCAGACACCATGCACATGCCTATACACACACTCACTATGCGCTAAATGAAAGTGGAGTTCTATGCAGGCAACATAAGCATTAGTCTAGAAGAAAAACCGGTTGCATATGACATGTTTTCCTGCATGCTTGGAAGACTGCGATGTCTTGCATGAAGAAAGCCAACCAATTAGAAAAATGTAAACCCATGGAATGTGACATACTTTATATGATCACACTTTAAATTTTGATTTATCTAGCTGTCTGAATAAGTTAAAAAAAGTTACAATTTAGCATCTGCCTGTAACAGATTATTTATCACACTAAAAATGAAAGGTAAAGTTAAGTATATTGCATTGTGGGATTAATATGTTGAATTGTGTACAGTATTTTGTACAATGTGCTGTGTCCATTGCTGCATATTATAACAAATGTCATACCAAACAATACTGTATGAATGTTGTACAAATACATATTGTAGAAATAATAAGATAAGTATATAAGTATTCTAATACGAACATAGCCAATCCACTTTTGTTGACCAAAGCACAGATAAACATTCTTTACAACAAACGTTTGCTTTAAAAGAAAAAAAAGTGCAGTTGTTTCAACTAAATTCTAGCCTACTACAATGACCTGGATGAATGAAATGCTTCACGGACAGGCCACCTGAATAACATGAGTCACTCAGCTGGACAATCTCTGCTTGAATAGAGCTTGACCGCTACAATCCATCTGTGACAAGCATACAATTGATTGGTCACTCAAAAGCCTTTTGTACGGTGCAGAGAAACCCCCAATGCCTGACAAAGTGTGGATATTGGTTCTTGTGTAGTGTAAAGAATGGATTAAGTTTAGTCACCTGACCAGGAGAGGAAAGCACCTTCAGTACCAAGTCTGGGTTCTTCTCACTGCTGAACTCAATTGGTATAAACACAGCTTTAAATATTCAAGATGAAAACTAAAATACATGTAATAGACTATTCAAGCGCTTTTTATGACAACACATCAGCAGCGAGCGAGTTTAGTTAACGTGCCAACCAGAGGCGTCGCTGGTGCAGGGGAAAGGGTGACAGAGTGCATAGGGCCCAGAGGTTTGTGGGGCCCGCGGTCACCTACTGGCCTTCGGGAACACCGGGACATTCCATTCGAGTAATGGGCCGATCGCCAAAATGAGGGATACCTCCCCGATATTTGGCGCTGTTTATAATTACAGCGCTTGCGAAACCGAATACAGCAAATACCCCAAAAGCGCGAAGCAGCGCTACCCGATGCATCCGCCAGCCGCGCGGCAAAGCAGAGCGGGATCAGTCACCCGCAGAGCGCTGACGAACGTTATTTATAAAAGATAAACAGCGCAAGTTGCTTGATCCAGGTGCGCAGAAGGCACTGGGGACGGGGGGGACATGACCCCCCAGATTCATAGTGACCCGATCCGTCCCCTTCACTCACTGTCTCTACGAAAGGCAACATCGGTAAACGGAGGATTAATCTGGGTTTCTGCTATGTACATTAGCCTAAGTAGTGGTGGCCCAGCCCGCTGCTCCTTAAACATGCCCTAAGAAAAACACTTTTGACCGCAGTGTCTGAACGAGCCAATAGGGTCTGGCTGCAGACTGACTTGCACTTGCACGCTCAGCACTTGCACGCTCACTTGCACTTCCGCGAGGGATGTCACTTGCAGTCTTTTTTATTTTTTGTTTGAATGTCTCAACATTTTACAACAGTAGCAGGTGGTGAATACAAGAAAAAATATACTAAAATACAATGTCACTTGCAATCGCTGCTTGCACTTTCTGCTACCTGTGATGTCACTTGCATTCCACACAAATCGTGTGCGTTGCCAACGGAGACAACTAACTAATTTAATATCATAACATACTGTGTCCTGCAAGTCATCTGTAGGAGAAAAATACAAGACCTGCAAATCTGTGGCTACAGAACAGCAGGACCTTGTATGTTATGATATTAAATTAGTTTTAATCGTTTAACCACCACAGCGTCTTGTCTCCGTTGGCAACGCACACGATTTGTGTGGAATGCAAGTGACGTCACAGGTAGCAGAAAGTGCAAGCAGCGATTGCAAGTGACATTGTCTTTTAGTTAATTTTTTCTTGTCTTCACCACCTGGCTACTGTTGTAAAATGTTGAGAGATTCAAACAAAAAATAATCAATAAATAGACCAAAATAAAAAAGACTGCAAGTGACATCACTCGCGGAAGCGCAAGTGCTGAGCGTGCAAGTGCAAGTCAGTCTGCAGCCAGACCCTTCTCGAACGAGTCCCAAAATACACTTGTAGCCAATCAGCAGTAAGTGGGCGTGTTTTGTACTAATAGAGAGAAGAGAAGAGATCATTGCACAGGACTGATATTAGCAGATCGACTATAGACAGAGAGAGATGGCAGATAAAAAAGAGGAAAATAACAGAGAAACGAAACAGTAAAAATAAGGGTTATGATCGAGCAAGAGGTAGATCCCGCATAAATATCGGAGCAGCTTCCCATCGGTGGAAGGGCTTGAATCGGACGCTGAGGTTGTGTTTTTTCTTTTTGATTGGTGAGTAACGTTGATTTTGCTTTATTTCACACAACTTATCCATGCTGGCTTTTTGCTTGAATATGCTTTTGTGTCATCATCTTCGCTTGTTTGCGCGATTGTCGTTGCCATGGTTGTGTATGTACTTGTGGATGTGGAGATTTTTGTAAATTTTCACTTTTACTTTCGAACAAAAGTTCTCTTTTTCTCAGACGAGCGCCCTTTTGTGACCATCGTGCGCTCATACACCCATATGATTTCTGACAGTTAACAATTTTAGTACTGATCGAACTGATAAAAATAATGTTAGAATAAAATAAAATGGACATAAACGCAAAATCATAAGATTTGACATGTCATGTTGGACTAATTTAAACACTCTCTGTGTCATGACGTAATTATAATCATCATAACGCATTAATAATGCAAGCAGTTAAAATAGTTTTGCCATTTATGTGCTCTAAAAGTATCATTTATATAAAATGAGTGAAAAAAGAGAAAATTATCAGGGGCACAAGACAGGAAGTGATGCAAAGAAGAGGAGCAGAAAAAAGAGCAATATAGAGGTAAGAATCATAAGTTAATCACTGTGTATTAATTAGCCCATGACGTTCATGCAGTATTTTGAAATAGCCTTTTTATGACATCTTAACTTGCAACACTGACACTGTGGAAGTTTTTGCTTGAGTTTACTGATTATTTAATTTTACTTTATTTTCTTTCAAATAAATGAAGCTTCTGTAATGTTGTTTTAATTTCATTTACATTACTGCTTGCTTTTAATTCACCAAAAGGTGCACTAAATATCAGTCCTCTCTGCAGAGAGGAGCTTTTCAAAGCTCAGGCTGATTAAAACCTACTTGAGGTCTACCATGGCCCAAGAGCATCTCAGTGGACTCGCTGTCATCAGCATCAGTAATGATGTTTCTCAGAATGTGTCATCTGATGCAGTCATTGATGACTTTGCTGCAAAGAAATCCAGCCATGTTCAGTTTTGAACCTGTTCTGGAATTCTGAAAATATAATAGTTGTTTGCACTTTTTTGTTGATTTGCACTTTAATTTCTAATTACATTTTTGTGTGATTCTTCAAGTGGCTTTAAGTCAAATTTGTTTATTTATTATCACAATTTATTTACTACTTATGTTAAGACTTATCAGTATGTTATGTTATAGTAAAATTTTGAAAAATCTGCATTTGTCTGATTTTTTTGTGGTGGTGGTGGGCATTATTATTAAGAAAAATATAATCATAATATTGTGATGTTTAATTCGGACACTAGATGTCGCTGTGGTTTCATGAATTGAACTGTGGAGCAGGATTTACCAAATGAGTTCGAGGGGGAACTGCAGGGGGTTCTTGGGTCCAGAGGCGAACCAAGATGAAGTCGGGGCCCCAGGCAAAATTAATAGATGAGGCCCTTCTAAAAGATTATTTTGTTAATATATTTAGATATATATTTATACAACATACAAAAAGTAGTCAAAACACATAATATAACCTAAATAGTTTTTTTTAAACAAAGTGCTTATTCTTTAACAACATTTTAAATCTTCATCTTTATGGCAGAATTAATACTGTACAATACAATCTTGAAGATACAGAACAATCTTCATATTTACAGTAAAGGATTGTCACCTTAAAAATTGTGCTTACGAGACTTAGCTACAGCAAATGCTTTCACTTTGTCCTCCATATTCAAAGACCTTCATATGTTCCGTTCAATTGAAATGAGTGCCAGTGCTGACAACCTCTCTTGGTTCATTGTTGACCTGAGGTATGTTTTTATCGGTGGGACCATGGTGGGTCTATGGGTTAAGGCTAGAAGGGAGACTTATGGCGCTACTGGGGCATGCGCACATCAACACAGCATAAATTTTGGTTTCACCGTACAGCAATAATTACTATTTTTGTTTTCATTATTGTAAGGGGTAGGTTTATGGTTGGGGTAGGTGTAGACGTTAATAAAACACAATCCAATAGGTAGAACATTAATTTCATTGTTGATTTCCGATCGGAGCTGTATCCCTCTCAACCAGTAATTTAAAACACCTATAATTTAAATCTTTGACATGACCTTTACTCAGTCAATATTAAAGATATAAAGGTAACATTTTCACAGAATGTTCTTTACCATATGAAGGATGATGTTTTGTAGAAAACAGCAAATCACAAAATAATTACTTTAGCTGGGTTTTCACAGAGAGGGTCACATATGTTTGCAGCACATAATCACACATAAAATAAGCTATATAAAATAATAATAATAAAAACATTTGTGAATATGATAAGAACCCAATTATTTATGTACTGTATGCAATTGAGATTAATGAGTCCGATGCTAGTACTTCACTCAGTCAAACAAGTCCTCCAACTCATACGACCGTATAGGTCGTTTGTCACTATCCTCAAATACGACCCATACGAGCGTTCCCTAAATTAGCGCCCCTACCGTCAACAGGAGATTATACAGAAGGGACGTAGGTGGGGTCCTAAGGACGTAAAAAAGTCGGAGCCCGACTTTAAATTAAATATTTTTAAAAAAGGGTAACGTTAATGTAATGCAATCGTTACTGAACATATATGAATATTGTTACTGAAATTACTGAAAATTGATTAGTAGTGTCTTACACTACTGCGTTACAACAAAAAAGTAATCCGTTACTGTAATGCAGGCGCGGACTGGCCATTGGGAGCACCGGGACGTTTGCCTGTGGCCTGGCGGCTGATTTGGCCTGCTGCACTGTGTTTTATTATTATTTAATTATTTATTTATTTTTTGCCTTCCGAATGTGCCAAAGTGATCATTTCAGATTATGGCATTAGAGTGGCCTTTTATTGTGGCCAGCCTAAGGCACACCTGTGCAATAATCATGTTGTCTAATCAGCATCTTGATATGCCACACCTGTGAGGTGGATGGATTATCTCGGCAAAGGAGAAGTGCTCACTAACACAGATTTAGACAGATTTGTGAACAATATTTGAGAGAAATAGGCCTTTTGTGTACATAGAAAAAGTCTTAGATTTTGAGTTCAGCTCATGAAAAATAGGTTCAAAAACAAAAGTGTTGCATTTATAATTTCGTTCAGTGTATATCAGCCAACCAAACCCTACCCCCCGCCGCCACCATACCTTATGCTTTTGTGAAATGCCGCCACTGTTCAAACATCAGTAATGTCATAAATGTTTATTTTAAAATTAATGCCATCAAAACATTCCTCATAAATGATCATGAATCACCTGTCCTTTTGATAGATTGTGGCTATTAAACAATTCTAATTCACATCAGCATCTTGTGACTGAGCTACAGTAATGTTGTTCATGCAATGATGTGTTTGGCAAGGTGTGAATGACTTTTCTTTTCGCCTTTCAACAGTGCCAACTGGGTATCTAAACTGCCTATTTTCTTAAGCAAATCAGGATAGCTTATCTTTCATTTAAGTGAAAGTGATATGGTTTTGCCCTATGTCCCATCCTTCCACATGTAAAACAAAATGACTTCCTAATCTTTTCTTCTTTTTTCCAAACGCCTTGCAATGTGACCGTCCTTTCTACATACACGGCAAGACTGGTTGAGATCTCTTATTCTCTGGACAAAGCATTGCAATGTCACCAACTTTGCCACACATATATTGTGCTAGAAATGTCCCTACACACCTGACTTCAGTTGAACCATTGGAGAATCAGGCCTTAGTTAGACAATTCTGATGAGAATTATAGAGCTATCCAAGAATACTTCAAAACACAATTGCAGAGGCAAAGCAAAAGAGTAGGCTAATCCACAAAACAGAGGAGGATCAGGGGCAGACAACAAACAATCAAAAAACCAGGGAAACAGTCCAAGATCAAAATCACAAGAAACAAGGGTGAACTTTAAGAAAGTCTAGCAAGAGAAAAAACTAAACTTAACTCTAAGCATGGGTGAAGGAGCTGCGGGTCATCATGGAAAACAGGTGTGAGGGTAGTTCCTAAACAGGGATAAAGGAGTCCGGAAGGAAAAGGTGATGGAGCCCTCTGATGGCGACTGGGAGGAACAAGACTTCTGGGGGCCCTATGTCCGTGTTTCACTCCATTTCGAATCGCGCTCGCGGAAAGCACTCGAGAAACAGTATCTCTTCCGTGGCTCGCTATGCTTTCAACTCGTTTTTTTAGTCTCGAGCAAGAGACTTTACGACATTCACGTTACATGATTTGACTGATTTTTACATAGAAAAGGCCGCATTACAATGAATAACTGATCATTCATGTTTTCATAGCACTGCATTACCTCGTTAGTGAGAAATATCATGCAACTTTTAATTTGCTAAACTACTTACTGATAAAATCGTAAGAGCTGCGCTGACAACATGTTTCTGTGTGTGTATGTGTCCATATTTGTGTGTGCGTATGGGAGGGAGAGTGGTGTAATTGAGCTTTCCGTACCTGATAAAACTTAATTTTGAGGCAAAAACGTGGAAATAACTTATTTTTATCCTCTTGTTTACTAAATTTATTTGTTTGGTCGGTGTCGTTGTGGGGTTTTGGTGCTAGTTGTATATAGGCTGTAAAGTCAGTTGAGATAACTGAAATCATTTGGCGAAGTGGATTGAGTTTAAGACTTTCAAGGCGTTTCCCTGAAAATATGTGCATGCCATAGATTAGAACATGCATCAGCCAATCAGATTCAAGAATTCAGCAGCCCCTTTGTTTTGCATTTTAATTTTAAATCTTCCTAGAGTGTAAAAAGTCCACCCCTGATGTCCTCTGACATCAAAATCCACTGACATGGCCTATTTGTTTAGAACGGATCTGAGCTTGCTTGTAAATGGTGCTTAATGTGCATATTTCCTTCCTGACTTCTCACTGGAGAAAGCAGTAGGACTTTGTGATAAAGCTGGCTTTTCACGGTCCTGTTTTGACACTCATAAATGGTGTGACATTTTAGACATAACATGCTTTTTACATCAATTTATTAGATTCATTTTTATACTACTTTATCATAGCGAAGCCCCAAAAGTTATTATATATTTTTTTATCCCAATTTCCCCCAAGGTGATATTTTTTACTGTAGTTTGATGTTATTTTGAAGAACATTTAGCCTTTTTTAATAATGTCAAACACTTGTGTGTATAAAATCTACACGAAGGCTGTGAAGTAAAAAAACTAAAAAAATCTAAATGTAAAAATGTCCAGTCTAAAATGTCCGAAGACCACCAGAGGTTTAAGGACAGACAAAAAAGCCACAAACACTCTCTGGTTATCCATTTTATTCATATGTGCAGAACATACACATAAATAATTCACTTTAGCAAGCATTAACATATTTTTCCTCAAGCAAAAATAAAATTGACAACATTCCAGAGAACAAACTACTTAATAACATGGAGTGAGTCTGTGGAAGTCTTTACGTTTTCAGAGTGCCATGAATTCTGCTATCACTTCAGTAAAAGTATCACTCTTTACTAATGTTAATGGGAAATATAAGCATCTTATTTGAAGCTTATTTTGCTATATTGGAAATAGCAATTACAGAATGAGCAAAGATGTTTCATAACTAGAGCATTTATGTTTAGGCACTATAGTAAACTAGCAGTAACATTTGAGACTATAACTGTTGAATCAGATGCACTCTAAAATAAAAGCAACAGCATAAAAACATCCATGAGGTCCTACAAATAATGAAAACAAACATGGATCAAAATATTCCCTTGGGTACAGAAATAAAAATGTGCATTACAATTCCTTTGCTGTAAATATTAACACAGTATTGACTCTACACAGAAAAGAAGACATTCAATATCCACATAATTAGAATAAAGACACATATTATCTTTAATTTAAAGTGAGCGCAGAAACATAGCAGAATAAAAGACATACAGAATTCAACAGAAAGTCTTACAAACGGACACTAGACGATAAACAACTAACATTGTCAATATTTCCCAACAGATAGATGAACTTACAGGAAAGAACAGAAAGTAAAGAGAAAGAAAATACTGCAAAGGGATATCAAGTCAAGAAATGACTAATAACCCTACATACAAGTAAAACAATTAAATCAATAAATGCTTTAACTGTTTGTTTTGACCATTATGGCCAATGAAACATGTCCACATAATCTTTAATTTGGCTAATTCATAAACAAACAGTAATGGAATGTGCACAGAATGAACAGAACGCCCGCCTTAAGCCAGATTAAAATACAAATATGATATACATTCACAGCGTGTATGACTCAGAATGGTCATAACATTCTAGTTTAACATTCTTAAACAACTTGACGTGCATTGATTAAGATTATAACACGGAAATTAGCAGGGTCCTTTATAAATTTCATGTAAACTATTATGCTACAAAGAAATTTCATTGCACTTTTGTCTTCAAAGAGAAACCAATTACATTAATTACAGAAGCAAATACAGAAGTTGAGCAAAACATTTTAGGATTAGTATGTGATCTATCACCTAACTGTCTAGTCCATCGAGGAACTCTCCTTCAATGATGTGCTCTAGGCGTTTCATGACCTGATCACTGCTGGGCGGTGGGTAGTCAGCGGCATAATGCGGGGGGTACACGGAGGAGCCATTAAAAGAGCAGCACAGGGTGCTGAAGAACGGCACGAGATCCACGATAGAGCAGAGGGAACACAGTGTGAGTAGAGGAAACTCCACTCGATCTGTGCTTGACTCTCCAGCTGTTCCATTCAGCTCCTAAACACATATTCAAGATATTTACAGACTGAGAATTGGGTTTATTTGTGAAAAAGCACTACATTTACTGGTTCACCGGTGCTCTTTCATAGATACATTCAATCATGTGTTTCTGTGCAAGGAGATCTTACCCCATAGCGTCGGTTTATTCCATCCAGTATCCTAACAACATGGGGTTTACACTCTTGTTCTCCTTCCAGCAGAGTGTTTCCTGGTCCATCATAATGCTCGACATCTACTTCAGGAATGAAAGCCCAGCGATACCTGCAAACCAACAAATACATACATACATAAAGTTTAGACATTAACAGATCATGAACAGTGAACTTTACGGTGTGGAGCAGATCAGAGGCCATTTATGTTGCATGGGTCAGGCATGAAAGGTCACCTAGAAGTAAGAGGGAACTGATAGCTGTCAATGTTGGGGCAACTATGACAGTCCACTAAGGTTGAAAATGTAAAAAGAGCTAACACCCCCCCCCCCACACACACACACACATTGTGATTTTTTGGGTTATTTCGGCAATAAATTTATACGACTATTTTCACTGTATGGAAAACAGTGGCTTTAAAAGATTTGAGGGCAAGTAAATGATGACAGAATTGTAATATTTGAGTGAACTAACATTTTTAGTCTTACATACACTACCATTCAAAAGTTTGCGGTCGACAAGATTTTTCAATGTTTTTAAATAAGTGTTTTATGCTCACCGGAGCTACATATAAAAACAGTTATATTGTAAAATATTATTACATTTTAAAATATTTTTTTTCCTGTGATTCAGCAGCAATTACTCCAGTTTTCAGTGTCACATAATCCTTCAGAAATCATTCTAACATGTTGATTTGGAGCTCAAGAAACATTTATTACTATAATCAATACTGAAAATAGTTGTGCTGCTTAATATTTGTTTGGAAAACGATGCATTTTAAGTTCAGGATTATCTGATGAATAGAAGCTTGGAAAGAACTGCATTTGTTTGATTTTCGAAAATTTGTAAATGTATGCACTGTCATTTCGAATCAATTTAATTTATCCTGGCTGAAAAAAGTAACCATATCTTTAAAAAATCTTACTGTCCCTCAACACTTTGACAATAATGTGGCCATTAGAAAATGTCCAACCACTGCTTCTCTTCTTCAGAAGTTTAAGTAAACTAAAATTTAACAATTCATAAAATATTTTCTTATTTATCACTGCTATGGTAGGAGTAAACGGTGCCAAACATGCACACACAGTTCACTGGACTCACATTTGAAACAGAGGCATGTGCTCTGGAGAGAAGGACACAGCGGTGTCCAGGAACTTGCAGGCTGACAGGTACATGTCCAGCTCTTCCTGAGGGAAGAGTAGACCATTCTTGTCATTGCCACCCCGCAATTTACTCCTGAAACAGAAAGACATATATTTTAAATGAATGGCCAAAAATACTAACAGCATTTTGAACAGAAAGGAAGACTCACTTTAAAACTTTATCATTCAGGAGTGTCTTCTCAAGGCGGTTAAAAATGCGTATCTGAAATATTGAACAAATATTCAAACTGCACCCAGAAATAGCATGCAGAAAATAGATTAAGCATTTGAAAACAACCAAAAAACAAATACTCCTAGTGCAGCATATTTCTTACCAGCTCAGTGACCATGATTGGCCAGAGAGAGGTGAGATGTTGTGGTGAGATCCTCAGCAGGAGAACACGGAACATGAGGAACATCTGAGCTGACACTGATGGGGTCTGTCCCACACGCAGGTTCTCTGTTAGACGCTCTAGAATATATTTGGTAAAGAAAGTGTTAGCTGGACATTTTTCTATTGTGCATTACTAAAGGACATTACAAGTAACCTTTATTTGTTTTCTGAGTGATACCTTGTATGAGAGGCAAATAGAAGTGGTACTGGTCATTCTCTCCGCTAAACATGGCAAAAGCCTGTCGTTTCAGTAACATGGGCTTCTGCTCAGCGCTGTTGAAGAGCTTCAAAGAACTGCTCTGCATGCCTGCACATGGTACAACATGAACACACACAATATAATTCAACACACTGATCAAACAAAAAAATAACTAATGCAAAAATAATGTACATATACTCACTCATCAAGTCTTTGAACATTGTCTTTTCATGAGTCAGAAGATGGTCTATGATGGATCTCCAACTAAAGCACAATATGTGAGTTTAGTGGCCTCAACATCACACTTTTTGTTTTAATTTTTTATTTACTGCATTTATTTGGTCAAAAATACAGTTAAAACAGTAATATTGCCAAATATTAGTACAATTTAAATAAATGTTTTTTAAAATAAAGTTAAAAATATGTATCCCTGTGAAGGCAAAGCTGAATTTACTACAGTTTTCAGTGTCACATGATCTTTCGGAAATTATTCTAACACTGATTTTGTGCACAATAAACATCTCTCATTATAATCCATGTAGAAAACTGTTTTTGCTGCTTAATATTTGTGTGGAAACTGTGATAAAAAACCCGGTACTGACTACTTTTATTCAACAAGGATGCATTATATTGAACAAATGTGACAATAAGGACATTCACAATGTTACAAAAGATCGCCATTTCAATTAAATGCTGTTCTTTTTATTTCTATTCATCAAATAATCATCATGTTTTTCACAAAAATATTAGCAGCAAAAAAATTTTTTTTTAACATTGATAATAATTAGAAACTATTAATAACTGAGTACTAAATCATTTGACTGGAGTAATTGCTTCTAAAAAAAATACATTTGCCAATACAGGAATACATATTGGAGTAGAATACAGTTGTTCAATTGTAATAATATTAATATTAATAAAATTGTCACAATATTACTGTTTTTACTGCATTTTGGATCAAATAAATGCAGCCTTGGTGAGCACTGAGCATAGGCTAGGAAAATTATTTGAGCAATATTTGATAATTTTGACATTATCAGCATGCCTTGAAAATGTACAATGTTGTGTAAGTGTATCTTACTGGCAAGAACACAAGGACTCCATTGTGAAAAACATTGGGTCCATGAAGAGTTCCAGCACCTCTTTCTTCCACGCTCGCTTAGTGTAGGCGTATCCACTCAGACTGCTCAACAACTGAGCACCCGCACAGAAACTAGGCACGTTATAGGCACTGAGAGATAGAAATTGAGAAATGAGTATGAGATTGAAATGAAAACTGCCATATATATTTATACATATGACCACTGCCAAATTAACAATAAATAGACCAATGCTTTTGAATAAAGCACTAACTAAGCATTTTTAAGCACTATCACAAGTGTATAATTTCAACTGAAGCGCATCTTTGGCATACTCACCTGTGATTTTTTAGATAGGGAAAAACGTAATACATAAGACGGGAAATAAGAGGCACGGCTTTCTCCTTCTCATCACTGCGATAGACCATGTCCAAAAGAGGAGCCAGAACCTACAAATAATGAGCAAAAACGAGATCACACTGTTTATCTGTTGAAATTCTTGATACCTGTCGATCTTGTCAAATCACATCAGAATAAATTCAATTCAGTAAAACAAATACTGCCATGTTTACTTACAACTGCATGTTATAATTTAATTAATACAATTATATTTTGATATTACTTCTGCATTGCATATCATTTTTGCATTAATGGCTATTAGATTTGTTTTCTCTACCCCCCCCCCCCCAATATTACAACAAATTCCATTCAGTTATAATCTAGAGCCCTGTGTGTGTGCGTTGTTTCTTCAGGTCTCTTACCTCAGCAAGCAGAACCAGAGCTTGCACACTGAATGCAGATGGTGCTGAAGATGACACCATAGCACTGCCCTGGCCTGCACACTCTGAGGGAAAGACAGAACAGAGTACATTTTAATACTGCCCCTGTTTACAGTAAACAATATAGCTAGGCATTATTATTATCAGATTATATCGGCAATATAGCAATAGGCATTATATACATTTATGCATTTAGCAGGCGCTTTTATCCAAAGCGACTAACATTGCATTCAAGTTCCAGTTTTTACATTTGATCAGCTCTTGCTTTCCCTGGGAATCGAACCCATGATCTTGGCGTTGCTAGCGCCATGCTCTACTATTTGAGCTACAGAAAAGCACATGTATTTCAGTGTAGGTTTACCCTCAAACTCATTGCCATCATGGTCATCTTCATCTCCCTGAAGACAGACTTGAGGCTGTGCTTTCACTTCCAGGTTGCGACTCAGCCAGCTAGTCTGCTCAAGAGACGAGCCAGCCACAGCTCCCACCGCTTCTAGTATGCGCTGGCTCACTTCCTGTTGAGAGTACAATTATTATGCACTTTAACAGGTTGGTAAAGAAACATGTTGGATTATGTTTTTCTCCTGCTTAGCAATCCAGACAATAAGCAGCAAGACATGTCTGTTTAAACTTTTAGTTTTCCCTTACTATATCAACACAATACTGGTTTTGCTGTGTCTCGCAGTACCGGTCTTACCTGCAGTTCTTTAGTATCCCTCTTGTTGTCGATATTGGGAAGTCTATTTACACAGTCATTAAGAATGCTGCAACAGTAAAATAAACAAAGATAGAAGTTTCAAAATATGTTTTACCAGCCAGTTTTCTGGCTGCCTTCTTCTTGAAATGCTGCATCAAACAACTAGGCGGTTTCATACTGGTATATTTGCACTGGCTGAACTGGCACCAAATGGTGCAGGACATGTTATGCACCAGAGGTTAATATTTAAGATTAAGGTTTGTTCAAATCTCTGACCCTAAGTATGAGAAAACATAATAGTGACCGCATTATTTTATTTACCCGAGGAGCAAGAAGTGTCCAGGAGGGGCGAGATTAAGCTGGACGGATTCTCTAAGCAGACAGAGGAGAGGATTGATGTTCTCCTGAAGAGCTTGAGCGGTGAGACTGCAAAAAAGACCATATAGTACATTTCCATCAATTCTGCACTAAAAACATTCACCTTGTACAAGAATATAGTCAAGGTTGGATCTTCCATTGAACAGTAAGTAGTATTAACTTTAGCCATTGGCATGAATTTGATTGCAACCGTTCACTGGACTTAGGTTATTTTAAAGTAAATGACATCATATGATAGCAAATAAGATAAGGTACAATTAAAATATGAGAATGATGTTACCTTTGAATGTAGACATAGCTGAACTGTAGCATTGGAATGTCAACTAATGTAGTCTTCTGATAATGAGAGAGTAAACATTAATACATCATGTAATTTTACAGTTAAACATCAGTTTGTGTACAAATGTTTTTTTAAATTGTACAAATTTAGTTTTTTTCTTAGGGTTAGGATACTAGCTGTATATATAAATAATAGATGTTTATATGGAATGTCAACATTTAGATAAATGTGTTTATGCAGTACCTGGTCTCCTTTGATCTGATGGGGTTTCTTCACCACCTCTCTGATGAGCTGCAGTATGGTGTCCGTACGGAGTGTGTTTAGTGCCTTCACTAGATCCACCAAGGTCATTTGAGAATCACTAGCATCTGGTAAAATCTATGTATGCGTACACAAACACAAAATGTAAAAACATGATTCCAGACGCCTACTGGATGATGTCATTTTTGCATTGTTATCTTTTGTTCACCTTATTTCTGGAACGTCTTTTGCGACTTTTCCTGCAGCTCCATACAGCGCCCACAGAGGCCATGACCTGCACCCCAAACTGCTGAGTAAGTGGCATCAAGAACTCCAGAACCTTTTGCCTCAAGATCTACAGAGAACAAAAACACATGACTGGCACCACTAAGCGGACAACATCACAGCATCATCTTCAAGTTAACTAAACTGTTGTTTTTGTTTACTTCAAGTATTAGGTATACCTTTGTGCCTTTAAAATACACAGAGGTGGGTGAGGCTTTGCTGCCATGGGTGGAGTCACAGCCCTTGACCACACCCCAGAGTAAGGCCATGCTGCTAATCATGTGCGGAAACTCCTCCAGAATGGCATTGCTAGCATTTCGCAGGTCTGGAACATCACAGCCTGCAGTCTACAAAAGTAATTAATAAAAAAATACAGTTGTATTTTAACATAAGTCACATTAGTGTTTTGAAGCTTTCTTATTTACCAACATGTTCAGTGGTGATCCTGGTATTTTTGATGCCCATGGCAAGATCCGATTTGTTTGCAACTACAATAGTTTGCCAGTGCATGTTAGGAAAAGAAGAGTATCTGGTTGAATTGTATTATGTGATTCATTCACACTGACAGTGATATGCCAAACTGCAGACAGTTTTTGTAAATAAACCTACAGTGCTATACACTTACTAGCAAGACAGTGAATTAGTGACTTTCAAAAAAAAAAAATCACCTTCGTTATCAGTGTGAATAGATAAAAAAAAGCAGGAATTTGGCTCCCTATGTGAATTTCCAAGTCACCTATGCTAGGGCCACCACTATTTGCTTTAGTATGTGCTTGTATGGCTTACTTTCTTTTGGTCTAGAAGACAGTAGTGTGTGATAGTGGTCAGTCCTTCCAGTAGTGTCAGAGGATAGTCAGGCGCTATGTTCTCCCTCTTTAAGGTACCACTAAAGAGAAAAATTAAATGAAACAAAAAGTATTTATTTATACCTTATTGCTTAACACTTCATGTGCACCCACTCTCACACAAACGCAAACAACCACACACATTACTTACTTGTGTGAAGCTTTGATTCCATCGTGCTCATGCTGTTTAACAAGCTCATCCAGGTTCCTGCAGATCTGGGCAATTATGGGTGATACAATGATGGCCAGTGATCGTCCTAAATACGGCAACACTTCACAAAGCAGAGTCACCCAGGCTGGGTGCATGGCACAGCCATACTGTGGGTGCAAAGCTCGGGCTGCTGCCGACACAAACATGCCTTGAGCGGTGATAGGCTGACTGGTTACGTAACGCACTGCTTTGATGGACTGCTGGAACATCACAGCTGTTTGCCACTCTCGAGCCAAAGCTGAAGACATTGGTTCTGCACGTCGCTGCGGGTTGGAATTGCTTTGATCATGATCTTGCGCTTTGGTGTGTGGTGGACACACATGGTGCTCCAATACAATAAGAACCTTCAGAAGCTTCAGTAGGGCAATCTGAAGTGGGTGCTCAGCCCAGATCCCATCCCGACCAAAGTTGACCAGGCTCTCTTCTGAAATCTCCCCTTCATCTCCTCCTTGGTCTTCTTCAGGCAATTTGTGCTGTTCCGGCTGATCAGCTCTCTGGCAGACATACATGGAGGCAGAAAGCGTTAGAAGTACGTTTTGTTGCACTTTGTAGCCCCAAAGAAGGTTGCGCACTGCCTCCAAGCTAGCAGTTCCCTTTGCTTCCCCGATTTGAGCTTGCTGGGCCACCCTCACCAGCTGAATCATCAACTCTGTCAGCACCTCCACGCTTTTCACCTGGACCTCCCGATTGGCCTGGAGTTGGCGAGTGGGAACGCTAGCATAGGACGGATAGTGAGAGCGGAGATAACGCATACACAGGCAGGTGAGTAGCTCTAGCAGGAGGGTTGGTGGAGAGGAAGGAGAAGATGGTGAATGGAGAGGAGAAGATACTGGCTGGGATAGGTCAGGAGTGGCTCCACTTGGTGGAGTTGAGGTCTGCAATCGGCCATAGAAGCTGCCACCATCCTGAGCCTGACGGTGCCTCTGCAGAAGGTTCTGGATTAGGTTGAGATGGGCAATGGAGCTGCAGTCCAGAGAAGTACTGGAGAGAGCCTCTACAAATGGCCCTGCACTAGTACGGAGGATGGTGTCTAAAATAGTGAAGGCATAGAGAATTCGGCTGCTCTCATACTGCTGCTTATAGAGTAGAACATGGCGGAACAGTGAATCCACTGCCTCACGTTTCTCCCGATGACGTTTGAGCAACCGGGACTTGGCCATGGCCTCCAACTGTCCATCATCTTCATCACTTGAGAGCGAATCCGAAACCTGCGTGCGTTCTGAATCCACCCTCTGCAGGCCATTAGTCACACCCTCCTCCTCTATGCTACCATCATCATGGCGCTGTAAGAAAGGGGCGGAGCTTGAGCTTTCAGTGGAGTTCTGAGCGCCACTGGTGTCTGCAGATTCGGTGTGTTCACTCTCCTCTTCTTCCTCTTCTTCATCCTCTTCCTCAGTCTCTTCGCTCTCACTCCGGGATATTGTTGGGGAGTCTTGAGGCGTCAGATCTGGATCTCGTTCCAACTCTGCCCACAGTGCTTCACGGTCTACTATGGTGATGCGCCTGACAAGGCTTTCTTCTGTTTGGAAACTGGGAGTGATGTTGTCTCCAACACTTTTTGTTATGGATCGGTCTCTCCAGGTCAGTGCCTTTAAATTACCTAAATCACATATACAGTAGAATCAGACCCCACAGCGAGAACAATAAGGAACTCTTGCTATTGCTTTCAGTCTTGAATGCTATTTGTGCAAATTGCTATATTCATTATTTTAGATGTAGTGGTACATTACAGTTTACTTCATTATTAGTCTTACCAGTTAGTCTTGTGTAGCCAGACCTTCAGACTGAATGGCCTAGGAACGCCCAAGAGGCCATATGACTAACAGGTAAACCAACCAATCACATTTCGTTTCGTGCCATGTCATGTTTAAGGGCATATAAATGTCCCCAAAATAACAGACCGGTGTGTAAAACTCTTGGACGTATTTTAAAGAGTCTATGCCATGAACTTTACATATTTCACATAGTTTTGAAAATCTAGCATTGAGTTGATCCTGATAAGTGCTCATTGTCACAGTTGTAAACACAAGGACTTTCTTCTTCCATAACGGGGTTTGGTGCCAATGTCATCTTTGTTTTTGTCCAGTTTATTAAATAAATCTGTTCATTTCAGTTTTTACACTGCAGACCTAAAAATCTAACTTCTAAAATCAAGCATAGGAACCACTGTGTGTAGTGATTGGTATGTGTGTGTTTTGATTCCATACCAACAGAGAGATTCTCTTTGATGCTTTGTATGGGTGATCTCTGTGTTCTCGGGTCCAACAGTAAGAGCAGCACCGGTTCCAAGATACGGACCACATCACTGAGGGAGAGAGCTCGCACCAACCAGTTCTGTGCCGCGGCACAAACACTACCATCCTGATGGTTCAAACTATCTAGTACCACAAACAAAGACCTGAGAAAACAAAGTTATAGTGAACACTGAATATATATAGCACAAAAATATGGGAGAATATTACTGAAGTAAGCCAAAGTTTAGATAAGAAATATGTATATGACTTGTCAAAGGAGCGGTTGAGAGAAGTGCTGCGATTGGTCTGGATCTCGCGTGTCAGGTGCCACAAAACCGAGAACCTGTGGAGCGCCTCCAGACACACAACCTAACACACATACACATTTTAATAAATGTTTATGATTGTGTGTAGATGTGTTAAATGAGGAAAGTGCTGTACCTTGTCTCCACTGAGTAAACCCAAGCAGATGATGTCCTCGCAGATGGATGCAGATGGAGCCAAGCAGTGAAGCCGATAGAAGAGCTCCACACAAGATACGTGATGCTCCCTACGCTCCGTGTCCAGCTGAGCCCATAAAACCTGAGATACACGCTATAAGAGAAATAAAAAGAGAATTAAAGTGAAGAAAAAAAAGTCACATTAAGAAAGTCAGATATTTAAGAAGGCAGCTACTTTTTATGTAGATGATAGGGACACAAGTACAACTCCTATCTACTTGAATGGAGAAAGACAATTTTAAGTTTCAATAATGTGCAAATTTAGCATTGAAATTTTACATAATACTATCAAACATTTTGTGTTTTTTTATTGCTCAAATCATGCTAGTCCAGGTAATCCAGCTAACATACATGCACCTACACAGAATAAAAGGGCAATTGGTTCTTTTAACTAAAACTCAGGACTTCCACAAAATCATAAAACACCATTTCCTGACCCTTGTAATGTCTCTGGAATTAGCCATTTACAGATCATATTTTTCAATTCACAACACATGAAGCTATACAAAATGCAACCTGTTACTCATAATGTGTATTACCAAGTAAAAGTCTGTGGAATCCTCCAGAGTTTTGAGAACAGCTGGGTAGATAGGTGGCAGGGTGACCATTTGCAGCTGTCCGCTGAGTGGGTTTGCATCAGAGTTCTTATAACGTTGATTTTTATCCTGAATGACGAGGGCTAAAGACTGAGAGTGATTGATCAGCTCCAGCAAAGAGGAGATTGCAACATGTTGCACCTTCAGACACATAAAAAATATTTATTATAAAAGGATTCAGTTTTGGCAATGCAACCATAAAAGGTAATTTCTCTGCGTCAAAATACTTTGTCCTACTGTGCAGAGGCAACTCTAAGTAAGCGATTTGTGGGCTATCCTGAATATAAACAGTGCATCGCTATCAAAACAATGTTCTGTTTGTTTGACAATATCAACTTCTGACTCAATAGTGTGGGTTTGGGGGTGGGACTACCTGTTTCTAAGAACATTTGTTTTTGTTGCTTTTTTTAATTTTTATTGAAATTGTATTGCTTTTCGTTGTAAATCAAAAGTATTGTTAAACTAAAAGGGATAGTCCACCCAAAACTGAAAATTCTGTAATCGTTTACTCACCCTCATGTCATTACAAACCTGTATGCATATTTTTCTTACTTTTTTCATTATTTTGGAACCAAACAACTTTGTAATCTTTTGACTTCAATAAAAACACTTAGACATGTTTTACAATATCTTCTTGCATATTCAAATGTAGAAAGAAAGTCCTATAGCCTTGGAATGACATGAGAATGAGATGATAACAGAATTGTACTTCTGAGTGATCTTGTACCTGGTAGTCTTTTGTCAGGCAACACAGAGTCATCAAGGACCTCAGCCAGTCAGGAAGGGTTGCCTTAATCCCTGAGGAGAGACAGACTGTTTTTGTAGAAGAACATATATGTGTGTTGTGACATACTTCGTGAAAAAAACATAGTTTAACGTAGCAATGGATACATTTCCTTTATTCACCTGTCTTGTTGAACATAGATGCGTGCAGGTCTTGGTTCTCTTCCTCAGTAAAATAGACGGGAAATGTTGTACATTCAAGCAGAAGCTGGCAGACCACAGTGAAGGCCTGGCGGCATGACTCCGTTATCTCCCCTTTGCTCTTTGACTGGAAATGTCCCATCCACTCCAGCTCGGCTGGTCTGTGGTCTTTACCTCCATTGCTAGAAGACCCATGAAGGGCATGGATCCTCAGTTTACTAGGGTTGAAGAACTCAGCAAGTCTCTCTTTGATTAAACCCAAGTCTCGACTGCCTTTCCGTTTCAATGGAGACCGTTTACTGCCTTTAGGAGAAGCATTAGGATCTAGCTGATTTGCTTCTTCCTGTTTCCTCTTCTCTGGATCCATGACATCTAACAAATGGCTGAGAGATGAACATGAGTGAGATAGACAAAAAGAAAAGGCAAATACAGTGAGCATGCATGCTGCTAGTTGCATACTATAAGAAAAGTATTCATATCTTTAACCAGGAAGCCAGGGCCCTCTGGGGGCCTCAACAAACTTCCAAGAGGGATCATTTAAAACATATAAAATAAAACAAATCAAGGTTTAAAAGTGTGCCTTCTATGTAATTAATACAACTCCATGGGAACATTTGTAATGAATATAGATTTTTCTAGTTATGGCAAACTTTAAAATAATTTATTGAATAGAATTTTTGAGGGAAAAAAAATCCTTATCATCAATCATTATAATCCTTACCCAGTAAATCATAGAAAACTGGAAGAGTCCTTTTTTGGAGTCAAAAGGTTTCCAAACCACTTGCTTACAAGAGTCTGGACAACAAACACTGTATATGGCTTACTATTTTTAAAAAGTAGTATAAATGTACAATGCAATGCCAAATGTTACATTGTTGTCACATGACCTCACTATGTAGCATTTTATTTCATCCATCCAGTTATCTTAGTAAAATATATTTTTGCTCTTTTTAATCCAATTATTTTACATGCAAAGTCACACTTATTGTGCATTTATCGCACTGCAAATGGAAGGTCAACGCAAGTGCATTGCATTCTGGGATTTATTATTCCTTGAAGTATTTTCTGGTTGAATGTGCACATTTTATCATATCTGCCAAGTAATTTCAGTATTTCATGCATACCGAAAATATGCATATTAGGCACACACAGTATATACTAAATTACCTTGTGATCACATAAGCCAGTATATCCTGCACACATTTGGACATGTTTTCTATAGTTCCCTCTCTTCTCCACACATCCTCTGCTTCAGGGTTCACATCAGAAGCAGCATCTGCTCCATTATGGCCTGGTAGGAGGTGCTGTTCAGATGGAGATGCGCTCAGGCCTAATCCACTGTCTTCAGAGCGCAAAGGAGGGTATGGAGCTACACCTTGCTCCGCCTCCTGTGTCTCCTGTCCATTTAGACCGCCCTCACTGGAGCTGTCATCATGGTTACCATTCACCTGGTCACTTTCCTTGACTTTGGTGTTGCCTGTCATCGCAATCTGTATTTGCACAAAAATAGAGCCCATTTAAAACACACAAATGTCTCAAAACCATAATAAAAATGGCATTTAAATGTAAACTTAAAATAGTCTGATCCTCGAAATTATACCTAAATGCAGTGGTAAAATATACACGACCATTCAAACGTTTGAGGTCAGTATAACTTTTTTTTTTATTCAGTAGGATGCATTAAGTGACACTTAAAGACTGTTCCATTGTTACAAAAAATTATTTCAAATAAATGCTGTTCTTTTAAATTTTTCTATTCATCAAAACGTATCACTATTTCCACAACAAATGCTTCCTGCTCATGATTCCTGAAGGGTCATGTGACATTGAATACATTTAGCAGACGCTTTTATCCAAAGCGACTTACAGTGCATTCAGGCTATACATTTCTATTGTCAGTATGTGTGTTCCCTGGGAATCGAACCCACAACCTTTGCGCTGCTAACACAATGCTCTAACCACTGAGCCACAGGAACACAAGGAACACAAAGAATACAAGGTAATGACTGCTGAAAGTTCAGCTTTGCCATTTTGTTAAACTGTAGTAATATTTCACAATATTACTGTTTTTACTGTATTAATAGTAAAAATAAATGCAAGCTCTGTGATCATAAGAGAAACATAAAAAAAAAATCTGATAAACCACCAAACTTTTGGATGGTAGTGTACAGTAAAACTGACCAATCTTACCTGTGTTTGCTCGAGATCTTGTGTCTGTGATTCAGCCTCCGTGTCCATATAAGTCACCGGCATCTGGATCTTACTGAGCACTTTAAAACAAGCTCTCATGGCCTGCGTGAGCTCCTGTAGGCTAAGGGATGTCATGTGACTATGCAGTGATTGCAGCATGCTGCCCAACATCTGTGGCAGATACTGCGTTTGAATCTCTGCATAGAGTTCCTAATAAGAAAGCCAAGAAGTTGAATGAGACCAAATGACCAAAAATTTGTAAAACCTTTCCAAATATGAATCACCAGGTCATACCAAAGGAATAACATCCAACAGGAAGATAATGAGCGTTGAGAGCTCAGTCACTGAGGGAGGGCTACTCCAGTCTTTAGATGGATGCTTCCTGGGTGGATCACTCCGTGAGCTAAGAAACAAACAAACATAATAATAGGCATCATCACATCATCTCATTTATGTTCATGTAATGCTGTTTATTATGAGTTTGTGTGTTTACCTGAGACAAATCTGGAAATGTTTTGTGATGTAGTCCCAGAGATAATTGCAGCTCATAGCACTCACAAGCATATTGACAGTCTTTATGATCTCAGAGGAGTTTTTATTCTCCTTGATTTTACTGCACAGATAAGTAGACCGTAAACAATCAGAAAAAGCTGATTAATATATGTAATACATTAGATGTGCTGCTTAAAATATTTGTGGAAACTGAGATATACATATATAATGATATACATATATAATATACATTTTATTATTATGTATGGGTTCAAAGGGAATTTAGATCTGATTGACCAATTGCAGCATTTTGCAGTCAGATATTTTTCTATAATAAACCATTAAACTGGATGTATGACTGTTATCACTGACAACCTTAGCACTCTGCAACCACATATTAACAAAGCTCAAATCAATTTCATGTCCATTTATTTGGTAAATGGGCATGTAATACGTGGGATAATATACAGTCAGGCAGTCATTACTGTAAAATAAACCCCTTTAGGATGATAAAAGGCTGATCACCATATCAGGTTAACTTGGGACATTATCCCTCACTCACTACACACGTAAAGCAGGTTTTTACTTCTATTTTGAACCCTTGTGTAGTATTAGATCTGGACCCTGACATTATTTGTGTTCTCTGGTAATCAAAACCATGACACTGGTTTTGCTAATACAATTCTCTACTAGTTAAGCTACAGGAAAAAATGAGCATTGATTCCTTCCCTCTGACCTGTTGAGTTGGCTGCCACTGAGGCTGGAGTTGAGATTGATCTCTCCCAACATCACTTTACAGTAGCTGTAAAAAGCTCTGACCACCTCTAGCAACACATCAGACAAAACCAATGGCCCTGTGTGTGGGAGAATGCAAAGATATAAATAATTATGTGAAACAGGTCCAAAGTAAAGCATTTTACAATTTGAACCATGTGAATGCCTTTTACCTATTTCAGATTTGTCCAGCAGGCTAATGATGATGCGAAACGGTCTGAGATAATCTATTAGTTTGTCTGGGTTAGCCTCTATATCTTTCTGCTTCAGAATATTCACCACAGCCTATGAACAAAATGTTAAATATGAGTTGTGTTCACCATGCATGTACAGAATGCAAACACTGACATATAGGGAATGTGTAATGTGAACTGCAGTTCGGTAACACTTTAGTATAGGGACCAATTCTCACTTAACTATTTGCTTATTAGCCCACATATTATTCACATATTGGCTGTTCATTAGTACTTATAAAGCACATATTGTGCATGACCATATTCTACATACCTAATCCTACCAAATACTTAAATGTAACAACTACCTTACTAACTACTAATAAGCAGCAAGTTAGGAGTTTATTGAGACAAATTTCATAGTTAATGGTTTGTTAATAGCGTGAATTGAACCTTAAAATTGAGTGTGACCCTGCAATTCTAATTGAAAAACTCTACTTAATACATTGACTAAGCTGTTATGTAATGTAATTGGAGTTGAGTCAAGTGAGTGTGTGTTATCTTCTATACCTGCACCAGTAATTCTCTGGAGTGTGTACTGAAGTAGAATGCAGTGTATTCCTCCACGGTGTTAAAGCGACTGGAGTCTGCAGCCGCCATTCCTCCTTTGATGTCTAAGCCTGACAATACACACATATAGAAATACTAAGATGTTACACACCCATTATAACAGTTAAAAATAAAACAAAATGATTGTTCATCTAAAACCAAACCATTGACCATGTTGTTTAAATTCTGTTTGTTTTACTTCTCCTGTATGTTTTACTTTTAATGGAAATATTAAATCATTAGCAGAAATTCATTATCATATCATTAGCAGACAAAAAATCCCATTAAACTTCTGTAGAATCACTCATTTTCAATTTTGAGCCTAACTATTCTTTTAATAGATAAATGCTATTATCATGTACATTTTTGGAAAATTGTCAGCAGTACCGAGCATCCATGCATAGAGGCGTCGATTCAGAGACATATCTCTCCTGAGCAGGGTGAGTGAGGCAGCAGACACCACACTGATCATCTCGTCTTGATTTAGTGGAATGGCACATTCCTCAGGATCCTACAGACAGGATTATTTTAATACAAATATATCCAAGAACTGTACTTATCCAGAGTGAGCAAAAGGGCTGGCAAAATCACTCCGGACCCCTCACATCCAGCACACTCCCTCTTTGAACTGTTACCGTCTGGTCGACGCTACAGAGCTCTGAGTACTAGAACGACCAGACACAGGAACAGTTTCTTCCCTCAGGCAATCCATCTCATGAACACTTGACAATAATTATGGTACACATTTATACACTTATTTATCTAACACACATACTTAGTCTACACTTGAATTGCACATAATATACCTGTACATACAAAACTATCCATTGTTATATGCCTGTACATAAAATCGTCAATTTGTATATTGTTATTCCTTATTTACTTGTCCTTTTTATTATTTGTGTTTTTTTGTCCTGTCACTGTCATTCTGTTGCACTGCGGTAGCTTCTATCATGAAAACAAATTCCTTGTATGTGTAAACATACCTGGCAATAAAGCGCATTCTGATAAAGCTCATTCCGAGGTGGTCTGGGACAAGTTTATGGATGATGACTGGTTACACAAATGTAGATGGAATTAAAGAAAGAAAGAAAAAGAAGAAGGATAACCTGGCATGTAGTGAAGGGGAAGAAGTAGAGAAGGATTTCCAGCATGTTTCTCTGGACCAGAACGTTAGAGTCTTGTAAGGCCAGACAAACAGCTTTCACCTGGAGCAGTGAGATGGGGAGGTGTACATTTCAGTTACACAACTCCTTTAAAACAACAGACCTTAGTCAGAGTTAGACACCATGTGTAATTTGAACCAAACGAACTGGCTGGGAGGAAATAAAGTAAGTCTGTAAAGTAGAGTACACACTCACCACTAGTCTGTGGTCTGTCCCAAGCATATACTTCTGTTCTCGAGCAGTGACTGAGTGGTCAAAGTGTGCGACGCTGAAGAGGGAGGCTGGGAGCCGTACCAGAGGACATATAAGCACTGAACCCCACAGCGCCCCATAAAACACAGACTGACCCACCAACATTGACAACTTCACAAGCAACGCATCCGTCCTGAGACAGGAAGAAAGACAGTTATGAACAATAATAAGTGCTGTAATGATAATGCAGCTTTTACTTAAAGGCATAGTTCACCCAAAAATGAAACTTCAGTCATCATTTAGTCACCTTCATGTAATATTTTTGTCTTCAAAGTATCTTTTGTGCTCAACAGATTAAATAAACTCATACAGGTTTGGAACAAAATGACGGTGAGCAAATAACGACAGAATCAATCCCAGTAACTGTTTAAATAATATGTTTTTTTACATTTTCAATGTAACATTTTCAATCATTTCAAACAATAGCTAATAACATTAGTCAATGCTTAGTCCATGTTTTTTTTAAGCTTGGCTTTTTTCTGAACTTCCATGTTGGCAACCATCCACCATATTCTCTGACAAACTTTATGTCTGGACTAATCTACATCTATGAAAGTGCTTAGATATCCCATGTGCTTAGATCATAATTTCACAAGTTCATAATCATCATCAAGAATTTATTCAAAAAATATTTAAAAATGTTGCTGGGCCACTTACAACAGTGACACAAGAACTTGTATTTTAAGATCAATAAGGATGCATACTTTTAAGTTAATCAATGTAATCTCACTTAATATTAAATTGGTTACTGATTAATTAAGGCACAGTTGCAGTAAAAGTGACAAAGAAGTTCAGGGTACAATAGTGAGTATGCTGTAGAAAAATATTAATAAAGTTTAGGATGAAATCTCTGGAGTATCTCCATGAGAATCATTTATTGATGTCTGGTGTTAAGTTGCACCTCTCATAGACCTCCGCACCCTCTTCCAGTCCTGGCAGTAAGCCCATGATAAAGGCCTGCAGGCTGGGTAACAGCGCTCTCTGAAGAGGCAGGAAGTACCGCTCATACAGCGTCAACAGAACTGGCTTCACCGACATCGCTGCGTGACCCAACAATGGGAACAGTCCTGAGCTGTATACACATGAACACACAAACACCACCATAACTGCCTTTGCAAGTGAATCTCACAAAATCTGTTAATAGAATGGGGTTATATTTTAAATATTTGTGTGTTGTGTATTTTGTATCATTTCTAATTATTACAATAAAAAATAAACTATTAATTCACTTAAAATACAGCAAATGCATTTCAAATATATTAGTACGTTCATAAAAATATAATTAAAAACATTAATTTGTGCTGATATAGTTATCATTTTCTTCACTGTAAAAAGTAATGCAGTAAATTTACTTATTTGTTATGAATATGAAAAAATATATATGTAATTTTCTTTTCTTTTTATTTTGGGGCGAAATATGACCTTCACATTTCTATGTAGGATTCACCCAGTGTTTATCATTGACACTAACCTGTATATGAAGAGATCCTTGGCTAGCCATTTTGTGCCAATGATTTTGAAAATGACCTCATAGGTCTCAAGTGCTTTGAGATGGACGCCGCTGGGCAGGGCAGGATGCAAACACTGAGCCAGACGCTTCCCGATGATCAGCCGTCGCGGTAACAGCGAGTACTTTAGATTACTCTGGAGAGCCTGAGAAACACAAAGAATGGAAGAGCAGAGCAGGATGGATGGTGTAAATAACTGCTAAATTATACTGACTGGTCAAAGTTTTTTAATTATTTTTTTATAGGTATCTATATAAATCTAAAAAATCTTACTGACTCTAAACTTTTGAAGGGTAGTGTTTATATAAAATGGTTGAAAATGATTGTATATACATACTTTACCACTAAAACATGGCTAATTGCAGATTGATTACATCAGTGAAAAATCATGAAAGCTAGTATTTACACAGTCTTGTGTTATCATCTAAGTTACTAGCTACCCACACTTCAACACATATCTCACTCAGCAACCACATTTGCTGAACAGGTTTCAAACAAACCACTAACAAGATGTTGGAGGAACTAGGCTTAGTGTGTTATTGCACAGCTCTTGAAACGTTTTACAAGACATACCATCAATAATGTCACCTGATATACAGAGTGAACATATATAGAGTGTGTTAAAAAGGAGACTGTTGATCATGGCATCATGTTAGATGTCAAATATCTGAAACAAAATACACAAAACCTAATAGATATCAAGCAAATCCATGTTGTTTTGTAACTCGCGTAATACCCGGAAAGTCCCATTGAGCAAACAAGAAAATCACATGCCAAGTAAAGGACAGGGAGAGACATTTAAATAAGACAACAGTTTTTTCACATCTGCACATAAACATGGAAAAAACCGCAGAGGAAGATTGAGATGAAAGGTATGTGTCTAATCTTAAGGACAGTCCTGTTCAACTTATTCAAATCAGCTGCACTTTGAACATGGGTGATGTGTTTGAGGTCAAGCAGTAATGTTATACCCAACGCCTTTATTCAACAGGGCTGAAGATCATAAAGGAAAGTCTCTCACTTCTCTAAAAAAAACTGAATTAGGCAAACTTCTTCCTCTACTTGCAGAGGGAAGTAAAACAAAAGTGTGCCTTTTTAAATTCTAAAATACCTCTCTACTAGTTTAATGTGAAACTATAGGAAATACATTTATAAATTGATTTCTCTGAAACATGTAAAATCAGTCTCTGCTGAGCTATTTGAGTTTTTTAAAACAATAATCAGTAAAGAGTTTTTAAAAAGTTGCTCATATTGACTCATTTTTCAACTGAAGTGAATGCTAATCGAAGTGTATTGATTTGTTTTCTCTAGACTTTACCTTGTTGAGCTTTCCTAGTGAGGAGATGAGATCGGCCCATTCACTAGATGATTCAAAGTTCCGCAGCGCCTTCTCAATGACAGCTGCGTAACTGCGATAACGGTAGTCATTCTGAAGCTCGGCTTCCTCAGGATCCATCATGCCTCAGTCACGTCCCAGCATGCTTAGCATCGGTCTATGAAACAAAACAGACCAATCAGGAGAAATCCTGCAATCACAACTCAAGATTGCACAAAGAAACAAATACATCAAAGTAGGGGGAAATCCTGCTAATAACAAACAACTTTTTAAATAGAAATGTACAAAGGGTGAATAGCTACAGTGGTGCATACTATGGCAAGTATGAGTTTTAACAAACTACTAATCTTAAGTATTAAACTGTGTGCTGCACACATGAATTATACTTAAAATCATATGTGACTTATCAAGGAGAGGTGTGCCATCATTTTTCTAAGCAATCAGGCTTATGATTTTTGCCCAATGCCCAATACATGGGTGAAAACAATTCAATACAGTAAATGGAAAGAGAGAACCAAGACATTTAGTTCCAAGAAATCACAGAGTAAGGAGAGTAAGCAACCACAGAAACTACTTTAAACAATTTTCCAGATTTTGTGCTGAAGTTGAACCAAACCTAAAAGCAAGAGGAGAGCAGCTTTTCATTGTGACGTGATGGTGTACTATTTAAATGATGCTGAACAAATCATGCCACGATAAATGGACAATTCTGTGTAAACCAAGTGCATCTATAACATGAGAATATGCCAACAGAGTATATTGTTGTAAACACATGCCTGAAACAATTTACACTGCTGTTTAAAAATTTGGGGTCAGTAAGCCTCTGATGTTCACCAAGGCTACATTTATTTGATCAAAAATATTGTTAGAACAGAAATTTAAAATGACAATTTCCATGATTTTTTGTTTTGAAATGTGATTTATTCCTGTGATGGCAACGTGGAATTTTCAGTAGCTATTACTGCAGACTTTAGTGTCACATGATCCTTCAGAAATCATACTAAATATGTTGATATGCTGCTCAATAAACTTTTCTTGTTATTACCACAGTTAAAAACAGTGGTGCTGTAGAATAAATGTCACTTATAATCTTCCATTTCCAGTACTGAATTTCTCAGTAAAAAAACAACTAAACAAAAAAAACTCTTTAAATGGTAGTGTGCACATATCAGGGGTGTCCTCTCTCAAGGTCTCCTGAAAAAACAAACTGGATGATAAATAAATGACATCACAAATATAAATCAAAACAAGTAGCATATAATCCACTCATTTTCTAAAATAATACTGTCCAACAGAGACATCAGCGGATTACAGAGGGATTACAGAGGGACACAGCGTCTCTTTTGCCTCCCTTGAGCTCATTAGAACAGAGGTTCTAATATATGCAGGGGATAACAGCAAAATACAGGCAAGTTGAGGCAACAAATCACATGAGAAGAGTCAGTGCATCCATAGCACTATTATTGGCTGATTACACTGTCAATGTAATCATATTCTCAAATCTGCAAATCAGCCTCAATGAGTCAAACTGGTGGAAATGAATGGATTAACTGCAGAGTAATGACTCTGAACATAACCAGTATAAATCAAATGACATATTGACAAAATAATTGCAGAAAATGCATCTGCATTATTCGGTGTTGGCCAGCTCATAAACAGACATTACAAATATATACACACCAAAAACAACAGACAGTATAAGACTTATGGTCTCTGATTAGAAATGGTGACATCTGTTAGCTCTCCGATAATAAAAGCCCTGAGAACACACACATACACGCATGCAAACACAAACTGAGACACTTACATCTGCTCAATCTAATGTTGTGAGAATCAAATGGGCATCTAGAGATTTACAGAGGATTTAACAGAGAGAAGCAAGCCCCAAAACACGTGCCTGTTGAACACAAACCCACCTAAACAATCTGATTCATGTCTACTCGTACGCTTAGTACTACCTGTTCAGCTTTCCGTTCTTACCACCCTAAAATGTACAACTCCCATGATGGCTACAGACTCATTAAAGTAAAATTAGTAAGCTGCTGAATATCAAGTACTAATTTCACTTCATTCACACATCTAAGAGATTATGTGTATGGCAGGGGGAGGCACAAACAAAGCCAATATAGCAAACACAAACACTCACACAATTATCCTGGCTTATGTTCTAAATATCAGCAGCAGCTTACAGTCATTATAACAACAGCACATTAAAACGGGTGCCAGGAAGCAACAACAAGCCTTTAAAATGATGATGGATGTTATTTATGTCTTAAAAATTACAGATTCACTTTCAGAGAATAAGGTACATAAGTTGTCAGTGGGGCGGTTCCTTTTCAAAAGGTAAATCTTTGTATCTAAAGGGAGCTTATTGGTATCTTAAAGATACATATTTGACAAATATTATTTGTACTTGAAAAGTATACCTTTTGAAAAAAGTACTGCGGCTGGCCTAGTGACAGCTTTGTACCTTTTTTTCTGAGTGTCCAGCGTTATTATTATCATCCAGTTGCTACATCTTATATAGACAATGATACATTTTTTCGGGATTCTTTGATGAATAGAAAGTTAAAAGAACAGTGTTCATTTGCAATAGAAATCTTTTGTAACATTATAAATGTCTTTACTGATACTTGCAAACAATTGAATGTGTTTTTGCGGAATAAATGTATAAGCTTAATTATCAGTAAAAGTTCTTCTTTAAAAAAAAAAATCGTATCGACCCCAAACTTTTGAATGTTATTGTAAATGTCATATAAAATTGCTCATTTACAGTACTCAATTCATGCACCGCATATTGTGAACAATCTCCACCTTCTAAAGCAAGGAGACAGGATTGATTTGTCAGCCAATCTACAAAGCATATACACAACCAGCTCTCCCGAGGCCATGTATTTATGGTACACATTGCACAGAATGATATTGGTCTATTGATCTGGTCATTAATCGTTCTCCTCTTAGAAGCATACCAGTGAAAACAGTGCACTGGGAGCCAGAGAAATGCACAGCAAATGGATATATATGTGCATGCGATAAATACATAGGCCTTGATTACAGCAGTTATAAAGGAGGGATTTTGCTAAACTCCTTCCACAATATTTTAGTAACAGTTTAATTCAAGCAACAGTGAAGCAACACAACATACAGAGACCTGTTATGTAACTCAAATCTGTCCTTGTTGCATCCAGTGGCTTCATGGCTACCACACAGAACATCATATCCAACATGCATATTCAAAGAGTATTAAACCCTCATTCTTTGACCTTTAGTCATTGCACATTTTCTATAGGTGTGGAATGAAAACGTGTGGCATTATGCTGGATGGTTGAATGCATATAAATAAAAACGATCAAATAAAATTAAACTAAAGAAGTACATATTTTTTTTAACAAAACCTGTTTCACCTACTAGCTTCTTATTGAAATCCAGCCTTGATTACAGAAATTCTATTAGTATAACATTTACAATAAACTACCCATTAAAATTGTATGACATTCATTGCAACATATCAGATGTTACTGTGAGAACGGAATGACTCACTCACTGCAGCAAAACAGGATGGTCGACAGATCACAGGGTCTCGTGCCAAATAACCTTACGATTTTAGATAAATCGGCAGTTCAAAAACAATAAAAGGCGAGCGCAAGAGAGGTCAGGAACGGCATATTAACATTCAAAGATGTAGCCAGCAAAGATTTGAAGCGCTGATTGCGGGATGACAGACACACAGATACGGCATGCCTAAATTGTATTGAGTTCGTTTAAATAATGACAAGTTATTTGTATTAATATTGTACCTGGTATCTGTTTTAGTGTTGGGCGAAAACACGGTATTTACTAGACGACATTCTTTGCAGGCTTCACCCCATTCGTTGGTATCTTCCAGGATGTCATCTGTTTACCTTTCTTGCACCAAGCTGTCACATTTTGAGGCGGCTGACCATCAGCACTGTAATAGGTTACACAAGCTGGGATTACATTTGGGAGGGCAGGAACTTACAGTAGAGATTACTGTCAGATGATCACGTTGGATGGCGTGCAGTGTGTGGTGGATAGCCTAAACAGTCTCAATTATCAAGCTTTGTAGTGAATGCACGCGACTGAAATTTGCTGCATTAGTTCACGGTGTATTTGTTAACTTTGTTTAATTTCTGAGTGGGTATTTGTCATTCAACACTGGCAAATATTTTACTCCAGATCGACTAAGGATTAGTTTGGGCTGAAAACACGGTGTTATACTTTTCCAGGATCACATCATCTTTGCTTTCTTCACCCCAGCGTTGGTATCTTCCAGGATGTCATCTGTTTACCTTTCTTGCACCAAGCTGTCACATTTTGAGGCGGCTGACCATCAGTGCATTAGAGATAACAACAACGCATGACAGATTATAAAGCATAGTTTACCAAGGCCTTGTTACTCCATAAATGACGTGTAATATGAGAAGTAGTTGAATGAACATCAACTGAAAACATGAACAGATGAGACTGGACAGACAGATCAAATATAACAATTCACAATATAACTGTTTTTAATCTATCACTATTTTTTATAAAATAACTGGCAGTTTAGTGAGCACGAACGTTTTCTTAACATTAAATAGCTAGTATAGTAGGCTATATTTTTAATCAAATGCAGCTTTAGTGAGCATAAAATACTTTTTTAAATAACATTAAATAGTATCGTAGGCTATATGAGAAAATCAATTTATGCTTATAACAAGTTTATCCAGTGGAATAATCTACTGAAACAACCATACGATATTTTCACTGTTTGCTGCAGATCCACAGCAAACACTGGTCTTAATTTAAGTTACAAATTAAGCTCTCGGTAACAAAACGGGTTTGCTCCTGAAAAATGGCTATCCAGATACTGAATATAGCTCAATAGTGGGCCCTTTATTTTTATGTGGTTATGCAAAGCAGCTCTTATCATGTGCACTGTTTGAGTTCTAACGTATTTGAAGATAACACAAAGGTTTTCGCTCTTACTCTGGGGTTAAACATGTTAGATATGACAGGCATATTCAACATTTGTGGAAATGACAGAAATAAGAAAGCTCAACTGAATGATTATCACCCGAGCACACTGATAAAAATTCCATGTACAAAATTTTGAGTTGCTGGCGCCCTCGTGTGTCCACAATAACATATATATATTGACTATGAGAAAAATGCTAGGTTTGACAACGAAAGCAAACCGATTCAAACTAAAGTTAAAATGCCTGATCCAAGGGATAATTTAGATAAAGAAAAAAGACCTAAATAAACGTTGTTTTAACAATGAAAGATTTGAAAACCCAGAGAAATGACCAACTACAATTGCTGACGTGAAGTCAGTGGATAATCTTAAAATGTTTACTGGAAATAAGATGGTATAATGCCATACTTCATTAAATAAATATTTAAAAAATAACACACACAAGTTTAAATGTTACATAATATTTATTTTGAACAACTGGACAAGGTAATTCAACTACACAACAGCAGAGAGAGGTTTTTCTTTCTTCACCCCTGAATCTTGATTTTATTAGGTCTGGTCAGTCCACAGGACTTAGGTCTCCCTGATCAGCTTGGTGAGCTTCTGGATCTTTGTCTTGGTAGACATGTCCGCGTACTTATCACCGATGCTCACGATCATGCCCCCAAGGATAGAGGGATCAGACTGCGAGGAAGAGAAACAATACAACACAATAAATATCAGAAATGTTTTTCATAAAAACAATCATTTATTGTGTGTTCAATTTCACAAGGATGAGCAATGACAAAACAGATATGAGAAAATGACAAAACAATAAAAAAGACATTTTAATATTTTTTTTTTGCCTAATTCTAACTCAATGAGCAGGAAACATTTTAGCACTCTTTTTCTGCTATGCTTAGAAATGATGCAAGAAAATGAAGATTGTCATTCTTTTAAACTTTAGAGAACAACTAAATCAAAACATTATGCTGACCTGAATACCTTTAATTTTAGAATTAGCACTTCAGAATAAAATGAAGCCCATCCTCTGGAACAAGACCTCATACCTTGGTCTCAAGTTTGATGGTCTCTCCCTTTGCCAGGAAGCCATTCAGTGCCACCTTCAGCTCTGCAAGATTAGCTTCATCCAGAGGCTGTTCACAGACACAACGGTTTAATTCAAAACTTTAATGAAAAACTAATTCAAAACGTTTCACACAATCAGAAAATCTTTTAAAACAAAACATTTATTTTAGTGTTGATATTAACATGTGAATGCACAGATGTATGAATAGGTGCATAATTGTATACACAGCTTACATGAGCGGTGGTGACGGAGCATGTGACCTCTCCTCTGTGGGCACTCATCATTTTGCCGAAGGCTGCGATGACATAAGAGGTCAAGGGCAAGCGGCCATTTTCTGCTAGGACATCTGTAAACAAAAATTTTTTTGTAAATATTCATTGATAATACACTTTCAAACCTATGAATTACTCTCATAATTTTCTAAATGCAACTATCATGAATTTCAATGTTTTTTTTAAATATAAGTCACTCTTCTACACACTTTTCACTTAATATGTGCAAACTTGTAAACACGACTTGTACATTTACCTTTTTTCACATCACGGTTCTCATTGAATCATAATGAAAATAATGGCTGGTTGGAAAACTCACTGATGAAGTTGATGGTGATGGGGGAGGGTTTTGCCTTGGTCAAAGCATCAAGGAAAATTTTCAGTTTGAGACTGCGCTTGACATGAGGATTCATCACGATACTAGACAGCTTAGGGTCCTTTATCAGGCTCTAGGGTGTGGGGAAAAGAAAGATGAGCCAAAATTGATTGAAGCATTACGGAAAATAAGCAGAAACAAAGAGACGCAAACCCAAAGTGTAACTCACAGTCACACGGCCAAGTTCCTGTTCGACCTTATCAAGGCTCTTCTGCTTGCTGGCAGCTGAGAACAAGGCAGTAGCATAACGTCCCTCTACCCCATAGACCTGGATAGGGGGCTGAAGAAACATACTATGGTAAGAATACAGCCAAACATTTACAATTAAACTACTAGAGTGTGCATATATATGCAACTACTTTAGCATTATTTCATAGAATACACAGCATTAAAGCTTATGGAGTTATCAGATTTAATTATATTACACAAAAAAACTCACTGTGCATTCCACCAAAATTCATACCAACATCAGTACTTAAAATCATACACTAATATGGACCTCCTGTATAAGTGGTTTAACTTAGGTATTTTAGAAGAAACTGTGATTACCACTGTAATTTTTGGCAATGGATGGGAAACATTTGTATCCCTTTACTAAGAAAAAGTTACTTTATATACTGGTATGAATGACTTTTCTTACCCTGACAAGTTTTGCTGCTGGTCGGATCACAGAGGTGCTAAACTGACGCACCTATGGAGAGAGAAACAGTGACTTGTACGCACTTTTAACAAATATAACAGACTCTCAATGACATAAATATAAGAGTAATAAAAAATAAATAAAAGACTCTCTGGTCATAAATATTAATCTATGCTCAATACATTCCAAAACCTACCAAACAGCACCATACGAGGGTTTTGAAACGTATGTCCTATAGCAGTACGCAAACGTTCTTTGCAAAACAAAAATGAATCAATATGTTGCGAGCATAACTCAAGAGCGAGACGTTAATGAACATTATTAAATAAGTCGGCTCTTACAAGAGCACACGGTTTGAATGATTGTAACTTACGTTAACGTTACATGTTGCGGATAAGACACTGCCTGTCAAGGCCTCGTTCAGATGTCAGAAAAAGCGTCTTAATTCAATTAGTCAATTAATTGTATTTCTCAAAGATTACTTATATTTAACTACACAAAGCCAAACAGCTCGTGTTTTTCCATACAAATACCAAGATTTTTTAAAATGTCATACCCGCTGCCCCACTCCAAGCGCTGCCATTTTCTCCTGCGACTGTGTAGGTCAAACGCACTGCGCATGCGTGCAAGTCTGGGAAGAAATACGCAAGAGGTCATGCATTGTGGGAAATGTGGTTAATCATATCAGTGGAAAATTACTCCGAAAAATGACGGGATACTTAACAAATAAAACGTTTTAGAAACTTATTTATATAACTTCAACTTTTTAGTATCATTATTTATTTTTACCTTGCTGCAATCAACTTGTTTGAAACATCTTAAATTAAAGCCTTACATTTGTAATGCACTTTAAGTAGCCTAGCGTTTATCTTAAATCTGGTGGCCAGTCCAAAATCAATTCAATTTAGGTTTACCAAACCTGATATACTGGCATTACAGAAAGCTTGGAAACGGGATTAAAGACCACAGTTCTTAACCTCCAATCTTGTATTGTAAAATGATCAAGGTCATTACCGACTGCAGGAATTCCTCTAGTGTCTTTATTAAATGTATGTGTCTAAAAAGATTTATGTGCCCTCATTCATAATGTCCTTTACCTCACATTACCTCACCTCAGCGGAAATACTGTACTGCACTGCACTTTCTCATCTGTTTATTTCGTGAGAGGATAGATGCAGCTCACCCATGGGCAAGTAGGTCAGCAGCATATGACATCATGTCACAAAATTATCTTGATCCTTTCACCCAGATACAGACTATTGATACCATAAGCAATGAGTAATGTGTTTATTTTTGTGTTTTACTTCACTTTTAACGTGTGGGTATAGGCACTTCAAGGCTGCGTTCAGCCCAGAAAAAAACGGTTCAAAACGTTTATTAAACGGAAACGGTGGTGCGTTGAACACCCTGTTCTGATGACGCAAGAGTTGCAACTATGGCAGCTGAGAAGGCCTTTCTTTGTGTTCTTTTTGAAGAATTTTTAGAGCCTGATGAAATCGTATAAATACGTGTTTAATACTGCAAAATATGTTCGATGTTACAGTCACTGCCCTTGCCGTCCAGAATAAAAGAGAACATCCCAATCGAGTGAAGGGATTTGTGGAAACTGTGGTTCCTAATTATTGCGATCCAACATTTGCCTCGCATTTCAGGATGAAAGACAAACACTTCAGGTGAAGAATAATCCACTTCTTACCTCCGAGACTGTTATGATCTATATGACCTTATTATTTGTATTGAGTATTAGGCTTATTATTATTGCTGATCACTGTTGTTGCACTATGATATTGTAATATTCACCATTATATAGCCTAATCAGATGAGCATAAATAGCAAAATATACAAATATAGAATTTGTATGTTACATTATTCAGTGTCTAGCAACACCTTCAAGGATATGGACCAGAAGACATTGCAATTACTACATGATATTTAGACAGACTTCAAGAAGTTCCAGATCTATAACGTTACTTGTGCTCTTATTATTTCAGTTATTTTGACTTTAATGTCAATAAACATGTGCAAACAATAATTGCTCTTGTGAATTTATTTAGATGTTAATTACATTTACTTACAAATTCATCATCATCATTATGATATGCTATGTTACTAAAAAGACTCTTAGGACAAACATGTCTTCTAATATACTAATTTGTAAATAGGCTTGTTCGAGATGAACTACACTAACCTGCCACCGGCTGGCAAGAGTTAGCTCTTGCAGTCGGAGCGGAATTAAAATTGGAGACGTCAAGTCGGACACTTTCTGCTCTCGCGGTACTTTGATGGCACATGTGATCGCTGCAGCGCCGATCAAAAGGCGCGTTCGACTTTAAGCGACGCTGCACAGAATGGTCAGTGTATGACATCAAAGTACCGCGAGAACGATAAGAGAGCAGACGGATCCTTTCGAATGGCTCTCGCGGTACTTTGATGTCTTTGCTTGTTCACATGAAGTCGAACAAGCCTAACGACTTCACTTGGACCCATTGTGCAAGTTGCCTCCTTTAACACCACATGCTTTATATGCATGTTGCTGCTGATTGGGCTGACATTGTTGACACACCCACCAAACAAGAGAATACATATCTCAAACCCATAGACTGTAAAACCCCGTTGCACCGCGGGGTGGCGATTTCGGATACAGCCTAGAATTACATGTATTTCCTAATGACAGAAAGGCTGTAAAATCTATTGATATGCTGGATGAAATAATAGCATGCATACTGTAAAACTAAGGTAAACAAACTTAGTAAATAACTTTCTTAATAATGTGCATTGTAAACCCCACTGCTCATGAACCTTATGGTGCATTTCCAGATTGTTCTTTTGACTGCGATACCTAAGAGGCTTAGATTTTAGCCTTTCCACAGACTGTTTCTCCTTTAGTCCTGGAGGTTTGACCGTGGCTAAAGAATGCGATTTCTAGTAGTTTCTAATGTTAAGTAGGGGACTACAAGAGGTGATAAGTCACGAAACAAAGGCTCTTTTAGGATAAACTCTTGTTGTTTATTGTGGGCGTGGTTTAATATGCCATGGCCACGTCACGTTTAATACACACTGAACATCCAAGAAGGGCGTTACAGCGGAAGATAAAGAGTGGAGGACGTTTATAAAAGGCGCGTTTGGGGTACCATTCATTCCGAAGGAATGAAATCTTCCATTTCTGAACTTTTAAAGACCTCTTCTGACAACGAACATATCCTGCCTCCTTCCGTGTTGAAGCTGTCAGTAATTGATGTAGATGATCAGATCGCTTGAAGCCCGTCTTCATTCTACTAACACGCGCTGCGCAGTTCTTTATTTCAAGACTGTCATGAAAATGGTAAGTTGTATCTCAAGTGTGACTATTGTGTTAATCAAACAGGAATTTTGAAGGTAACTAAACCAACGAACCACGCAAACACGGACTTGAAAATAGACTGTATTTGTTGTACCGTACAAATGCGCCATATTTAAAGAATTTCGTAATTTAGTAGTACATATTTGCAAGATAAATCATCAAGTCTTTTTAAGATGCTGTTTTTCAAATGGCATGACGCAGAATACGTCTTTAATTAAATGGATAGGTCATTTAAAATTCATCTAAATGTTTTTTAAATGACTGGTGATAGAGGAAGAATTGGTCGTACAGGTTTTGAGGGTGAGTAAATAATGGTCACTATAAAAACATTACAGAATAAAGCATCGTTCTTTCAGCGAGCGGTGCTTTCTAGAAATTTCGTAGGAGTCGCAGTGGCTTGTTCTCCTGTCACTCACTCGTAATATTCCACGCAGAATTAATCGACGCATTTCCTAAGATGGCATGAGTGTCAATAACCAGTGAAACAGGGTTTCGTTTTTATTTTTGAAGCAGGGTAGATTTATTCACTCATCCTTTAAAGGTTTAAAATATCACCTCCTTTATTTACTGTCTTGTATTTTCGTTTGTTATCTGTTGAAAGTCATTGCCAAAATAAGTATTTTGCCATTGATTACCAAAGCACGTTTGTGCTTGTAGTAAGTGAGTTGGCTGCAAGTGGAAATTTTCCTCCTTGCCCACCCCTCCTACGCCAAGTCTCTTTCCTTTTTTTTTCTTGGCCAACCAGAGAATACATGAGGAGATTATCCCAGTCTGGCTGGATGTTGTTAGATTTGTAACAGGGATCTAATGGTTCATTAAAAATGAAAATTGTCATCGTTTACTCCCTCGTTTTGGCGCTCTTTCTTGGAGATGTTAGGTAGAATATTTGGGACTGACTTGCATTGTGTTCTATTCATTAAACTCAATGGTTACCAAGACTGTCATTCTGCCTAACGTCTGCTTTTGTGTTCCACTTAAGAAAGTAGTTCATACAGGGTTGCGACTGACATGAAGTCAGTAAATGATGACATAATTTAGGTTAGCTGTCTCTTTAACACATAGTTGTTATAGTGTTGACTTAATATTTTGTGACTTTGTTGTCAGTTATGCTAAATTTGTAGCAACGCTGATGAACAAATGCAAACTAAAAACATCAGCACAGGTCGTGTTATACAATTACAGTATCATGGTGTTATGGGGGTGTGCTTTGATATAGATAAAGCCATGACGAAAGGTACGGGTGTAATCATCATCGTATACAGTAATTCTAGACCTGTACTGTGTCTTAATGCACATGTCGGAGAAATCTGTATATGTGAAAACATTGTGAAGTACAGACAGAGCATAGCCTACCTGGTTTATGAAAAACTTTTTATTTACCTCATTGTGTGAATTTAACCTAGATTGGTGATAAGGGATTTTGTTTGGTAAGGGTTGGGTGCATGGTTCCTCGTGTTGGGCTGTAATGTAAGAGGAACAGAGTTGGCTTTGTTCTGACAGCATACATCAGATGCATATGTGATATGCATCTTAAATGAGTTACAGTTTCAATAATACCAATAGTTCACAGTAAGTAGTGCAGGACACTTTTGAGTCCCCAAGTTGCTTATTGACAATCCTTGAGAATATTTCTTTGGTTATTGGCATAAGCATCTGGTGGTGTGTGTTACTATTGATTACTTTTAAAACTTTGTTTCCCTATTCCGCTTTAAACCTCAACATTAATATGACCTAACTAGCTATCAGGGCTGCTGCAATCTGACCTTTAGCTCACTGCGAGTTAGATGGCATGTTAAGCCAGCGCACCAACCAGTGTAGCCAGCGAACCAACCAGTTTATGTAATAAAATGCCTGATGATTCATAAGCCTGAAGTCATAGCTGGTATAGTTCTTCAGATGGCAGAGCAGTGGATTGGGAAGTGATGCGGCACATTTGCGTCTGTCCAAGTTTTGAAAGACTTAAAGGCAGTGATTGGAAACAAAGATGTAACAATACATGTTGAAAGTGAGGTCTAAATAAACTTTTCATAAAGATTAAATGATTATTATGATGAATGTTTGTTGTTATCATTTTATCATATATTTGAAAACGGACAAAGTGAATAAACTGTTGTTATTGCTGTTATTATTGCTGTTATTAATTTATTTTAAGATACACTGATATTAAAATTCTATATTAATTTATTTTAGGCAGTTAAATTCATTTTGAGATTCACTGAAGGTTGTATTTAACAGTGTTTAACTTTGCCTCACTTAACATTTTAGAATACTAATAACACTGTTAATCTAAATGTAAAATTGTGGAAATGAGAATGTGCAATTAAATAAACAATATTGTTTAATACTAATAAATTGATAAAATGTTTTATTTATTTTTTCTGCCTTTCTAAATCTTTGTATATTGTGTATATTCAGAATAACAACTGTAACAATGTTACAATATAATCTTGATCAAAATGTTGTTTTCCTGTTTTGTGGTGATTATAGTCAATGGCTAGTAATAATAAATGGGGTGGGGAAAATCTGCCATCAGCTTTAGTTTTTTGATCCACAACTGGTCTAATGCATGCCCTGTTTCTCTCTCTTTCTTTGTGTTTGCTGTCTTGCAGGAATGCAAACTCTTGCCATTTCTAGACCAGACGCCAGTGACATCCTCCCCAAAATAACTCGTGCTTCATGAGAGCACCGTTGGATAACCAATCAAATCAAAACCAAACACAAACCAAATAGAAATCCATCTGATAGATGGCGGATGCTTCAGTTTACTTCTAGAAAGACAGCAAACCAAAGGAATAAAAGATTTTTGTGCTTTTGCTCGAATCTTTACCAAAATAAACATTTTTTGCAGACAATTGCATTTTGAACTGTGATAGTAGCTTAAACATGTTAAAAACGAGACCAGCGATGGAGGCGGCGGATATTGCAGTTGTTGCACTTTATTTTGTGCTTGTGCTTGTAATTGGTCTGCTCGTCATGTGGAAGGCCAACCGTAGCACTGTCAGTGGCTATTTCCTGGCAGGTCGAACTATGAATTGGGTGGTGGTTGGTGCCTCACTGTTTGTAAGCAACATCGGCAGCGAGCATTTCATTGGACTTGCTGGTTCTGGTGCAGCCAGTGGTTTTGCAGTGGGCGCCTGGGAGTTCAATGCCATTCTGCTTCTGCAGCTGCTCGGTTGGGTGTTCATCCCAGTCTACATCTACTCTGGAGTTTACACCATGCCAGAGTACCTCTCAAAGCGCTATGGGGGCAAGCGGCTAAAGATTTACTATGCAGCCCTCTCACTTCTGCTCTACATCTTTACTAAAATCTCAGTGGACTTGTACGCAGGAGCTCTTTTCATCCAGGAGTCGCTTGGCTGGAACCTCTATCTGTCGATCATCTTGCTTATTTCTATGACTGCCTTGCTGACAATAACCGGTGGACTGACTGCTGTGATCTACACGGACACTCTACAGGCCGTGCTTATGATTGGAGGTGCGTTAACCCTTACCATCATTAGCCTGCTAAAGGTAGGTGGTTTGGAAGGGGTGCGGGAAAAATACATGGAGGCGATCCCCAATGTCACAGCCATCCTGGCTAACAGCAACTTCAGCTTCCAGTACACGAACTCCTGCCGAATCCATCCCAAGCCAGATTCCCTCAAGCTCCTACGAGGGCCATTGGATGAGGACATCCCTTGGCCAGGCTTCCTTTTGGGTCAAACACCCTCATCCATTTGGTACTGGTGTGCTGACCAGGTCATCGTCCAGAGAGTGTTGGCCGCCAAGAACATCGCCCATGCCAAAGGCTCCACACTTATGGCAGGAATGCTTAAGATCCTTCCCATGTTCATCATCGTTATTCCAGGAATGATCTCACGAATATTGTTCCCCGATGAGCTGGCATGCATTGGACCAGAGCACTGCATGGCTGTGTGCGGCAGTCAGGCTGGCTGTTCCAACATCGCCTACCCTCGGCTGGTCATGAGCGTCATGCCGGTGGGTCTCAGAGGGTTGATGATGGCTGTGATGATCGCTGCCCTCATGAGTGACCTAGACTCTATTTTTAACAGCGCTAGCACCATCTTTACGCTGGACATTTATAAAATGCTGCGTGTATGTGCCTCCTCCTTTGAGCTGGTGTTCGTCGGCAGGTTTTTTGTGATATTCATGGTGGCTATCAGCATCGCTTGGGTGCCTGTCATTATTGAGATGCAAGGTGGCCAGATGTACCTGTACATCCAGGAAATAGCAGGATACCTAACTCCACCCATTGCTGCCCTCTTTCTACTTGGAGTCTTCTGGAAGCGTTGCAATGAGACCGGTGCATTTTGGGGCGGCATGACTGGACTCGTACTAGGCACCACCCGCCTGTTCCTTGGGTTCATATATCGTGAGCCAAAATGTGACCAACCAGATGAACGCCCGGCTTTCATCACAGATGTCCACTACATGTACATTGCTGCTGGGCTGTTTTGGATCACTGGGCTGGTGGCTGTGTCTATCAGTCTGTGCACATCTCCACCAGAAGAGGAGAAGGTCAAACGTACCACAATCTGGGGCTTGAAAGAACTTAAGCGTCTTCCTGTGAGTGAACGAGAGGAGATGTACAAACTCACTAATGGCAGTGGCGATGGTGTTCTCAAGAAAGATGTTCCACAAGACGTCCAGAAGGAGAGATGTCTTGATGGGGCTGACATGAAACTCCTCATGCCCTCCCCTTGTGACCAAGATCCCATGACCCCCAGCACAGAGGCATCCACACCGATGGAGCTGTATGCCAATGGTCATGCAAATCTTGTAAAACAGAAGAATGAAGGCAAGTGTGATGAAGAGAGCTGCCTGCAAGTGTTTAACTGGATTTGTTGTCACAAGGAGAAAACATCTGTTGTCGAACCCAAAGTGGTTGAAGAAGATGAAGGAGCTGTCCGTGAAATGCTTCATGAGCCTCCTAAGATCAAGCTCTTACTTAACTTAGGCCTGGTATTTGTCTGTTCACTGGGTGTTTTCATGTTTGTGTACTTCTCCTTGTAATATGCTTATTATAAGCCATTTAGGGTCTGTAATATTTACAGTTTGGTTTCTTTTTCTTTTTAGAACTTATTTTAGGGACTTTAAACATTTTGATTCATACTGATATAAGTTATTTATTCCTTTACCTTGGTTCTCGTACACCTCCTTGAAAATATTCAGCTGTTCTTTGTGGTATGTTGGCAACCAAATGCATTTTTGAAACTGTAGCTTTTTTATAGTTTATTCTTGGTTGAGCTAAGGTAATGTAGGATGTATTATTTTTATTGGTGAATTTTGCCTTAACCTGTTAACTGTCACTCACATTTTTGAACATAAATGTGAAAGTGAACTAGCCAAACTGATTTTTTTGTATAATTCATGAACGAAAAAATGTTGTAACATGATTTTGATGTTCCATTTTCATGGTAATAAAATGCCTGATTTTAAAATGGTTTTCAAAGGATGAATTTTGAGATTTAAAGTTTTCAATTGATATATAATTTCTCATGATTTCTAAAGTGTGATAGAGAAAAGGGCAACAAAGAAGACTTTTTGTGACTCCTGTTATGATGTAGATTTTTCAGGTGCACTCTTGCACACTAATGACAAGTGGACCCACCGGTGGGACAGTGACAGTTAACAGGTTTTAATGTGTGCAATCCAAACCAAAATTAGGTCAGTTTTTTTTTTGCCACCTGCCATTTTATTAATTCAACAGACCACTCATAGTATGTAAATGTGTTAGGAGGTTGTCTATTGTACACTGTTAGGACTAACAAAATTCAAAAATTGTGACCTCACTTGTAATTTTGTCATCTGTGTAACTGGAATAGGGTTTCCAAAGTTTTAATGTGAGATAGAAATTGTGAAAATTAAGAATTTACTGTGAGAAAAGGTGGGATATTTAATTTATTATGATGTCAAAGTTTTTATTTAAATAGATATCACTTAGGTGAGGTAAACTTAATGTACGTTCCCAAATACAAGTGAGTATTTAGTACTGTAAATTGTAACTGTAACTGTGTATGTAATTTGCTGTATTTTCTGTGCTTTCATTACTTTGTATTTAAAGGTACTTTCATAGGACAAAAACACCAAAATGCCTTTTTTGCAGAGTATAAGCATTTGTACAGAGCCGTGAAGACATTGCTTTTTGTAAATATAATATTTAATGTGAAAAAAGACTTCCAAGATGTTCTCACTACAAAACAACTCAACTATAAAATGCACACACTGGTTATTTTGATGTTACTAAATTACCATAAGAACCACCACAGTAAAGACACTAGCTGGGGAACACTGTCATTAATGTGTTAATAACTGATATTATGATATCCCAAAACATTAAGACTGGGATGTCCAATTTTGATTGCTGCGCAAAAAAGTACCTTGTTCTTCTAGAAGAAGAATTTGATTGTGGCTGCAGTAACAGGCATGGCCTGTTGTTGATCTGCTGTTGAATGCACTATTTGTTCAGAGAAAGGGGAACTGTTGGGTGGCCTTAGTGAAAATGAGATGGGCGTGAGGCATTTTCTAGACAGATGCAACTTATTTTTTAAGAACAAGTTCACAATGTTGTATTAATATATACCTTGGCTTGAAAAGCCCTTAAATGTAATGACATTTGAATTCAGAAGTCATGTCAAAAGAGTTATATGAGGAGTATTTTTAATTTAATTTTTTTTAATTGTAATGGCCTTCAAAAGTCCCTTTTTTCATTCCAAATAAAATGAAGTAGGGATAAAGTCATTTGAGGGCTATTGTTTTACATTATAAATTAAATCTATGTAAATCACTCCATATGTTTCAATGCATTTTTGTACAGATTCTCTCTTTGTAAAAGAGGTACATGAATAAAATAAAACATTAAATTGACATTTGTTCTTTTACATTTAATTTCCCCCAAATTAACAGTTTGGTTTTGTACTCTTGTGGTTCTTGTGAATGTTACTGAAGTGATTCCTATTTCTTTACAGCTATCAGCTCATCTTATTCGTATTTGTATAGGTTCATTCTCAATCTCAGTGGGGAAAAACACAGTCATATCACTGCTAAGCTGTAATGAAATTTACAAAGTTTGGGAACTGTTATCTGTGGCCTATATGATTCAGATTCAATGTTCTCATCATCCAAGCCTACATAATCTCCTTAAAATTACAATGTACATAATCAGTTTTCTTGTGTTGTTTGTAGTAGACTTATGCTCCACAGAACATCCTTTTAGCACACACTGGACACTTGTATGTCCTTTTTTTCTGGCAATGCCATACTATACTTGCTTAGGGGTGTGGAATTGATTGTTGGTTTTGGATACACCACAGATTTTCAAACCAACACCCAAACTTTTTGAATATGTATCCATTCATTTAGTAGTGAAATGATGATTGAGTTCGGTCTTTTTTGAAGGCGCTTATGTGTTGTTTGTTTTTTGTTTGATTATGTGAATTTTAATTGTTACGTTATTTAATTCAACGGCACTCTCTTGAGGTACTAATTTTAACACGGCCTTTCATAACCATAAAAGGGTTTTGTGTTTATTGGTCATGTTTTGTTTGTATTGGATCATTTGTCATTGAATGTGTATGGATTTAAAATATTTCTGTTGTGTGATTTAGTTTAGAGTGTGTACATGTCTTATGATGTCTTGTGTTGCTGTTGCCAGAAATCTGGCTTTATCAATTCATTGTGATGAGTTCCATGAGCTAAAAAGATGCATATGGAGTTTATAGCTTTCAATCTCTGATCTTATCAGAAATACACAAATGATTTGTACATTGTACATGTGCTACTTTTATTATCAAAAGTTGCGGATGAATAAAAAGACATTCATTTGAGAAGGACAAACTGTATAGCTTGGATATTTGACATTAAATCTTATATATTGTGCCATTTACTTGCATGTTATTTAATTACTTGCATCTTTAATTAATTTGTCACATTCCAAACAGTTGACTCAAACACCATTGCACATTATTTCAAATTCATTAACAGAACTACGTCATGTCATTTTTAAAGATTTCAGATTTTCATTTCTTAAAGATAAGTTTTCATGCATGCATTTCTGTGTGTAATTTTCCAACCGTATTTGCATTCATATGCAGAGAGTAAAGAAACTATGCTAGTGTTCCACCACGACCTTTGTTTGGTTTGCAGGTTGTGAAGTCAATACTCTATTTGATACAGTTTTGATTCCACAGCATGCAAGAATTTTGACAACATTCATTTGATTTGTTCCAATCTAAACTGCACTTTCTTGAAGATGAAAATGCGTAGCCTGCGGCTTGGTGAATAGGTTTTCCACCACGCATTCCTTGCATTTGATGTTTGTTTAATCTCTATCATTCATATCAATAGCTAACTTTCCATGAGCTCTTATGCATTGCGGCTGCACCTGTAAGTATTGGCATTCACCTGTGTGAATCCATTCCTTGTCCAATCTAGGCATAATCTGGTTTGCTTAACAGCTATACTTTCCATGAGTAAAGAAACAAAGTATTACGACAAGACTGTTGGACTTGAGAGTGACGAGAATGAATGCAGTACTGAGAAGTGCAACAAAGCAGTGCAAGTCTGATCGCATCCATTCAACATGTAATATTTTACCTCTTCCGTACTAAGCTAACAGCATTTTATCATATATAGAGCTGTTCTGTGAAAACTTATATCTGTTTATTTGCTCCTATGTTTGGTTAATGTTACTATAACCTCTTTTTCTATCTCTGCATTTCCTCCTGAGGCTGGTGCTGTTACTACAGGCAGTGGAAAAGTACTGGCAAAACAATGTCGTGGGCTGCTCTTTGTTCATTGTTGCAGCCGGAGAGCAACAGTGAAAAACAAAGAATCTGTTTCAACATATATTAGACTTCCACATTTGGACTGACCGCTTCATTTTACAACTAAAGTCCATAGCTGTGGGAAGTGCACTCATAGCAGAATATGTCACTCCAGTTAATGACCAATTCAAATAAGAGAATGCACTTCGCATTTAAATTAGTTGCAAGCAAGGGTGACTGCTAGTAACTGTAATTCAGAAAACATATTTTAAAGTTTTACTGGGTTTGATGATATTATTGACTATGTCTATTTTATTTGTTACATCTAAATACTGAAGTATGAAATTAGCATAAAAGTGCAAATGACTTGCATTTGATTATGAAATGACTCTTGCATAATAGCATGTCTTTTATGTTGAGAACATTTGCAAGCATAATTTGCTAATGCTAATGATTTCATTTGAATTAGCATGATTAACCCTTTTATAGTAAAAAATAACAATAACACACACACACACACACACACACACCACACACACACACATGACACACACATAAAACATGTCACATTTGCACATAACACACACAACACAAACACACACACTTTTATAACAACTAGTTAAAATAACACACACACACACACACACACACACACACACACACACACACACACACACACACACACACACACAGTTGGTTAAATGTTCTGAAGAAATGTTCATTCACCGTTCCTGGCTGGTGGAAAGAACTTCTCACCCCTATCGGGAATGCTGAGTCCCTGACAATTTTCAAGCGGCACCTGAAAACTCATCTCTTCCATCTTCACTTGACTTCTGCTCCTTCTTCTTCATAAAAAAAACAAAACAAAAAACAACCCATTGCTCTCTTTCCTTAACCTCTCACTGTCTAGCTAGTTTTGCTCTGAACAATGCCTGAAATATGACAAGCACTTCCTGTGACTGTTTGCCTCTGTTTGCCTCTTTATAATGTATCGCTTATTGCATTCCTCAATTGTAAGTCGCTTTGGATAAAAGCGTCTGCTAAATGATTAAATGTAAATGTAAGAAACTGTTTAGTTTTTGTCTATTGCTCTGCTATGTATAAAAATGACAATTAACCTCATTATTGAAAGGTATTCATCATGCTTGTGGTTATAATACAAGGTAGTTAACTGAATCATACAATGTGAACAATCCCTCAAAGACAACATCTCTGTCAAGCCTTAGGTCATGCAGTAATGTAAACCTGTCACAAGCAATCACACACCAGGGCAGAGACACATGGAAAACAGCATTGTTCAGTATCTAATATGATGAATCATACTGTTCTCCACCATAACCCACAGCAAAACAAACACGGATGCCACACATTCCCAAAATTCAATATAGATGAACGGTTAAGCGGCTCCACTGTGCAGGAGATTCCACAACTAAAGCAATCATTCCACAAAACGGCATGTGAATGGAAAAGAGAAATATTTATGGATGCTGGGTTAATCAAGAGGCTTTAGGAGTGAGCTCAGGCCTGTGGTAACAGACCTCAAAGAAGCCACACTGATGCTCTGTCATCAGAGGAACAAACCGGTTTAGCACAAGGTGCAGAACACATATTTAACTACTGAACGCTACTGAAATTACTATTTAAATTGACAGTATAAAGATGGATCATCTTACATCTGCTTTTGTTGCCTGCTTATCTGATGATGTTAAGCCCATGACCAGTCATTACCTTCTTCTCATGCTGCTGGTTTTCTGCTTCAGTACCTTGGAATGTCACATTGCTCCACACCCTCAGGTCAATTTATTGTGTTACATATTAATTTTCTCTTTTGATTCTAATCATTAGCTGTCCTTTTTAAGATCTGTGTCCTCCGATGTATAACGACCTGCCCAACAGTCCTTAGCCTTCTTCAAAAATAGCTAAAATTACATCTCTTCCATCTTTATTTGACCCTCTAACTCTAGCACTCTATTCTATTTTATCTATTTTTTTTATAAAAAGAAAAAAACACTTTACCCTTTAAGACTTGCACTCTATTTGTTTTCTAATTGCTTGTTTTATTTAAAAAAGCTTCTAACACTAGCTTTTGACATTCTTTTTCTACTCTATCTATTTGTTTTCTTTTTATTTATTATATAAATAACAACAACAAAAAATATTTGTTTTCTAACTTCCTGTTTTCTTTTAAAAATGGTCTCTAACACTAGCTTTCTCTAATCTTTTTCTATTCTATATATTTGTTTTCTTTTTATTTATTATATAATTATAATACATGCTATATGTTCTGCGTTGGGCTAACTGACACTTGTCATAGCACTTGCATATTATTGCTCTTGTTGATTTTGATTGCTTCCATTGTCCTCATTTGTAAGTCTAAATGACTAAATGTAAATTATTCTTCACTGGTTATCTTTAGAAAAACATGTACTGTACTTAAAGATACTTATAAAACAAGTAAATATAAAGTTTAGAGTTCAGCATCACCTTGCAATTAAAAAACATATTTCTTGCAATTTTTTTCAATCAGCTTTGGCCTGTTTATATGCATAGCCTGTCTGTCTGTAAAAATGGTAAAATACAGAAGGGTGGAGGGTAAAGATGGTATCACAGATCTAATGACAGAAACTGGGTGAGGCACGATGATGCTAGAAGGGACAAACTTCATGGAAAATTACCATGCTGACTTTGAAATTTTCATGTCTCTCCGTAACCTTCTCAGAATTTTCGGAGAAATCCAAAGTAATATTATATATACACACACACAACTGCTAAAACAATACGTGTTAGCATTTAATATATATATAAGTAATGGTAAAGTACAAAGGACAGTATTGGACATGATCGTTTTAGTGTGTAAGATATATGTTGTTCAGAATAGTACAGTACCAGAATGCATAAAACAATATAGCTCTAATTGGAACATTTGTTTTTAATATATTTGACATTTTGAGGAGACTACCTGAGTTATATAACAGACTATAAAAACATCAGTTCTCAGGTGACTTGTTATAGAACAGCTCTTTATTAAATTCAGCTTTATCATATACAGTTTTTGAAGCAATAAGTGTATATGCGATTTGGCTCTCCCTGGAGCACTGCTCTCGCAACGAAATGAGTATGTTTATAATCTAATTCATAAAAAAAAAAACATTTTTAACATTATTAAAAGTACATACTGAGTGACTGAGACCGTATAAATCTTTTTCATGGAATATGTTTGTTGGTTCGCAGTTTTAACGTACATATTATTTACAAGATCTGAGGTGAACTATCTGTTGTTGCTTTCAGTATGGCTATAACGGTCATGCAGAATGATATTCAAATTCATATTAGACACGTTTAATTTTGAATAAAGCACATAATCAGTACCTGAGATTATCACTGTCATTAGTTAGTATGTTGTTGTTCTAGCCGCGACGTCGCGGAAATAGAAACCGTTTCTAAAATGAGAAATTTCGCGTCGTGGCTAGTTAGGACAGAAACTCCGATTAACATGGAAAAGATACCTTTTATCGCGTGTCGCGGCGCCGCGACGTCGCGGAAATAGAAACCGTTTCTAAAATTAAAAGAAATCTAAAAGCTAACAAAGTTAAATTGGGGACAGAATTTGACTCTGATTTAACAAGATAGACACGGTGTCAAAAATTGCTAAGGGACAAGGCCGAAGACCTTTTTGGATGCCCGTGGTCTTCGGGCCCTAGACAGCATCAATGACATTACTAAATGAATACTTCCAGAAGCCACTGTCTGTAAACACAATCCGCCATGCCATCTGAAGATGCCAACTAAAGCTCTATAATGCAAAAAGGAAGCCAATGTGTACTGAATTTCAAAGTGGAAAATGTCAAATGGATGACAAATTATTGTTGGAAATCACGGACGCCATGTCCTCCGGGCTAAAGAGGAGGGAAACCTTCCAGCGTGTTATCAGCGTTCAGTTCAAAAGCCAGCATCTGAGATGGTATGGGGGTGCATAAGTGCATACGGTATGGGCAGCTTGCATGTTTTGGAAGGCACTATGATTGCTGAAAGGTATATAATGGTTTTAGAGCAACATATGCTCCTCTCCAGATGACGTCTATTTCAGGGAAGGTGTATTTCAGAAGGACAATGTAAAACCACACACAGCTATTACAACAGCATGGCTTCGTAGTAGAAGAGTCCGGGTGCTGAATTGGCCTGCCAGCAGTCCAGATCTTTCACCTATAGAGAAAATTTGCACATCATTAAACAAAAAATACGTCAAAGACGACCACAAACTCTTCAGCAGCTGGAAACCTATATCAGGCAGAAATGGGACCAAATTCCAACAGCAAAACTCCAGAAACTCATAACCTCGATGCCCAGATGTCTTCAAACTGTTTTGAAAAAAAGAGGAGATGCTACACCATGGTAAACATGTCCCCGTCCCAACTATTTTGAGACCTGTAGCAGGCATCAAACTTGAAATGAGTTACTTTTGTGCATACAATTGTAACAATTTCTGTTTAATTTTCTTATGTTATCTATGTTCTATTGTGAATAAAATATTGGTTCATGTGATTTGAAATTCTTTTAGTTTTCATTTTATTCAAATTTAAAAACGTCCCAACATTTCCGGAATTCGGGTTGTACTTAGGCCCTGTTTTACTGGGTGGATGAATCTGATGGTTTGAGGTAGCCTATACTGGTGTACCCATGCCTACATGTGATTGACCCCCACCTAAAAATACCTAAATAACGACGGATATCCAAAAATGATGTCTTAAAAGCAGGTAGGTAACACATATATACTTTTCTGCAGACTTTAGTTCCAACCTTGCTTTAACACACCTGATTAGGTGTTTGATTGTGGTTGGAGCTGAACTCTGCAGGAGCAGAGTTGGAGACCTTTGGCACAAGCTCTGTTTCTGCTCCAGTAACTGTTATTTTATACCCCTCAACCCTCAGGCCACTTTACTGTGTTACGTATTAAAATGTCCTTTTTATTCTAATCAGTAGCAGTGCTTTCTAAACACCATAGTGTAATGCATTGTGTCATTTTATTTGCATGCATTTTGGTTCAAATAATCCAAATAAACAATCTCTTGAAAATGTGTCTGTTTTAAATGAGAGAAAAGGGAGTAAATCTGACCTTAAGTAACCAAGTAACTTACTTGCAAGTGTTCTTTAGCCATTTTAAATATTTCATGTTCCTTTGGAAGGTCAAATATTTCCATCACCTTTCCCCCTCTTTTCTCTCTCTCTCTCTCTTACTCTATTTCTCATATTTTTTCCGCTTTGTCCTTGTGCATGTCTTTAAAGGAACATCATAGCTTTTCTGTGCTGGAAAGAGAGAAAATATAGAGTGTATTGGCAGAGATAGACTTTATTATGTATCCGAAGAGATCACCTGTCTGTCCAAACTCATTAATTAATTAATTTAAATAGCACATATACAAGTACATATTAATTTGTTATTCAAATGTGATTCAAAATCATTTGTCATTTGTAATGTATTCATAGAGTAGGCTATCACTTGGTTAAAATCTGGCACTAAAAAGAACTAAGAGAGAAATGATGATGATGATTACATAAAGAGATCAAGGAGATTGAGAGGTTGTAAGTTCAGTGTTGCCAATAATGAGGACACTTTAAGAAAAAATCCACAGCATTTCATAACATTACTTGAATCAAACAATATGCCTCTGTGTTTGTGAGGTGTACTAAATTGCTTTAAATGTCAGTGCTAACACTCAGGGTGTGTTTAGAACATGTCCAAAGCTGTATTTCATTTAGGATGTTCAGTTAAATGTTTACATTTCTTTGAGAAATGCAGAAACCGGACAATTTTTAGAGGGAATTGGGTTGTACTGCAGTTTCTGAATGGCTGTATTGTTTGCTACGCCATATGCAGACTTCAAATCTTGTGTGATAAATTAAAAGGAACCATACATGTGTGGCTGGAAATAAGTATTCGGGTCATTCCTGTTATACAGTGACTTTTCTGTCTCTATGATTTACTTACTCATATTTTATCTAAAACAGTCACATATGTATAAGAAATTGCTTAAATTATACATATTAGGTCTACTTTATCACTTAAACAGAGATAATAGACATTACAAATATTATTTAGTTTTTTTACACACCTTTTTATTGATACATGCATTCAGTTTTATCATGTCCTCAGTGCAAAGTAATCAACTTCCACTAGAAATATAAACCATGAAATTATAAAAACCTCAAAATACTTTTTAATTATGTTATGGACTAGGCCAAACTTCATCTAATCATACGTATAAATCATATGAAACTATATATATATTTATTTTTTAAAAATTTTCTTCATTTACTGTGTCCCTAAAGTCATCTTCCACCCTGTTAGTATGTATTTCCTCGCCTTCCAAAATAGACTACAATTCCACTGAGATCATTTTCAGGAAGTGATATTGTTTATTTTTTCCACTGGAATTCAACTGTACAAATGGAGGTAAATGTCAACGCTCACTCCTACCTTTTTAAGTTTTTGAAATGTTCTCCTGCTTGTCACACTCTTAAAGTTCCACTATATTATGGAGAATGTTTGTCCGATCAAACCACATTTAAAAACATATCTGACATAGTTATAAAAGTTATGTTCATCTGTAGAAGGTTAGAGAGCTACATGTTGATCACTCAAAAAACTACAGCTAATTTAGCTCAAAACTTTCCGGTGGAAATTCTAATAGAATAAATAGTATTTATTGTATACTGCAAATTAATCTACCTCCATAAACTTTTGAGGGGTAATGTACATGAAAACAATTGTATATATGTACACCACCGCTCAAAAGTTTTAGATAAGCAAGAATTTTAATGTTTTTAAAAGAAGTCTCTTTTGCTTAAAATGTATTCAAATAGAAAACAGTTATTTTAAATTGTAAAAATGTTTAACAATATTACTGTTTTTGCTGTATTTTTGATCAAATAAATGAAGCAATGGTGAGCAGAAGAGACTTCTTCAAAAATAATTAAAATCACAATGGAATCAGGCCCAAGAAAAGACATCAGCTAGTATGCTGACAATCAGATAGTGTGCCTGATCAAAGAACTGCAGGCCCTCGATAAAAGGTCTTTAAAGGTAGACCAGGCAACTTGGAGGTACATAGAAGAACAAATGTAGCCAAATGTAACAAATATGTTCCTTCTTGAGATGGTTTTTTTTTTTTTTTGTTAATCAAAATGAATTACTGCATCTTTATTTTTATCAATAATAAATAAATAATAATTTCTTATGTCTGTCCTCTCTAATTTGTTATTATTTCTCTAGCCGCCTAAACAAAGATTTGTTTTGCCACTTGTCATCATGATTGATTGTTATAAGGAACCACATAGCTATTTTTGTGTCCCTCCCCCAAAGGAAATCTGGATTTAATTGTTTGTATTGTTTTGAAACAATATTAAGTAGGTGCAGTTCCACACATTACAAATGGCAAAAAATCTAGGACAATGATGGAAAGCTAATTTGATGTTAGAACCTGTTAACACTAGTGTTCCACCCTGAAAAAGTTCAACCTGCCACAGGCGCACATGACACAGTTTTACCTGCTGTTATTGAGTCGGTTCTGTGCTCTTCTATAACTGTATGGTTTGGGTCAGCCAGCAAATCAATATAAGAAGACTGCAGCGGACTGTTAGGACAGCAGAAAGGATCATTGGTGTGCACCTGCCCAGCCTTCAGGATTTGTACTACTCCAGAGTGAAGAAACGGGCAGTAACATCATCACAGACCCTCTCACCCTGGACACGAACTGTTTGCACTTCTCCCTTCAGCAGACGCTACAGATCTCTGTGCACTAGAACATCTAGGCATAAAAACAGTTTTTTCCCCTATGCCATCTCCAGCCTAAAGCACACAGGAATTATTACCTGTGTTCTGTAATTCTCTAACCCTAATTCTTGCCTGTAATTCATCCCCCATCTCTAATTATTTACTCTCTCTAGTACTATGTAAATATGTATGCATCATTTTTCTATACAGCTGTATATATAAGTAAATAAGGCACAAATCTGTACATAATCTTCTGTTCCAGATTCAACACATTATTATTATTGTTAAGGCTTATTTAAATGTTCTGTTCTCATGTCAGATATGTATGTTTATATGTATGTATGTATGCGTGTATGTACCAAGAGCTTCTTAAAACCACAACAAATTCCTCGTGTGTTGCACACACTTGGCGAATAAAGCTGATTCTGATTCTGATTCTGATTCTGTTATGCTCCGTTCCACCCTGTTAGACAAGTAATTTTAAATAAAATTAGAAAGCGACATTAAATGTTTGGCATACCTTTGTCTTATTTTGTGAGGTGAGTATTACCAGCATATATAGGTTTTTGAGAATTTTGTTTATATTATTTGTTATCCTATTGGCAAAAATGGGCACAAACAAGTACCTGTTCTTAATAATCAAGACATATTCTATTCATCAATGTCACTATTTTGTTAGAATGCTAAAAACATAAAAAACATGTAATTTTTTTTCCAAAAATTATGAAGCCAAAATGTTACCGAATACCAGGAATGACCCATTCATGAATGTAGTAAACAAAAACAAATGAGACTATCTGGGGTGTGATTTTCATTCACGTTTCATTCAGATTTATACACATAAAATTACCTTCCTTCCTTCTTAGCCCAAACCATATAAAAATGGAACTGTATTCAATGGAGCTTAGGTATGATTTACTGGAAATGGGTCTGACATGGGACACATGTGCTATCTAGTGGCTTCAGTTAGCAACTTCATTTGAGACGAATATTGAAAAGAGAACCTGGAACAACTAAGTTCTTTCTCCACCATTTTTCTTTCAGTTTTACAATGTGATGACTGATTGGCTAAATCTAAGCCTCCACCTGTACAGTTGGTCACAAACGCCATGACTAAAGTCCCTGAGAATTAACACCAAGTTCCATAATAGCCTAAACCAACGGCCTACTGAGAAAAACATTTGCAATGTCATCTGCTAACTGTGATGCTTGTTATGCTGTTGTCAATAATAAGCACAGTGAAGACCAAGAGAAGGGAGCATTATACCACAAGTGCAAAGAGGGATTCTGGACTTCCCAGACTAAGGCATACTTCCAGTGTTTTGTTATCTGTCCAACATCCAATGAACCTTGACCCTTCTACACGGACATAAAACAGCTCTAAAATAACTACAAACAGGATTGAAATGGTTTGCATCACCTAACATGAGCGATTTGTAAAGCATGTTAGCAGTTAGATTGATTTAAGATTCATGTGTTGATGTTGTAAGACTATTTACTTGTGAGAAATTAGAAATGTATGAGAAAGTATGAGTATGAGAAAGAGACTTATAGGAATGCTGTGTTTAAAGCAATTAGACAGGAATCCTTGAGACAGCTGATCCTAATTTTGACATGAGCATTGCTGGTGTCATTTCTGTGTCAACAAACTCTATTAAAGACAAATAGACTTCAAAAGGTTCAGTTATAAAAAGTGATTTAAAAGTAACAAGACGGACTGGAGACAAATGTTTTTATAGTAGCTTGTGGGCATAATTTGATTAATTACATACCGTTTCAGTCAAGTCAGTGCTAATTAATTAATTAATTCGAAATTAATGGAAAAAAAATAAAGTATAATGCTTAAAAAAGTTTAATGGTGCTCTTTGTCATTTGTCAGTTTTCAGAGGAGCATGAAAGACAGTCTGGCTTCAATTACCTCTTAGAGTTCTAGTAACTGATTGTACAGTAAAAAAACAACAACAAAAAAACAAATATATATATATATATGTTATTATTATTATTAATTTTTTTTGTGTTGTAAATAAAACAAATATTACTGGAATATGTTTTAAGAGAACATACAATTTCAGTCTTTGAGGGTTCCTGCATCCATTAGGGATTCCATTTAAGACGTTTGGCCACTTTTTGTGCAAATGGCTTTGCAGAGCCCAAAACACCAAACACCAAATTTAACAGCACATGTACACTGCCAGCTTAACTTGCACATGTAGAGTGACATACCTGACCAAAAAAAACACACACAAAAAAAAACATCTCAGACACAAATATGTACACGGGTGTTCGGTTACAGTACAGTACACTAATTTACACAATGACTTTGTCATCAACAGCAAGCTGTTTTCCATTTCGCACACATGAACATACAGGAAATAGTCAATTTGCTCTTGCATACATCTGTCTTATGTTGCAGTGAAGTCTTCATATCACTCCTTTCCCTTTACAGCATCAAATGTCATTAGCTGAAGCCTAGGCACTCTTCCATAGTGCTCTTGTCCCTTTGCTGTCCAACTGGGTTATTTTTAGCTCTGAAACAACTGGGCTCCTAAAAAAGGGTTAGAGGAACACTGCTATGTAAGGCATCCTGCCTGCTCTCTCCCATCCTATTACCAGCACAATCCACCAGTCACTCTTTGTCTGTGGTTAGGAGACAAGGCAGAGAGTCAAGGGTTTGCCTGAAGAAAGCTGAATTTTCAGAAGAAGGGTACGCAAATCCTCGGAAAGAACGGTGGAAGAAGGCCTGGGCGGTTGCCACTGTAATTATTTCTGTTATAAACTCTTGACTTATATTCCTATTTGTGACACTTCTAAACCAGAGTTTTCTTAAACCTAGTGGAGCTGCATGAAAGCTGCTTTCTGGAAAGGTCTTAAGTCACTAGTGTAGACGATGCAGACCACCTGGATCCTGCTGCTTGCCTCTCTGGGCCTCTCTACCCTGGCTGGTGCTCAGAAAGGCCTCGAATTCCCACGTTATGATGGCAAAGATCGTGTCCTGGACATAAATGAGAAGAACTACCACAAAGCCCTGAAAAAATACGACATGCTGTGCCTGTTCTACCATGCTCCTCTGCCAACTGCAAAAGAGCTGCAGAAACAGTTACAATTGACTGAATTAGTGCTAGAGGTAAGAGAGGACAAGAAAAGAGTGAATGTGTGGTATAAGATATAAGACTGAATGGACTTCAGAGAGTGTTATTTGGAGCAAAGCAACATGGAATTGCCAATAGACGTGCAGTAAATAATTTAAAAGATTTAGTATTTTTAAATTAAATATTAATGTAAATGGGTTACATGTATGAAATGTAATAATACAAATAAATGTAATATTATATAGATTCAAATAATTTTTTTATGTAATATCAGTGCAGCACATGTCTATCTTCACATCTCTTTTTCACTTAAGTATTTATCTGGATTAAAAAGTGGACATCATCTTTCACCATGTTAATCAGGCACTTGACGTTCAGCGCACCTGATAGCTTCTGAATGTGGGCTTGGGAAACTAGTCCAAGAGTATTGGCTTTTAAAATTCAGCCATTTATACTCCTTGCATCATGATGAAAGCAGAACACTGTGGGTATTTATGGAACGAGAACACTTCTAAAATGATTAAATAAATGTGGCCTCCTTAACTCTAAATTCATGGCTCACGGGTTCACTATCTAGACAACGATGCCAGTGTGACTCAGCGGTAATCCATGTACTTCTAATATTTTCTAAAACATACATAGCCATAGCCTACATATATGCATATACATAGTTTATATACATTTTGTTAGACTTTAATTTAATTTATTTTATTGTATTTTATTTGACATTTTCCTTGAGCTAATAGCAAATGAAAAATATGACCCCCCCCCCAAAAAAAAGTCTAAATAAAAAATGTACATATAAATACGTTACACTACTAATCAAGATTTTGTATTTTGTAAAAAATTTTCTCCATAGTTAGCTGCTCAAGTCTTGGAGGAAAAGGATATTGGCTTTGGAATGGTTGACTCCCAAAAAGATGCTAAGGTTGCCAAGAAACTAGGTGTGGTGAAAACTCATATGCAAAACTTTAAATACAAGATTCAAGATTTTTATTCGTCACATACACAATTATACAGAATATAACCAGCAGTGAAATGTAAGTCAGGTCCGATCCATGGACAGTGCAACTATATGTAACACAACACAAGATAATATACATAAATATAGGTATGAAAAATAAATAAAAAGAAGAATAAACAATACAAATTTTAATAAAATGTGCAGGACAGTATACTGTAGACTTAATAAATAATAATATAAGCAGGGATGTGCAAGAAGAATGTGCAAACAGGTTGTACAAGGTATTTACACAGCAGCAATATGGATGGTGGAAAATAATGAATATCTTAACAGTTTATGGGTGTGATATCTGAATGAGAAACATCATTTAAATATTTACTCAGTAATTTAGATGTAGAAATGCAGTGTAATTCATATTAAATTTACAGTAAAAACAGAAGATAGTCATTTAAACTGAATAACCTAAATTAAATAAATGTTTAACAATTATATTGCAATAAATATATTCATGGAGTTTATAGGTCCCATGATGTATTAAGATAAGCTGCCAAACATTTTAAACACTTTTCAGCCATCTATCCCAACAAATCTTCATTCCATCTCAATTTAACAGGTGTAACAAAAATGAATACCCTATATTACAACATCAATGTTTTTTGCACATTTTGCATAAACGGATGCTGATACACTGTACAGTAGACTATATGCTTCTACAGTATACTTTATTGCAATGATGAATGATGATAAATATGTTTATTTGGAAGGTCTGCATGAGGAAGGCAGCCTCTATGTCTTTAAGGAGGACCGCGTGATTGAATTTGATGGCCTGCTTGCTGCAGACACTCTTGTGGAATTCCTTTTGGATGTAAAGAATCTGTATTTATCATAAATCTAGACATCTCATTTTTTGTAGGGCTTTTATATGCAATTTTAACTCTGCCTACCTCTCTACCTCATGCTTCAGCTGTTGGAAGATCCGGTTGAGATCATTGACAATGCTTTGGAGTTACGAGCTTTTGACCGTATGGAAGAAGACATCAAACTCGTTGGTTTCTTCAAGAGTCCTGACTCTGAACGTAAGCATGTGTGTGTATGAGGACCAGTTACATCCTTCAGAGGTGGTTATCTGATCTCTGTACTTCGCAAACACATACCTCATAATATGCAAAACATTTAAACCATGCAATAAATGTTCACACATTCATTTTTAAATGTCTGTACATTCCTGTTTTTAAATGCACAAAGAAACCTCTTGAGCATTGTGGGCTACTACTCTTTCAAGCTATAGTTGACATTTAAAGGTCATTTATTTCAAGTCACCACTCTGGTAGGCTACACTGTCAAAAATAAAGGTCCCAGTTATGATCAAATGGGAATTTTTGATTCAGTTGTCTTTTAAAAAATAAACAAACAATTGCTAGCTTATTTTTTTCTCTTGTTTATTCAGATTATCTTTCTTTCCAAGAGGCAGCTGAACAGTTTCAGCCTTTTATCAAATTTTTTGCTACCTTTGAGAAATCTGTGAGTATTTTTTTATTCTAATCTCTGTTTATGTTTAGAATATCTTTAAGCCATCATTGTGCCAATATTTTCTTTTCGGGAGTGGATAATTCTTTACTGATGGCAAATGTGTTGCTTTAATTGTTGCGTTTCAGGTTGCAAAAGAGCTGACTCTGAAGATGAATGAGGTGGACTTCTATGAGCCCTTCATGGAGGAACCAGTGACCATTCCAGACAAACCACACTCAGAGGAAGAGCTGGTGGCCTTCATATCTGAACACAGGAGGTAATAAGTTAAAGCTAATCTAATTAAATTCTGAAGGATGGATAGACAGATATTTGATACTGATATCAAATTCATACCGATGATATCTATTGACCTCCACAGACCAACTCTAAGAAAGCTCAGGGCAGAAGATATGTTTGAGACCTGGGTGAGCAATATTTTTATATTGAAACTTTATGGAATTGTATGATTGTTATATTTTATATGACTATAATAATTTATTACATGGCTTTCTGGAAAACTATTTTGATTGTTCAGTTCCATTATCTGGTGGTCAGATACCTCCTAATATCATCCATGGCAGTGCTCAAAATCAGTCTGCTCAAACATTAACTTCAACAAGAGCTACATTCATGCCTCTCGTATCACACAGCAGACTCGCTGTCTTGTTTTTTTATAAACATGACTGGTGCCATCTTGCATCTCAGATATCGATTGGCATAAAATGACTCCAGAGGACTTCCCTATTAATATTATTATATTATATTATCATTGGAATGTTTATATTGTAATGGACTGTTTTTTGTCTAATAAGCGCCCGGTTTAAGATATCCAGTTATAAAATTATTGAAACGCAAATCAATATTTTATGTCCACATTGCCAGTGCACTCATTAATTGAGGGGCCATGTAATAAGTGGAACAGTGAAAAGTCAGCTTTACTGCAAAATAAAGCCCCGTTGCAGAGCAGAGAAATACCCGTGGATATCATAAAGCAATGACACACTGAAATAAAAGTTATCTTTTGCAGGAGGATGATTTGAATGGAATTCACATTGTAGCCTTTGCAGAAGAAGAGGACCCTGGTATGTACAATTTCAGGGCAACTCTTCATTCCTTATAAATCCAAATGATAGTCATTTAGTGTGAGCAGCATCAAAAGGACTTGACCTTGAATGTGGTTTTCAGATGGTTTTGAATTCTTGGAGATTTTGAAGGAGGTGGCCAGAGACAACACACAAAATCCAGACCTGAGTATTGTGTGGATTGATCCAGACAACTTCCCACTGGTGAATAATACAAGTCTGGATAGATGCATGACAATATTTTGAGTCAGTAATACTGTAATGTGATGACAAAAACTGGAAGTAAAATTCTTTCTTTAGTTGAACCCCTCTTTATATGCACATTTCCTTTCTTAGCTCATTCCTTACTGGGAGAAGACCTTCAAGGTTGACCTCTTCAGACCACAGATTGGTGTAGTTAATGTTACAGATGTAAGTATACGCTACTTTAATTTTTAAGCAGATCTGCTGAATTCATTATGAAAGCCCTCTTTCTCATGCTTGGATCATGGCCTCTATGACAGGCGGACAGTGTCTGGTTGGAGATGCCTGATGAGGATGAGCTGCCATCACCTGAAGAGCTGGAAAACTGGATAGAAGATGTGCTCTCTGGAACAGTGAATACAGAGGATGATGATGATGATGATGATGATGATGATGATGATGATGATGAGGATGATGATGACGACGACGATGATGACGACGATGATGACGAAGACGATGATGATGATGATGATGATGATGATGAATAATTCATTTACTGTGAACCTCAAACAAATCTGCCTGAAATAACTTTCTTTTACAGCAAAATCATTTTGTACATTTTGTGCACTACAGAGTTTTCTTAATGTTAAATTGAAATTATATAAGCTAAAGAAGTCTCTTATTTGTCTATTAATAAATATTAAATTATTTATTTTAATCACCTCTAAACTGGAAATAGGCTTGATATAGGGATTCAAATGAAATACTGCAGTGCAATTTTGTCACTGTCTCAATTATTACTCCCCTGTACACTTTCTACTGTAATCAATCACACAAGACAATAAAACTTTACAACAGGTTTAGGAAGCGTGTTCCTATTTAAACATGTAAGGCCTCATGGGCTTTCATATAAATATGGTTTGACACAAATCGGGTTAAACAGACTGCTCAGAAGCACACCACTCCCTGCAGAGCTTTGCAGTCCTGGACAGAGCAGTGCATACACACTGAGATATACTGAGTAAGTAGGCCTATGCTCTCTATGGTCACTGTACAGAAAGTTCTCTATCATAGGTTCACTCAACGCTGCGTAAGCTTTCACGCGTTGGGAACGCCCTCTGGGTGATATGATCTTTATATAATTTTCGTGGATTTCTCCATTTGCACTTCGGCGACTGCATCAGCGGAACCTTGTTCTACTCGCGGTGAAGTGCCATGGAGTATCGCCGTTGTCAACCGCCGTGTGCTCGCTTTATCGTGAGCGACGACCCGCAGAGTAAGTGTGTTAAATGTTTGGGGTTTTCGCATGCACGCGAGGTGGTTTACGGGACATCAAAATGCACATTTTGTGAAAATTTCTGTCTCAGATCTCTCCGCTCTAGGCTTGAGGTTTTTGATAGGGAGTCATCCGTTTTTTCCCCGTCGCGCCCCGGAGGCCTCCGTGGCCATCCGTGAGCCCGCGTCCTGGGGTTCGGATGTAGAGCTCAAGGCGATGGAGAGTGAGCAGACGGGCCTCCCCTTTTCTCTCCCTCTCTCACCTGAGCACGTGCGCACGAATTCTCCGGTTGAATTCGCGCACGATTATTTATATCCTAGCCCGGAGGCACGTGACACCGTCTCCTTTGGGCTAGATGATGTGTTGCTAACAGCAGCCTCCGACTCCGAGGATTTCGGGCCTGCTTTAGCCGATACTTTCCCGCCTAGCGGCCAGGAGGCGCGGCCTTCTGCAGCCTACTCCGAGCTCGTGGACGTGCTTTCCCGCGCCACTGAGAAGCTCTCCTTGGATTGGCCCGATGAGCCCCGCGAGTCTCAGTCGTCGAGGCTCGACGAGCGGTTCCTTAGCGGCCTTAACTCTAGGCCTGAACAGAGGAAGCTACCGTTTTTCAGTGATCTTCATTACGAAATCTCAAGATCCTGGAAACAGCCTTTTTCCTCCCGCCTTACTAACGCGGCAGCCGCTGACTTCACCAACCTGGTGGGTTCTGTGGAGCAGGGCTAAACCGCCATCCCGGTGGTCGAGGACACTCTAGCCTCCCACCTTTCACCTTCCTTGGCACCTTCTTGGAAGTCTCGCCCCCTCCTCCCGACTAAGCCATGCAGGACCACATCCGCCCTTATCGGAAAGTCCTACATTGTGGCTGGTCAAGCAGGCATGGTCCTCCACACTATGGCCATCCTCCAAGCCTACCAGGCTGATGTCCTCAAAGAAATGGACGAAGGGACTGATCTGACTTCGGAAGTGGTCAAGGAACTGCGCAGGGCCACTGACTTGGCTCTAAGAGCCACCAAGCACACTGCTCGTGCTGTTGGGCGTTCTATGGCTGGCTCGGTGGCTGCAGAGCGCCATTTTTTAGCATAACCTCACAGAAATTCGTGAGAAGGAGAATGTGTTCCTGCTGGACGCCCCCATTTCGCAATCTGGGCTATTTGGGGAGGCGGTTAGCTTGGTGGTTGAGAAATTCCGCTCCGCCAAAACGCAGTAGACTGCTCTTAAGCAGTTCATGCTTAGAAGGATGAGGGACCACTCCACTCCCTCTTCCTCCATGTACAGTATAGAGAGCACTCCTTACCTAGCAAGGAGCCTTCTGGTAGGAGCCGCGCCCCGGCACATCCTCCCCCGACCACGGTCTGGGGAGCCCGTAGCCGGCCATTTCCCCACCAACGACCACACAGGCGGGTTGACCTGAAGCGGCCCGACAGGCCTGCCGCTTCAGCTCCTCCGAGTCGTTTCTGACCCTCAGGTCGGGATGAGGAGAGCTTTTTCAGGCACGCTGAGAGGCGAGACCAGACCGCTAAAGTGTATCTGTCCGCCCCCAACCCGCTCTCCTCACTCAGATCGGTCATACCCACCCCTCAGGGTTCAGTGTGCAGAAAGAGTCCACCAGCATCACTTTTCTTTGGTCTGGCAGTTGGGGGACGCATCGGGCCTTCCCCTTCTACCATCCATCCCTTTGCCGCCAGCGGACTGCGTGATAGGAAACACACTCAGTTCTCTCCTACAGCGTACGGGCCCCGCGTCAGCCGCTTTTCAGTCCAGTGCTTCACTCTCCATCATCCCAAACAAGGACGCCGAGGGCTTTCCTTCGTGGTGGAGGACTTCACCTTCCCAGACCTTCTTGACACCACAAGTCAGGAATGTCTTCCTCAGCACGACATTCTGCTTCCTCTATCACATTTCCTTCACGAATGGGAGCGTCTACCAGGGGTATCGCTTTGGGTTCTCCGCACAGTTCAGTCCGGCTACACACTTCAGTTTGGGCGGAATCCCCCCCGCTTCGACGGGGTTCAGCTGACAGTAGTAAACAGCACCTCAAAGGCTTCTGTGCTACAGCAGGAACTTTCCTCCCTCCTACTAAAGGGAGCAATAGAGGAAGTACCTCAGTCGGACATCGAGCAAGGCTTTTTCAGCCGCTACTTCCTCGTACCAAAAAGAGACGGCGGCCTGAGACCCATTCTGGACCTGCGTTGCCTGAACCTCTCCCTTTACAAAGGGAAGTTCAAGATGCTGACGTTGAAGACGATCATGTCCCAGATTCAGGGAGGGGACTGGTTCGTTACTATCGACCTGAAGGATGCCTATTTTCACATCCAGGTCATCCGGCAGCACAGGAAGTTCCTTTGGTTTGCCTTTGGAGGGAAGGCTTACCAATACAAGGTCCATCCCTTTGGCCTGGCCTTGGCGCCGAGAACATTCACGAAGTGCATGGATGCTGCGCTGGCCCCTTTGAGGTTCCAGGGCATTCGCGTGCTGAATTACTTGGACGACTGGCTCATTCTGTCCCACTCCAGGGAGTTAGTGAGTCGTCACAGAGATATCGTCCTCCATCACATTCGTTCTCTTGGCCTCAGAATGAACACCAAGAAGAGAGTTCTCTTCCCCTCTCAGCGAACTGCGTTTTGGGGGTTCACTTGGATTCCATTCAGATGCAGGCCCATCTGGCTCCTGCCCGGATTTCCAATTTCGCAGCATGTCTGGCCCGCTTCAAGCTAGGCCATCATGTCTCAGTGAGTACTTGCCGCAGGTTGCTAGGCCTCATGGCAGCGGCCTCCCCTGTGCTGCCCCTAGGGTTGCTCCACATGAGGCCATTCCTTTGGTGGATGAAAGTGCTGAGGATCCACCCCATGGTACCAGCTACTCGCCTAATCAGGGTGTCGTGCAGTTGCTTTCGTGCCCTCTTAAAATGGCGAGACCCCACTTTTCTCCAGAGTCGAGTCAGAATGGGTGCGATTCACCGTCGCCATATGATTACGACGGACGCATCAATGACAGGCTGGGGCGCAGTCTTCGAGGGCAGACCGGCGCGTGGGGAATGGACAGGAGAGTTCCTTTCCTGGCACATAATCTGCCTGGAGCTCAGATCTGTCTTCCTGGCTTTGATTCATTTTCTCCCGTTCTTGGGAAGCATCATGTAATAGTCAGGACAGACAACATGGCGGTAGTGTCCCACATAAATTGTCAGGGGGGTTCACGGTCGCGCACCCTGGACAGACTTGCGCGCCGTCTTCTCCTTTGGTCCCAGGACAAGTTCCTTTCCTTAAGGGCAGTTCACGTTCCGGGAATCTTGAACCTCGCGGCCGACTTTCTGTCGAGACAGAAACTCAGGCCGGGAGAGTGGATGTTGAACCGTCAGACAGTAGCCCAGATTTGGGATCTGTTTGGCAAAGCGGAAGTGGACCTCTTTGCTTCACAGGAGTCGTCCCAATGCCTGCTTTGTTCTCTCTAAGTTCACCGGCAATTCTGGGCATAGATGCGTTCGCCCATCCGTGGCCGAACATGAGACTGTACACGTTTCCGCCAGTCAAGCTGATTCCGGCAGTTCTATGCAGGGTGAAGGTGAGCGGTGTCCGTCTCCTACTCATAGCCCCATTCTGGCCCTCCCAGACGTGGTTCTCAGAGCTGATTCCTCTTCTGTATTGGCCCCCTTGGGAGATTCCGATCAGGCGGGACCTGCTTTCTCAGCTTCAGGGCAGGATCTGGCATCCTCAGCCAGAGATCTGGAAGCTGTGGGTATGGCCTATACAGGGTCAAGGGCCTTGATGTCTAGACTGCCTGTCGAGGTTCAGGAGACCATCGCCAGTGCCAAAGAGCCCCTGCTACGAGGAAGCTGTATTCTTCCAAATGGGGTGTCTTTGAGTCTTGGTTTTTGGCTCGTGCAATACACCCAGTTAACTGCCCTGTCGGTCCAGTACTGGAGTTGTTGTCAGTTTCTCCTGCAAAAACGCAGGAGAAACTGACGCCCATTGCGGCTTGGAGAGAGCTTGATGAGATTCCCCTGGGAAGGCATCGGATGGTCTCTGCGTTTATGCGTGGTGTCAGGCGACTGAGACCAGTACGCCCTATTGCAGTTCCTTCTTGGGACCTGTCAGTCGTCCTCGAAGGTCTAGTGGCAGCCCCTTTTGAGCCCCTAGAGTCAGCTCCAGAACGGAAATGTAAATATAGTACAGTCAAAGTAACTGTGAAGCAGGATGACTACGTATGATCTCACAGGTCTTTAGCACAAATATAGCCCATTGAGGTTGAACAGGTTATGTCATTCCAGCAACCGTTAGCTGTTGGGTGGAAAAATTAAATAAGTTATTCTGATCATTATAGTGGTGTTAGAAAACTTGATATGAAATTATAGGATTGTAAATAATCATTGAAAGCAAAAACCACACAGCATTCTTACAGGTCCAGTTGATCTCTCCACAGTTCTCAGTATTCATATTGTTAGGTTCAGCGGAGCACCAGCTGGTGTAGTCATATGGAGTCCCATCACTCCACACCCACTGTCCTTCCTGAAGAGCAAAAACAGTTATTATAAGAGTGCACTCCTCCGACTCCATAAAAAGGTCATTTAGTTTCTTTATTAGAAACTTTAGAAATTGTAGTCTAGACAAGCATAAAAAGTCTCATTAGACCACACAATTTAACTTACTTGTACTCCATCGTGAACACCAAGCCAACAACGTGTGGAAGAAGAAGGCAACAGACTCAGCAGAAAATCCTTTTCCAGTTTATTGTGCACAGATGCGAGATTTGCATCCAGACTTAGGCAGCTTCTCTAATGAGATAGATTTTTTTAGAAAAAAATCATAAGATATTTTTTAAGACAAGTCATTTTTAAGTCATTTTCAAACAAAATATGTTGTACAGGAATTTCAACTTTAAAAAAAATACAATATTTTTTTAGAAAAAAGCATAAAATATTTTTTTTAATAAGTCTAATTTTTAAGTCATTTTCAAACAAAATATGTTGTAAAGGAATTTTAACTTTAAAAAATAAAATAAAATAATGCCTTGTTGTAACTAACACTTTACCTCTGCTATGATCCAGTTAGCTGTCTGAGGGAAGAACTTGTAGCATCGGACTCCAAAATTGATCCAACCAAAGGGGCATTTTTCATCTATATCAACTGTATACAGTACATAAATGATAATCTTGTAATATTCACACCATACTCTTATTATTATACAAATGGACAGAATAATGTATATTTCTATACCCCTCTCCACAAAATGTAAAATCTTTGGCAGAACAAGCTTTTAAAATGGAATAATGAGGATATATATAAATCAATATCTTAGTTACCATCTGCATTCCCCATGGAGAACACAATCAAAAGAAGCAGCAGACTTCTCAGCATTGACATGATGAACCTGGAAATTAATAAGCAGGAAAAGTTTACTGCCTGCACTCATATGCTGCACACTGTGGATTCTCAATGTATTTTAAAGACAAGTTTGTCTTTATAGGTTTCTGTGCTAAAAACTCACCTTGGTTTTCTGATAGTTGCTTTCAGAATCTCAGAGGAAGATTTTGTGAAGTTCCAGAAAGAGCCCTGCTTTTATACTTTACTTGATGTCAAGGTTGTATAAGTCACGAGGATGTAATTTTTTTTATTGTTTGATCTGTAGAGTTCTGTACACAATCCAAATACAAATACGGGAAAATGTGTTAAGATAAGCCTGTCAAAAAACACAATATTATCTTAATTAAATATTTATTTTATTTACAGTTGTTAAATATTAGTCATGAGGGAAATTCTCTCCCAGTACTTGTAAGAGGATATGAAAGACGAGGATATTTCTTTTTGCATATATATATAATTTATATTCCATTTCTTCTCTATACTGTATTCTGTAAAATTTTTGGAAACATCCAGTGCTCTTTTAATCGCATGACTCCTTTTAAGATTTTTGTTCAACCATATCTGCTTGTTAATTTGTGACATAATGAATACTGTTTCTAGCTCCAAGCTTGCATTCAGTTTCGGGTAAGAATACTATCTCAGCAGTCGTTCATGAGATCTTTCCATTTCCTTAAGATTAAAAACATTCACTCGTATAAATACAGTCTTTGGGATTGTGTAATTTATTTATCAATTCATCATCATAATGATTTTTAGTACTATTACAGCACACTGTAAAAGTATATTAGCACCACTTCTTGTTTGCCATTGGCATCTGATATAATGCTTGGACCCAGAAAACAATGACACGTGATGTCAGACAGAACAAGCACAGGTGATGGTGTAATAACTAATGATTCAAGAGCATGATGAAACGTCCCAAATAAGCAAGACAACGAGATAAGGCACCCAAACACTACCAGACAGGTGTGTTGACAACTTTACTTTGAAAAAAAAATTTTTTTTTTATTCATTATGTCTCTGTGGCAAAAATAAATCAAAATACACCTTGGATTTCAGATCATTGCAAGATTTTGTAAAGCCCCAGGAGCTTATAATTATTAAATACATAATAATAATAACAATAACAATAATAACAATACGACAAGGCAAGGCAAGTTTATTTATGGCAGCGGCTATTGCACTAAATGTAAATAGTGATTGATACTATTCACACTAAGTGCACATAGCAATAGATGCATTTTACACTGTGTAAATAGCAATTAGATTATATTTACACTAAGTACAAATAGCATATTTTCTTAGCAATAGATACTATTTACTCTAAGTGCAAACAGCAATATTTTTGATGATATGCCACTTACACTAAGTGCAAATAGCTATAGATTCTGTTTACAATGTTAAAACAGCAATATTTTCTGCTATTTATACTACTTATTGCAAATGGTAGCAATTATCTGCACCTCAGTATTGTTGTGCAAAAGGATTCTAGGAGAATAAGGAGCACTGTAGCGCCGACTATAACAGGGACTTTTATTATGAATAATATTATTATGTTTATATTCAGTGAGCATATCTGCAATGTATTTAGGTCCTAGGCCATTGAGTGATTTATAAACGAGTAAAAGTACTTTAAAATCAATCCTATATGTAACTTTTCTCCTTGTTTAACTGAAGAAAGTTCTGGCACATCCAACTGTTAATTTCATCAATGCGTTGTCAGAGGGAGTCAATGAGGCTATAATCGTTTGGAGATAAGGCTAGGTAAATCTGGGTGTCGTCTGCATAGATGTGACAGGCAATTTGGTTCTTTCTCATTATTTGACTTAGTGGGAGCATATACAGGCTAAACAAGAGCAGTGCAAGAATTGAGGCTTGTGGGACTCCGCATGTCATGGACGTCCACTGAGACTTATGTTCTCCTATACTCACATAATAACCTCTCCCTTCTAAGTATGACCTGAACCATTTGTGTACCATCCCAGAAAGCCCGACCCAGTTTTCCAGTCTCTCTAGAAGTATGTTCAAAATGAATGCGAATATCATTTATTATCTTAATGAGTGCTGTTTCTGTGCTGTGATACGCTCGGAAACCAGATTGAGTTTAAGTAGTTGTTCAGCTGATTAAAAACTACCTTTTCGATAATCTTACCTATGAAAGGAAGGGGCTTAACAACTTAAGAAGGGGCTTAACAACTGCAGTTTTTAGAGTGTTTGGAAAAGTCCCAGAAAGAAGTGAGGCGTTCACCACTTCTAAGAGATCTGCTTCTAAACAGTTAAGCACACTTTTGAAAATATACTATAAAGTATAAAATATACTATAAGATACTGTACTATTTCTTCCAAAATTTTGCTATCAATTGCTTCAAAAACAGACATACAGTAGTTACTCAATTGTTTTTGAAAATGTGGTCGAATCTGTGTGTGACCTCAGCAAAAGTTTGTGCCAATCGCCTTTCTGATATTATTGAACTTCTCAGAAAATAAGGAAGCAAACTCATTGCATTTGCTGCTGGAAAGCATTTAACAATAATAATAATAATAATAATAATAGTAAAAATAATAATTATAATTTTTTTTTTAAACAAAAACATCCTGTACCGTTCTTGTGACATTTACTTGATGTATAAAAGCAGGGCTCCTGCATGGGGCTTCACAAAATGTTCACTGAAATTTTGAAGGCAATGATATGAAATATAATTTACATATGATATGTATGAAATATAATTTTACATATAAGAAACTCAATGTATTTGGGTAAATTTTTAAATAGTCTATCTTCCCTTTGTGTGTGTGTATGTGTGTGTGTGTGTGTGTGTGTGTGTGTGTGTGTGTGTGTGTGTGTGTGTGTGTGTGTGTGTGTGTTTATCAGAATATATTTACAATGGTAAGGAAATGTTTAAACTAATTGTTGTGAAAAAGTTAAATAGGCAATAACAAAAATATTATGTTTTGTTATAATAAACCAGTTAAAGTTTGTTTCTGGTGTTTTTTTTTAAACTGGCAGCCCTTAAATGTCTGTTGTGTTAAATATTTCCCTCTAAAATAGTAAAACGGTCATATAACAACAAGGGTGAGGAAAACTACCCCTTTAGGTTTATATTAACAAGCTATTAAAAAGTTTTTCATTTTCCTGTAAATTAAAGGCAAATTATCTAAACTATCTGAGAAAAACTGTATGAAAATAGTGTTGTATTCCATATAGCTTCCATATTCCATTTTATATATACACATAAACATAATACATAAATAATCATGAAAACTAATGCTGTAAAAAAAAAGATATAATCTAAAAGCATATCTCTCTTCTGGGGTGTGGTCTGTTACAGTAGAAAGAAACAGATCTGAGAAAATGTGCTTGCCAAACACCAGCAAGACCAACAGAACTGTATTTATGCTAGCAGTGATCCATGACAATCTCTGATAATGGAGATAGTAATATTTGTCCAAGTCAACATTTAAAGACTATTTTCTTAATTTTAAAAGTTATTTAAATATTTGCAAAATGTGCTTGCACGCAAATCTTCTGGCCTCAATCCAAAGGTTTTTGCCAGCAATAAATTAAGATTTTGTGCAAATTCAATTTGAGGCTCAGGTGGTTTCAATAAGTATATATTTTTTAACAAAATACAAAATGGAAAAAGAAAAATATGCTCGTATAGGCCATTTGATTGAAAAGTTCAAAATCAAAAGAGTTTATTTCATGTTTCAAGTTTCAGAAACTTCCTCAGGTTAAACGTTTTATTTTGTTAATATTTGTTATCTGAAGAAAGACAAACATTACAGTTTTTCTTCATTGCTTAAACACATTTCTTGAAATTATGCCTCTTTTTTGTGAAACTCTAAAAACAAATCCATAACTTCTAACTAAATTTCCCAAACGTCCTATATTCAGGTTAAAATGAAGCTCGCCTCTCAAAATAACTCAATCTTGCTGAAAAAACTAACTTTGCTCTCAGACATTACACACAAACCCTCAAAAACACACACACACACACACACACACACACACACACAACACACACACTGATGAGATCAATTTAAAACAATACTACAACAACCGGTAATAAGTGTTGCTTGTGGTTCTCCCCAGGTGTTTTATTACTTAGTTTTTTTCTCGATTGCTAACACAATTCATGAAACAATTCACAATTTTCTCACAACTATAAACACCATCTCACAATTACACACCAACTTGTGCAAACTTCAAACTTACAGGTCAAAATCAAATACAGGTGCATCTCCATATTTTAGAATATTGAGGAAAAGTTAATTTATTTCAGTAATTCAACTCAAAATGTGAAACTCGTGTATTACAGTTTTTCTCGATTGCTAAGACACATTTCTTGAAAGCTGCTCTCCTTTTCTCTAAACTGTGAACACAAAACCCAATTTTCAAGCTACATTCACAAAACCTCAGACTCTTCTTGCAAAACCAAACTTTCACCTCAAAACAGTTCAATCTGTGCTCAAAACTGAACTATGTTGTCAAATCGTGCCCCGAGTCAATCAAAATTAAAAACACTACGGAACAGTCACTAAACACTACGTAGAAAAATAGAAAACACAATGCTCAGGACATGAAGCTGGAGAAATAAATGTTTATTGTTCACTGTAGGCTAAATGCATGTTGCAAAACAAAAAAAAACTGTGCATTTAGCACTTGTACAAAAAGACAAAACAGAAATCTTGTGCATTTACACGTAGCACTTGTAAAAACAAACAGAAATCTTATGCGTTTGCCACTTGTGTACAGTAAGCCCATGTAAAAATAAAGTACAAAAATATACAAATAAGTGCATTACTCAGCCACAGCATCATGTCTCCGTACTGGGTCAGGCCACAGGACTTCATCCACATCACAGGCCACATTTTGTCTGGCCAGGCAACGGGGGAAAAAACCCCTGGCATGCCGTATCCATGCCTCCACACCTATGTCACCACAGGCAAGTCCCATGGCTTGCAGGAGATTTACCCTGGTGTAAGGTTGGCGTTCATATACCTTCCACCGCCATGAGGAGAAGAATTCCTCAATGGGGTTTAGGAAAGGGGAGTACGGTGGAAGGCAAAGATTGATAAAACCTTGGTTCATATTGAACCACTCTCTAACCTGGAGGGCTCTGTGAAAACTCACATTGTCCCAAACAACAACATAGATGGGATGCTCATCCTGCTGCCCTAACAGAGCATCTCGCATGTGATTGAGGAAATTGAGGAGCTGGTGAGTGTTGTAGGGCCCCAGGTTGGCATGATGGTGGACAACCCCATGATTGCTGATGGCAGCACATAATGTGACATTGCCACCACGCTGCCCAGGTGACATTATGGCCAATCCACATGTATTCATGGGGGCATCCAGTTCTCCTAGGTCTCGTCCTCTGGTTTGGAGAGACCTTAAACACCAGATCCATGTACTTATAGTGGCTGGTCATTCACTCTTTGGTTATCTTTAGTGATCTGTAAGTATTTGAAACGTCAGTGAATATTGCTGCCACAAAAGTCTTAGGCCACTGATACAGTAAATCACTACTTTGAGTAATCAACATTGTGTCTGGATATATGCCAACCTGTACATACTGGAATCTTTGCTCTTTGACTCGGTCTGAGTTGTGATCAAAGGGCACTCTGTATAGCTGTTTCATGCGCAGTCTGTTGCGCTTGAGGACACGATCAACAGTAGAGAGGCTGACACTGTTGATACCCTCAAAATGTACATGGTCCTCAATGATCTTCTGCTGAATTTCACTCAGTTTAATGGCATTGTTCTCACGGACCATATCAACAATTAGGGTCTCTTGGTGTGGGGAGAACATACCTGTCCTCCCACCCCCATGTGGCAGTCTTTCAATTCTACAAAAAGAGAACATGGAGTTACAAAAAATATACATGGAATACTAGGCCTACAAACAGTTAGACCAACCCTCCATTACAATACTACAGTACATTGGTACAGTGATGTACTGAAACATATATTTACTTACAGTATACTGTGGTACAGTATATAGTATGTCATACAGTAATTGCTGTCAACATTTACATACTGTACTATAATGTCAAAAAAAGGTAATTACCTGTTCTCTTCTCTAAATCTTCGGATTATGGTGGACACAGTGAATCTACTGATGTTTGGTTGTACCCTTTGTCCAGCCTCCCTCATGCTCATACCATGGACAAGAACATGGTCAATCACAGTAGCTCTGATTTCATCAGATATTACTGTTCTTTGTCTTCGCTGACCACCTCAACCTCCTCTCACACGAACTCTTCCTCTCAGATTTCTATCCATTGTAGGGCCTCACAAACCAGTGCTCTCTGAACTGGCTTACTGTATATGTTCCCTCACATCATTAGCCACAAGTGTGATCAGTTTTGAGTTGTTGTGTTCAAGTGGTGACACCTGTGCTTTAATTGTGTTTGACTTTTGTCACCTGTGCTCACCATTATGCAGCACGGGTGCATCACAATGAAAATGTGTTGGCAAGTTGTGTCTAAACAGGTGAAAAGTGCTTATGGTTTTGCCAAAAGAGTGATTGATTCAATCAGTGGGTTCAGGCAACTGAGCATTTGGTTCAGACAATAGGGTTTAGTGTTTTAGCAATTGAGAAAAACTGTAAATAAATTAAATACACACAGACCGAAGTAGTTTAAGTCTTTGGTTCTTTTAATTGTGATGATTTTGGCTCACATTTAACAAAAACTCACCAATTCATAAGACAAAAAAAAAATAAAATCAACAAATACTTCATAAGACCAATAAAAAAATAGTTTTTAGTGAATTGTTGGCCTGTTGGAAAGTATGTTCATTTACTGTATATGTACTTAATACTTGGTAGGGGCTCCTTTTGCTTGAATTACTGCCTCAATGCGGCGTGGCATGAAGGTGATCAGTTTGTGGCACTGCTGAGGTGGTATGGAAGCCCAGGTTTCTTTGACAGTGGCCTTCAGCTCATCTGCATTTTTTGGTCTCTTGTTTCTCCTTTTCCTCTTGACAATGCTGGAAAATGAAATCAGCATCTTTAAAAAGCTAAACGGGTGCAGTGACGTTGGTTTTCAAAAAACACAATGGACCAACACCAGCAGATGACATTGCACCCCAAATCATCACAGACTGTGGAAACTTAACACTGGACTTCAAGCAACTTGGGCTATGAGTTTCTCCACCCTTCCTCCAGACTCTAGGACCTTGGATTCTAAATTAAATATAAAACTCGCTCTCATCTGAAAAGAGGACTTTGGACCACTGGGCAACAGTCCAGTTCTTCTTCTCCTTAGCCCAGGTAAGACGCCTCTGACGACAACTGTATAAATTCCTTGACACGTCTGTGTGTGGTGGCTCTTGATGCCTTGACCCCAGCCTCAGTCCATTCCTTGTGAAGTTCACCCAAATTATTGAATCGATTTTGCTTGACAATCCTCATAAGGCTGCGGTTCTCTCGGTTGGTTGTGCATCTTTTTCTTCCACACTTTTTCCTTCCACTCAACTTTCTGTTAACATGCTTGGATACAGCACTCTGTGAACAGCCAGCTTCTTTGGAAATGAATGTTTGTGGCTTACCCTCCTTGTGAAGGGTGTCAATGATTGTCTTCTGGACAACTGTCAGATCAGCAGTCTTCCCCATGATTGTGTAGCCTAGTGAACCAAACTGAGAGATCATTTTGAAGGCTCAGGAAACCTTTGCAGGTGTTTTGAGTTGATTATCTGATTGGCACATCACCATATTGTAATTTGTTGAGATAGTGAATTGGTGTGTTTTTGTTAAATGTGAGTCAAAATCATCACAATTAAAAGAACCAAAGACTTAAACTACTTCAGTCTGTGTGCATTGAATTTATTTAATACACGAGTTTCACAATTTGAGTTGAATTACTGAAATCAATTAACTTTTCCACGACATTCTGATTTATTGAGATGCACCTGTATACTGAACAAAATTATAAACGCAACACTTTTGTTTTTGCCCCCATTTTTCATGAGCTGAACTCAAAGATCTAAGACTTTTTCTATGTACACAAAAGGCCTATTTCTCTCAAACAAATCTGTCTAAATCTGGGACTTGCCGAGATAATCCATCCACCTCACAGGTGTGGCATGTCAAGATGCTGATTGGACAGCATAATTATTGCACAGGTGTGCCTTAGGCCGGCCACAATAAAAGGCAACTCTAAAATGTGCCGTTTTACTGTATTTTTTTGGGGGGGGGGGCAGTCAGTATCTGTAAATAAATAAATTAATAATTAGTAATATTTACTGTACATAGAATAATGAAAGTTGTCCCTTCTGAAGTACTGCTGCTGTGTACTGTAATTATATTGTATGTGTAAGTAGTATTGAAACCCTGTAGATGAGCCTGGATGTCAACTTCCCTCATGGCCAATTCATGCAGAAGAACATGGCCAACCATAATGATTTGTATTTCATCAGGAAAAAAATACCTTTGACCTCATTCCCTTCGTTTTTATTTTCCCCTCCAATTCCTCGTTGTCTTCCACTACCAGGATTCATTTTCCAAAACATATAACTCAACATCAAATCTCTGCAGTAAACTTCAGAATCTAGATATTTGGTACCACAGTGACATCTAGTGTCCCAGTGAAACATCACAATATTAGGATTTGTTCCAAAGGTAATTTAGTTGTTCCAAGAGGTCCTTGCTGCAGTATGTACCACGATGACATACTGGATCAGATCCATTACGCAGTGGATGTTTGACGCGCATGCGCTATGTACTACAAATAAATACACACAAGCCAAAGTTTTCTTGAAACAGAAAAGCCTAAAATGCCACTATATTACTATATGTTGCTTTTTTTAACTTTGGTTTTGTTACTTTCAGTTATTTATGTGTTATTTATTTTTGTTTATTGTTAAAAAAACGAGAAAATATAATTTCCTGTGTTAAAATGAAAACTTGAAATATTTTATAGCATACTTCAATAAATAAAGAAGATTCAATATACAAAAATTATGGTGGCTGAGAGAGCTCAACGCGCTACAAATAGAAAAAACACCTGCAAATTAAGAAAACAACTTTCGTCAATTTGACAACACACACGCTGCAAATGCTCACAACACAACCAAAAAAAGAAACGCGCTGCAAATAGCGCGTGGGACTTGTGGGACTCCTTATGTCATGGACGTCCACTTAGACTTATGCTCTCCTATACTCACATAATAACCTCTCCCTTCTAAGTATGAGCTGAACCATTTGTGTACCATCCCAGAAACGCCTGCATTTTTTTGTGAAAACTACCCCTTTAGGTTTATATTAACAAGCTATTAAAAAGTTTTTGATTTTCCTGTAAATTAAAGGCAAATTATCTAAACTATCTGAGAAAAACTGTATGAAAATAGTGTTGTATTCCATATAGCTTCCATATTCCATTTTATATATACACATAAACATGATACATAAATAATCATGAAAACTAATGCTGTAAAAAAAAAGATATAATCTAAAAGCATATCTCTCTTCTGGGGTGTTGTCTGTTTGTACAGTAGAAAGAAACAGATCTGAGAAAAGGTGCTTGCAAAAAACCAGCAAGACCAACAGAACTGTATTTATGCTAGCAGTGATCCATGACAATCTCTGATAATGGAGATAGTAATATTTGTCCAAGTCAACATTTAAAGACTATTTTCTTAATTTAAACAGTTATTTAAATATTTGCAAAATGTGCTTGCATGCAAATCTTCTGGCCTCAATCCAAAGGTTTTTGCCAGCAATAAATTAAGATTTTGTGAAAATTCAATTTGAGGCTCAGGTGGTTTCAATAAGTATATATTTTTAACAAAATACAAAATGGAAAAAGAAAAATATGCTCGTATAGGCCATTTGATTGAAAAGTTCAAGTTTCAGAAACTTCCTCAGGTTAAATGTTTTATTTTGTTAATATTTGTTATCTGAAGAAAGACAAACGTTACAGTTTTTATCGATTGCTTAAACACATTTCTTGAAATGATGCCTCTTTTTTGTGAAACTCTAAAAACAAATCCATAACTTCTAACTAAATTTCCCAAACGTCCTATATTCAGGTTAACATGAAGCTTGCCTCTCAAAATAACTCAATCTTGCTGAAAAACAAACTTTGTTCTCAGACATTACACACAAACCCTCAAAAACACACACACACACACACACACACACACACACACACACACACACACACACACACACACACACACACACACACACACACACATATTATAGAGCAGGACGTGACAGTAGCGTATCTAAGTGCCAACAAAGCCACCGACCCAAGCCTCGGCTGGTTAGATGTCAGCCTTATAGTGTTGGAGCGCCACCTCTGGCTCACGATGATGGAGATGAAAGAGACGGACAAAGTTCCCTTCCTCGACACTCCGATCTCGTCAGGCAGCCTGTTTGGACCAGCTGTAGAGGGCTTTGCTGAACGTTTCATGGAGGCTCAGAAGTCGTCTCAGGAAATGCGACAATTCCTCCCTAAATGCACCAGCTCTTCCTCTGCTTCCAGTCGCCCCAGACCTGCGCCGACTCAGCAGACAGCTAAACCAATGCCAACCACCCTGGAGCCCCGACCTCGGAAGATCGGCGAGATAGAGGGCGCTCACGCTCGGCACAACGCTACCCTTTCCTGAAGCGCCAAGGCGCTCGCCTTGGATCTGGCGCCTCGATATCCTCCTGAACAGCCGGCAGAAAGAGGAGGGGCCCGAGTCTCGCTACGCTAGCGCTGGGCGCAGAGCGCTGGGCGCAGACAAAGTGTGTTCATGGATCCTCACAGGCACACTATAGCGCCCCGGTGTCCGACCGCTGTGATAGTGGACAAAATAAAACACATACATTTTCAAAAAGAGAGCTAAAATCTTTTTCTGCCTACCATAAGCGTCCTGCCCTTATGCAGCCAGTCTGCACAGCCGTTTCAACCCCTTGCCACGCGGGCCGAGGCCTGGCAGGCCATCCCCGGTGTGTCAATGTGGGTAATGACTACGGTAAGAAGAGGTTATACACTCCAATTTGCTTGAATACCACCACGCTTCCACGGTGTGCTTGCCACCACAGTGCGCAGCGAGAACGCTCAGGTCCTCCACGCAGAGGTGATGAATCTGTTGGAAAAAGGAGCCATAGAAATCGTTCCTCCAGCCCAGAGCGAGTCAGGCTTTTACAGCCGCTACTTCCTTGTCCCCAAAAAAGATGGCGGCCTGCGACCTATTCTAGATTTCAGACTCCTGAATTACGCCCTGATGAAAAGGTCATTCAGGATAATCACTTTGAAACAGATCCTCCCGCAAATATGCCCAGGGGACTCGTTCATGTCGTTGGATCTGAAAAACACGTACTTTCACATCCAGGTAGCCCCCCATCACAGACGATTCTTGAGATTCACATTCGAAGGGGTGGCATATCAATACAAGGTCTTGCCATTTGGGCTATCCCGGGCTCTCCGCACTTTTACACGATGCATATATGCGGCTCTCTTCCCTCTGCAACAGAGGGGAATCTGCATACTCAACTACCTCGACGACTGACTCATTCTGGCCCAGTCGCAGGCGGTTTTAACATCGCACAAGACACTCCTCCTCAGCCACTTAGATTTCCTGGGGCTCAACTTTGCCAAGAGCATGCTGTCACCAAGCCAACGGGTTTTGTTCCTGGGTACAGTTATCGACTGATGACAGCAACTGTCTCAGCGGAGCGAGCCATGACAATTCAGCGCCATGTGGCCTCCTTCAAGGAAGGTACCGCCCGTCCGCTCAAAGCTTTCTAGAGAATGCTGGGCCTTATGGCAGCGGCTTCGCCGGTACTTCAGTTGGGTCTGCTTCACATGCGACCCATCCAGTTCTGGCTGAAGCAGTGGGTTCCATCCACGGCCTGGCATCATGGACGGCACCGCGTAACGGCGACTCGGGCCTGTGTATCAGCCCTGGCCCGTTGGAGGGACCCCTTCTGGCTAAAGCAAGGTGTGATCCTAGACACGGCGCACAAAAGGAAGGTTGTCACGACAGACGCTTCCAACAAGGGTTGGGGAGCGCTGTGCGAGGGCAAACCGACCTTCGGCCTATGGTCGAGTAGACGTCTTTGCCTCCAAAGACAACTCTCACTGCTCAATCTTTTTTACAAGGAGCACGGATGCCCTGGCACACGAATGGCCCAGCCTTCCGCTCTATACTTTTCCCTCAGTCGCTCTGCTACCGCAGGTACTCAGGCGAGTCAGGGAACAACGGCACAAGCTGATTCTAAAAGCCCCCCCTCTGGAGGAACCAACCGTGGGTGTCGGAGTTATTCCAGCTGCTGAAAGCAACTTCAGGGCCGATCCCCTTGAGACGGGACATCCTCTCTCAAGCAAACGGCACGATATGGCATCCATGGCCCGAGTTATGGGCCCTGCATGTGTAGCCGCTCGATGGGAGCCTTTCGTCCTCTCAGAGCGTGTCCTAAACACTATGGCAGAAGCTAGAGCCCGTCTACCAGTCGCCTCTACACTCTAAAAAATGGGGCATTTTCTCGACTTGGTGTCAAGACCGCGACTTAGACCCGGTCACCTCCGATGTGTCAGTGGTTCTTTCATTTCTGCAAGAGATGCTGGATAAACAGCATTCCTCATCCACCATCAAGGTTTATGCGGCAGCCATAGCGGCTTTCCATGCCCCTATAGCTGGCTGATCGGTGGGCAGAAATAGTGCGGTAACTCAATTTTTACGAGGCGCCAGGAGAATGAATCCCCCGCGTCCTCGTACAGTTCCACCTTGGGACTTACCAACCATACAAAGGGCCTTAAAAGGGCCATCGTTTGAACCATTGCAATCCTTGAGCCTCAGTGTACTCCCGTTGAAAACCGCCCTGCTGTTAGCACTGGCGTCGGTCAAGTGAGTAGGAGACCTGCAGGCCCTTTCTGTCAACACTGTTTGCCTGGAATTCGGGCCCAACGACTCTAAGGTCGTCCTGAAACCAAGGCTGAGTTATTTACCAGAGCCCAGGTTATAACGCTTTCCGCGTTTTTACCCCCAACGGGCAGCCAAGAGTCCCTGCTCTGCCCGCCAGGGCCCTGAGAATATTCATTGAGCGTTCATACAGAAAGTCAGAACAGCTTTTTGTTTGCTTCGGTAACCGCGCTAAAGGTGGCCCTGTTACGAAGCAGAGAATTTCTAGGTGGTTAGTGGATGCTAACACATTAGCGTACTCCTCCTCGTGGTTGCTCATTCCACCAGAGGCATCACCTCGTTTTGGGCATGGTCCAGCGGGGTGTCCATTTCAGATACGATGGCAGGCGGCGAGTTATATAGCCAGACGCCCATCCCATTTTGGCGGGCTATGGTGGGCTGCATAGCCATAAGCTCGCTCGCCACCGCCGTGGATTGGTTCGTTTCTTTCACCTTACACGAACAAATCACGTGCAGTTATAACTACGTGATTGAAAAGGCTTCAGTGAAGGGGAAAAAAGGGATTTTCCCATACTTACAGTACTCGTTTCCATATCTCAGGGAACCGAGGTTACAAAAGTAACCGAGTACGTTTCGACACGGTGTCGAGATCCCGAAGCGCAGATGTTTCGAAACACTGCTCCGAAGCATAATTCGAAACACCCATGTCATGTGACTAAGGCGATTCGAAGCAGAGTGTCACAAATGTTTCGAGACGTGGCATACCTTTCAATTCTGCATTTGATTGACAGGGTCGGAAACAAATCACACAGTTGCACATCTGTGCAGTGCATAAGGAGTCAGAAGTTTCAATGCTCATTTTTGAAGTTTTATGGTTGCTCTGGCCTGAACCTCAGGAACAACAGTAGATGGGATTTGTTGGTAAGGAGAAACTTTATGGACCAGTGGAAATGTCTCTTGCCTGTGTAATCTGTAATACTGAGGATCGATCCAACAAACTCTAATGTGTTGGAGCTTTTTGGAGTTAGTTGGAGTTGGATCAGTGCAGTGTTGGGTGTAATGTGTTAATGTAATTAAATTACTTATCCACCGCAAAAGTAAAGTGAGGGATTACTGTTCATTTTTAGGTAATTTAATTACAGTTACTTATAAAGTACTTGCGTTACATACAGTACAAAATTTCAACAGTTCTAAAATCAATTTTGAATTTGAAATCTAAATTTACAGTCTAAAGATAAAATTGAATGCAGCGGCTTTAACCCTTCTTGCACCGGCTCGTTCCCTTTCAGATTTCCCTGATTCACAGAGAAACCTTAAATACTCAGATACATAAGACTAAAATCAATAGAATCTAAAAAGCTTGAAGTTTCTACTTTTAAATGACCTAATTCAAATCAAAAACTAATATTTCTGATTATGTAATCCATATGAAAGCGAGGTACAGTCTTTCCCTTATCTAAAAGCTTGAAATTTCTACTTTTAAATGAACGAATTCAAATCAAAAACGAATATCTATGTGTGTGTGTACTGGGCTACTTTTTAACTACTATCAGTGTGTTGTTATGAAATAAGTTGTGCAAGACAATTTTGGAGGCAGAGACAGATTGTGGGGGCACTAATAGGGAAAAACTTAAACTGCTGAAATAAAGAGTTTTAAAGGGTTAGTGATGGAAAACTTGCAGGTCAATGGCATCAGTGTTTAAGTTTGGTAAACACTTGTACACTGACGCATATAATACTACCTGCCTGACATTGGCATGTGTTATTCAGGTGTCAAAGTTGTGCAGAATTGAAGGAAGGAACCTCAAAGACAGTGCCAGAAGGATGCTGAACAGGTAAAGCCTTCAAAATGTGCCACATCAATTAAACATTGTGGTGTCGAGACTCAATAAGTTACAAAGCAAATCAGAACCTTTACTAGTCATTTTGAAATGTCAAACTTTAGGGTTTAGGGTTTTAGGGTTTAAACAAATACCCTTAGTATGCATCCAAGCAAAAGAGAATGACTCCCTGTCACAATTACTGTAATTAAAGTAAAAATGGTCAAAAAAGCTTTTCTTACGCTATTTTTTTTGTCTTCTTTGGCAGATGCTGTGAAGACCAACTTCCCTGCAGCAATAGAGTTGGAAGCATTTTAAACAAGAAATTAAACCAATAATGAATAATTTCCTTTAAGTTCACTGTTGGTTGTTTTATTTGTAGTAAACCAAAAAAACAACAAAAGGGGTCGTCTTTTTCTTTATTGTAATTTATCCGTAATGTTTAAATGTCAATCATTGATTGACAATCATTTAACAAAAAAATTACAATAGGCAAGTAAGAAATGAAATTCATACTTTGGTGAGAATAATTGGGCAGCTCAATTATTAATCAGAAATCACCATGCCATGCACATTATTTTAGCCAAATCTAAATCCATTTCAATGCGAGTCAACTGTTCAAAATGTTATATTTTTATATCCACAGTGGAAATTATGGTGATTACAAAAATAAAACATAAATGCACATGCAGAGGTTTTACACAAAATGATTGTAAACTACATACACTAATACATATATCCATACCGCACATTTTTAATACATGAAATATTCCATATATATATATATATATATAACACACACACACACACACACACACACACACACACACACACACACACACACACACACACACACACACACACACACACACCACACACACACACACACACACACACACACACACACACACACACACACACACACACACACACACACACACACACACACACACACACACACACACATATATATATACATACAGATATATGGGTAACTCAAGAACATTAGAAATTCCAGTTTGAAAGTGACTAAGAATTCACCACGAATCATAACGTGTTCTTGCTGAACATTTGATGCAAGAAATACCAATACCTTTGTACAACGTGAAGTGTTATACAGTCAAAAAATTGATACAATATGATCTTTGACAAGTCTTACCAGAAAACAGTTCCAATATTTATTACACTAAAAGGCAAAATACAGAAAGTTATAGTTTAAATGCGAAATCTGGTTTATATTAAATGTTTTTGTCTAAAGAAATTTTATAATTTTTTTATTTTATTTTGCTATGTCTTCCAAAGGCTTTGCATTACATTGACACAATGCAGCAAAGCACAGAGTCTGTTTCAAAGGGACTTTACACTGAACTTTCAGTTTAACAGATGAAAAACTTATTGTGCCTCTATTGTTCAGTTTGGGTTATGCTCAAAGGATCTGCAGAGTTTCTCTCTATTGATACAAACTACTTAAGTAAAATAAATCTGCAATATTTCACCTTTATAAACGTAACACTAATAAATCATTTTTGCAGCAGGCTTGTGGCTTGTTATGGCATAAATTGTTGTTAATTCCTGACAAACTGAATGGAATGGATTTGTATGATCAGATAGGACAGAACTGACAATACGCAATGGGAAAATAGATGCTGTAACATAGCTAGAAAATGTAGAAATAATATAAAACATATTTCTTTATCATTAAATACAAAAACAAATCCATATATTAACCTAAGTGGAAAACTTCACTAAAGCAGTAAAAAAGGTATTCGGATTCTCCCTCAAGGTTTTATTCGTCACATACTCAATTATACAGATTATAATCATTACAACCCCCCCCCCTATTTTTGCTTCATAAGCAAAAAATGTCAAGCTTGGACAAAAACGCAGTCAATAGAAAAGGTTTATAAATGTGTTAAGTAGCACTAATGGGCTTGTATTTTACAAACACAAATCGCTGTTTTAATGATGATGCACACACACTTAAAAAATTTAAACGTAAAAATACCTTCTTCACAATTTAATTACCACATAAAAAACGAGGCAAACTACAAATCACAATTTATTAATCACAAAGGAACAGCTGTTTTTTTTCTCAATGTATTACCCTTTTTTCCCCAAACATACAAAAATGGTAAAAAATAAAAAAAAATACAACAGGCTAAAAATGATCATGTATGTTTGGCTTTTATACCACTGTTATGGTTAAATCTAACCCTCTAACCAATGTTTCTGGCCTTACTAGATCATAGAGAATTCCAGCTCTGATGCTGGGGAAAAATGTCTCACAAACATAGATATCCTAAACAATATCTAATTGTAAAACCTTTACCCATGATGCCTCAGTCCGATGCTTATCACAGCCAATAATTCGCATTTGCTCTATGCAGAAAGAAACATACAGACAAGCAGCACAGACTCACAATCACACCAGTCAGCACTAGGTAATCGGATACATACAGTACATGTATACATTTTTTTTTTGTTTTTTTCCCCTTCTGTTGTTGGTAAAAACAAATATTGTATCAAAATACATCCATTATGTAAAATGGCATTTATAAACTGTGAAAAAGTGAAAAAAATTCAAACAAAATAGTACTAGTCCAAAATGTACATGCGTAGGAAAACCAAACAGACAAAAGCAACCGAATCCATCAGACGGAGGTCTCGGACTGTAGTTGTAGTACAAACTTGTGGGACTTGGGGTGGACGTACTCCTCACTGAGTTTGAGGTGAGGGATAGCTTTGCTGGTGACCACTAAGCTGAAGTCAGATGATTTGAGCTGGAATTCAGAGCCGTGACGGAGGGGACTGGTGACCGACGCTTCGCTGATCAGCGTCCACTGCCGGGTCTGCCAGCACTCCCTCATATACTGCAGTGTGGGCCCAGCCATCAGATAACTCTCCAGAAATGCCTAGCAGGGAACAACAGTATCCATATCTGTTCACTGAGGTCTTAGTGAGACAGAAGCTGTATCCAAAATACTGTGTCACATCATAATATCACAATGTCTTCATTCCGGTCCCCCGACTAATTTCCTCTATTTCTGTCACCTGATGGAGTTCGGGTTCCTTGCAACTGCTGCCTTTTGGCTTGCTAAGTTGGGGTCGGAAAGACACTTAACTTTGAAAAAACGTATCAGGATGACTGCACAGATACAAAACTCGAACTAAATTAAGCGTGATGATAACACTATTGTCTTCTTTAGAGTTGCATCTGGCAAAATTGACACTTACAAAACTGAATTAAATCAACACTGACTCAAGTTGAATAACAACATTCCTGCTCATAGCTTAATTTGACATTTCTAAATTGATTAACTTTACACTGTTATTGATCTGAACTGAATCATAACTGAATTGACTTGAGCTAAATAATAATAATTTATTTGTAATAATAATTTTGAGCAGTTTTACAATCTCTATAATTGAGTTTCAATGACTGATTCTGTTATTTCCCTGTTTATTACCTGCTTTGACTATCTCTATTGTATACAGAAGATGCATAATAGCCTAAATACTATCTTTAAGGTATTATGTTTGCTTTGAAACTTCCTTTGTGACTGTTGAAATACGGGATAATATATTATCCACTGAATGCGCACTCCAGAATCTCACAAGTAGTCGGTCGTCCAGGTTCTTTACGCCTACTGTTTTACAATACTATGAATTCAGACATACTACTCTTTGCATACTACTTTTTTCATTTATCACCTCAACAGTCACAACATCATCAATAACAGTACGATTTTGTAAGCTTTCAAATTTGATTTTCACTGTCAGATTGTAAAACATTCTATTTGAAAATATAGTAAATTAGTGAATTTTAAAGTTTAAATGGGTTGTTCTGAAAATAAACAATCTGCAGCTTAGTTATTTGCATACAACTGCTCTCAAAAATATAATTACATTTAATTTCAAATGTCATTCCTCATTGGAGTCTTTTGTAAATATTTTGTTTATTTGTGAGGTTAACATTTAGTGGTACAACACACTTGTATTTAGTAGTGTTTATGCTGATGTTATAACCTGAAGTCATTACCGTCTTGCCCATTTACACAGAGGTCAATGACTTCAAATCAATACATGTAATGTTAATCCCTCCCGCTAATATCAGTTGTGTGCCAGTGCTCATGCAATCAAAAAATATTTAGGCTTAAATTTAAGATGCATATTTGTCAGTCATAAAAAAATGAAACGGGTAAAAAAAATCTGCTTTCAAAAATCATTGCATATTTACTATTAACTATTTTCATCCATTTAATTTGATTTAAATGATCAGATTTTCAAAATGAATTGCTTAGGATCAGTGTCATTCTGTTATGAAAACAATTAAACATATTCAGTTAAAAATTATTATCATGGTTGAAATATGTCTAGCAATATTTGATTAGTTATTAATATGGGATTGAAACCAATAGGATTTATTGATGTTCAATATATAAACCTGGTTATCGTGTATTTAAAACAAATTCAGTTTATTAGTACTTTTACAGAAATCTGTTTAATTTATGTATGACAAATATGCATCATATTTTGTTTATTGGTTTATATTAAAACTCTGTAATCCAAATGGATGTAAATTGTATATACAGTTACAATCCTTAAATGTATTTTTTGAGTGTGACTCCTGTTATGGGAGCTTGAATCATATATATTTGAGGACATTTTTGATAGTGTCAATTAGGAGAAATTGAGATTCATGCCACACACACTTAGTGTCAGTGTTTGTCTCACCTTTGGAGTCATGTTGTTTGTAATGCAGAATGCCAGGTGGGCCTGAATGCTGTCCATGCTGTGGCAGTGCTGCTGACGGGTGGTGCGCAGGTATTTCTGCAGTGCTCGAGCCATGGAGGGGAAGATGGCCTGCGCTGCCTCACGTGGATCCATCTCATCTCCCGGCGGCTTCTTTTTCTCCTCCTCCTGCAGCCGTCTTACGTGTGTGAACGCCTCCTCTACTGCCACCACCAGCCTAGAATGAGAAAATCTTGCATATGAAGCTGCAGTAGTTTTCACTATTATTTAATTTAACTGCATGCTCTGTATCATATACTTGTACACATAACTATGTCCCTCTGTAGCTTCTCTTACCGTGATCTGCGCTTTCGGACTCTTCTATCATGCTCTGCTTCCTCGTAGTACAGCTCATTGTGGCTGGTGTCTCTCTGTCGGGCGGCAGCTGCTATTTTAGCCCGAGACTGAGCAGTTGGAGCATCGCAACCAGCACCTGGAAAGAGAAAGATTAGCATTATGGGATGGAACAAATGCCATTCAACAATTAATACAAAAATAAAATAAAACTCTAGAAAGAGTCACCTTGACATTGTTCTATACAAGACAGATACCCTTGCAGATTATCATGTAAATGTGTAATTCAACAGCAGTCATAATAACGATTTATGACTATCAATAATTAATATAATTCACTGTTTTTAAAAAATTATCAGTTTATTTCTTCTCAGGCAGGTCATATACACTACCGTTCATGAGTTTGGGTTGTGTAAGAGTTTTTTCTTTAAAATAAATTAATACTTTTATTCAAAAAGGATGTATTTAATAGATCATTAATTCAAATCCATCCATTCATTCATCCATTCATATCTTACAAAATATAAATATTGCAAATAAATGCTGTTCTTTTGAACTTTGTATGCATTAAAGAATCCCCTCAATAATTATCATGGTTTCCACAAACCAGCTGCTGTTAAGCAGCTGCTGCTGTTTTCAACATTTGTAATAGTAAGGAAATGCTTCTTGAGCCCCAAATCAAAATATTAGAATGATTTCTGAAAGATCATGTGACACTGGTGACTATAATGGCTGCTTAAAATTCAGCTTTGCCATCACAGGAATAAATTACAGTTGCTTTAAATTACAATAACATTTCACAACATTACTATATTTTTGATCAAATTAATGCAGCCTTGGTGAGCATTAGATAGTTCTTTTAAAACATTTTAAAAAGCTTACCAAACCCCAAACTTTAGAACAGCATATATCAACTGCAAAAAAAGATCACTGGCAGCCAAGAACATATTCATGTGGAATCGGGCTATGATGATCACACGTAATGCATATTAGCTCTGTGCGCATAGTAATGTGGTGAAAAGAATCATTTATGCATATTTATCCATATTCAGGTCACAGATATAATTAATAATGCATAACAAGGGCAGCATAACTCTCCTTGGTAGCAGGGCAGGTCTGTGGTCTCTTCACTAGCTCACTGAATCACCTCCAAACATCATATACTGAAAATGGACCAGCGAATCTTGAAACCATCCTTTCCTCACTTGTTATTTGTGAGTAATATTACAAAGACAAAAAATGCACAAACACATAAAAATGGGGAAAATGATTTTACATACAGACAATATCATGTAGTTGAGTGTAGACTATTTCAGAGCGCTTTGAAACCTGGAAAAAAGATGTGGAATTTTTGGGGGAGGATTTTCTTCCTATTGATGCATTATTAATACTCTGACAATCCGTGCAAAGCACAAAGAGCTACACACTGCTGATTTTAATATACATGCACTCTCTCTCTCTCTCTCTCACACACTCTCACTCTCACACACACACACACACACACACACACACACACTCACACACACACACACACACACACACACACACACACACACACACACACACACACACACACACACACACACACACACACACACACACACACACACACACACACACACACACACACACACACACACACACACACACACACACACACACACACACACACACACACACACACACACACACACACACACACACACACACACACACACACACTGGCCTGGTTCGAGGTTCGATAGCCACAGGCATGAAGGAAGCATTCTTGATCCCAAGTATTCATCCCTGCATCACAGTATATGTACATTTCTTGTGCTGACAGCACATCATAAATGTCAAACAAAGAGAGGGAGAGATACTGTGTTTTTGAGATCTGGGGTGAGTACGAATGATTTACTTTTTTGACAGATTTGTAGAGCATAGTGAGTGCAGAGATGAGTGCCGTCTTCATGGCAGTCAAGACATGTAGATGGATTTCTTGATGCAAATCGTTTTTTAGATGAGTCTGTGACCTTGTGCACAGTGTACAATGACTGCATGCACAAGCAACTAACCAAGACATGTGGAGCACTCAACAATTCAGTGTCTCAGTGAAAGGATTTCTGAATGCATTACACAGTCTGAACTTACAATCGAAAAGATAGCTTTTCAGTTTGGCTTTAAACTCTGCAGAAAGAAACATTACAGAAACTTTATTAGATGTTGGTGGCGACTGATTGACACGGTTGCTGCATTAAAAGTGTGCATGATTGTTTGTTTTGGTATGTCTACACACATTTAATAACTTCAGGACAATATTACTTCACAGCGTAAGAGACTTGATGTATTAAGTTGAATAAACCAACTGTAGGATTTTATCCTCATCCCAAGTATCACTTTTTTCAACTTGTCTCAGAGGTTTCTATTAAAATTCCTCACGAGGAATACAAATAAAAACAAATGAGACAATTGGTTGTATATAGGGGAGAAGAGCAGGATTGGTCAAATACTAAAATAATTTACTTGAAATATATAAATAAAAACTAAACATTTGTCAAAATATATCAAAATATATTTTTGATATAATGCTCTATGTAAATTGATATACATAATAATAGGTTATACATAATTATAGGTTAAGGTTAAAGGAACAGTTCACCCCCCACAAAAAAACTGAAAATGTGTTTAATATTTACTCAGCCTCAGGCCACCTAATACCATAAGTTTGTTTCTTTGTCAAAACAGATTTGGAGAAATGTAGCATTGCACACACATTTCCAGTGAATGGGTGCCATCAGAATTAGAGTCCAAACAGCTGATAAAATCATCACAAGAATCCACATATAATCCACACGACTTCAGTCAACCAATCAACACCTTTTGAAGCAAAAAGCTGCATATTTGTAACTTCAAACTATTCCAACCGGCAAAAATAAATTATTCTATCCATAATAATGTTTTCTCTAGTTAAAAAGTGACCTTGTTTTGTTTTTTAACAAACACAAAGCTTTTCACTTCACAAGACGTTAACTGATGGACTGAAGTCATGTGGATTACTTGTCATGTTGTTATTGTGATGTTTTTATCAGCTGGTTGGACATTCTGACGGCACCCATTCACTGCAGAGGATCCCTTGGTAAGCACGTAATGATAATTTTCTCCAAATCTGTTCAGATGAAGAAACTAATTAATTTATATCGTAGATGCCCTGAGTGTGAGTAAATGTTCAGCAAATTTATCTTTTGGTATTCCTTTAACAGCAGTGAGTAAACCAAACAATTAATGTATTGTGATTCAGACATTTGATTGGCAGTTCGTGACATTGATCTTTTCTGAAACTCTATAGAAGAGACACATTGCATTGCTTTTTCTCAGTGCAATAATCGGTGAATCAGGAGACGTAGGCTCTCATTGCTGTTTAGGAGAAATATTAGACATATTAAGGACGTCTCAATTTTGAAGCCTTTCCTATAGCCATTCCAAAATGACTGGTCTTGGTCAAGAGAACAATAAGAGTCAGGTCAAAAACAGACAGTGATTTATTACACGGATTATACTCACCATCTACATTATAGACTTTCAGCCCAGCCAGATGTTTAGCTGCCCTGGACTTTGCAGCTGTCAGTAGGGCAGGGTTGTGAACTGAAAAATCCTTGTAATAGTGTTCAAGAATTACCAGGGCTGCCGCTGAATGCTACAGAGAGAGAGAGAGAGAGACTGATCAGCATTGCAAAAAAACGTGTAATATTCACTGGTAATATGGGTTTGGGTGTCTGTTAAAACAGGAACAGACAATCCCATCATGTATTTTTTTAAACAGAGTCATTGGACATCAGTTAAAAATAGATTTAATTCTGCTTTGTGCGTATATGTGCACGGTCACTTGACTCTGCAGCAGCACTGGATCAAAAATGTTCAACCAATGAAACAATGAGAGCAAGAACAAAGGAAAGCGATGGGCAGGAGAGAGGAAGGGAGAGGGAAGAAATGCAGGGCAAAGTAGGGAGTGTCTGTAATGGAGTGATTAATGGACCTTTTTCCCTTGGCCCAACATCAACTCATTATTAATGCATTAAACAGTGCACACAGACACACAAACACACACAGTTTTGTAGACAAGCACATATAATATATAATCTAAGCAAGAAAGCAGCTCAGACATATAATCAGCGCAATTACAGAGACAAAAAATATTTCCATGTATATATATATATATATATATATATATATATAGTTGGTTTGCAGATTGATGTATAAAACAGAATTCAAATAAATGATCTTATTAACGATTCTTAGGTTTCAATGAAGGACACACTTCTTATGAAAAAAAATACATTTCACTGCATATGCTTCTTTATTTGCTAAAAGATTCCACAGATCAGCTTACTGGTTTCTAGATTCTTAAACACATCAATACATAAATGGTTTTCTATAGAACTAGACCATAAAAAGGATCTGCCAATGTAAAACTTTTTGTTTCTGCATAACTTTTTAATACTAGTTGGAACATTAGTGTGACTAGAAACTTACCTCGAACCTCTTTCTTTTTATTTTTAACTAAAGAGCATGCAACAGACTGTTAAACAGCATATTATAGTTGTGTTGATCAAAGTTAGGTCATTGTAATCAGCTGGCACCTGAGCTGTCCCAGGTTGTAGTGGTGAGTCTCTCCATCGGTGGAGCGCACGACACAGAGAGAAAAGCAGGGCTGCAGATGTCGGACCTCCAGCAGAACCACTGCCAGGTAATGGATGAACAGCAGAGCATCCACCAATGATACTGCAAACTGCACTATGCCTTGGTAGTTCTCATCCTGTCAAGCACAGATAGTAAAGCAATAAACAAAGGGAATCAAAATTACATGTACTAAATTCAGTGATGTTCTTTAAAAAAGGGCTTCCTGTTTTATCTTTATTTTCAGTGTTACACTTTTCAACAAGGATGCTTCAAATTGATCAAAAGTGGCATTAAAGACATTTATGTTACAAAATATTTCTATTTGAAATAAAAGCTGTTCATTTGAACTTGCTGTTCATCAAAGAATCCTGGAAAAATGTTTCATGATTTTCAACACTGATCATAATAAATGTTTCTTGAGCCCCAAATCAGCACATCAGAATGATTTCTGAAGGATTGTGTGACTCTCAAGACTGGAGTAATGGCTGCTGAAAACCCAGCTTTGCCATCACAAAATAGATTACATTTGAAAATATATTAAAAAGAAAACAGTTACAATTCCACAAATCTCAACATGCTTCTCTTGACTCTTCATGGTCAGATTGGTCACTACACACATTTGCCCATACCTGCGAGTCCAAGATACGCACTCCAAAGAACAGCCAATAGGAGAGCAGCAGGAGGAGTGTGAGCAGCCCCAGCAGGGCGCGGAACACTGCTATCCGGGGCAGGGAGGCTCGCCCCGGACGCGCAAACAGCGCCCAGCCAGCCAGCAGCAGAATGAGAAGCTTGAATGCCAGCGAGAGAAACAGGCCCTCACAGGCAGTACCACAAGCCTGCAAGCGCTCCGGCCACATCAGCTGGGGCAGCAACAGGAAGGACAAGGGGGTTATCAGAACCAGCAGGCCCAGGACGAGGGTGAGGGCCAAAGGAAGGAAGCGTACACAGTTCAATTTCTCTACTGGACCTTCTGTCTCCTTCCCGAAGCCAGCCAAATCCTCTTGAGACAAGCTGTGGTCTGATGTTCCAGTGACCGCTGTAGTGGTTTCACCCCAGTTGTCATCCTGTCAAGAGATGGGAAGGGATCAGCGATATATCATGCACATAAAAATTCAACATACTGTACTCCTAAAAGCCCCGTTATCTCAGAGGCCCAAACCCAGCACTCAGGATCGATAATAAAGAAAAAGACACATTTACAGCTTTTGATTTGCCCCTTTTCCATTCCTGTTGGTGAGACGACAAATCTGCTTCTCGGCTAATTCAGACAGACAGTACGGAAATACCCAGGTCTCCCTCATCATCAGCATATATTAATGACAAATACCCAAACTGCATATAAATGAACCTGAGAACCGAGAGACAGGCTAACAATAAATGAGAACTTTCTAACAGCAGGACGTCTGAGTGAATGCCAGTAGAATGTGAAATGCAGCGCAGATTAGAATTCCATTATAGATTATTCTGCACTAAGGATGGTAATTCATCTGAAACTATTTATATATTTATTTATGGACTTCTTTGCTTATTTATGCATCTATTTGTATGAATAGAAGCTGTATTTTATATGGTAATGTAGTTTAATGAAGTTTATCTGAATTGAGAAGTTTTCAATTCATGTAAATGACAGCAATAATATTATCATAATAATAGGCATAAAATACAACTGCATGCAGCAATCAATGAGCCAACCATTTACTAAGCTCAATTCAAAGAGTTTAGGAACAACACTGCTGCAACTCTGCAATATGGCAGACCTTGCATCACATGGTATTGTTAGATTCAAAGAACCATGATGCACAGCTTATGGGCCAAAGAAATAAAGAATAAGACAACTAACAAAGACAATATGGGATATGCACATGCTGTATGTAACGAAAAAAGGGAAGGATTATTAGACAAAAAGGAAAATAAAAAATTGCCATTTGTTGCAGAGTTTAGGGTTTGAGCCAACCCTTGTGCAAAATTAACTTGAGGGGTCATTGTCAGAAGTGAGGAAATGGCAGATGGAAAAGGTTAAAGAAGCAAAGTGTTTTGTAAAAATTGGTGGAAACACAAACACGGATGCACGTGAACATTGTAAAAAAAATAAAAAAAAAATAAAGGAGCCCATCAGATGAGGTCACAGGATCGGCTTCCAAAATAGGTAACTACTAGTGAAAAATACTGCTGTAATCATTATATGACAAACACATTTACATTTTTGAGCAATAAAGTGTAACACATCTACTTTAACATAAATGGAATTACTAAAAGACTCCCCTCAGACTACAGTTAAAGAGGTTAAATCACCAAAATTATTAGTTTAAGTTGACAATTCTTTCCCTTTTTGAGCAATTGTAACACATCTACTTTAACATAAACTGTTTTTGAATTACTAAAAGACCTCTGAGATTTCACAAATAACCTTTGAAATGATAAGTTCTCCAAAATTATTAGTTTAAGTTGACAATTCTTTCCCTTTTTGACCTCTAAAATTAAACTGTTTTTGCTACTGTACCTCTGAGATTTCACAAATAACCTTTGAAATGATAACAATGTCTACAAGAAATTAAATATTCAACTAAAAATGCATACTTTAATAACAGTCTCTTTGCAAAAGTTCACATAACAAGCCGGGATGAACTGTGCTTTACAAACTGTTAGATCAGACTGAAATGATCAGTAGCTGTGTTTGGAGTCAGATCTTTTCAATGAACAAGTTTAAGCATTGTTTTGCTGTAAATGCAAATTACATTTAAGATCAAAACAACTTTGTTTTATGAGATTCATTTGAATGACAATAAACATCCTTATTAATTGATTACACATAATAAACAGCAATATTTGCCTAAATAGTTCCAAACCTGAAACTTGACACAACACGTATAAAATGTGTTAAAAGAAAAAAGTTTTTGATATTCAAGTTTGCTTTAAAGTTTAGACAATGAAATGAGGGTGAATAAATGACAGATTTGCATTTTTGGTTCAACTTACACCTTAACCCAAGTACAACAGTTTTATATTGTACTGGCGTATAATTCTACAAAGATCTTCTTTTTTTAAATGAGGCCTTTGTTAATTGAATAACTCTTATGAGCTGATTCTTTGTGACCAGAGGGCAGATATTGTACAGCAGTGCGGTCTAATCTGATCCATTTTGCCCACAGTCCACATTACTGAATGTGCTTCCCCCACTGAGAGAGACAAAAGAAGCACACAGCACAGTTAATAGTGTGTCTGCATGTGTGTTAGTGTTCTGCTTGACTCGAGTACAGCTCATTTCCCTCTCACAGAGCCACAGTCTGAGCTGTACCACAGAAAGAAAAGCAGGAAGCGAGAGAGTGGTAAACAAGTGTGAGAAACTCCTACACCTCTCTCTTCTCCACCCTACATCCTTTTCCTCTCATTTTTTCCAAAATAAACCTGCATAGATGTGTTTCTCAGGTTCACAACTCCAAATTAAAATTAACATAATGAATATGGATTTTTTTATAGAATTACAGACATGACTAATAACACAATGATTTAAAATGATATTGCATAGTACCTGACAGCTTTCGACAGAGTTTAACTTGATTCTGAATTAACTTGTTGAACCCATGACATTCCTTTTAACAGAGGCTGCTTTGAAAAGTTAGAAGCTGCGTTAGATAAGGATTACGTATCTCAGTATGACTCTGGGCTATTAGGATTCTATGAGAAGCGAGATAAATCAAAGTCAAACGTCATGAGCGAATGAGTTGGGGGGAAGCGGAAGGACTGAATAAATAGACATCTGTCATTGGTGATGACACTCTGATAGAGGCTAATAGTTCTGAAGTCTGTGTTTTTTTTGAGTGGGTTTGTTATTAAATGCATGAAATAAGGTCTGTGATTAACACAAGCTGAAGATATTTTCATGTTTATTGTATAAAACACTTCAGTAATACCCCATTGTGCTTTTTAAAGTGTTTACTTGTCTTAAAAAGGCCAATTGTTAACAAGTGGTTAAATGGGACTGCAGAGTTTGTCACAGACGAACAGGTAAACTTATCTACTACTCTGATTTTAAAGCCTCGTTGTTTACAATCACATTTCTTCAAACTATTCTAACTCAAACTCTTATGGAAAATAGCTTTTCCTTTGTTTTTTTAAGACAAAGAATTGTCAGAAGATCATGCGACCGTGGTGTAGTTCGTATATAGCTTACATTTAGCTTTTTTTCTGGTGATTGTTTAAAAATGTATAAATGTTGTGTTCATATGTGAACATTATCATGATGAACAAAATGTGTAAGAACCATAAACTTAGTCACAGAACTTATTTTTGCAATAATCCAAAGACCAATGGAACAATCCAATTTTATTTATTTTTTTTTTTGCTAACTTCAGGACTGACCTACAAAGATAGGTCATCACTGCAGCACACTATGGAGGTATTAGATTATCAGACAACATCATCATGTGCCTGAAAAATACTGAAAAGGCTTATCGAGTTAACTAATGGTTGAAAGAATGGATATATCTATGTAGCCTTTGAAATTTGGCCAATCGAATTACAAAGCCAGATATCTCGTTTTTATAAATCAAAACGACTCTAGCAAGTAAGACACACTCAAACAAGGGCACAACAAGCAAACATAAACATAGACCTTTTAGCAAGTAAGCTATGACTTGCTATTCCAAGTCATTCTGTTCACTAACGTCTAAAGTTTCCTCACTGGAGAAAACATTCCAGAGGCCCAGGCTGAATGACAGGAAGACGAAAGAAGATCAGAGCCAACATGATGAAATTACTCCGGGAAGAATAGACCTGACAGCCGTTCAAGAACACGGCATTAACCTTTTAGCGGTGCCAGAGGCTTTCCTCAATTTACTGATATTTTTACTAAATATACAGTGTGTATTTGCTGCTTTATATATGATAGATCTGCTGTTGTAATTCAAATTATCTATGCAAAGATGAAACCTGTTAATTGAACATGAAATGTTGGTATTGGCATATATTTGCTTCCATATAAATGCCGTTCAAAAGTTTGGGGTCGGTAATTTTTTATTTAATATTTTCAAAGTCTCTTATGCTCATCAAGGCTGCATTCATTTGATCAAAAATACAGCAATGCCGAAAAATATTACAAATTAAAATATCTGTTTTCTATTTTAATATATCTTAAAATGTAATTGATTCCTGTAATGGTAAAAGTTAATATTTCAGCAGCCTTCACTCAACCCTTTTAAACTACCTGGTCTCATGGCATTTACGTACCTGGGTACACTTTTTAGCGAGACACGAAATACGTACCAATAACTGCATATTACTGCAGTTTCCAAAAGAAACAAACACATAGAGGCAGTAAAACTCTGACACCTTTTTCTCCTTTTCACACAAATTTACAGAGATTTGATTAATAAAGAGTAATTTTCATACAATTACTTGAAGAATATCATGTTACGACTTCAAAACAATATTAATATGCTGGGAGATTTGAAAACTGATGCTTTTGAACGTTAGCATCGCACATATTCAGCCTCGTATCAATGGGTTTTCATAAATGGTAAGTTTGTTTGGTAGCTCACGGAGTATGGAGAAGTATTTAGGAGATGAGGAGCTCCGGTTCGAATCCCGTGTAATCACGGTTCGACAAAGTAGTTCAAATCTGCAAATAAGGGAGTTGAAATGGCACAGTTGCATACGTTTTTATATGAGTTTTGCATTTTTTAACACTATCGGGTAGGTTTAGGGTTGGGTTTGGTGTAGGGCATGATAGAGCATTAACTTTTAGGGACAGATCCCAGATATTTGAATTCTAAACCGCTGCTATATGTATCTGTAGCAACGTAATAAAACTCAGCAATATGTACCTATATCTATGTAATAAAAATGTGCCAGGGTTCACGTATTTAACCTGTGTTTTAGCACTACTCAGTGGACATTTCTCTTTGAAACTGTGGCGAAACATGCAGTAAGGTACGTAAAACAAGTGTCGCACAGAGGTACGTATTTTTATTAGACCAGGTTGCTTTTTAAAACTAAAGGTGCTTAAATGCCATAGAAGAACCATTTTTGGTTCCACAAAGAACCATTCAGTCAAAGTTTCTTCAAAGAACCATCTCTTTCTTACCTTTTTATAATCTGAAGTACCTTCTTTCGCCACAAAGAACCTTTTGTTAAGCAGAAATGTTCTTCAGACGTTAAAGGATCTTTATGGAACCTTCTTTATGGGACAAAAAGTTTCTTCAATGGCATCGTGAAGCACCATTTTAAGAGTGAAGTCTTCACTGTCACATGATCCTTCAGAAAACATTGTAATTATTATTATTATCAGTTATAGTTATGATGATCAGTTATTACTGATGCTCAGTTAATAATGGTTCTTATTATTGTTAATGCTTAAAGTTTCTGAATAGAAGTATTCAAAGAAAATATGTTCTAAAAAACAGGAAAACTTTTGAACTGTAGTGTACGAATATAATTTTATTCATAATATAATTTATTTCAAATATAATTTGATTTATACAAATTTTATGCACTAAAAATACATAATCAATCAGAATTCCTCCATGTTTTAAAGTCTTTTCAAGGAGAAATTTACAGTATTTAAACACACACTTGCACAAATGAATGTAGACAGACATGAGGACCTATAAAAACTTTGTGTGCCTTTTACCCCTGAGGGAGAGCCAAGTAGGTCAGAATAACTGAGACCCAGTAGGAAGTACAAAGCAGCGTCCCTTCATACTGAGATGTATGTCACTCCTATTTTCCATATCTGTCTATACCACAAAACCCCCTCCTTTAACACACACACACACACACACACACACACACACACACACACACACACACACACACACACACACACACACACACACACACACACACACACACACACACACACACACACACTTTACCCTCGTACTCTGTCATTCCCTTTTTCATGGTCTCTCTGATAATATTCCAGCACAGTCACCTCACCTTCCCTGTGACCTGACTGTTTCCTGTACATGTGTTTTTATAGAACTCAAACGCAGCTATATGCCAACATATAACCAATGCTAACCAACATCACAGGAAAACTGATATATAAACGTTATGCCTGTTTCACAATACATGTTCATAGCAGCAAATATTTATTTTGCCTGTAAAGTTTCACCACTGAACCTAAAGTGTGCTGAATGCAGCAGAAAATACATCGAAAACACTATAAACCATTTTATTAACACATTTTACAATATTGCTTCTATAAAGAAACACAAAATAACAGAGTCAGCTACTTGACGGTTCACAAAAAATACATCTATCTGCCTTCATTCAGTTTACACATTGACAGTAAATCAGAGTCAATCCAGTTTGGGTTCCATTGTAAATGAATTACTATTTGATTGTAAATGTGATCCACCTTGTACACAATCACATTTGTTATAATAATTCTCAACTACACACACCTAATACTCATTGTTGTTAACCAAAAATCCCTTTAGTTTCTGTTTAAAGCTGCAGCTCTTTTATGCAGCAGAAACACAGTCAGTGTGAAAGCACAATGTGAGCTTGCTATGGCAGTTAAGCTGCAGCACCGCGTGTGTTCTGTTTATGCATGCGGTGTGAAACAGCATGAACCACATCAGGGACTTGCTTTTTACAATGGAGCGCTAGCAGGCAAGCAGACTGGAGGCTAAAAAGACACAAACGTGAAGCTTGTAATTTTGATAAAGGAATATATACATGAATAATATTCGTCAGTTGAGCTGTAAATGACTCTAAATTGTCATTTTGAGGAGGGGCTTCTTTTCTTTGAGGTTCTTTGCTTTAATCTGTTAAAACACTGAGCACTTCACAATTGAATTACTCTGGCAGCATATAACATTCAGTAAATATAATGCATTTTTCTATTTTCTGGAGCATGTCACTGTCTGAAATCCCTGTTCACCTCTTTACTCTGTTGCCTGTGTGTTTGCTGAGCTGAGGTCAGGATGACGCCCTCACCCCATCACACACAGTCTCATCATATACATTCTGCTCAATAGCATATGCAGTGCAGCATTAAAAACAACAAGCATGTTTGTATTTGTGCATCTGCACTATATGTACTGTATACAATTATGTGCATGTGAGACTATTTTTCATGGTTTGCAATGTGTGCAAAGAGTGAAATAAAGATAAGAAAATTACTTAATATATACACATACATATATCATTAAAATATCAACCTACAGTTCAAAAGTTTGGGGTCAGCAAGACTTTAAAACTTTTATAATAGAAGTCAACTACATTCACAAAGGTTGCGTTTATTTGATCAAAATACAGTTAAACAGTAATATTGTGAAATATTAATAAAATTTAAATAATTATTTTCTATTTAAATATATATATATAAAAAAACATGCTATTCCGTGATGGCAAAGCTGAATTTTCAGCAGTCATTTCTCCAGTCTTCAGTGTCACATGATCTTTCATAAATCAGTATAATATGCTGATTTGTTGCTCAATAAATATTTTTTTTATCTGTACTGCCTAATATTTTTTATGTAAACCAAGATACATTTTCAAGATTCTATGATGAATAGAAAGTCAAGAATGTCATTTATTTGAAATAGAATCTGATCAAATTAACGCATCCTTGTTGAAAAAAGTAATTTCATAATCTAAATAAATTTACTGACTCCAAATTTTTGAATGGTAGCGTAATATGAATATAATATTTATTATATAAATGTATAATATATATTTTATAAAATATTGATATTATATATAGAATATCAATAATTGATATATAATAATGATTATATTAAATAACTTTACATCTGGAGACTGGTTTACATGTAAAAAAAAAATGCTTTGATTTGCTAAAATATTTTTTATATTAAAACATTCATTCCAATATGACTATTTCATTTTTCCTTTAGCAGCCGATTGTCACAGTCCCCAGCTCCCAGCCCTCTGTTGCTTTACTCTAATCCTCATCAGTCTGTACAGAGTGTTTTCCGAGAAGGTGTTTTATTCAAGCAACTCACAGGTTCAGTTCCCCTGGTGACTTAGTGAATCTACATCAATGGCCCTCAAATCGATTCAGTGTCTGACTTACCTGGGCGTCTGTGGGGGCGGAGCCCTGATCCGGCTGCTGTGGCTGAGCTGACGATGCACTGATGGTGACATTTTTGTCCGAGCGGCTGCTGCTGTCTCGGCTGTGTGATTTGTGCCGATCCCTGCTGCTGCGTTCACTGCACGAGAGAGACACACACAGCGACGGAGGTGAGGAAAACGCTGTCGCCATGGTGATGGGAGCGGGGAAACACACTCAGACTAATGACAGGATAACCACCATCATCATTCTCCCTCCTCATCCTCTCGCTGACATGCACTGGCTTCCTCTAGCACTGTCTCGCACATGCCCTGGCTGGAGCATCTGCTGCAAACTGGGTTAGATGCAGTGAGCTGTGACGGCCCTAATCCAAACACAGTGTTCTCTCTCTCTCTCTCTCTCTCGCTCAGTCTTTTTAGTCATCACAGTTAATGCCTGGCAAGCCTTAGAACAAAATAAAACCGATAAACAAACAAATACAGCACTACTGCACACACGCTCAAACACACATACTATCAAACAGCATCAGACATCTCGCAAAGAGTAATTGACATCAGCAAATACCTCTGCAAATATCGGCAAAGACACCCTTTGTTCTCACACTGTCTGTGTGTGTTTAATAATATACAGCTTTCACAAGGAAGCATGGAAATGATATTGTTACAGTGATTGATGAGATGATGACACACTAGTTATGATTCACAACCAAGTGTATATTACCTTCCATAGTATTTGACTTCTGTAAGTCAATGTGGACCAGCAAATGTTTGGTTACCCACATACTTCAAAATATCTTCTTCTGAGTTGAGCAGAAGAAAGAAGCTAATACAGGTTTGGAATAACATGAGGCTGGGTTATTGACAGAATTTCCAGTTTTGAGTGAACAATCCCTTTAACTATACCAGTGGTTTTCACCTGGTTTAGCCAAGTATTCACTGCAAAAAAAACAAACAGCATCACAAAACTACATGACACAAAAACTGATAAGACGATTTATTTAAAATTATTGTAAAAATATATATATTAATATAAAAATAAATCACAATCAGTGTTGTGTTACTTTTATTGATATAGTATTATAGGTTTTGTTCATATTTTTATTTAGACATATTTTTGAAATATTTTCTGCTTTCATTTTAATTTGAAATTTTGTTTTGCTTCTGTCATTTTTAAATAAGCCTATGTCATTTTAGTTTTTAGTTTGAGTTAATTTAATGAAAATGAGAAATGTTGCATTTGTCATTGTCATATATATATATATAAATATATATATAAACACACATCATGTGCATTTAGTAAGTACTAGCAAGCATTTTTCTATGCAGTTCATGACCCTGTCAAAACAGATGTGCGACCCCTTTGAGTTCATGACCCATCAGCTGAAAACCACTCAACTGTTGTTTTATAAAGTAACTCTGTGATCATGTTAGATCAGTGAGCACGGCGAGAGAGAATGCATTATGAAGATTACTTTTGTCTTACACTGACCTCTTAATGTTACATTTAGAGAATAGTTGACAGTTTATGAAGGTACATGTTTTGATCAATCCCAATTTGAATACTACCCTTATGTTTTTAAAATACTCCCTTTTCTTCTTCTACAGCAAGTCATCACATGTTAACTCTGTTGCTTTATTCTAATCCTGGACAGCCTGGGCAGAGTGGGAACACTGCCTCTGGGATTGTGTTATCTTATATCTTATAGAACTTGTCTACAGCTGAGCCACAGGGACTAAACCTAACAGCTGCTCCAACAACAAAGTACAAGGATAAAGTTTGTAGATAGACAATTAATAAGAATCAATATAGCCTAATAATATTCATCAATATAATAATATTCATTACAATTCATTTAATTTTAACAACATATTTTTAAAAAAAAAAATAATAATTAGAAAACTTTTTCATAGCACAATTTTTTACTCACTTATAGTTTCAGACCCTCTAAATAAGTAACCCAAGGTTTTTTTCAGCTGAAGAGGGTTCAAACCTCAACCACATCTTCAACTGCTGCACCACACCAAATTCTCCAATTCTTCTTTCTTTTATCACTTTCTAAAAATATCTAAATGGCCTTCAGAATACATATTTTGCCTTGCTTTTAACAGTGCTAAAGGTCTTGGCACTGAATTCCCGAAGAGATTAAAAATAATGCAATCAATGAATAAAACAGCAAAGCCCCTTTTCCCAGCAGTGCAGATCTATTCAACCCTGTGTGTATTTGAGTATTCTAAATACCCTGCAGGAAGCATGGGATTGTAATTAGAAGTTATATAAACTGGGTGTTGATGCTGAATGGGAGAGGCAGTATAATAGCCTCTGGTAAAACATTGAGGTGTCCGTCCCCACCCAGACATTATAAATGTGTGCTGATGTAAACTGCAGAGTTCAGCTTAGTTTGAATATTGGAGGAAAGAAATAGCTGAGCCTACCCACTGATCCAAATGAAACTGGCTAGATGAGTGTATGCTACAATTGTAGATATAGACAGAAAGAAGTGGTGTGTGAAAAATGTAAGTATTTTAATTATCATTTGTTTTAACTTTCATTAGCACATCGTTTAGAGACAAGTTTTGCTTTTTCCATGTCTAGAAAAAATATTAACTAGACTAAGCACAGATCAGACACAATTATGGTAAGGTATGGAGATGATAGGATAGGATGCATGCACTGATTCATCCAAAAACAGTTACTGGAAAAGAATATAAATGGAAAGAAACCGGGATAAAGAAGTTTAACAGCTGAACAGAAAGAGGACATTCATTTGTGGCTTTCTCAGTGAAGACACAAACATTCTCTGCTTTCATGCTGGAATTCCTCAGGCCTGTGTGGGCCTTTCACTGGAGATTTTATAGGAAACCAAACAATAGAGGACCTCAATAAATAACTTCTTAATTACAGTGGGTGGGGTCAACACAGTCTAATAGCATTAAAGTGTACATCAGTAAGTACTGACAAGGAGAAGCTGGGAGAATATGTTGAAAATCTCTGGCTCAGAACAGCTGACAATCCAGCCCAAATCTGTGAGCATGAGTGAAAAGTGTCAAACAAGCACAAGCAATAAGAAATATTATATAAAAAAGAGAAAAATTATATAAGAACAAACTACTTAAACAGCAGCAATGGAAAGGAATGGAAGATGAAATAGAGATGAAAAAGCATGTTGACAACAAATGCAATATTGGTCATAAAAAAGCAAACTTAAAACAATACAGAACAAAAATTACATTAATCGTTCATCGAGCTTGATTTTGTTTAGTCTAGAATTTCACAAATAGAGTCTTCATCTCATGTGAGTACGTCATTTTAATGAAGAAAAACTACTGAATGAACCTTTAAACAAGAACATTTCTTTAATGTGTTATGTCACTGATTACCTTTTTAAAGTAACAATTTAGCATCATCAGAGGCAAATTGCCAATAATTAAATCTGAAAGTAATTAAACACATACCGTCACTAATGAGCAACAGAATCATTTAATAGAAAAATGTATTCAATTTTGTTAATACTAAGCTCTAAATATATGCAAAATCTTTTCACGATGACAATATTAATTTTCTCCATGAATAAGTGTGGGTAAATCTGGGAAAATCCTCAGGAGAGAGATACATTAGAGGGAGAAGGAGAGTATGGTGTACTGTTCATGCATGCACATGCACAGGCAGTTCAGCCCATTACCTCTGTTTGTTTGACCCCCGTGACCTGTTGGAGTGGTGGGAATAACCAGAGTGGATGGAATCTGTGTCCATTGTAATACTGTCCGTGCCGTGACTGGTTTAACACAGCAGAGGGAGGAATGCGGAGACAGTTAAAGTGCTGACGATGTTCAGGACATACATGAAGCTGCGCAAGATGACAGGATCCTTTCTAGGGGCTTTCTGTTATCAAACATTAACCTAAAGAGAGAGAACGAAAGATTTTTAACAAACTCCTTTTACCATAAATACATCAAATACAATAATTTAATTCAGAGCACAAACACAAAAACATTTTTAAAAGGTTTGGGCTATCTCATGTCAGTTAGTAAAACATAACTGCAATACAGTGCAGCAGTCCAGAAAAGAGCTCAAGTGTTCAATTCCCAGGGAGAGCAAGAACTGATAAAATGTGTACCTTGAATGCAATGTAAGTCGCTTTGGATAAAGCATCTACCAAATGCATAAATGCAAATGTACACAGCTTTTCTCCAATATGCTGATAACAAATGCAGGAACAGCATCAAGAGTTCACTGCAGCAATGCCTAAAGCACCTCTAATGGCAAGATCAAGGTTCATCTGTTTCAGGACTACTCAACTCTAGCCAGTACAGAAGCTAAAGTTATACATGTATTTTGCTTGCCTTCCGCTTCCTCCTTCCTAGTTGGAATATATCTGCTGGTGATTATTTATTAAAGAACGGAAGGCATGATCCTTAGGATATCAACTGTACTTTATTAGTACTCAGCTATTCCTTTTCATTACTATGCCCACAGAGTCCTCTCACTTGTGCTGTTGTGGAACCTATTTTTCTTAGCTTTTTTGCCCCCCAGGTCTCCACCTTCAGAGAATTCTGACTGCTCAGTTTCATGGTGTCACTTTAAATTTGATCTTTGAAATCACATATGCACTTTCCCACAGCATTCAAACACATATAGACTAAGCTTGCTAGCTAGTTATAGTTTTCTTAGCTGTTAAAACTTGAATGACATGGCAGATTGCAGGACCAAAGGGGTATTCTGATTGGTTGGTTATTTAGCACCCAGAATAGGGCATATCAAAGTGATGTGACTCATAAGACTTGGACAATAACAAAGAGTTTGGAGAGAAAAAGTCTTTGAACTGTCACAAAGAGAGTCATATGAGGCTAGCAAGCAGTGAGTATCAAGGCTTTATACTGAGACTTCCAGAACAGACCTTGTGCATTGATTTATCCGCTCATAAATGACTAATTTGGAGTGCACTCACGTTCTAGTGCCACCTGCCATCTCAAAGCAAGCAACCAACACATCAACACACTCACAAAGCACACTCACAAGTACACACCTATAAGAGGATTTACAGGTCTAAAAAATAGATCACAGCATGGGCAAATTTATTCCACCACAAGTCACTCATATTAAACCATGATGGAATTATATTCGGCAGTATACTTTCAGTCTCTCATTCCCTGCCACATTCACAGAAGGTTTGGGTGCCTCAATTAATTAATTAACTAGTGGCAAACTATTCTGCAGATTTAATTATATTAAACAATAAATTGAATTGAATTTATGTTTGTTCGAGCAATTGAACACATTGCATCATTGTGCAATGCATCATGCTAAGCTACGCTAAAAGTGCTACCGCCAAACCCGAAGATCGGCTGAATGGATTCGAAAACGGTAAAACTCAACTGTTTAACTCTTGGGGAGATGGAAAATTACAAAAAAAGTGGAGTGTTCCTTTAAGACTTCTCATAGAAATGTATCAAAAATAATAACTCATCAACATCAGTATATATATATATATATATATATATATATATATATACATATATATGTATATATTATGTAGGTATTCAAACCATTCTTTTGAAATCACAAGAATGATATTACAAGAAAAAAAACACGTTTTGAACATGTGGTTATTTAGAATGGGACAATTGTCTTAATTGCGGTTTTATCTAATACTGGTAAATACCTGTATGTTCTTGATTAGCGTGTGGTATGTGAGTTTGCCATGATAGCACTGACCACTTTCAAGTCTTCATTTCTCTTATCAATGGGAGAAATCTGACCTGGACAAGCACACATAGCATTCCTCTGAGGTTACCTCATAGTGCCCTGAAAACACACACACACACACACACACACACACACACACACACACACACACACACACACACACACACACACACACACACACACACACACACACACACACACACACACACACACACACACACACACACACACACACACACACACACACACACACACACACACACACACACACACACACACACACATCCTCTAAAGTTACTCCTTGTACACTCATATGCACTCACAGAAAGTGTATCATGTTAGGGATGCCGGGGGCTAAGTATTTTATGTTATTATACCCTATCATAAAGGAGACTAGAGCAATTACAGCCAAATGTTTAATAACACCAGACAGATTTCACTTGTGTAGTCTTCTTATATCGGTTTTGGCACTGTGTCGATCCATTAATTTTCTGGAGACAATTTAGTGGTTGTTGCATATTTCAGGAGGGCAGCACAGGCCAAATAAATCTCTTTTGTTGAAGCAGGAATGCAAGTTTTTGAAGACTTTGATATGTGATCTGTCTAGATGAACTGTCTAGAGGCGGTTAAAAACTGAAATCTGTTTACAAAATTCATTATGTTATTGCGATACACAGATTCCCAATTCAGAGTGAATAGTTTTCTAATCTTACCAGGCTTGCTCGGTTGACTTTAATCAGTTTTCAGAGTTCTGATAGACAATAAATGGGAAAAACGAACAGCCGACATGTAAAATCGACATATTATCACTTTTATTTTAGATAGTGTATGTATTATATATCCGTGTTCACCATACATCTTAGTATAGTATTTATCAGAAATCCGCACACAGAATCTCTCTGTGCTTTTTTGTTAATGAAGGGATAGATCACCAAAATCTAAATTCTGGCATCATTTACTCAAAGTCCTATTGTTCCAAACTTCTCTGACGGTTGGAACACATACATATTTTGAAAAGTGTTTTTCTCTTCAAACTATTAAAGCCAACAGGGTTTGATATTGTTTCGGATTCCAATGACTTTCACTGCATGCACAAAAACAGTTGAAACATTCTTCAAAATATCTTCTATCTGGACCCAATCTCAAATTATACATTTGTTGTAGATCTGGGTCTCAACTTACAGTCTCAGACAGACTGCATTCTATTTCCAAACTATGGGGATAATTACAGATGGACACAGTATCGTCGCCATTTCATTCAAAAGAATTTCATGGCTTGAACAGCTACTTAGTCACTTTTCAAATCAGCTTAGTGTTTGACGTGAATGCTGCAATAAATGTTGAAGTTTCCTTTAATAACCTTAAACTTGAAAGAGTATGAGTCATATCTGCAATACTTTTGAAAATACTTTTGTGTCTTTTGAAAGCTCCACATTAACTATAATTTTATGCAACCAGTGCCTTTTTTTAATGACGCTTTTGCATTCCGCTGAAGAAAGGAAGTCAGTAACAGGAAAGAGTGGCTTATTTTAACGTGAGCTGATGGACAGTTGCTATTAGAGCATATAGTCAGAATGTAGTGCTAACTGGAGCAGGAGAGTCCCTGGAGGCTTTTACATTTAGCCATCAAAACTCAGATTTTCACAGCCATTACACCTACAAAGCTAAGACACATGAACACACACATCATTTGACAGAGAGGCCCACTCAGCCAACATATGTTCAAAGCGCTGAGTAATGCATATCATATACACTCATGTAGAAACACACATGCACACGCAAGGCTTTCACATTTGCCTTGCCCTTGAGGCAGTCATGGATGATCAAAAGCAGAACAATAACATTTCTTCACCTACTAAACAAGAATACAAGACAGGCAGAAAGACAGAATCAGAGAGCAGAAAGAACGGGGGGGGGGGGGGGATATGAGATCAGTAGTGAGAGTGAAAGGAACAGAAGTAATGAAGTTTTCAGAATGAGCAACCATACTGTATAAAAGCATACACACGTAAACTGATCATGAACGCTCATATCTTAAAAACAGTAAGATGTGTGTGTGTGTGTGTGTGTGTGTGTGTGTGTGTGTGTGTGTGTGTGTGTAAACACAGAGATTATATACATTATATTTAACTAATATATAATAGTATAATTGTTAAAAAACATTTACATTTTTATTATTTTATAATGTCTCTCTCTATAAAATTGTAAAATAGGAATTAATGTAAAAGTGTGTATAAATTATGTCTTCATGTAATTTTTATGTAATGTAAAATGTTACAAATATTATGGATAATTGTATACATATTCTGTTCTGCCTTTTATATATACATTCATTATTTATATGTGAATATGTACTAATGTTATTACTAAGATAATCTTAAATTTAGTATTGTACGGTTAAAAAAAATATTTCAAATAACTGAAGATATAGTGCTCATATGGGTGACAGGGGTTCGATTCTAGCCTGTAATATATACTAATACCATTTCTTGCTTTTCTTAATAATTTCCTGATATTCTGGGTTTTTTGTCAAGTAAAAATGCAAAATCTCCAAGAAAAATCTATTAATATTACACAATTATCAACTTTCCGTGTCTTCAATACACCTTGGCTCTTCTCCTAGACTACTACAGCATTTCCAAAGAAGTTTTTTCGAATCATGAATATGTAAACAGCATGTGTGTGTGTGTATTATTGCAAAATGGAAAGAGAAAATGACAGCGAGTTACATTAGCAACAGAAAAATTGCATTACAGAGCCTCACTCTCTTTAATCTGGGTGTTGAGGCCTGATGGAAATTAAATAATTGTGTCAGAAACATTGGTAGCTCTATATTTAGCCAGGACAGTCCAGCCCCAAACAGAACACTATCCTGAACTCTCTCTCTTTCTCCAGCTGTACAGTGGAGCAGATGTGGAAAAACCACACACACACACACACACACACACACACACACACACACACACACACACACACACACAAACAGGAATAGTAGTCAAAAACATCACAAACGCTGTTAAAAAAAAAAAAAATCATAGTGTAGTCTTTATTTACTAGACGGGCTTTCATTCATTCGTAAAGCGTTTCATTCACGTGCTTGTCAAACATTTAGATCTCACGCTTGCAGCCTCAGCTACACGGCACTCCGGAAGTATTTCAAGTATTTGGATGATTATATTGTTAGTCTTGACCTGCAATCCAGTATTACTTTGTATATAGAAACACTGCGCTTATCACTTCTAGATCTTGAAAAGCACATGCAAATACACATATTTTGTGCATTGCCCAGATTGCTGCCAACAAAACAGTCTGAAGCGTGTAACGGCCCTTCATAGTGATAAACAGTATATATCATAAAATTGTTCAGATAACTGCCAGTGATGTGCCACTGACGCCTATCATTTTCCCCATAACTCTACACCTCTTCATCTCACAATAAAAACACAAAAAAGTGTGTATTATAGGTTCTGAATGTCTCAACACTTCCAGTGTTTTCAGGCTCCGTGCCTTTTCGTGTTATTCCTTGGAATGTTTTTTTAAACAACGATATGGGGTTGTAAAAATTTAAGCAAAAATAAAACAAAAAAATGAAGTATTAAACATTAAACATAAGAACTGATTCCATTTTCAAGACATGCATAGAGTGTGTTGAATGTGTGTGTCGCAATAGAAAGACAGTTTATAAATACATGACAGGTGCCCAAATAACAATGTGGGAGCCTTGTTCCTTCGCAGTGTTCTGGAGATAAAGTTTAGTGTTATTTTAGTGCATGAGAGCGGAAAACATTTAGATAGGCCAATGCATAATTCATGTGCTATCAGATATAAAATGCAAGAGTTGTTCTGACAGATTAAAAGCCAGCGTTTGCAAGTCGGTTGTTTTCTGATGTGCAAAAGACATAAAATATCTGCTTTACAAGAAAGACTGCCTCGTGAGGAGAAACACATGCTTCCACTGTCTATCAGTCAAAACCACACAGCATACAACAACCGCGGAGGTGCACCTTCTCTGGTAAAATACCTGTTTGCTAATAAGTTCCTAACACAGTTCTAACTCAATTTTTCATATTTTTTTAGTTGTCACAGTTCAGTCTCCCCTGAAAAGCATGGCAACTTACAGAGAGTTCAACAGCATTATTTGGCCTATATTAGCTGGCAGTAGTTTCCTAAAGAGACCAAGAAGCACAATAAAGTCCATGTGAACAGTGTGATGGACATAATCTCACTCATGTTATACAAGCCAACAGAAGGAACATATTATTGTAAAATGTGGTTCTTAACAATTGACAGCAAGTTAATGCACGGGTATGTAAATAAACTATATGTATGTCCAATAATATTAATTCACCTCACCTTAATTTTGAAGAGATGCTATTCGACTATACACTGACCTTAAACACACTTGCATTTACTATTACAGAAGAGTCAGAGAAGAAACTGTTGAAGTTAAGAAGGTGAAGTCAGACAGAAATCGAAGAGAAATATTAATCTGACTGCTGTGCTGACCACTAATAGCCTTTTTAAAGATAATCAAGATTATGGTCACCCAACCCCTTTTTTTGGTCATGACTGTATATAAACAAAAAGAAAGCCAATTAGTCATTAATTAATACATTAAACATAATCATCCATTTACCCTCTTACTGCATCAAATCCAACGCAATGTGAAAACGCAGAATGATCTGTCATTCCTGCAAGCCGTTCGTTGTTTCCATGCGGACCACGTATTCAAAACAAAAAAGATTCGCTTTGATATTGAGCATATCCGTTTCTTTTTGCAATAATGAGAGAGCAACCCCCTCAGCCAAAGAGCAGTCTGTGAGGAAAGAAACGGGAACCGCAAGAGGTCATAAATCGCGTGTAGCTCATGGGCGTAAATAATTGCGTTGGGAAGACCGGTTCGTTCGAAAGAATCGGTTCGTTCGGATCTCTCAACTCAATGGTCATTTTGAAAGGCGATTCACCAATTCGTTTCATAGCTCACAGCGCTTCGGAAGCCCTAGCGATGTTGTTTTTTTTGTAGATAAATGCATATTTGGTTAAATGTTGTTTATATTACTATGTTTCCCAACAAATTGTATACACAAGGATGTTTTTGTTAGCCAGTAATTTTTGCCAAACTTTAATGGTAATTTTATGTGAAAATAAATATTCTAAATTAATTGAATGAATAATAAATAAATAAATAAAACATTAGAAAATAAAATATTATAAACATTAAAATAATAAAATAATAAGAAACTGTAAAAAAAGTGTAGCCTAATCGTATTAAAATAAAATAATAAATAAAATAGTGGAGAAAGGTGTCATTTATCTGTTGATATTATATTTTATCATAATATATTCTCTAAAAGCCCTTTTTCTTAAAAAAATTACAATTTAAAACATGCTAAAATGTAATCAAATTATATAAATATGGACTAATATATGTTTTCCAACTGTCACTTAATAAAATATATTATTATATTACTTTACCCAGTTGTAAAGCTATATTTAGTTCCTTCTTTATGAAATGATCTGTCAGTGAATTAATTTGCTCTGCTGCTTCGAGAACTGAATCATTAAAACGAACCGGCTCAAAGAAATGATTCTATTGCGAATCGGACATCTAGGCATGGATACACCACCCAAGTCAATGGAATGCCAACCATGTGCTTTAAAGAGGGCCATCGCTGCCTCTAATACATCCAATAAACACATCAGCAAAGAAAGAAACACGCACTCTGCGTGGTGCGCGCGTGATCCACCCAGCAGCATTTGTGAAGGCGACTCGATGTCACAACAAGACACGAGATTAAGCAGTCATCCCGTTGAACATTAAGAAAACCTGTTGTTTTTTTATTAGTATTAAAGGAAATATTACAGAAAAGGTAGTATCTAAACGTTGTGTTATTTGTATTATAATATTATTGTATATAGCCTATAACGGCTTAATCTTTGGCGTCTCGTCAGGAAGCCTCAATAATGATTTTCGTTTTAACCCTGTCATGCGGACTATAATCAATACCCCATAAACTGTAATTACTTTAATATGTCATTTTACAGACAGCAGCTGGGCGTGAGAACTTTAACATCCCAGTGTCTTCCAATGCCAAAATGTGTTCACTTGTATTTAGATCAATGCAGTGAGCACAAAAGAATATACAATAGATAAAGAGGAAACTTACCCAGCGGCTACGCCAGCATCCCCGATAAAAGGATCTGATGATCAATACTGTAACCAAATTTACCCACTATCAGGCATTGCGACCAATCTTACGACAGTAGTATCCTTTACAGGCGGAGCACACAGAAGATGCGCTTTGGCAGAGGAGGTGGAGGGACCGACTGAGACTCATTACAATGTGCTGCGCTAGGGGGAGTTATCGCCTCTAACGTGTGTGTGTGTGTGTGTGTGTGTGCGCGTGTGTGCGTGTGCGTGTGTGTGTGTGTGTGTGTGTGTGTGTGTGTGTGTGTGTGTGTGTGTGTGTGTGTGTGTGTGTGTGTGTGTGTGTGTGTGTGTGTGTGTGTGTGTGTGTGTGTGTGTATTAACATGTGCAATGTTTCACCATAAATTTGTATAATCACGTTATATTAACACTTTATGCATTTCACCATGCAAATAAAGCTGTTTGAATCTGAATCACTAGTTGCTAACTAATTTATGCATTAGAGGGGATTTTTCCTCCAGTATTTTCAAACCAATACTAAGCGTTTTACATCGTTCCGCCAGTAGGTGGAGACAAGTTACCGTCTTTAAAGGGATCATTCACCCAAAAATGAAAATTTCTGTCATTAATTACTCGCCCTCGTGTTCGTTCCACACCCGTAAAGCCCTAAACACACTGCACGATTGTCCACTGTCCCAGATGAAAGATTGGCATCGTGAAAAAATTGTGACGATTCCTGTGATTGTGACTCCTAATCGGTGGTCCTGTGTCGTACAGTGAGAAAGGTTCAAAGATGTAGCTTCTCGTAGCTACGTAAAATAATGGTCAAACCCAGTGCTTGTGTGGAAAAAAAGAAGTGTGGTACTCACCCCACCCAACCCCTCCCATTTAATTATTTATTTATTTATATTAAGTAAATAAGTAATTTTTAATAATTCACAATGTATGTATAGTGCCACAATCAATCAATAATTAAATAAACGTTTTTAATACAAATTAGCACAAGTCAAGTTGCAATACCAATCAGGACCACAGGGAGACGCCAAAGACCACTAAATCGCCTGTCTTTATGTGGTTCCATTCAGAATCACTAAATCTCTGACCACCACATAATCAGCATTCATTATAAAACACTCTTGCTTTTAAGCCAAATACACGCTGAAAAGAATATTCGTTCACTAGATCCTTGGATTTTCCAGGAATTTACGGTTTAAAATGATGTCATTGCAAAAGCTTGCTTCTTTTCATTTTAAGATATGATTTTCGTTATAAAGTACTGATTCAAATTATTAATTAATAATTAATTATTATTCTAACTACTCCGCGCGCCTCCCCTGACATGCTCTCGTGCACCACACAATGAAGTAGACCGACTCTGCTTGCATTCATTCACGTGATCGGTCGAGATGAAAGGCGATCCCATCTGGGTAGTGTGATTTACATTGTTTCTATATAATTTCTAATCATATATGGGATCATATAGCCTTATCACCCAGACCCTGACAATTTTACTCTGAGAAATGGCAACATGTCAGAAGTGCCGGTATGCACAAAAAAAGTGCAGGTTCTCTAAAGGCTGAAATATAGAAGTGCCTGTATGATCCGGCCCACTTCAAACACTGAATTCAATCAAAAAAAAATTAATTCATCAAAAATATCTTCATTTGTGTTCCGAAGATGAATGAAGAACCACATGACCACATGAGGGACTAATTAATGGGATAATTTTTTTTTTTTGGGTGAACCATCCCTTTAAGCGTGAGTAATTGAATCATTCATTCAAGTCCTTCGTTCAAACACGTCCTGATTTAGGCCCTGTACCAAATGGAACACTTCATGTGCACTTGCGGTCTTACGGACTTACAATGGCCGCCGTGTGCGCGTGTCCGTTAAGTCCACGAGACCGTAGGGTGTCCCATTCCTCATTTTAGCATTCAGAAGGCTAAAGGCGTTCGATCCACACTTCTGCCGACCCCTCACTGGGGCGAGCTCCGCAGCAGACTTCTACCCGACAGTCAAAGCGGCATTACGTCACGAAAGTGCGGACTCAGAGGAAGACCGTGAGGGTTTAGGGTCCATTTGGGACAGGGCCTTAGAAACACATCAAGTGACCTTCATTTTGAGTGAGTCAATGGATCCTGCACTTAACCGATTCATTCAAAAACAGCGATTAATTTAGGAACTATACTTGTGTGTTGCTCTGAGACATGTGTTTGAATTTGATTATTCTGCTTGGCTTCATTTGGATCTACTTTTGTCTGTGTGACAAAATGAACAAAGTAACTGGCGGTTGTGTCAAATATTTAAGTTAGGGTACTCTATATTAGTTGTTTGTTTGTTAAAACTAAAAGCAGTAGCAAAGTCACAATTGTTGGTTTGCGGCCTATATTCAAATCAACGCACAGTAATAGTACACCATTGGTTATGTATATTAATCAGGTCAAATCTTACGTCCACATCTTTTGTCTTTCTCTCTTTCTCTCTGTTTTCTTTACATATCCCTGTCTACAGTTTTAACCGACTTCATGATTGCATCCAGCTATCATACTCCATAAAACTGATGAAGCGCGAGAGATGCAGAGAGAGCTTGCTGCCATTAAATATAGCTCCATCCCCCACATATTCTCTCGACTGCTCATGCCTCTAAAAGCTTTTCTTCAGTGTTCACTCACAATGGTCACCAAAATAATGTTGTTTGGACTGATGGTCCATACATTTCAAAGAATAATCACAAAATTATAAAATATAAGCTATAGATTAATATAAGAATACGTCTGCACTCTCAAATACACTAAAAATATTAAGCTATTGTGCATTGCCTATTAGGCCTGTGTCTCTGTAATAGTGTTAGCTTTGATTACTGTGTTTGCTAAATGACTACTAATATGTGAAGACTGACAGGTTGACTTTTAATACTGAGAACCTTTTAGAAAAGGTTCCTCAAATCTTGCCCTGAAAGGCCAATGCACTGCAGAGTTTAGATGCAACCCTGATCAAACTCACCTACCTGTGACTTTCTAATGATCCTGAAGACTGATTAGCATGCTCACGTGTGTTTGATTAGGGTTAAAGCTAAACTCTGCAGAAAAGTGGATCTCGTGGGACAGATTTGAGGATCCCTGTTTTAGAGTGATATATAAACAAATCATTCTCTCTTTTTAGCAGTTTTTACAATTGTATTTGCTTTTCTATTGATACACCTTAATGAAGTCACTTTCTATTTCCCGGCCAGAATAAAATGCAACCTATTAAATCAGTCCTTGCAATATTTTGTGTTGTTAATGTAAAACGTCTTCTTTTTTACACTCTCAGAAAAAAGGTCCAAAAGTTGTCAGTACCTTAAGGAACACTTTTGCTTATTTAAGTAATGACCCAGAAGTAGTGTAATATCTTAATTACTTATTTACAATTTTTGCTTTTCTTAACTTTTACTCTACATTGAAGAGAAAGTGAACTCTTTAAAAGAAGAAGATAAAAACCTAGCCTATTACTTCTCGTTATTGACCAATAGGGGGCAGCAACGTTTTGTATACATCATTTCACTGTTGGAAGCTAGACTTGGACTTCTATAAAACAATTTGAAACAAAAGCACTGTAGTTGTTTGATGACAAATAAAAGTTCATATTTCTCTGTGAGTTTCACCCACGTCTACCCTGATAAATGTTTAATAGTTTAAATATATGTTTAAATAAATCATAATCTGATGCCGAGCTTATAATAATAATCATAACAATAATTAATAATAATGATACAATATGTGATGTATCTTCATTTGCAATCGTTATTATTTTACAGACCTATCAGATAAATGAAGTGACACTGGGTTTGTCCACTAAGTGGCACTAGTGAGTTGTTTTTATATCCTGTGGTTTGAATCACTGATATTACTGCAAATTTTGTATATCTCTAGTAGTCTATTATCTGATCCATTCAGTTCAGTTCCTGGAGCTCTGCATGCTTGAGCTGATGATCTGAATCAGCTGTGTTAGACAAATAAAATGCAGTGCTTTAGGTGCCCAAGACCACGTATATAATGATATTTGTCTATGTTTGCTTGTACTGGCCTAAAGTTATTTGGACACGTATGAATATAAAAAGAGAGTCAGGAGACATGGGCCTATTACAACATTTGTGATTGATTTGTTTAATGTGCACACAACACTAAAAGTGTGATTTTTTTATTATTTTATTGTTGTCCTTATTATTTCAATAAATACTTATGTTCTAAGTGACACCCAAACGAATTTTTGAGTCAATGACAATGTTATTTAATGCATTTTATAACAATATATTGTGTCAGTCGTGAAAAAATACAACTGTGTGAATCCACTCCGTGAATACTAAAATAAAAAAGACTTGATATTGTGTTCTCAAATGCAGTAGCGTTCATACATTTACCAAATACCTTTTATAATCACAGTTAACCTACAGCGCAACCGCTACTTTATTGTGTTTGAAAAATCTATTTATTTTTTCTTCTAAAGCTCTTACAAAACCCTGGTAGCCTGTGTTTGGTCCTGTGCAAATATCAGAAGGAAGGTTACAAATCTGTAATCTCCAATGCATGCATCAACAAATGCATGCGCTGACTATGTCAGTGTGTCATTGTGTGATGAAAATCTGATCATTGTATGTCTGACGCGTGCACAGATGGTCCGGCATGCGCGCGCAGCCGGGTCGCATTGTTCTGAGTGTGACACTTTCTATGCGCGAGTTAATGAGAACAGACTGACTCTCGTTTTCCCCTCTAAGCTGTTTTTTTCTAGTCTTTTCTTTATAAACACCCTTATCATCCATCCATTTCCATCTGGCCACAAATAATTTCACCAAACTGACAGATTGACCCGGGACATGATTAGATAGATAGATAGATAGATAGATAGATAGATAGATAGATATAGATAGATAGATAGATAGAGACAGACAGATAGATAGATAGATAGATAGATAGATAGATAGATAGACAGATAGATAGATAGATAGATAGATAGATAGATAGATAGATAGATAGATAGATAGATAGATAGATAGATAGATAGATAGATAGATAGATAGATAGATAGATAGATAGATAGATAGATAGATAGATAGATAGATAGATAGATTTTCACGACTCTGAGTAGACATGGAGAAATATTGCATAGGCTAATACATGTTTGATTGTCATCTTCACTCTTTTTGTTTAGTGAATATTATCTAAGACACTTGTAGAGATGACAATTTGGCTCTTCGCATGAAGGGTCAACGTCTAATCTGGCTACCTGAGATTAAGGCTAATGTATTCGACCCTTCTCCGTGACATACACCCAGACATATGGCACTACAGCGGGGCTGGGTGTCATTCATTACATAATCCACTAATGAGGCCCGTTCACGTCCAGCATGAACACACAAACTGATCAGCCTGTTTGCCTGGGTGAAGAACATAATGTAACTTCTGGGATGTGTTGTGTTAGACCTACACGTTAAATGTATCATTTTGAAACTTAAAATAGCCTATTTTTTATCTTCTAAACACATTTCCACAAACTAACAGTTTCATTTGTGATTGAGTGAAACAAAGTTGAGAAATAAAACCAAGACTTTTAGACACTTAACCTATAAGCATACACTCACGCGCACATGCTCTCTTGCTCTTTCCCACGGGACGCAGCAGACGGGTCGTAATTTGGTTGCCTTGGCCCGTCTGGACTAGCACCTGTCTCCTCTCTGGGGAGAAAGTCGCCTTTGGGTCGTGAGCAGAGCGGACTGTGCATGTGTTGTGTGACAGCATGAAAAGGTCTTTTTTCATGGCGTTTTAATAGGTAAATAATGTTTTACGACAGGGAATTTCACAATGTGAGCCTATAGCCTTGTCTGAAATGATGCGCGTGAAAGTATACGAACAGAGAACATCGCATTGGCACAATATTTTTAATTTCATTTTGTTTTATACAAAAACTACAACAGACGAATCAATCAGCGTTTAATTCATATTTTTTTTACTATGTATTCTAAAATAGTTATGACAAACTGCGATACAAACCAGTGTACTGGCTATTCCACTACAAAATGACGGACAAAACCCTGAATTAACAGGGTGATCTTTGGATAAGAGGCAGATGTGAGATAATTTGTTCACTATAAAATTTCCAAAAGGTTCACAAGAATCACGTAAACAAATAATCTCTATAAATAGTTTCTAAAAGAAAAATAAACTACCTTGAGATAATTTGGTCGCAGCAGAGAGAGCGTCTATGGTAGCTTAGACTTGGAAGGCAGGCAACACGCTTTTTATGTCTAAGGCCAAATTATTTATCTGACATTGATTATGATGTATTTTAATTAGTGTAATTGTTTTTTAAACCACCCCAAGTCATCAGGTACCCAAAGCGCTATCTATGAGCACTTTGTAAACAAAAAATAAACAATACAGCAATAGATCTTATCCGATGGGAAGTGCTTCTCGTTATCATAGGACAGGACATCAACAGCAACACCATTATATTAATAACTGTAGTGCACACACAGCGAAGGCCCTCCTACTCCAAAGAAAACTGCCAATGAAAAGTGCAAGTTAACAGCAACAGTAAACCCAAACTCTGCGACATCAGTCTAAAATAGGAAAAATAATACATTAAATATTTACATATATACGTAAACGCTTTAGATATGCTATTTTAAGGACACTCACATAACTTAATTTACTTCATAAATAAATAAACAAGAAAATATAAATTAACAGCTAACAAGGTTACGATCTGTTTCAGCACATAGAAGTAGCCTATACATTTCTCCACACGGTTGGTAGCCTAGCTTGATTTATAACAATGTTGCGAAAGATAGTTGTTTCGTTTATGTGATGTAGCCTATTAAGATCCAACCCAATTCCAAATCTCTCCACAACAAATTATTGCCACAGATGTGCTCATGATGTGGGATGTTGAACAGGATGAGCTAATCTTTGAAAGGCTATCCTAAACTTCAGTAGCAATCAAAAACAACAAGCTTCACTTATTACGATAGGCTACGTAAAAATTTCGATAGCTAACGTTTTACAATAGCTAAAGGACTTCCTCCCATCCCTTTGTTCCGATTTCCTTTTTCGTAATTAGTGGAGACAGACAGCAAAACATGGCCTATTTCTGACATGTTGCCCATTTTTTTCTCTTTTTTTGAATGGGCTATTTGTGTGAAAGCTGGAATATGCCACTTCTTAATGTCTATAAAAGTATTCTTTATGCACACTTGTGTGGTTTTGTAAATGTTCGTTTAAACGTCCAACACGTGGTTAAGATAAGAAATGTAACAGATAGCTAGGCGAAGTATTTCTATCTTGGACAGCTTCTTGTCGGGTGGAAGTGTTGGTAGCAGCTTTCTCAGCTCAGCGAACGCTACGTTGAACGCTTCCACTCTGATGCGCTCGCGCGTGGCATGCGCAGAACGGTATTTGGAAGTCGCGCGCCTCCGCCGTCTCTTCTCCTCTCTGGTGAGCGCGGCTGGCACAAGCGCGCGAGTCTTGCCATCCTCGCTCTGTAAGGGCTCGTGAGCCATGCACTCCACCTTCATGACGTTCAGACATTCCGTGTCCGCCAGTGTCCAGGTGAGGTCAGGATCCGTCTGATCGGGACTTAGCATCATTTTCAGATCCGTTTGATCAAGGCTTCAGTGCACGGATTGTTAACTGCTCTGGTGAATAAGACACAAAGCAAAGGATTTGTTTTTATAAATATAAATGTGCACATAGTATAATGCATTCAGTGCAGTAACTGAAATAAACAACAAATAATAATTAACTAACAAATCCAACTGTTATATCTCATGAAATTTTATAGCTAATATCTAAACTAAATTATTGTATTTTACCTCCGTTTTAAATGTAACACTCATAGGTTATTGGTTTCTGTAACTTTAAAACGGTTCAGTTGCTACTAAATGTTTGTGAATGGATGTCAGTGTGCAATTTAGCTCACTCAGCACACATTACCATCAGTAGATGATTATAAATATTCACCGGTTCCATGCAAAAGTTAATGGAAATCAATTATTGTCACAAAACCAAAGTCATAGCTGACCATCTGTCGCAAATGCAAATGCAAAAGCAAAGCCTATAGCTCCAGATGACACATGGGTGCGTGAATCTGAATTCATGGATTCAATCACAAGGAATATTTAAAAGAAAAAAAGGTATAAGATGGTTTAATGTGTATTTTGTGTATTTGTGTATATTATACTGTCCAGGTTACGTTTATTTGAGCGATGCAATTGACATTGTAAAAATAAAAACGGTGCCAAGGTGATAACCTGCAGCGATTAGTTCTTTGCTCTTGTTTAACCACTTGAATTATATAGAAGATCGAATTGAAATCCTAAAAACAAAGTGGAAATTATTGTGACGGATGAAAACTAATATGTTGTTAGGCTATCATAAAAAGGTGACCGTTTTTAATATCATTGCAAGAGCTGCTTTTTATAGACTTTTGCTATAGCTAATAATTCAATATAATGGCATTTACAACATGAAGATGAGTGAACAGTATAATCAACATTTTATGAAATTGATTTAAAACTCACCTCTGTTGATGATGAATTGGATAAGAATAAATGTATCCCCTCAAATCCTTTTTATCGAGTCTGTTTTCAGTCAGTGATTCATGCTCATCTGTCCATTGTGCTTTCTGGATATTTATTTCAGCATCAGCAGCAACAGCATTTCTCAGTGATACTTTCCTCGCCACTAACTCCACGCAGCCGGCAACGAAGATTTGTGTTGTTATATCATGAAATTTCCGCAAGCAGAATTAGAGAAATATATAAATATCAGAACCGGTAACGCACGCTCTGAGATGTGTTGCCCTCTGACCCGTGTGTGGATAACAATGGACACGCGTCCTCAGATAAGATCGATTAGATACGAAAGTGTCGTCTCAGGCTGTCCTTTCTGTTTCCCGTGGATTAGGACAACACTGCTCCAGCCATCCTTACAGCCACGCGTGCTTGTCCTCGTGCCTCTGATGATTTGAGAGATAACATTCCGCCGGCTCCCTTTAAAGTCTCCCTCTCTCGCTCTCTTGCTCTCTCGCTCCCTCTTACAAATCATTCACTTTATGCACTTATCCTCGACGGTCACACCTCCGTCCCACCCCCTCCGTTCTCTCTCCTTCCACTCAGCGAGTTCTTGCTCGAGCAGATTGAAAGGCGCGCCTGAGGCTAGAGCTGGACGCGAGTGTTTGGCAGTAACGCATGGGTTGTACGCCTGTGTTAAAGTGGTGTAATTGTTTGTAAAAGTTTCAGATACTAATCTGGACATTTTAGCTGAATTAAGGGTTTGGTAATGATATTTTAAGGAAATTTATTTTTAATAGGGTGACGTTTTGGATGACAGGAGTATCGCGAAGCCTAGCTTTTTTAATTCTTATACATTTTTATGACCTAAATTGAGAGACACATTTGAGAAAATACTAATAAAAAAGATCCGTAATACAACAGGGATATTAAAATGAACTGCCGCAAAGAAACGCTATAAAGATAATAAAAATGGTGTACATTTGAAAGGAAATTGTCACGTGATAGTAAAAATGCAGTCTCCTTTATACATGAAAATAAGTTTTAATCTAAAAACGATGGTTGAAAAAAAATCATATCCATGTTGTTTTGTCAACTACCTGTTTATAAACGTATTTTTTGTAAGATTTTTTTGTTAGTTTTTTACTTTGCCACCAGCTGTTAACTTTGTTTGCCTTACATGATATTAAGTCTATAATTTGAACCAAATCTAAGCTCTCCAGAAGTCACAATAATGATTTAAGCATTGATGGGCCACACACATACATTTTTTTTTATTATTATTATTATTATTGAAATTTAGGTCCCATGAGGAACCTTTAACATTCATGTACCCAAAAGGTTCTATATAGTGAAAAAAGTTTCTTCAGATTTCAAAAAGATTCTTCAGACAAAAAAAAGAGGCTCTTTGAACTGTTTCCTGAAATATTATTTTTGGGGAAACCAATAATGATTCTTCTATGGCATGGCATGGCTGCAAAAAAAAAAAAACCTTTTGGAAGTTTTTTTTAAGGATGTAGTACATAAGAAAGTATTCTTTGAGTATAAATCAACCCATGATCTTTCAAAGATCAATCCTTCTACTTATCAGTAAAAAAATAAAAATAATAAATAAAAATCCAGTTAGTAATGATTTGTTGTGAAATGCAAGATTGTGTGATTACAGGATACAGCCTTGAAGAGGCTGATTTGGCAAAGATATTTCTCATAAATATATTGATAATTTCTCATAAAAGATAGGGTACAGGGGTGTTTGATGTATTGCCAAACTTCTCGTAAAAGACCTGTAAAGAGTATTTCACTCTAATAGGCACAGCAATAGCAAATAGATCCACCTAGTCTGTGTATGTGATTCGAAAATACATTTGTAGTATAATCCGTAAAATGAATAGCCTATAGTTCAATACCAAGTTTGATGAGAAAAAAATATTTACTACAAAATGAAATCATTGGAATTCTTCATGATCCACAAATCATCCTCATACCGATTATGTTTTAGACTATTATTGATCATGGCTGATGAGATGTATTAGATTCCATTAAAACCTCTTATTTCTGTCCTCTGTTTGTGAACAAAGTCAGCTGGTCCGCTATTTCCTGCAACACACCCCTCCCCTCCTCACACATACACATATAAATACACAGAGTCAAATGTGAGAAAGAGGCATATGGCTTCCAGAGTCACCCATCCCCCCTCTGCTGCCCTTTTTTGCCTGGTGCATGTGCTCAGATGTGGGCATTGCTTTGGGAAGGGGCAAAGACCTCACTGACTGAATTAAGGTCTACTCTATGTGTGTGTGTTGGGGCAGCTGGCTGATGTTGCTGGAAGGATGGAAAGACGGATGGGTGGATGGAGAGATGGATGGAGGCAGGATGTCTGACCCAGGGCCAGTGGAGGGGTATGAAAATAGTAAGACCCAGAGAAAGAGGGAAAAAAAAACATTAGAGGGGAGGACATGGAGGCAGAAGAGTACTGGGCATACAGAGAGAAAAAGACAATGGGATTAAATATTTTGACTGGAAAGAGTCAAATGAAGATAATGTGTTTTGGGCAATATTATGACATGAATCTGTTTGCAAAGGCTTTGGTTTTGCATAATTTGGTTTAGCCAGATTATGCCGTCACTGAAGGGAACATATGTTGTCCTGTGTGTTTAGTTTCAGGAGGGCTGGTGGAGATCATAAGTATTGATCTCTGTTGTTCATGGTGAGCGAACAATGGATTGCAGCTCATTTCACGGCTTAATTCAGTCCAAGTACGCGGTCAATAAGAATACCTTCTGCCGGGCCAAGCTGTGAGGCATGTTCATTTAAATCACATAAAACACATTTCCAATGCTTTATTGTGATGTGAAGTGCAAAATATTCCCCATCCGCATCATCTACACATTTCTCCCTTATGCATACAAAATACTTAACAAAAAAAAAATATCACCATATAGCTGATATAAACTGTTATTCAGCTAGATAGACTGACTAACTTACATTTTAGGCTCAAAATTGGCAGTTATTTTTTTGTCCCGCCAAAACAGTACTAAACATACAGTGCACAATTAACCGTAATGTGACTCTGAACAACACACACAGGTCAGGTGCTTCGTTCCTTTATGAATCAGTGTTTTTGAAAGAATCAGTTGAATCAATGACTCCTTGACTCACTCATAAAGACAGTCACTTGTCACCACCGTTGGCGTATCAATGTAATCTTCAAGAAAGAGTCAATACACCACAATGGCACAGATTGACAGCCTGTATAAAAAGTTAGCATTTATGTTGTACTGTTTAACTGAATACAAAATAGCATATTAGCATAATTTAAAATATATTTAAAATATTTTTTCTCTTGATATGCCATTCAACTGCACTCTTAAAAACACTTAGTACTTAATTAGCACTTAATTGGCATCTGTGGTTTAACCTTTCACTTCAATGGAACCTTTTCTGTTTTAAGGTTCTTTATAGTGGAAGAATGTTATTCAGAATTCTAAACTGTTTTATTTACACTATGAAAGAAGTGGTTCTTTGGAGAACTGTTCACTGAAAGGTACATCTATGGCATTGCTTCACATTTGAGAGCTGGAATTAACTTTTTTTCTTATTTTTTGGCATTTGGTGGAAATACTAATTAAGCAAATGTTTGCATGCACATAGAACTGTAGTGATCTAAATAACTTGCCATGGAGGACAAATTAATTTAAATGGATGGTTTCATTCAGAAAATCATATAATGGCCTATGTCATTAAGATAAGTACATAACATCTTTACTTTTAGGAGGTTGAATGAGTTTGAACATGGATTTCTATACTGAGGGCAGTCTAAACTCAGCTGCGTGACTGACCCAGGCGCTGGATAGCACCCATTACAGCCCCAATGAGAGCCAGCTGCAGCTCATCAGCACAGGACACCTGAGCTCAGCTCTGCTTGGACATACTGCCCGTTACACACAATAACACTGGTGCACACAGACGCACAATGTTACGCACATGCACATGCATGCATATAGGCTTCTCAAGGACACCATCTAACGTGGTTTTAGGGTTATTGTTGGCGTTAATCTGACAGGAGCACAAAGAGTTACTATCCTTGTACGAGACAGAGAGACGGGAAAGATGAGCGATGGCATATATTTTCTTCTTTCTCACCTCTCCAGGGTGAGCTCAGATCAGTGCACCTCCTCCTCCCCCATGAATTGGGATCAGGTGGGGATCAGCTGGACCTTTGAGAAGGGGGGCAGAGGGTTTATGTGTGTGTGTGTGTGTGTGTGTGTGTTTTGGTAGTGGTGCTGATGAGCAGAGGAGGGTAGGGTGCCAGGCAGGCCGGGGGCCAATGTTGCACCTGTGAGAGATCCTGGAGGCAAATCTGGGTGGATGCATGGACATGATTGGAAAGGTCCATCGTTGCACCTGCACAGAGACGATTGAAGAGTTTGACAAGCCCAGAAAAATAAAAAAACAACAACCTAACTTTGGCTTTCATGATACATCCAAGAAGTGTCCTGGATGTGTGGCTGCACTCCTGGGCAGAAAGAATGAATTGGTCAGTCCTTTCCCTTCCAAGAACAATCTTTGAGGTGTAAATAACTGAGACAAAGAGGGAGTTAAGAGAGTACCCAACATCTTTCTCCCTTTTTGCTTTTCTCTGTCTCTCTCTTTTCCCCTCCCAATTCGTCTCCAGGGACTGTACCAGCCTGGCTTGAACTGGACACCATCTGCTATAATGTGACAGAATGGAACCCCCAAATACTTTCATTTAATTCTGCTTTGTGTGTGTGTGTGTGTGTGTGTGTGTGTGTGTGTGTGTGTGTGTGTGTGTGTTTGTGTACACATGAGAATAAAGCTATTATCTATGTTTTTTTTAAATACAGCTTTGCTTCTGTAAATATATGCACTTGTATACATACCCACATCAGCACATGTACACTAAAGGTGTGTGGGTCATGTCTGCACCCATATTTTGTTCCCTTGGGTCCTTTGTTGAATTTAAAGACCATCTGTTTTTCTCTAAAAAAGCTTTCTCTTTTTCTCTTTGCTATTGTAGCCCTGTTTTGTGTTTTTATTAGTTTAAAGTGTGTGTGATTAAATTAAAGTGTTTCGTTGCTATACAAGCATCTACGATTATGAGAAATGTGAAAGAATCAGCACCATGGACAGTGCTGGAGAACCACGAGCGCAGGCATTGCCATAATGAAAGGATTGGTTTAATTTATTTATTTTTACAGTGGTCTTTGAATGCATACAATGAACTTCATAAGAGCACAACAGGAAGTGTCCGATTTAACTGAACTTTAGGTTGGTTTGAATCCTGTTTAATATAAAAGAGTAAAGCCATGAAGCACTTCTGCAACTCAATCAATTTAGAACCCCTTATGGTGGTTTTGCAAATGCAAATTATTTTTTATTAAATGCTAATTATTCAATTGAATAATTTATTAGCTTCAAAGCTGCTAGAGGGTATGATGGGAAATTGACAAAAGCATTTGAAAAATGTGTCTGATAAAATGTGTCATACTATAATATTCTAAAGTCAGAGTCTGCTTCTGCGATATACAGTTGTTTGATATTATATTCAATAGAGTGTAGAATGAGAATGAAAGATGTTAAACTAGCATTTTAGTTGTAGCTTTGTCGTTAGCATGTTTAGAGAGAGACAGTCCTGGAGGGGATATTTTAATGTCCTATCAGGACCTAATCTACTGAGGATCACTTTTTCACCCCTACATAAAGGCAGTGTTTTGTCTTAGTTGTTGCTGTATGATCAAGATTGATCTCTCCATTGAAAACTCAACACTCCACCTACCACCAACAGGAGAACTCTCTCATTCCACCTACTATATTACAAAAAATCTTACAGACCACCAAACTTTTGACCAGTAATGTACATATTTGTACATTATGCACTGCATGTAGATTTCATGCTATATTATATTCAATATACAGAAAAGCACAAACCTTTGTGATGTCACGGTGACTGGACTAAAAGAGAGAGAGAATACAGGCTTGCAAAAAGTGGACTGAAGGAAAAACAACTGCAGTGGTCAATAGTGAGAAATTAGCAGACAGTGAAAGGCTATGCGAGGACAGATCTGTCATTTCAAAGCAAAATGACAGATTCTAACAGGCACATACATAAACTTGTACTTATGTGTCGGTGCCTCAACACCTGTGTTGTTGTTGAGTGTTTGATGTGGACTCGACCTCATCTTCGTTGTCCATGAGACTGTTAGTTTTCTCTCTGCATTCACATCATGTCTCGTATCTGTCATGTCTGTGCAGCCGTGTGGTTTGTGGATGATGGGAGTGGAGTGGACACATGGATATGAGGAACTGGTGCCTTGCCTGAGGAGAACTGTAGTAGCAGCTGCCAGTGCGACTTTCTTTCTTTCTATCTCTTCTATCTTATCTATCTATCTACTTCTTTCTTATCTACTTCTATCTATCTTTCTTTCTTTCTTTCTTATCTATTATCTTTCTATCTTTTCTTTCTTTCTTTCTTTCTTTCTTATCTATCTATCTATCTATCTATCTATCTGTCTATCTATCTATCTTCTATCTATCTATCTATCTATCTATCTATCTTCTATCTTCTTCTTCTTCTATCTATCTATCTCTTCTTCTTCTTCTATCTTCTTTCTTAAAAAAATCTTTCTTTCTTTTTTCTTTCTTTCTTTCTTTTTTCTTTCTTTCAAATTCTTTCTCATCAGTTCATTTGCCTCTCTCACTTCAAAAAAAATCACACTATTTCCCCTGGGCCTTTCCTCTACGACCATAATCATCCCTCTAATGAAGAGTGGCAATCCCTATGATGAAGGCCCTTCCCCCCTTTCTCTCCTCTTTCTCTCCCCCAACCCCAATTTTACTGTCTGTCCACTTTCTTTATACAGGTGACTGGGTGTTTTGTTTGGGTGCTGCTGCTTCTGTTTTGCGATATAATATGGATCAGCTGTCACGTGACTGGTTTTTGCACTGGCCTGGAGTATCTTTTCTACTTTTACATGGCTATTTCCCTGTAGTTTAGACACCCTCGAGGGATGTGCCATAACTGAAACACTGTGTGAGTGTGTGTTGTGTGTATTTATGATGGAAGTATATGAGTCTTGTTTTCTTTTTGTCTCTGAGGGGACAGGTTGCCGTGGTAATGATGCCTAAGGGACAGGGGTAAGATGTAAATTGGGTGATCATCACTGAATGTAAAGTGAAATCTGCAGTGTACCACGGGAGTCTGAGTAAGAGAGACAGACAGAGTGAAAGAGAGAGGGGTCATGTCCTGCAGGCGCTCAGGGTCTAAGATGCTGAATTTCCCAGATGAAAGAGAAAACAGGGCCTGTGTTTTTTGTGTGAGTGTGTATGTGTGCCTATGATACAGTCAGACTATACAACATGTCTGGACATGACTGCTCAAAGTCCATAATCTTAATTGGCTCTCTCTTGAGCTTATGAGTGCTGGTTAATTGGAAAAACACCCTCACTTGCATTTATACCTATTTATTCCTCAGAAAAAAAACAATAATTGTTTACCATATATAAATGCTTAAATTAAAATAAACAATTAAATACATAAATAAATAAAAACTAAATATGACCAGACAGATCAGCCAATTCCATTCAATTTATGTCAGGTTATTTTTTCTTTATTATTCCTTTACAACACACACACACACACACACACACACACACACACACACACACACACACACACACACACACACACACACACACACACACACACACACACACACACACACACACACACACACACACACACACACACACACACACACACACACACACACACACACACACACACACACACACACACACACCACACACACACACACACACACACACACACACACACACATTATGTGCTATTGAATCACTCTGTATGATTTATAAGCTTTTAAATTATTAAAAATATAAATCATTAATACCTATGTCATAATATTAAACATAATTTATAAATAAACATATTATTACACAACAATGTTATAATACACAACATACAGTGGGCTTCACACACACACACACACACACACACACACACACACACACACACACACACACACACACACACACACACACACACACACACACACACACACACACACAACAGAAGCTGCAATTTCTGGCATAACTAAACATGCACCAGTGGATGTGAACAGAACTAAATACTGTAATGCCTTTTTAAGAGGGGAGAAACAGAGGAAGAGGAAAATAATATAAAAATTATACATTTTCAATTGCACATGTTAAAATACTGATATGATTTAAATAAGATAGGATAGGAATAGGATGATTTGCAGTGGACATTGGTAATAAAGTGTTAGACAACATAACAACCATATTGTTATGTAAAAACGGCACATGAAACAACACACATATTTAAATCGGTCTCATTTGATGTACAGAAATGTCAGCAAGAGAAGGTTGTCGTGAAAAGGAAAGGTCATTTCTGTGTACTTACTTTTCTCTCTCCCACTCTGTTTCTTTTTTTCTTTAACCAGCCAATGATGTCTCAATGTTTTATTAGTTTTCTTCTTCCTCTTCCTGAGTTTGTCCAGTTGCCAGGTAACCCTGGGTCACATCTGGGGTCTAAATCGAGCATTTTCTCTTCCTAGTTATCAGAGAGATGGGCTGTAATTTATTAGTTTGATAAAAAAGAGAAAGGTATTATACAGCACCGCCAATCTCCACAGAGCTTGTTTGGAATTCATGCCCTATCCCATTTCCGGTGCATTCCTTGCGGCATCTCTGAGCCATTCATCTTTAAATTGACCACCTGAGCCAGGTTTCTGCATATTCAGTTGGAGGAAAGCACACTAGGCTTGGGCAGCCAGCCTTGTAGATTCAACATGTGCCGTAGCTTAATGGAAATAGGATTTTAAAGGGATTTTTGAAGCAATTTGTTTATTTATTTAATCAATTATATTATGCCTGAGATCGACATTGAAGCCCATTTCTAACACAAAAATATAAATAAAATAAATAAAATAATAAAAAATACAATAAAATACAAAATAAAATAAAGTAAAATACAATACAGTACAATAAAAAATAAAAAATAATAATAATAATAATAATAATACAAATCATGCTTTGGTAAATCATGCTTATGACATAAAAGGTTGAAATTATGACATAAAAAGCAAAAATTATTTATGCCATAACTGTGACTTTGTCATGATTATGAATGTTGTATAATTATGTCTTTTATAGAATAATTCACTTTTTAATCACATAATTTTAACTTTGTCATAACTGACTTTTCTGTCATTATTGTGAATTTATTGTCATATTTATAACTTTTTATCTCACCATTTCGACTTGCAGTATTTGACTTCATCTCAGTTTTGACTTATGTGATAGTTATGATTTCAGTTTCAACTTAATTGTCTTAATTATTACTTTTTATATAATAATTCACTTTTTATCACGTAATTTTCCCTGATTAGTTTGTTATTAGTGCTATCAAACGATTAATCACGACTAATCGCATCTGAAATAAAAGTTTTTGTTTAAATAATGTATATGTGGGTGCTGTGTATATTTATTATGTATATATAAATACACACACATGCATGTATATATTTAAAATAAATACATTGTTTATATATTAAAATATTTATGTATAATTATAAATGATATATAAATATTTTAAAATATTGTATATGTGTGTATTTATATATACATAATACATATACACAGTACACACATACATACATACATTATGTTAACAAAAAATTTTTTTTTGGATGCAATCAATTGCGATTAATAGTTTGGCAGCACTAGTTTTTATCAAAATTTTGTCATAATTATAGCTTTTTATCTGTTTCAGTTTGTCTTAATTATGCCTTTTATCTGACATTATGTAGGCCTATTTTTTTTACCTTAATTTTTACATAATTATAACTTTTTATCTCATTATTTCAACTTAGTCTCATGATGTCGTAATTGACTTTTTATGTCATAATTATTACTTTTAATCTTATGAATTACATAGTACGTCATAATTTTAACTTTCTGTCATAATTATGATTTACCAAAGCATATTTTGTTTTCGTATGTGGTAGAAATATTCTTCCATATAGAGGAGCCGCACTTGCCCAGAAAGAAAAAAACTGCCAGAGAGTGTTGCCAAAATGGCTGCTGAATGAACTGACTTGCCTTAATAGATGGGGACTTTGAAATTCAAATGATATCACCAACAGTCACTGTTGATCATGTCACCATAAATCGCCAACTTTCATTGAAAATGAATGACTTCCGGTCGTTTGGCCACTGCAAATGGCTGTGTGTGGATGCTCCTTGAAAAAGTGCCAGAGATCTGGAAGCAGTATGGTTGTGAAATGCCAGAAAGACACATACTCTGGCATTTGGGAAGGTGCACAGATGCAGTCCGTGAGTGTTGAAGGTGAAAGACAGCCAAGTAGAGAAGCGCAGGGATTTGTTTAAAAGCTTCTGTCATCCTCCCCTGAGTGTCAGTTGCGTGTCCCTGCTTAGATAATTAATTACTGGGAAATGTCGTGGAACTGGTTATACATAACAAAATGCACAATCCACCACAAAGAGTAAACAAGCAGACAAACATCTGAAATGTTCATGCACCATGGTAAAACTGTACTTAAGTAAGACCAAGTCCAGAAAAGTTATTTCCTCCTATCTGTCTTAGCAGCAGATGCACATCCGCAATCTTGCCAATCAGTTCAGAACTGCACATATATAAATGAAATTACAGAACATATTACACCTCCAAAGCTGAGTGTATGCTGGGTAAAATTCATTTTGAAGCATTTGCACACCTGCTCCATTGTGGCTCTGGCTGCTGTTATGATCACAACTTGCAATTGGCTATTTATAGAGATCTCCTGCTCCAATCTGAGGAGCAGATGATGCATCTATCACAGAGAGGTGTTTATGAAGAGGGTTAACCATCCCAGGTTTGCCCACAAGTCCCCAGTATAAGTGGCGCTTGAATTGATGTCCCTCGCTGTGAATTATGACACCCTAAACTGACAGGTTTCCAATGATTATGGCAATACTCTGATTAGAGAGAAATATAAACAAAAACAAATGCACCTGTATTTTCACAGGAGAACTGCATCCGAGTCCCGTGAGACCTGTAAAATGGACGCCCAGTTTCCACCTCAAGGCAATTATGTGCCATCTGCTCTAGTCCGTGTTGCGCAGGGCCGCTTTGTTTTTCGGGTTGTTGATGTAGAATTACGCGCTTTAAATTGACATAATCCATGACAGATTGTGATTGACGGCCGCAAAATTAATCATATGGCTAAAGCGAGTGGTCAGTTACTTTCAGAGAGTAAAACAAACACCTGGAGCGCATACCATCAGCCAAAACTGAAGACACGACATGATATGACGCTATCTGTTATTTCTATTCCATGGACAGGTTGGGACATTTTTCTTGCTTGACATTCTTTTCCATGGTTTTGCGTCTCCTGTTGTAATTGTAGTTTTATTGGATATCAAGCCTCCTTTGGCAGTGAACATCTGGGCGTCTACAGCAATAACGGCAACATTTATGCTTGCATCTCAAACACCTGCGAAATTTCACTGAGATGTATGAATATATTGAATTCAATACATGATTGAATTTGAATGTGTAATTTTTTCCTCAAGTACAAATCGATTTTTAGTGTTATATTATAAATGTTGTTGTTCAAAAGTCATTAATTATATAAGGAATACTAAGAATGCATTCGAACATATTCAACCTTATTTTTGAATGCGGAGTAGGCTTTTTTATGTGCAAAACTTCTGATTTATTAGCCACTAAAGGCAGAACTAGAAGAATGAAGTGCAGTAAAGCTATTTGAAAACCACTGTGTTTATGGTTGTGATAATGAATACAATTCACATGATAACACATCAGTTTGCAATATAAAGAATCTTAACTGGTAAAATATCTGTAAGCAAATGAAACCGGGAGCCTTTTATATTACAAGTTATGAATGGTTGTGTCCTTTCTTACTTTAAAAATAATGTGGATAGTTGTTATACGTTTTCTGCTAATCGCTTTATTTCAATTAGGCCATTTATTTAGCTGTTTTTCAGTTATATGAGAAATAAAGCTTCTTAATTTGCTTTTTTGTAGTCGAGACAAACCTGAGGACAACGGTGATCACCACTAGTGGGTAACACTATACACCCAGTGGTAGGCCCAGTAATTTGCTACCACAGCAGGACCCGGCGCAGGAGTGTAGTTGAGACAAGCCCTGATACCCCACCACCACACAGAGAGAAGAAGAAGCTGTTTCTGTATTTGATATCACTTGAATTGTTATTAAGCAAGATAAGACATGCACATGCTCTGTGATGTGTTCAAAACAAACACACTTACTCTCTGAGGATTTCATCAGAATGTCAGCCCAGAGCAGGAGTGGGAGAGTGGGCTTTCGCTTTGGCAATTCACGGCCCCAATTAACAATTTCCAATGAAGTTGAAAGTCATGTCAATACTAACAGTTTAAAAGGATAATATACTTAGGCATGCATACTAATTTGCTTGAGCCAACGTGAATTAGTATTCTTAATTTGTTGCTTAATTGAAGAAGAACATTAGGCTACCAGACTTACTCAATTAAGAACGGCGAGATGATTATAAACCGCACTGCAGTATATTGATTGCTGATAGCAGCTTCCTGTTCCAATGGAGTTTGCAGTCACAGATGCACACTGAGCAAAGATAAAAAGCACTGAATCCACAGAATCCAGACTTCCTACATTCTTGTCATTTTCTTTACCAAAATACAAGCATGTGGTAAGGAGACTAACAAACAATGAACTCTGCATGGTAGGAAATTTCACAACATGAAAACCAAGTTTGGCCGCATGACACTTTTTGGTGGCCTGTTGGTGTTGTTGTTTTTAATGAAGAAAAACAACCTATAAATCTTAATAGCCCAACTGTATGAGACATTTACCTCCAGACTGCTCTGGTAACTGAGAAAGTGGAGTATGTGCTGCCACCTAGCGCCTCGATAGAGTTTCACATCTGCAGCTAAGCTAACAGTGGAGTTCTAAATAACTTAGAGACTGATTACATTACATTATAATATGTAAAACTATTAATATTTCTATTTTTTTAAATAAAAAAACAATGCTCTCAAATTTTTATTACATTTCCTTTAATGTATCTCATAAAACTGCACTCATAACATAACAGACATAACATGTATTTTGTATCTATGTGCCACAATTGTATAATATTATAGTATGGTACACTGATATAAACTATACTGTTCAAACATTTAAGTGTTTTTAAATGTTTCTGAAAGAAGTATCTTCTGCTCATCGAGGCTGCATTTGTTTGATCAAATATAAAGTAATATTCTGCAATATTATTACAATATATCTGTTGTTTAATATATTTTAAAATGTAATTTATTCTTGTCATGGCAAAGTGATTTTTTTTAGAAGAATTGTTTATTTAAAAATAGAAATCTCTTGCAACATTCTAAATGGTTTACTATCACTTTTTATTATTTTAATGCATCCATGATTTATAAATGTACCACAAACATTGAAACGGGATATTTTACATATATTTGTATATTTTACATATATCCTCTACTTACATTTAATCTCTTTTCTGATCCCGTGTTTCTGTCTTTATTAGCTCTTCCCCTGTCTCTTCTTTCTCCTTTTCACTTTTCTCATTCCCTCCTACATTCTTCTCCTTTTCTCCCAGGTTTTCGTCTCCTCCATCACCTTCTCCTCTCTCTCCTTCCACTACTGGTTCCTCTTCATCTTCCTTCTCCCTTTCCCCTTCTCCCTCCCCATCCCCAATCTCCCTCTCTTTTACTTTTTCCCGCTCTTCTATTTCTCCATGTGCACCCTCGGCCACAATGCCTTCCCATCCTTCGGTCTGCAGTTCCAGTTGTTCCACTCTTTGCATCATTTTTCGGGCAGTAGACTCCAGTTCAGCTATCAGCCGAGCCAGTTTGGTCTGCAGGGTCTCCAGGATGACCTCTAAGCGCTTCACCTTGTCCTCTGTTTTCTCCACCTCTCCCTCCCCTTCATCGGTCTCTTCCAGCATCCCCATCTTTGTCAGGATCTGACGACCCTTCTCCTCCAACAGGCGTTTGGCTGCAGGGTACTCGAGAAGTGTTTCAGTCAGGTCCTCTTTCGATAGGCTGAAGAGATCTGAGTAACCAATGCTGCAAATGTTGGCTGTTCGTCTATTTCCTGATTTGTTACCTGTGCATTAATGAGAATTGTGATGAATTTGTGTCACAACCCGAATTCCGGAAATGTTGGGACGTTTTTTAAATTTGAATAAAATGAAAACTAAAAGACTTTCAAATCACATGAGCCAATATTTTATTCACAATAGAACATAGAGAACATACAAAAACTATTTTTTTTTCTGTATAAATTACTGTCCACATTGTTTCCACAACATTTTCATGGAAGAAAGAAAATAATAAAGTAATAAGGTTGCAACTGCAAAAAAATATATTTTTAAAAAGGTAATTATTTTATTTAAACATTGTGGAAAAAGTGTAATCTCTTCGCATGCATAGGGAAGAAGGGAATTTATTATTTCTAAGCCCTTAAAGGAAAGTCTTGAGAACAATTTTCAAGCATTTTAGCAGTTGTTGTGGAAGGAAATTATAAAAACTTTAGCCATCAAAATGATGATGGATAAACTGTATGTTGTTATTGAATATAAGGAATGTGATTATACTAAATGTATTGAATACAATACTCATATTTATCATTTCCTACCTTTTATATTCAAGATACTGATTTCTCCAAAGAAGTTTCCTTCCCCCAGAACAGCAAACTGAGTGACTCCATCATCTGCAACCACTGCCAGCTTCCCCTCTTTAATGATGTACATCTCATGACCTACATCCCCCTTCTTGCATACATACTCTCCTGGGCTATACACCTAAAGAGGATAGCAATGATTAGAGTATGTTTTGGATGATTTACTAACAAATGATATTGTCCAATAATGACAACAGTATAAACAGTATTGCTGAGGTAAAATATATGCAAGTCTCAGTTCAACTGGCTCTAGTGTTAGACTTAATCCTGTTCAGGTGTGCCCCCTGTTTTCTAACCTGTGGGGTGAGTTTAAGCACCAGCTGCTCCAACAGACTGTTCTCACAGTTCTGAAAGATGGTGACTTTGGACAGAGTGGGCAGATGCACGCTCACGGCAATTGCTGTCTGAAGTGTGAATGGAATATGCTGAAGAATCTCATTCTCCCGTGTGATCTTTCTGTTCAGACACATGAGAAGATTTGGATGGAACAAACATTTAGATGATATCAATGAGAGAGGAACAGCTTTAAGGGATTTGATAAACAAGCTAAAACTAGAGAAAAGCTAGCATTGTTTTTTTTTCAGTTGCCATTTGATGTAATAGGCTATTTTGTTTTCTTTTTGCAGTTTAGCAATCTTTTACATTTACACTACTTTTCAAATGTTTTGGGGTGACAAGACTGTTGTTTGGAAGAAGTCGCACCAAGGCTGCATTTATTTGATCAAAAATACAGTCAAAAGTTAACATTGTGAATTATTATTTAAAATAATATATCTTACTATATATCTTATATCTGATCTTTATTTCGTACTAAGAATAGTTCAAATCTATTAACATAGGCCTGTTTACTGACATCGCTTGAGCATAAAATAAAATCGCTTACTGATAAAATTTTTATTATAATTTATCTTTATTTGGAGCACTATTTGTGTACAATGCACATTTCTTAATATTACGCATAAAATGTATTTTAATGTCACTATTGATTAGGACGGTATGACCTTTGGATAATATATCGGCCTTTAAATGCTAGATATTTAAAGTGCACCTAAAGTATAGTCTACTTGCAATAGTTCCACTTTAGCACAATCTTATCTTCAGTAGCCTATCTTTAGTTGGATTTCGGCATACTTCCACACAATTAAAGTGCATTAAGTACACAATTAGTTGTTCCAATTTAGCAGACTTTAAGTATTTAGTATACCACAAGTGCAATTGCAGAGTATTTTATTAAGCACATAAATATGTAAATGTATAATATAGCATGAAATAAATGTATTTTAAATACATTTTAGTATCTTTATTTTTCACTAGGGTAGATGTTGCTGAAGTGTCTTTAAATGCTGCTGTTTGGGCTCACACACTATAACGGAAAGACCCACTTGTTGATGTGGAGATGCTGGTACCAGTCGTTGACGCGTTTCTGCAGTTCTTTGCTGATGCGCCGGCTGCGCAGGTAACCCTTCACAAGTTCGTGATTGGGAAAAAACACGTTGTCACGATCACGCAAGCTTGATATCACGTCCCCCATGCTCCCCACGACAGAAGCAAACACCAGCACGGCGATCAACATGTCTGCGACCAAAAACAGATACTCTTCTTCGCGTTCGGGCGGCGGAGTGTCACCCACTGTGGTGAGGATGAGAGTCGAAAACCAGAAGCAGTAGAAGTACTGGCGTCTCGTGGCAGCAAATTCCGGGTCGGAGATGTTGGGATAAACCCAGGGATCCGCACCGAAGCCTATGTAATTAGACAGAGAGAAGTAGACGCAGGCGTTCCAGTGGATGAGTACGAAAATATACAGCATGAGTTTGGCGACGCGGAAGGTGTTTGGATAGGATGTGCGCGTTTCCATGCGGTCCAGGGCCTCGTTCATGCGGCCCGTTCGCAGGAAGCGGTTGACCCGAACTAGAGGTGTGTGGATCCCCAGTTTCAGGTAGAGCAGATCAGTGGGCAATAGGGAGGCAATGTCCCACTTGAAGCGAGAAGAGCGCATGTAACGCTTTTTTAAAAGGGACAGGTCTCGCACCAGGATACCCTGCTCCAGAAAACCTGTAAAAGAGGAAAGCCTTTTACGAAATTATCTCTTGAGGATTTCCAGTGGCGATCTGAGGAACAACAAATGGTGTTCCTTTTCATATGTACAGTGACACAAAAATGAAGTCATTCTATATTTGAAGCAAAGTTGAAAATTAAATAATATGAACTAATAATAGGACTAATAAACAAATAAAGCAGGAAGATGCACACTTACCTGTGCGAACCCCAATAACTGTGTCAAACACATAGAACAAGTCACAGATATAATCCAAGGTGAGCCATGTTGCCACAAACTTCTCCTCAATTGCATAGAAGCATGTCCTTTGAATAATACACAGATATTTTAACAAGTTCTCATATCAAGGTCTCCCTGTATAGACTTAGCAAATTAGGACTTGAAATCTAAAATAGCCCTATATCTGCAAATGTTATATAATACTAAAATCTTAGTGTCTTTGTTAATGTTGTCATTTCAGTTACATTATTTTTCTAAAATTATGTAAAATAAATAAATAAAAGTGATTTCTTAAAAATATACAGATGTAGTTTTACACCAATCAGTAAAACCTCAGTGTTTTCCTACCTGAATATTATTATGACCCAGTTGTAGCAGATAGGGAGTATCATAATTTGCAACCATGTATAATAAAACTCTTCAGATGGATCAATTATCCATTCCTTCCAGCTGAAAGATTACAACATTTCGTGTTAGTTTTGTATAGTGTACTTTTTATCCAAACCCCTTAAAATGCAAAGAACTGTATTTGTGTGTATGTGTGTGTATTTGGAGCATGGTTTGTTGTCAGACTTAAACTTCATATAATTTTTACATTATAATATTACAGTAACAAATTTGACAACTAAATATTTGAATTAAAACTCACTTTAATTTTGTAGTCTCTTCTTTCTTCTTCTCTTTTGGTTCTTGTTCTTTATTCTCTTCCTCTTCACCATTCTTGTTCATGCGTTGCCATGTGAAAAGCCTTGCCAAGCGATTTGTGTTCATATTTAGCATTTACAAAGAAAATATGAAGCTAAGTAAGTTTATAACAACATTACAAGACAGACGAAGACTATTGTTTGACCACAAAGCTGTGTCGTCATAACAACAAGCAGCCCCACCCATATAACACAGGTACTGTGATGCTTATTGCCATGACACCATTTCTCCAGAGGAACAGGTAAGCGGTTTCCTCCTGGCTCAGCTATCTGTGTGAACCATTTAGTTTTCTGCAAACACTGTGGGGTAGCTGAGCAAAGGTAACTGAATTTAAAAATAGTAGCCTATAAATGATCCATAAAGTATCTAAAACCTGAATCTTTCAGCTTACAAACTCAAAAAATAGCTATATTATATATGAATACTATATAATATATGCAGTATAGTAGTAAGCATATAGGCTATGTACTTTATTATCAATAGAGTATTTTGAAAATGATTTTTTTTTAATGATTTTATCTGTATCAGGCCGGAAAAAATACATCATATTACCACTTGGTGGCAGCATTTATACCAAAGTTTTTTTGTTCTGTACAGCGGTGGACGCAGTTTACCTATCATTTGGCCAACTCATGAATATTAATTACGCACCGTGTCTGGTCGCCAATTAAAGGTCTCAAACCAACGCAACGTCATCTCAATCTAATAAATATTCATAAGCCGCTTTATCAATTCTTCAATTTCCCCGGCGGTGGCGCTCCGAGCAAAACAACAGACTTCTCGGCATGGCCGCCACCCTCCGGTTTTACGTCACAGCGTCCCGTGCGCGTGGGTGTGTCCGTGGAATCCGAGAAAGATGGCTGCGGGACGAAAGGAGAGGTTTACCAATCTGAGATTCGCTGTTTCTGGATAGACAGGTTACGGCGGAGGACGAAGTGGAAAACAGCACTCGCTTGCGTAAGTGCTTTTTGCTCAGGTTTTAACGCTCGAATCGCGCTGTGTAGTCTCGTCACCGTTCCCTTGCCGATTGGCTCGCGAGCTCAACGGACAGCGTCAAATCATATCTGACCCGTTGCGAGCTCACTGTGTGTGCGGCTAACGGTGAAACTCCACACAGATGAGACGAGAAATATCACTGGCAGTGGAAGACAATATGCGTAAGTTATACTCTAAAAACCATGCTAATGTTGAAGCGTCAAGAGTTAGGGTTGATTTGTGTTATCCACTTGACATAACCATATAGAATAACGGTTCTTAACCACTCGGTTTTTAGTTTAACGTTATGCGTTTAAAGCGACACATCACTGCGTGGGAATGTGTAACGTTACTCGTACTGAAAGGAGAAAGACGGAGCTGCATTGGCATAAACTTGAATAACGTTATGTGATTGACAGCTGGTTAACGTTAGGTATTTGTAGGTCAGCTTCTTGGTATGAACCATTAAAGCGATTTTGTTGTCGTGTTTTTTACTGTGCTGTTATAAGTGGCTTTTGACCTGCATGATTATGGTAAATGGTGTGGTGGTTCCAGTTTTAACCTGTACAATGTTCATGTTGTCATAAGTGATGAACCTCAGGCTTCAAAATGACTGTTATGTTGTTGTGTAACGAATACTCTACACTTGGCTGTGCGGCAGGTGAGAATTATGGTGCATTATTTCAGTCCAAATCATATATAATCACGTTGTGGACTATCTTCTGTAACTAACCTGTTTTTTAAATGAGTCAAACCACAAGTCTGATTATGATAGCTTATTCACACAAATGTGATGTGTGGTTGAAAACAATCTCTCATCAATATGATTATGGCTACAACACTGGGTGGCAGCAATGGAAGCTGCTCTTTTGAGTTTGAATGTGTCATTCATATAAAAGCCTGTTGAGCTTTTTATGAAGACTATACATGAAGTCACTGTATTTATCAATAAATGTGAGAGTAGACAGTATTCCTGGTTCCTAGATTGAATAAATGCTCTGTATTTATAATAGGATATAACGGCAGGGTTATTAGTGGAAATTGAGTTTTTGAGGGGTCTGCAGAAAAGTAATGATGCTCTAGGTTTCAGCCTTATCTCTGTTGATAGTGTATTATTCAATGCTTAACAGGTTGTATCTTAGTATTTCAGGTGTAGGTGTTGGAATTCTTCTCAGCTACTAATTATTGATTACTTTTATCGAAGACAGTATTGATGATTCCCATCCTTTATCTTATTGTAACAAATTCTGTGTAAAGCCCATTTTTGCTAATATTTTTATTTGGAAAAGCTGATGTTCTATAATGATTAAGACCAGTGTTATTTTAGTATATTGAGATAATGTCATTAATACGTTTTTTTCCATGTTTTCTGATTCATGTAATTTTTTGTTAAATATTTAGTAATTTTGTTGTGTTTTTGTCATTTTTGTATGTCCATATAGTTTTATAAATTTGTATGTATAGTTATTTCAAACTAAATAAAAATTGCTGTCTTGGCAGCTAGCTGAGTTGAGTATAATGTGTTTTAAGTTTTTTTAAAATTTTATTTCATATCCCTTTTTTATTGTTTTAGTTGTCTGCATTAACTCATTCAATCATACCTTTGCTCCATAATGTCTATATAATATCAGCTACTAGAGCAACGTTTCTGTTCCATAAAACCATATAAGCTTTTGTACACTAGTGAAGATATACTTCAGACTGTCTTCGTCTGTTTATTTCTCTCTACACCCCCCTCTGCACACATATACACACAATTGCTGGAGTCATTTTGACCCATTGTGTTCAGGGTTATTTCCCTTCAGAAAATGCTGCAGCAGTCCTAAACTAATTTCAGTGTCAGAATGACTGAACTTTGAACCCTTGATGATTATAACTCAAGGAATGAATGTGACCTGTAGTGCAAACAAACTTGCACTTGTTCTCTCTCTCTCTCTCTCTCTCTCTCTCTCTCTCTCTCTCTCTCTCTCTCTCTCTCTCTCTCTGTTCTGTTGTTCTCCTTATTATTTCCAACCATCAGTGGTCAACACTCTCGAGTTGGATTCCAGTGAATGTTTGTCATTTATAGTTTCGTATGATTCACCTTTTGCATTTTTGCCTCAATTGGCATAAAATTTGAAGCATGCCAAAAGAGAAGTAAATACGTGGCCTATAACTTGTACCATAAGGAAGTATAAGCATTTGGTGGCAAAGACACGTTTCAGATGTCCTTTCTTTTAAATAACCTCTGCTCAGATTAGCAGAGTAATGCGAATGTAGTAGAAAACAGCCTTGTTTAAGCATACTACTGTATTTTTAGGGGTAGTGTGCAATGTCTTGATTCAGGGTACAGTGATTATTGAAGAGCAGAACTGTTATCTTACTGTTAACCCCTTTTCTTTTTACTTAGTGGTAGCAGCACAGATCCGTGACCATTAGGTTAGGTCCACCTCATCAGTTTAAAGAATGCACTGATGTGAATCTAGTAATTACACTTGCATGTTTACCTGCTCCTTATCTGCTAACCTACCAATTAGACTTTACCTGTGAGCTGCCAAGACAGACACCTGGCTAATGATTCATTGTCCTCAGGGCTATAAGAGAGAGAGAGAGAGAGAGAGAGAGAGAGAGAGCCCTCTCCATTTGCTTCTCATTCTCTCTCTTTTTCTCTCCACCCCTTTTCCCCTTCTGTCACATTCTCAAACAGCCTTGCTTGCACTATAATATAGGTCGACATGTATCGGATCAGATTCCCGCCTAAAGTATTGCAGTCACAGATACAAAAATAACAAGCGTGAAAACAAAATAAAAAAACGCAAGTAAAAATATATTGCACAAGATTAAAAAATCTTCAAAATTTGCAAAATTTTCAGAATAGCAAACAATGGTCACGGATAGAAAAATAATAAGCGTACATCAAAAAATGAATAACAGATTTTTTAAAATAAGCATGAATCAAAACTTTAAACACATTAAAAATCATATTGCACAAATTTGAAATATTAATGCAAAATTATAATTTTCTGCTCATATTTAAATCTTTTGTATGCTTATGCTCTTTTTCCCTTTGCTCTTGTTTCCACGTTCTTCGCTTGCTTTCCTAAATGTTGCGGTTAGAGTTTCATGTAAATCAGGGCAGGTTTAAGCGTCATCATTGGTCCACTAGTTCTTGATTGACAGCTCCTCCTCAGCCAATCAGACGAAGAGGGGCGATGACGTCACACCTGTACGCCGATACTGCCGATGCTCAGTGTTGTTTACTCGTACAGGTGAAAATGGATAGCCTAACTGTTAGCTGGGAAACATGTGTCTCTTTCACTGCTGTACATACGTTATATGTGTCTGTCTGTCACTGCTGTACGCCTACCTGGCGATTCATTAACGTTACGTGACGCATTTGGCGCATTTGCATTTGTCATGTTTCACTCCGTCTCGGCTCGAGAAACATGTCTCTTCCGTGGCTCGCTATGCATTCAATCCGTTTTTAGTCTCGAGCAAGAGACTTTACGAAATGCACATTACATGATTTGACTGTTTTTCACGTAGAAAGGGCGTCAGCGCCGCATTACAATAAATTATCATTCATGTTTCATAGCCGCTGGCCAAATTAGCCGCTGGCCAAATTCAAAACGAAACTAAAATGAAAATCATCTTTGAGAGCAAGGGGGCCCCCTGGTGTTTCGGGGGCCCTATGCAGCTTGCGTATTCTGCGTATAAGGAGGATCGGCTCTGATTCTACTAAATAATAGTAGTCTAATATATTTCTGGCACACCGTCTAAACCAAACTTTTATTTTGACAGGTTGCCGTGAATACCTTTAAAGTTCTGTGTGTATGTGATCTGACTTGGGTTGGGTATCATTTGAATTTTATCGATTCCGATTCTGCTTATCGATTCCGATTATATTCGATTCCCAGTTTCGATTCCAATGTGATTAAATAATGATATCAAACATTTATCCCGTGTCTCTTTTTAGCAAACCATTGCACGAGAGCCTATATTTTAGTATGCATCTGAGAGACGTTCTGAAATGTAATGCATTCATACATGTAAACCCCACCGGGTCCACACCATCACACCGAGCGGGTCTCGAACCCGGGATGCCGGCGCTTTACCAAGGAGGCTAAAGGCTACAGCCTCTAGCGTCAGTTGCTAGAGCGTTTTTTTTTAGATCAGGGGAGTGAGGTTTACACACAGCCTTTACTGGCATACACCCGTTACACATGCATGCACAGTTTGCAGCTTTAATCGCCTTTTTTGGTAATTTCATGACTTAAACGACAGACTCGTTGCAGTTTCTTGTGCACTTATTTTATGATGACGCGATCAGGGCCTGCGCCGTGAGCACAGTGACGGCTGGCGTGACAACAGGAAAGATTGTCCTCTAGACATACAGCAACAGCAACTCATTGTTCTACCGAAGCTCAGGCTGTGTCCTTTTTCATTTGCGCTTGCTGAGGCCTAAAGCTCTGGTTTCTCATTGGATGTTCACTCTTTTTCTTTATGTGCAGCACCTTATGAGCCAAGTTCACAAACTGATCGCACACAGGTTAAGGAATGAAACAGACAATCATTTTAAAGGAATGAATCACGTTAATGTTTGACCTCCGTCATCGCGATCTTGTAACGCTCTATTAAAAATGTCATGTTGGTGGTGACACCTTTTGCATTCGACATGTGATTTTATTTAAATGCAACGAATATTCGAAATGTAAAAAAAATTGATTAACAGCCCTACATTCTACAGATGAAGAAAAAAAAATAATAGCGCATAGTCTAATCGATTTCATTCGCGGAATCGAACTTTTATTTTGACAACAAGTATCTGATTGCCGTGAATACCTTTAAAGTAGTGATCGACTGATATCGATTTTTTATCGATAATTATTTTACTCAAATTAAATGTTAAAATTCATGAAGTGACTCCGAGCAGTTTAGATGCAGAAGATGATGAAATACTGTTTATGTTATGTAGTAAATAAAAACACTCTGGTGTCTCTGCCATTCATTATTCATTCATTCATTCATTCAGTTCATCTTCAACAACAAAAAAATTGAATATTGATTCATTTAAAATTTTACAGCTTAATATTTACAGATACTTGTCCATTTATCGTGATTTGATTTAAGTGTTAAAAGCTTTTGATTAATTCATCAGTAAACACTGTTCTTAAGAATGTCTGCTTTTTCAAATGCGTTGCGAAAATCATACGGCCCACGTGTCAAGAACGGGTGACCGGGTCCTCGGTACCACCGGTACTTTAAAAGATCTTGTACTGTACTTTATAAATTTTTTTGTACCGACTTGGTACCGAAGTACCGGGTTTGACAACACTAATGTGTGTAAGTTCCACTGAATAATATTCTCGATTAGTGAAAGTAAAATGGTCGTTTGCACAAAACATCATTTCATTGTATTTCTTAAACAGTTTTTATCAGAATTATTAAAATGGTTTTTCTCATTCACACAATTATGAAAATGTCATGCGCATCTACCTTTAACTATACTTGTAATTTGCATGCTTAATATTTACAGATACTTGCATATCGTGATTTAGATAGTGTAATTATCTACTTTTGATTAATTCATCCAAACGTTACAATCTTGACATTCCTAAAACTGTAAATTCCGTTTTGAATGGTTGTTTCCGGGTGGACTGATATCATTTCTGAAACACGTTGAAAACACCAGTGTATGAGGAACATTTCTGTTTTAAAATGAAAATGCACCAGTGTAAACAGGGCCTTGCATTTTCTTACTTTTACCTTGATAACACTTCCAGAAACTCTGTATCTGAAACCTCAAATTTGCGGTTCTGCACAAAAACAGATTGTGAAACTGCTTCATAATATTCTTGAGCATAAAGGCTGAGCATTTTTTTTTTATTACTGCTACTACTACCACTACTACTAAGGATTTTTTTTAACCTAAATGGATTTTTTTTTATTATAGACTATAAATGTCATTATATGTTCTGAATATAATATGTGTGTATGTTTATAATAACATAGTCATTGCAGCTGCCAGCTTGCTACACAGTATGATTTGGCAGTGACGTAACTAGTGAGTGACTGACTTAAGCAATAGCTATGAGAGAGAGAGAGAGAGAGAGAGAGAGTATCAGAGGAGTAGTGGTCAGCTGGGCTGTGCTCACTCTAAAAGACACTAAACTAATTAAAGTAGAATCTATGCCAAGCCGTCGTACCGCCTCTTTGCTGGCTAGAAAGTGTGCACTTGTAAGTATATGCTGTTTGACTTGGTCTGGAACATTGGACCCTGCTGTAGATTAATTTGCCTGTGACTAATACTTTCCAATTTACAGTACCAAGAAGCCTTTGTATCCCCTTGAGTTTGTGACACATGGCTCCTCCCTTGTACAGGGGCCCTTCCTCAAGAGACAGCCTCTATAGCATGTCATTGGAATTGTGAACTGTCTTTCTTGGGATGAGGCAGTTCTCGTAGGGAAGGAAGCCTTGTCACGGTCAAGGATGTTTTTATTGAATGGCAGGGTGGAGTGTCTGTATGTGTTTGGTGCTTCCTTCAAAATGGCTTTTGAATTTGTGTTTTGAATATATTGACTCATTTCTCAAATCTGCTTTTTTGTCCTCCCTTCTCAAAAAAATCCTAAAACAATATGAAGTGTCACTGCTTCGGATAACACAGGAAGTGTTGTTGTATTAGTTAAGACCACAGGAAGACATGCGTGTAACATCACAGAAAAACTACTACTACAGGTGGTTTTTGCTGGTAGGTTTTCAGAAGTGGCAGCTGAATGCATAGATGAATATACAGAAGGCTGCCACTTGCAGTATTTAGAGTTGTGAGTGCTTTTGCCTGTTGTATTATGGGTGTAGTTGTTTCACCAGACACCATATTGATTAGGTAGTGAACCTGATATGGAGATCTACTGGTGTGCTTCATTCTACTAGTGTGCTTTATTTATGATTAAACCTTTCATTCCTTTCTGCTTTCAAGCATTAATTATTTATCTCAGGGAGCTATGCTAAAAGAAATTCTGGTTAGGAGTAGTTTGAAGTTCACTGGTCCTTTTATTGGTGATGATTTTTTATGGAGGTCCTAATCAGGACACTCATGAATAAGTACATTTGCCCAGTAGTCCAAACATATTAAATGAAGGCAGACATTAAATCTCCATTAATCAGATGAAGAATCCTATTATGGGGAATTCTTTAATGATGAATATTCATTAAATTACTTGATTGGCTGCTCCAAGAAGTTTACCAAGCAACATCTGCATGACTCGATTAATATTCACACCCTGTACCATAACTTTGCTTCAGATATACATGCATGATGTGTTTTGGTCAGAAACGGCAAAATGGAATGAACAGATCCCAGGAGCCTTGATGTTCGTTTTCCCCGTTTGCAAATGTGAGGATTGGGCCAGATGTGTAATAAAATGTATTTGTAATAAAATTCCTGAAATAAATGGTGTCTTTTTAATTAAAGTAAGAATTTATGCTACAGTGCAAAAGTTTGTGGTTTGTAAACTTTTTTTTAATGTTTTTGTAGTCTTTTATGTTCTCTAAGGCTACATTTATTTGATCATAAATACAATAAAAACAGTAATATTGTGAAATTATATTTTAATTTAAAACAAGTATTTTCTATAGTATATTTAAAAAAGGAAATGTATTCCTGTGATGGCAACATGTCCGTTACTCCTGTCCTTGTAACGTTTGAGCAATTAAATGTGTCCTTGCCAGAAAAAAAGAGAATTGCTCGTTCAAAACCTTAAAACAGTATAGTATATACTAATCATATTATCATGCATGTTAATCGATTCTCAAAATAGTCGCAGCTCGCAGCCCTCATACATTTTTTTGTAAATGTTTTTTACTCCTGTGATGGCAAAGCTGACTTTTCAGCATCCATTACTGGCATTAGTGTATATATTAATCCTATTAATATGTACGTGTGCTAATCAATTCTCAAAATAGTTGCCCTAATGGAATTTGTTGTGTGCCTTGCCCTGGCTTTCGATCTCCCACATAATCTAACCTTTATACTGACTGGCTGTACTGTTTTTGTTTTTACCTGCAGGTGTGAATGTGTCATCAATGACCTCTTGCTCTCTTTCTGTCCCTGCAGGTGTGTGTGGAGGAGTCTATGTATCGGTATGGAGTATAGTGCCGACAGCAAACTGGATGACAGGGAGTGCAGACAAGCCTTGCATGCTCACAGACTGATCACTGGTGTACAGTGACTGTTGCTGCAGACTTCAGCAGGATTCCATCCTTTCTATGATTTTACCTCTTATTTCTTCAAGCTGGACTCTTCATTTCTTGATATTTGGACGCCTTTTGTGAGCTTCCTTACCCCTCCCCCTTCCTCTTTTCCCTTTTCTCTCCCTCTCCACACTTTCTTTTCCCTCTCTCCCCTTTATTCTTTCCCTTTTGACCTTTTGATGAAATTTGGATCAGCCTGTGTGCTAAGATGAGTTGGCTGAGTCGTTTAAATCCAAGAGGTCCAGGCACTCGGACCGGTCGACATGCAGCCCCATCCAGCCCATGCACTGCCGACCCTGAGACTTGTCTTACTTGTTGAAGTGTACTATTGTGAAAACCACTAAAACGGGAGCTTGTGACAAGGTGGGTTAAAATGAATTACACGACTAAAAGGCTCATAGTTGTCCTTATTTTCCTGAAAAAACAAATCTTTATAGTTGTATAATGAGGCTCAAATATAATACACACAGTAGGTACACCCACACAACAGGTTTACCTCCTTGGTAGGGCTGGGCGATAAATCAATTTTATCAATTAACTCGAATGTGTAGTTTACGTCGACTTGTTTGAATGAAAAACGGTTTTCTCTTTAACATCCGCCGACGCTCCCCTCTGGGCTCCCATAGTTCTGAATGGTTCAGCCCTCCCCCTGCGGTTTTCCATATGTTGGGCCAATAGACGATAGGTTTGTTCGACTTGATGCAGCGCTGCGCATGAATTATCACTGTGTACCGCGAGAGCAATAAAAGAGCAGACGGATCATTATGCTTTCGTATCGCTCTCGCGGTACTTTGATGTCACACAGTGATCATTCTGCACAGCGCTGCTTCAAGTCGAACACTCCTGATGCCATCATCCATCACCGATGGCCGATAGACATCACGATGTTGAGCCTATATGAGACAGCATCCTAATCCCCCCCCCCCCATATGCGTCGCATGCCAATAGTGTTCGGAAAGAAAATGACGTGTATTTTGAGTGCTTAAACGCGCGCTAGATTTAAGTCAGTAATAATGTTCTTTGACAATGCAAGTTCTTTGCTCACATTCTTTGTATTCGCTGTTTAAAAATAACTGTGGAAGGTATAGATAATAAAATTCATCCATTACCTCATCCGTGAACATCCTCCTTCATAGCGTCATCAAGCTTCGCCTTTATTGTTTTGAAAATGCGACCTCTAGTGGCGAAAACTTACATATTGTCCCTTTAATTTTGAAAAATGTCTTTGTAATCTGCAGATTAATTTTAAGTAGGGGGAATTTTTTTTATTTAAATCAGATTTTTTTGTGAAGAAATCTGGGATTGTTTTATTTGCCCATATCGCCCAGCCCTACTCCTTGGTGTACGTCAGTGCTCTCTTATATGGATTGTTTTCCACTACATCAATATAGACACCTACTCCTCTTTGACCTTGCCACAAATAGAATTGAACTGTTCCTTGTTTTTTGTCAGGTGTCAGGGGTGTTGAAACGGAGAGAGTCTTCAGTGGGTGGTTATGCCGATGATCTCACTGCAGTTCGCAATCACACAGATCAGATGCTGTGCCTGCTAGCTGAAGAGAGACCAGCAGGGGGAGACATTGACTCACCAGGTTAAAACACTGTCCTGTGAGCTCGATGGAGCATACATTTGTACTGTTTCACAGTTTAGCTTAATACATGTGAGGCTGTTTTATGTGATATTGGATTATAAAATGTCTGCAGCAATGGGTCCTATTCTGAAGATGGTGATGGCGGAGAACATCCTGGATGAGTTGGTACAGTGGCATTTGCGTCGTGGTCTGGATCCAGACAGCCAGCTGGAGCTGATTAAATTGTTTGAGATGCTGATCGGACAGTCACATCAGCCCCTGCTCCTGCACAGTGCAGTGCTACAACCGCTCCTAAGCCTGCTGGGAGCATGTGTGGATTCCCAGCTGGGCTGCCCTGCTGCCCTAGAGTCCAGCCTCGTACTGCTGCTAAATCAGGTGTTTGACAGGCAGATGCTAACACCTGCTTGAAAAATTCATTTTTAGTTATGACCAGGCCTGCACTGTAGACTTGTCATTTGTGCATTTTCCCATAATTAAATTGATTCCACAGAATTTTGCAGATTACTATCATTGAACCGGTCTTTGTCCTTGCGTTCCAGTAGTTCCAGAGTCAACATTTTAGCAACAACATTGATGACAACCAATCTAATTAAGCTTAGAACTTGGTTAGGGGTTTCTAACAGGAATATCTTTCCAGGACCAACAAAACATTCTGCAAAATTAGAATATGTGATTACAATCAGCACAGAAACAAAACTCCATGTTGGTCTTCTCAGGACTCAAAATATTTGACAGATCTTGACATAAACCATCCTTGCTATTTTAAAATTCTCCACTCAAATGAGTAAAGCTAATTAAGTTGCAATTAATTTTTCCAAATGGAAATGCTATTATTTGTTATTTGAAAAAGCAGGCCAGAAATTTCATATGAGCCCAAGCATGAAGGCTTCATACAGATGTAATGTACAATGATTTTGTGCATAATTGAATATAATGTGCTTTTCCTAATTTGTAACTAAATAATTAATTTGTTTGTGTCAGGTATGTGTGTGCATGGCGAAGGAAACTGCAGTTTTGGAGTTGATATTTAGGTGTGGACCGGTGCAGCAGGGTCCCACTAACCTGCTGATCTTCTCCCTGTTGGTGCCATTTATTCATCGAGATGGCTCTCTGGGGCAGCAGGCCCGTGACGCGCTGCTGCTCGTCATGGCAACCTCTGCTAGCAACCATGCTGTTGCACGTCACATTGCAGAGAACTCCTACTTCTGCCCAGTAAGCATGAATGTGTTGTTGTGTGTGCGCTTATATATATATAATTAATATCCTCCTGTTTTTTCTTTTAGCATGTCTTTAATATATCCTTTCTGTTCATGTTATGATGTGCCTTTTTTGTTTGTGCCATGCAATTTAAATGTCGCTTATTCATTTATTGAGTGCCTCTTGGAGCTGTTTCAGTGTAGATATAAAGTCCTGTAGTATTTTCTCTGGGCTGCATTGGTTACTGTGGAATGAAAAGGCCATTTGTCAGTGGATGTGCTGCTTTCCTCTCCTCTGTCCTCTATTCTCTTGAGAATAATATATGAGCGTTCATCTGACCCACTTAACACATGCGACTGGAGGTCTCATCTAGGACTCCATGCTGCTGCAGTACCTCTCAACATTTTCCTCTCTCACTTTATTTATTTATTTTTTACTTTGTCACATATATCTATTTCTATGCTAGAGATGCATAGGTCTAGCTGGTAGTTTCTCTGGTGGCCTGTTTTGTGGCTCTAGAAGACACGGTGAAGTTCCAGATATGAAACTAGCTCTGATGTGAATGATGCTCTTCACCATACTTGAGCATTAAGGTGTTCACCATTATTCATGTTCACATTTGACAATCTAGTAATTTCAATAGCAATACCTTTGGTCAGGAAATTGCATAAATTAGTCTCCATTTTGAAGACAAAATTTTGCAGAATGACTGTATCATCATTCCTTGTTAAGATGTTGGAATAACAATAACTGTGCTTGAAATAAGAGCTGTATATTTTGTTGTAGTTTAGCAAAGAAAAAGGAAGATCCTGTGTGTTACAGTGATTTTACCATAATGTGTTATTACACAGGGTGAAGCAGCGGTGAACTTAATGCGTCAAATAGAATTGTTGCAACTTTTCAAATGTATAGGCTTCATTTGCTTTGTGTTTTCAGATGTGCGTATTGCAAATGTTTTTTCATTCAGTTTATGTTTAAAATGCAGGGATTGCTTGGTGAACCTATTGCTCTGTTTCCCAGGTGCTAGCGACAGGGTTGAGTGGACTGTATTCATCCCTGCCACGGAAGATTGAGGTACGGGGCGACGACTGGCACTCCCTGCGGCGGGAGGACTGGATGGGCGTCTCCTCTCTAGTGCTGTTCATGAACAGTCTTGAATTCTGTAACGCTGTAGTACAGGTGGCACACCCTCTTGTGCGCTGCCAACTCCTTGACTACCTCCACAACGGCTTCCTGGTTCCAGTCATTGGCCCTGCTCTTCACAAGGTGAACCACTCTGAACTGGGCTGAAGACTTGAGCCATATTTGGCATAGATGGCAGTTTCCGTGTTCATTCATTATAAAACAATAGTATTTGTTTTCTCTCATTTTGATTTCTCTCTTTCTCTTTCATGGTTCCTCTGTCAGTCGTCAGCGGATGAGATGATAGCAAGCACAGCATATCTAGACTTGTTTTTACACAGTATCACAGAAACTTCCCTCCTTAAGACCTTCCTGCGCTTCATTCTGTTGCATCGCCATGACAACGACACCATCCTTGATACTCTACTCACACGCATCAGCAGCAATTCACGGGTTAGTTTGGCATACGCTACAGCTAGGGTGCAGATATCGATAGAAAAGACACTGTTTTGTCAGTGCTGTAGGCTTGGCATTGAAGAGGCAGTATATTCCTGGGAATGTGGAGTGACTAAAGTTGCATTGTTTTTTCTTTCTCTCGTTGAAGCTTTGCATGGTCTCTTTGAGTCTGTTCAAGACATTGCTCAGTCTCAACTGTGAAGACCTCATGCTCCAGCTTGTTCTCAGGTATTTTGTGTGCTTGGGTGTGTGACTCAATTTGCAATCAAGAAAGCCTACAAAATAAGCTTTGGCTGTTTATAGATGGATTTGTACAATGCATTTTGCAAATTGCAATGCATTACATAGACCAGTGGTTCCCAACCTGGGGGGCGCCAGAGTTCACAGCGGGGGGCGTGGGAGCAGATGTACTTTCAGGTAGGGCTGGGCGATAAAACAAGAACTATAATTATAGTGATATAATTTTCCTTGATAAAACAAGTTAGATAAATATTCAATGTAATGTTTACGTGGCAACAGCGGAACAAAACAGCACTGCTCATTTGAACCGCGCCACACGGATCATATCCGCTCGGTTCAAACAGCGGCACAGTGGAGAGCGAGCTGACTAGAGCAGATGTTTTTTACGATCACGCAACCCAGCGCGAGTCACGCAACACCTAAACAGCGCTGTGACCCAGTGAGAAGCGCTTGAGCGAATAACGATGAACCACCAGTCGTAGTCAGTCGTCTGAACTCAGGTTGGGAACCACTGACATAGACCACCATTAAAGGTTTGGGACCAGTAAGATTTTTTTTAAAGAAATGTAATACTTTTATTTCACAATAATGTATTCAATTGATTAAAAGTGTCAGTAAAGATATAATGTTACAAGTGATTTCTATTTTAAAAATAAATTGTTTTCATAGTTGCCACAAAAAATATATAATAATTTCAACATTGATGATGATAATAAGAAATGTTACTTGAGTGCCAAAACAACATATTACGGTAATTTATGACTAAAGACTAAAATAATTATTTGTGTGTAAAAAATAAAACCGTTTATTTAATGTTTGTCTCTAGGTATCTGTTGCCATGCACGCATGTAATGCTGAGTCAGCGAAGGGCAGTCAGAGAAACAGACCTCTATGGCAAATCAGCTGACAAGTTCCTTTCCCTCATACCAGAATGCTGCCGAATCACTGCAGCACCATCTAGTGAGCGGGATGATGAACCTGCCTTTTGGGGAAAGGGTAAGCCTGTGTCAGGCACATTTACAGATGTGCGTTTAAACTGCGCTGAAAAAAAACTTTGCTGCTGTTCATGTATATGTATATTAGTGATGCGCGGATGAGCTCAAATGTCACCTGAATCCGCAGCTTCAAATAAATTATCCACCCGCCAACTGCCCGCACCTATATTTTTGTCTGATTTAGATAACCACACCCGACCCGATCGTCACATTCAACGAGTTCAAACGTTCTTGAAAAACCTGGAAAAGTCATGGAGTTTTAAAATGGCAATTTTCAGGCCTGGAAAGTTTTTGAAAAAATAAATAAACCCAGGAAGTTTTGGAGAAGTCAAGTTTCACAATTCTCTGTACAATAGAATAGTTTAATCAGGTCCTGAATTTTAGTGCGGAATTGCGCATATCACATTACACATTCCCACAGCTTTCGACTTTAAAATGAGGGAAATTCCTGCAAAACATTTATTCAATATAGTGTGTAGGTTGGATGAGTAAATAAATTCACACAAACCGTCAGATCAAATCAGTCATTTGAAAACAGCGTGAGTGATTCAGCTGGACCGCGTCTTCTCTCTATGACCTTCTCTTCACATCAGCGCATCTAGAGCTGAACGCTGCGATACAAGACTTTAGCTCATGTTTCGGTACAGTTGACAGAATTTTCAATTGCCTAATCGGTCATTCTTGCATCGTCATAAAAAAATATATTATTTGCACATCTTTTTAAGCCTTAAACCAAATTGAGTTTGGTACCAAACAAACAAAGCTTGTTGCGCTTAAGTGGCCAAATACACACAAAAGGACGTCAAAATGGTCGTCCTGGCGAGTATCCCCATAAGCGCTGTCGGTTTTGTGTTAAGTTAATGTAAACAGTTGCGAGTGAAAACACATGCGTATCAGTATTGGATCTGTGAAATAGGTCTTGTGACAGCTGCCTATAATAAAAATGTGCCGTCTGTTATTAATGTTAATCAAACAACAAAAGACAGAGAGAATCCCTCACTGCTCTTGACTAATTAATGTTTTGTTGAATAACTTTAATGTTAATTTACAGTTTATTCAAATTCTGTAGCCTATTTAACACGCGTTCATATTTTAGAAAATGTAGTTATTATTTGCATCATTAAGGATTTCTCTTATACACCCGCGACCCACCTGCAAATAATCAGAATGCAATTTTTTATTACCCCACCCACCCAATTATCCGCAGCGCCCGCGTATATAATCGCCATCCGCGCATCACTAATGTATATTCTTTTTTTTTTTTTTTTTTAGGTAGTCCCTCTTCAGAGTCACCAGTTCACCCCAGACCCAGCACTCCTTCCCGCCTCGCTCTCTTTATTCGACAGCAAAGCTCAGGAGGCCAAGCCAACCTCCCCTCGTCTGGCTCGGAGAACGCTCCCTCTTCTCCTCGTGGTAGTGTTTCCTCCCCTCTGCCTCCTGACAGCCCCATGCACCAACTCCAAGATTCCTCAGAAGGAGAGACTGGCTACCTGGAGTACCTGCGTGATGCTCGGAAGGGCATTGAGCTCTGCTCCTGGGCCTGTCGAGACTGGTCAGCCCCTTACGATGGAGAAAATCCCTCTCCAAACTCTGCTCCTCCTCCACCTCCCCCTCCTACATCCAACCCCTCCCTCAGTATGGTACAAGAGCATTTCTCCATAATGGACCCCGCTCAGCAGAGGGCAGCAGTGGTGGCTGCAGCACGTGCCGAGTGGAGCAGTTCAGATCGAGATAGTGGAGAGTGGGATGTTACCATCAACAAGAACTGTATCAGTCTCACACCCCGCAGTAAGAAACGCAGCCTTCTTGCCAGTTCTATACATCTCCAGTCTTCTGCTTCAATCTCTTCAGAAATAACAGGTGCTGTGGATACCGTATCCCAACACTTTCATTCGGCACCTCATCCAGCGCTCTATAACGGGATGGGGCAGGTGGAGCTCACAGACAGTGTGGATGATAGAGTGGAAGTTAAGAAAGTGAAAAGGGAGTCTGATGTAAATAACAGCGTGGTGGAGTCAGGCATGAATGGGTCGATGGGTATAGGCCCGGTTGACTACAATGATTTCCATGTAGGATCGGCAATGAATTTATCTGTGGTGCAGGTGAAGCCACATCTGCAACATCAAACCTCCATGCCCTCTTCTACCCAAGAGTCTCTACAAAGCGAGAACCAGAGATTGTTTCCTGTTTCTGCCTTGACCGAGACTTCCACAGTTCCCCATGAAAGCAGGGGTCCGGAGTCCGTTGAGCGTCTGATTGAGGAGTTGCTGGAGCGGGCGCCGTCGGAGCCATTGTCTGGAGACACAAAATGCCAGGGAATCAGCATTGAGGCTTTTCACCAGGAGCTGAGGGAGCTGGAGGAACGTGTAAGGGAGAGGAGGGTTCTTTCACGCAGCTCGGAGGAGTCCTCTCGGGAATCTCGCACTGCTCTTGCTCCCAGCCTGACAGATGAGGACTGCCTTCCAGTGGAGACTGAGCAGCGTTCCAGTGAAACGAAGCCTGACAGCTCTGCCCCTGAGGTGTTTAGCCCCGCACGACCCCTCGGACAACCTCTTGCTCAACCGTACACAGGTTCTCGATGTAGAGATGACCAAATTAAAGATTTGAGTGCTTATGTTACTTGTGCAAGTTCAGCAAGTGCTAACCATAAGTCACTGGTTCCGCTTCTCCCTCTGTGTAGGTCCATTTATAACAGTCCTGTTCAGTAAACTGGAGAGTATGATGCAGAACTCCCTATATGTGAACATTTTGCTGACGGGTGTTGTGTTCCAGCTGGCCTGTTACCCTCAGCCTCTCCTCCGCTCTTTCCTCCTCAACACCAACATGGTGTTTCAGCCCAGCGTTAAATCACTCATTCAGGTAATGCAGCAATGCATAACGAAGAAATATGACAAATCCATCTGCATGACTGCTTGATACAAAATATGCAAAGACTGAATCACTCTCAGTTGCTCTTTTTATTGGTTTGTACATTTTCTGATCAAAAATATGAAATCAAAATAGATTTTTGACTACTACTTTTTGTCTTTGGTGCTTTTTTGAGCTTTTATGGTTTAATGTAAGCTGTTTAATGTTCTAGGGATAAAGTTTGAGTAAGCAATTACATTCAAATTTGATTTGACTGGAACTTAAGTCTATAAACAAATACATTGCATCAAAAAGTTTTTTTTCCAAACATGTTGATTTTTACTTGACTCTTACTTCTTTTTTTTTTACTACACTTCAGGTGCTAGGATCAGTAAAAAATCGCATTGAAACATTTGCAGCAGCACACGAGGATTTCCCTGCCATGTTAAGAAAGGCTCGTCGCTTTCTGGTTGCAAGAGGAAAATTAGACTGGTCTGACTCACCGATGGGAGTGCCCAACCTCCGTCGATCAGACTCCTTAAGTAGGTGGATGAAAGGTAAATGAACGTTCTCAGGAACAAAAACAAGAGATCATGGTTTATTGATGTTTGATGTGACATGTTTTTGTGGCATTTGCCTTTGTAAAGGATAATACACACTCAAGCAAGTAGTATGTATACAGAAATTGAATAAAGTTATGAAACATGAAAAATTAAATATAGATAAATCCTTAAAGCTACAACAGATATTGATGTTCCCCTTTTTTACTTTTGTACTTTGATTAACAGTTATCACAGCAACTGGGTTACTAGGTTATTTTGGCTGCTATTACTTTAAGAGCTGCCGCTGTTAAACGTGATTCAGATCTGACATACGTTCCGCGTCTAAATAAATTCAGCAATTGTTGTCAAGAAAAAGTGACAGAAGCAGCAGTTGTGAGTGGGGTGGCCAATTGCTTTAAATATTTTAATATAATCACCTTTTATTTATTCGCTTGCATTAACATGCTAATTTTGACAGCTCTAGTATTAATATTAATGAAAGTCATGGCCTAATGGTTAGAGAGTCGGAAATGCAATCGAAAGGTTGCGGGTTCGAGTCTGGGGGTTTGTGGGCCAGTAGGAATTGTAGGTGGGGGGAGTGAATTTACAGCGCTCTCTTCACCCTCAATACCACGACTGAGGTGCCCTTGAGCTAGGCACCGAACCTCCAACTGCTCTCCGGGCTCCGCAGCATAAATGGCTGCCCACTGCTCCGGGTGTGTGTTCACGTTGTGTGTGTGTGCACTGCTGTGTGTGTGCACTTTGGATGGGTTATATGCAGAGCAGAGAGCACGAATTCCAAGTATGGGTCACCATACTTGGCCGTATGTCACTTCTCTCACTTCACTTTTCATATTAGAACATAAACTAATGTCAGTACATGTGTATACTGTATATTGAGTAAAATGTCTTCAGTCATATGTCTTGTTCTGTATAAACACACAGTATTAATTTTATTTGTGCAGGTCTCAGAAGAGGTCTTAAAGTCTTACATTTGATTTTAAAAATGATTCATATACCCTGAGAATTTGTCATTATAGTCAGTCAATTTAAAGGAGACATTTCACTTACCTTTCAACTCATTTGTGAAATGCCTTAAGGAGAAATGGTAATGCCCAAGGTATCTTAACTTATTATTTTCATTTTCTTCTCTCTGTCTCTTTTTCTCTCCCACAGTTAAAAGCCGAAAACCGTCTTTGGGCGATCTTATTCTGAGGCACACCAACAGTCCTACGAGAGCTCGAAATGCAGCTCAGTTGGCCTTGGCCCACGTGAGAGACGGAGGGCAGTCTCTGCACAGTGCTTTGTTTCGGGGTGGTGCAGCCAGTGGGGTCTCTGGCCTGGAGAAGCAGGCAGAGGCGCTAAGGGTGAAAAACGCAGTCTACTGTGCTGTTATTTTCTCAGAGTTTCTCAAAGAGCTTGCAGCTCTTGCACAGGAGCATGCCGTAGCCCTGCCCTTCCCACCTAGTCAAGGCTCTGAGGAATAACACCAGGCCAAAATGTTCCTCTATACTTGCTTTATCCACTGTTCCTGGCACTGAGCTGTAGACTATTATATCCCTGAGATAAATCATTTTCAAAGTCTTTTTTTCAAGGGACATAATGCACTCAAAGAGACACGAAAAATCAATTGATCAGTTGTCAAAATCAGTTGAAAAGTGAGAGGACATCTCTTGTTAATAATCTCATGTTCATAATGTATTTTTTTTTATTGTACAGGGCCATTTATCCATTAAGCTTTAGGAAATTGTGCATATAAATCGTGTAAATAGCCTATATATAATATCTGTGTGTATAATGAATTTTGTACACTCAGAGAGACTTGGATCCTTTAAGCTGGAGGACATTGGCTGTAAACTTGCACTCCCTACGTTTCTAAGTCACTTTAGAGACTAGCTAAAGTAGACTCACTACACACGGTTCTTTTAAACTTTTATGGGTGCGGAAGTGCCATTTACATTTTTAGTCGAATGGTTATTTTCTTTTTTATAGAAATATAGGTCTGAGATCACACCAGGATAAATCAGAAATAATAATCTGGCCTTTTTTAAAGGACGAGATGTCCGATACGGTTTACCAATCACAAGCTGGGCAATAAGTCCTCGGAATCGCAACAGGATTTGCCCCTTTATTGACACATCTCTGAAAAATCAACAAGTGACAAAATGCTCAAGTTCTGCCAAAGCCTAGCACAAATCTTCTTGTCCGACATCTAGAGTGACGTTAGAGTCCGTAAAGAGGAGAGACCTCTAACCTCCGTCCCAATAAAAGCCTGACAAATTAAGCATAGATGGAAAGTTTTCGTTTTCATTATCGTGTCGTGTTGCAGCAACACATTTTTAAGGGTGAGATTCTGTCCGTTTTAAGAAAATGCTAATGGTACATTCACCTAGCATGACATTACATATCCTCTTTAGTTTTTTTGGGAAAGGCACTGATTTTTCTGCCCACAAAGATTTCCTGTACTGGATGTTAGCGTCCCTTTTGGCGTCTGACTAGGTGCTGATGTCTTAAATATTTGACTGGTATGAGCAAAGAGAAGCTTGTTAAATAATTACCTATCCCTTTAAGGAGTGAGCCAAGTTATGTGAATCATAAGCCATCAAAGTGTTTTTTTTTTCTTTTCATTTCTTGAGTTTGCTAGCGTTATGGAGTATGAGTGATTTCAGCCGTGATGTGTGCATAGTGGAAACGCCAAGCCACGTTTTTATTTGTTTATTGCCTAAATACTTAAGACACTTTAATTTTCAGAATGGAAGTTAGGACATGCATGTGCATACGATTTGTGAGTGTTTTTAACAGTGAGTGTGCATGGTTTGTTTTTTCAGTATCTTTTTTGCCCCTTGTGTCTTAAACACATATCTGAAATCATCCATCCAAGAGCTTTTATCATGCACAAAGCCAGATGCGCATTACCTCAGTTTACTTCATTTTCGTTCCATGCAGTGTTCTTTCTGCTTCACTTGTGTTCAGTAATTCTGTTCGATCAAATATGTTTTTTGATCAGTTTCTACTGACAATTTGAAAGGTAGTTATATATTATTTTCTAGTTGCTTAATTTTCAATCCATCCATTTTCCCCTCCTTATCTATCCACCCATCCACAGAGGGTCTGTGTGGAACATTAGTTTGATGGTTCTCTGCATTTGTTAGTTGAAAAATGAAATGTTTAGCATGTCAATTCCATATTTAAGGATAATGGTAGACCATGATAGTGTCAAAAAATAGTTTGTGCTTTCCTTGAAACATGCTCTGATGTCTGTGTGGGTGAGAGATGAAATGTAAAGGATAAAGAGAAAGGTTGAATGAAACAACGGTACATATATGTTAGGGTTCAGTTATCTCTATGGAGACAGCGGTTATTATACTTCCATTCAGTTTCTAAGTTAGAAATCAAACAGGCCTATACAATTGATGTGTCGTAATATACCAATGCGCAAGAAATGCCCATCGTTTTTATGATGCAATTGTATGCCTGATGTTGTGCAGATAGCATGTTTTTTTCTTAAGTGTTTGGTATGATTTGGGAAATTTTGAAAAATCAGGAGCTCATTGATTGCTTATTGAAAAGGGTTTTTTGATCAATATACATTGCACAAATTTTAAGTTGATTTTTCTGTATTTGATTTTCTCTTTGTTTTTCTTTCACTGTCCATTTGTTTGAATGAAATGTTGATGTTGACAAGGACTTCTGCGGCTTATCTATGCAAACTGGTTTCCGTGTTTCTGAGTAAGTGAAGATGGTTAAACCTTTGGGGACAAACACAAACTAAATTTACAATCCGGAACCCCACTCTTCCATAATTGACTTATCCCTTATCGATTCAATAATCTAGTGGACTGTATGGAAACTGATGCAAAATGATGAATGTTATCACAATATTTTTCTATATATAAAATGGAGGAGGAAAGTGGAACCGAATGGAGATTTAAATCAACAATGAAACCTTCAAAGACAAACACTAAAAGGGAATGTTTTTATTAATTTATAAATGTTTTACCTGGCAATACCTTTGGCTTCTTTGTCTTTATTTCTGAGAAAAGTGAGATCTTCTGTCATTTGTTTTAATTGATGTGGTTGATTGCAAATACAATGATTCAAAAATGCATATGAAATGTGAACAAAATGATCACATCTCCTGAATACACCATTTAGACTTTCTCTGATCTGTTGCTTGGACTTAGATGAATCAGGATTTAAAAAATACATGACCCTATGATTACTGGTGCGTAGACTGGTTTTAAGCTGCAGATTAGATGACACCTTAAATATTGGCTTGTCAGAAAAATGACCCAGTTTACTCTGAGCCGTCTTGCTCATCATTGAGATTCTTTTCCTCCCTATTTCTATCATCTCTTCCTCATCTTCTGATAGAAGTCTTCACTGGAGAAAGGATCTGAGACCGGCTATGTTGCTGTAAGGAACAAAGAATTTACGTCTTTCATAAGCTTCAGGTCATGCCACAAAATCCCTGAATATTAAGATAATCAACGATTTGATCTTCTGTATTTCAGGTATTTAAGTTTTTGTATTTTCATGCCAGTCTAACAGTCAAATTTGTCAGTATAAATTAGACCTAAGAGCAGTGAGTTAAAACAATCTTTCAAATAAAAGCTGCTCTTTTGAACTGAATAATCAAAATTAAAATGTATCCGTTTAAAAAATACTAAGCAGCAAAAGGGGTTTCAACATTGAAAATAAATGTTTATCAAGCACCAAATCAGCATATGAGATTTATTTCTGAAGGCTCATGAATCAAATGGGTTCTTTAACAAAGATGTGGCGAATGGCCTTGATCTGAATAAAACATTTGATCCATATCGTCTGCATAACTTTTGTTCTCACACATTTGCAGTTTCTTACCGACTGAAATGATTGGATGGAGGTAGATTATTTCACAATTAACAGACAATCCAGTGAGACGCAATCACCCTTTTTAATTAAATTGTATTAAATGTGAACAAAGTCATATGGTTTGCCACTTCACATAGTTAGTAATTGAGCCAATTGATTCAGAAATGTTAATTACACACTAGTATGTTCATTACCTTCGGTGGCCATTATTCACATATGAAGCTTTAACTAACTCAATTGGGCTGCGGCTTTGTTCACCTATATTTTGGGTTGAAGTATCAAATCCCTCCGGACCCCTCACATCCAGCACACTCCCTCTTTGAACTGTTGCTGTCTGGTCGACGCTACAGAGCTCTGAGCACCAGAACGACCAGACACAGGAACAGTTTCTTCCCTCAGGCAATCCATCTCATGAACACTTGACAATAAACGTGGAACACACAACACTATTATACAATTATTTATTCACCACACACACTTATTTTTTTATTTCAAATTTGCACATACCAGACCTGTACACACATAATTGTCTATATTATATATTGTGTTTTTGCTATTTTGTACATTGCCTTTTTGTATATATGCATATTATTATTTTATTATCTGTGTCCTGTCCTGTTGCTGTCATTCTGTTGCACTATGGATCTTTTGTATCTATAACAAATTCCTTGTGTGTAAACATACCTGGTTAATAAAGCTCATTCTCATAATTGGCATTTCACGATTACTTATGTTATTAACTCATGAGCCCTGACTTTAAATTATAAGAGATTTCTGTAATCTTTGCCCTCCACGAGTTGCCATAGACATGGAGCTATTTCATTTCAACATTTGTACCAAGGACCTCTACAGCCTCTGGGCTTTATCAGATGTCGTGATTAGTTAAATGCATTTCTAAGATGTACAGTGTGAAGAGCACACTTTGATATAGCTACAGCCAGTGTCTGTGTTATGCGGAAGGTCCTCAAACTCCCACATGATTGCCATCATGTTGATTAGACATGTGGCTCATGGAGCTGCTTGTCCAATAGCTGAATTGTCTCAGATCAGTCTGTTCTGTTTTAGTCAGCTTGCTGAAAGCATTACCAAGATTTGCATGTTCGAGGTTTGCAAGTACTTGCTTGTTAATTTTAAAGACAAATAAATTAAATTAAAATAATTTAAGTTAAGATATAGAACAGTAAAATTCAATTTTATAAAAATTAAATAAATGGCATAACTAATAAATTATTGTTGCATGGAGTCTGTATATCTGAACATTCTTTGCAGAAAGAATTAAGATATTACAGAACATTCTAATAGAAAAAATACAAAGTATTTCAATAAAGTGCTTGATTGGCACTATATGTGCAATATTGTTTGCTCTATTGAAATTAACATATAGCCTGCTGCAGGAGGAGTGTAGAACTTGCAGGTCCTGAAAATCTTTTAATTTTACATTGTGACAAATACCTTTACATTTGGATTGAATTTTCCTCTTAACTAACTCTTAATGAAAAATGTGTTTCAGGTCAGCTCATAATCTCGCTCACCAAGGTTACTGGTAGGTAGTTAATTGAATTAGTTCTGTACCGTTTCCTAGCAACAGTGGGGCAACTAGCAAGAGAAAAAACTCATGCTTGTGGGACAGGAGGGTAGTGACAGAGGAGCAGGTGACAGCCACGGGTAAGACTTTCAACTTCAGTTCAATTTTTAGAATTAAAGACCAAATATTTTTTCATTAGTATTGCAGTCAAATACCTTTTTTCTGCTTAGTTTTGTGTTGAACACTGCGTTTGAAATACGTTTATGTTTTTGTTTTCTTCTAATGGCCATTTAGAAATGTAATGTTTTACAATATGATTTACAATAGCTTTAAAGAGCAGTTCATGAACAACATTGTGAATTACGTGTGTTACGTTTATTTGGTTATAAAGAAGTATTTGGAAACTATAATGTTATCTGGCTCTGCCAGTTTGCAGTGTTTAGTGGAGTGATATTTATAGTTAATTGCTTTTGCATTAAGATACAGATTTAGTTTAGTAAGTGTTTATTGCACACTAAAATTAGTTAATTGCTTTTGTTCACTGTCCATGTGGAAAGCCAATACGCAGAGTTCATCTGCAGCAGCCTCATAGATAATGTAAGAAGTAACGCGAGAGGATACCTACAGAAAAGACAGAACACACAAACACATGCAGCATATCAGATGACTGCATACAGTGTTACAATTATGCAAATGTCTATTCACATTTCCACTGCAATGCAATGGTTTAATCTCCAGTTTTCTAAATTAGCATACAAAAGAGGTTCACCAAGATTGTGGAAAACTTAGACAACATTGGCATTCTTTTTTCAGATTTTTAAATCTTCTTAGACTGAATCTTCTTCGTGCTATTACAATTGCACACTTTTTTTTAAACTACACACAGATAAAACTTTGCTGATTTGGCAAATAGAGACTGGGAACAGTCCCTTATGTCATTATTTCAGATATTCTCCTGCTTGGCATGTCTTGCTGACATCAATATTTCTACCTTGTCCCTCCTCTCTTTTATACCGTTGTCTCTAAAACGGAACCAATCAGGACTAGTGCTGTAAAATAGCATTGCATAAAGTAGGCGCTCTCAAATTGTATGGGAAGAATGGTAAATATTGTACTACATTACACTATTTTGCTGATAAGCTTTTCCTTAGATTGTTGTATATCCACTTATAGTGTGCAGTTCTTTTTTTTCTTCTTTCGAATCTAAGAGCAACTGCATTATGTTTATCATGCATCTCAAGTATGCACTGCTATCAAACGGTATATTCACAGCATGAATATTCATGTTCTCTGATAATAACCCAATTTTCTTTACTTGCAATATCTCTTCCTCCCACTACACATGCACACGTTGGACTCGACTGCTTTAAACTTCATCATGAATTAAGTATTAGAGCGTTGTGCTGATGTGTAGCCTGATGTCACACTGGGCCTGAAGGGGCCTGAAGAGCTGAGATAGAAGGCTGCAGAGTTCGAATACAAGTGAGCAAAGGAGAGCAAGTGCACTTCTCAGTTTTGCGATGACATTTTTTTTCTTTTTAGTCTGTCTTTTGCCTCCCACATAGATGCTGTCCTCCTTCGTTGACTGCCTGCCTGCCTGAATTTGAAATGCTAATAATCTCCTCAGTGCTAGAAATATTCTGACTCTCTTTCTTCTATCTGTCTCTCCCTCTCCTTTGCTCACATTTGTCTGTCTGCCACACTTTCTCTGAGTGTTTTCCAGTAGTCTTCCTCCAGCCATTCCTTGGTTCCCTCGATTCGTCAGTTCTGTCAGAGTTTCTCAGCTTTCTATCTGTCAGTCAAAGTCAAAATTCTGTTTATCACACGCACATCAGTACAGTTGGAAAGGGATACTTTCTTTGCAACTCTTAAATAGGGAAAGTAATAAAAGAGAATCAATAATAACGCTAACACTAAAAAGCAAATAAACAATCAGTAGCATAATAATAAGATACACCAGTAATATAAAGGCAGTCAGAAAAGACAAACAAAATGTGCATCGTTTGTTCTCTGGTCTTGTTTCACTGTTTGCCCTCTCAAATGTGCTCAGCAACTGTTCTGCAAGACAGCAAACCATATCAAATTCCAGAAGTAAGCCGCTTAATGTTTCCTACTTTCAGTCAGTACAACAGCCTGAAACAATAGCTTGAGTGTTGTGTTGTTATCTCCAAGAAACATCTTAGCTATGACAATACAAAAGGGTAAGATGAAACAACTTAAAATATATACATATAATAAATGTATTCGCTTCTTTGAATTGTGAATTGGAAATGTTTTAACATTTCCGAAGTTATAATCCAGCACATATTTTGATGAAATACTTTGTGATCAAAAGTTGAATTGCATAACATTTTTACAATAATTTGGATAATAATTGTATCAGAGTGAATTTACATTACTTCTGCTCTACTGTCCCTCAATACTTATTTTAGAATATAATGCACAATATTGTTATATTATGTATAATTAAATGTTAAGCTATTTATAATATGTGAATTTACTCTGTTCAAATAAAAAAAAATATACATTTTTTTACTGTGGTATCATTATGTTGTCATGGCTGCTGTTGTCATGACTGTGGTTGCAGCAAAGCAACTACATCTCCTTTTTTCCTAAACTGTAAAGCGAGTATTGATGATGCATGACTGCTTGACCTGAAAAGCACATTAAGGTGTTTTATTCACATAAGTCACATAAGTAGGTCTTTGCATTTAATTTTTCACTTTGAGTCTTCAATATGACAAGAATACTTAATAGCGTATAAATTACTAATAGTGGTGCCATGTACTGTAAAGGTCGTTTCAAAAGAGAGCTGTAGACGCTTCATGAAATATGATTTTGTATTCCAGCACATCGATTGCAAGCTGGATTTCTTATGTACTTTTTCTACTTTAATATTTTAGAATTATTGGCTAATTTGAGTGTTTGCAAAGTTGATGTGAAACCTGAAACATTAACAAAATGAGAGCATCGCAAAATTATTAACTTTTACTTGAGAGAGGATCTTTGATGAGTTTTCATAACCTGTTTGTTTTGTGCTTTAATGTCATATTATGATATTTTCAATTATATTAATTAAATTAATCTCATTACCATAGTCTTTTTTTATGGTAAATGCCTTAATATTAATACAAATTAGTGCAATGAAGCTCATTTTTCTAATGGCCTCAGTATTAATCTCTCTTTCTCTTTACCTCTTCTAACAGGTCCAAAAAGGCCCTGATACAAGCCTTCTCAAATAACCTCTACAAATTCTCTGCAAAGATGTCTACTGGATCTCCAGTGAGCAACAAGACTTCCCCTAGCACATCTCCACAGCCCCCTCTAAGCCCATCAGCACAGTCAGGCGTAGGTCATGAGGACCTAAAGCCTACTCCCGCAGCCTCTTCGTTTTCCTTACCGTGTTGGGCTACCCAGGCCCTATGTGATTTAGCAATATGTGAAACAGACCTCAGGCGACTGAGGGAGCAACAAGTGACTGAAGCACAGATGGTAGGTCGAGGTGTGGAGCGTGCACTGCTTGGAGCACAAAGGGAGGAGCGCCGTCTACTGGAAAGGGTAGAACAGGATCACAGGGACCTACAGCTCAGACTGGAACAGGTGCAGAGGGACAATGGAGCAGCCATAAGGGTTGGACAAAGATTGGTTGACCAGCGGTTATATAAAGTCATTAAACTTAGAGAGCTAATAAAGATATGTGGTGGTGGTGATGGTAATAAAGATCGAGAGGGGAATCTGAAGCGGGACCAGCTTCTTAAGGGCGTTGCAGAATTAGTCCAAACTTGGGAAGTCTCGCTTACTCTCAAACGTGTGTATTTTAGACCAAGTGCCCAACCAAACATTGTAACTTTTGGTGAGATCAAAGTACAAGAACACAATGTCCATTTTCCGGTGGGTTGCTGTGGGCCACAGGGGCAAATGTGTTCCCTCCATGCCAGTGAAGCATGCGGTGGGGCTCATCACACTGGAGAGGGCCAGAGCACACCTGATGGAACAAGTCCTGGGCAAAACCAAGTCCTATCTCCTGGGCCTAATCCAAGGCACTCATCAAGTAGTGGGAACTTGAGGGTTGTCCGGAAGCTCCGTTTGTCAGCTCGAAGTGATGAAGAATCAGGGGAAGAGGTGAAGCGTCAATCCCCACAACTGCGTCACAGATCCCCTAAACAAGTCCCATGTGAACGGGATTTATCACAGGAGGATGAGTGTGAATCTCCTTCATCTGAATGCAAAGGTGATGAGCTCTTTTTGGCTGTGCCATCACTTAGTCATGGTGAGTCAGAGGGTGAGGATTTTGCCCATGTACAAAATGGACCAATCACACAGTTTGCTTCACAGAGAGCAAGAAGGCAACGAGAACTCTCTCCATCTCCAGAGCAAGGTCACCAGGAACAAGGTGGCTGGTTCTCACATCAGTTTGTCCCTAAAGGTCACGTCAGACAGACCGGATCTTCATCACTGCTGAGCCCCAGAGAGATCACCTCTAGTCAAGGCAGCAACAACCACTTCCTTCGTGGCAGGTCTTGCTCTCAATTAAGTGCATGCTCAGATGACCACCCACAAAACCGTTCACCATCCCCTGCAGACAGTGTAGATTCTGGGTACACTTTCATTGTCAGCTCCCCTAGAGATTTTACCAACTCCCTGCGTCCTACGGCTCGCCTCTCCAGATCAGCTGCTGACCTTTCCTACTGCAACAGACCCCTCAGTGAAATCAGAACACACCAGTCAAGCACATGGAGTGTAAGTAAGAGTCACATGTCCTCACTCTCAAGCCCCGCCTTCCAAAAACGAAATGAGGTATCACGGACTAAATCCTGTCCCAGTCATGGTAACTTCTCTAAAAAGAACACCCAACAACATGCTACTTGTTCCAGTAGAGTGTCTCGCTCACTCTCTATGTCTGTTATTGATAACTCATCTCAGAAAAGACTGAACCACTTCACATCAGGACAGCAGAATTCTCTAAATGAGAACAGACTGCGTGGAGAAAGGAGTGAGCCAGCTCTTCTAGAGTTAGAGGAGGATGCCGAATCATTGGGACCAGAAGAGGTGCGTCTTATCCATCAGTTTGGTAAACAAGGCTCAGGACGCGCTGATCTCACACTGCCCAGTGGTATCCATGCAACACCGCAAGGTCAACTATTCCTTGTGGATTGTGGGAATGCTCGTGTACAGGTAACTGATGCCCATGGCAATGTCCTACAACAAGTGACTTCTCCAAGTAATGACTTGGGAGGCTCCTCGCGACGTTGCCGCAATTACTTCGATGTGGCTGTTAATGCCAAGGGTTTGATTGCTCTGAGCTGTGCAGCTGAAAGGGCTCTCCTGATCCTTAGTCGGCATGGGCGTCTCCTCCAAACATTTGGAGGGGGACCCTACATTGCAGGAGTACCTCGAGATGAGTTGGAAGCACCAAGAGGAGTGACAGTCACCCAAAGAGATGAATTCCTAGTTGCAGATATACGAAAGGGTACTCTTACAGCACTAAAACTTGAACCCAAAACCGGTTCCAGATTGGAACGCACTGTGGTGACCGGTTTCCACAGGCCTTACCTGGTCGCAGCATGCTTGCACTCTGGTCTGATTGCAGTGTCTGAGCGAGGCAGTGAAATGGGACAGGAGCCTTGTGTGAAGATTTTAGGACCAGGATGGGACACCATACGAATCCTGGGTGTTTGTTCTAGCTTAGGACCCGTACTCTCCTGTCCCTGGGGCCTCTGCATTGATAAGGATGGGTCTGTTTTGGTGGCAGACTGGGGAGAAAAACATCGGGTGCTTCTATATCCCTCTGAAGAGGCAGGACGAGTGATTGTGTCTGATGGACTGAGCAGCCCACGTGGACTGGCACTTTTACCTAATGATCTCCTAGTTGTGTCAGACAGCCATCACCACTGCGTTAAAATTTATCAGTACAAATGAAGAGTTACTACAAAGCTTAAAATTCAAAAGCAGATTACACTATGGTATAGGGACCAATTCTCACTATTAAATAGTTGCTTATTAGCATGCCTATTAATAACATATTGGCTGTTTATTAGTACTTGTAAAGCTCATTCTGTATGACAATTTTCTACATCCCTAATCGTTCAGAGTACCTAAATTTAACAACTACATTACTATTAATAAGCAGCGGAATTGGACCTTAAAATAAAATGTGACCCAAAAGGAACATGTCACATAATGAGATGAGTATTCAGAATCAGCAATATATATTAAATGTACTATTTGCTGGCAGTACAATATCATATTGCATGGTGTATAGCAAGGGATTGACAACCTACAATAAGCAAGAATAAGTAGAGATGAGTAATATCTGTATTTAGTTATTTATTTAAAAACCATTGAAATCCCTCAAATATACATGCCAAATAACCGCTTAATGTAATCCTCAGTCTCATAGTTACCCATCAGTTTTACTTCCACATGCAATCCACTTTTTGCAATCCACTGATAGTGAGGTACAGACCAGTTGGGATGTAATCCAAGTAATATTTTGTGAGATATTTTATTGGGGTGGAGGTGATATATCTATATAAGTGTGTGTTTGTATACGTATAGCTTAACAAAACACTTCACATAGTCATAAAAGGGCTTGGGAAAAAAGTTATTTACTTTTATAGACAAGTCAGACTGAATGCATAGGCTGACTAATTTTGTGCATTGTGCTTTGACATTTGTTTCGAATCCCTGGTAATTTTTCTTTCTACCACACTTGTTTGACTTTGTAAAGAGATTATACTGTATGCTATTGATACTGAAGAACCTTGCCAGCAGGAGACAGTAATGACACATCAGCATGTTAATGCATTCGGAAAGGAACTGTTTTACCAGTGAACTCAAGAGTGAAAAAAAACATACCTAACACCAACACATAATGGACATGGCTCCTGTTCATTGAAAAAAGTCTTCAAGGTTGATTAGAAAGGATGCTTTTTAAAATATCAAAATTGATATGTGTAAATATCTTTGACTGTTCTTATAACATAACATTAATGAAACATCTCTATTTGACCACTTCTGTTCATCATTAATATACTTGGCGCTTGAATAAAAACAGGAATGTAACTACTGAATGTGAAACATTCTTGGTATGATGGTGAAATCTTAAAAAGTGAACCAGAACCGCTGGAATGTTTTGAATAATTCTGGAATTCTTTCCTATTAGCTCTAGAATCTTCGGAGTTCTGTAATGACTTGCTGCATGAGTGTGAGTCTTTCAAAGCTCAACAAGGAATGTTGACTAACAAACACACCCAGTTTGCTACTCCTTTTCAGTTCGAATTTAGCCTAAACACATTGGCTTGGTCCCAAAAAAAAGCTGGATGCAATAATCTAATCAAAATGACATCTGCTCACTTCTTGAATGGTCTACACAAACATGCAAACATCATGTTTATTTAAACATTCTGTATTCCATACAGAAAAAAACTTGATAGAAATATGTTTAAGGCTTTGTGATATCCTTCCTCTGCCCTAAAAATGGTTTGTTATTCAATAGAAAGGTTTTCCTCTCCCTTGTTTACACCGTCAGAGGATGTGGTGTCTCCTTGTCGGTCAGGAAATGGAGCTTTGTCTTTGACTTTATGACTGAAGCCGGAATTAATTCAACTAAGGTTTTCATCACAAGTCCACGTCCCCTTTTCACCTCATGTGCAATGAATGAATGACCGTTAACAGTATTTTGAAAAACTTGTATAGCAGATGTTTATTTGTTAAGTCACAATAGTGTGGGATATGGAATTGTGAGAAAACACAGGCAGATGAACTTCCCAGAAAGAGAAACCCGTTATACCGGTTCCATTCTTAAATTGCTTTAGGAAGTTAAATGTATCTGCCTTTACATTGAATATTTAACCATGAGAATTTTAATAGGCAACAATTCTTACATTCCTGTAGCTAAAAACAGTAGATCATGTCTTTAGCCATACCAAGGTCATGGATTTGACTCAGGGAATGAATTAACTAAAATGTATATTTTGAATGCAACCTGAGTCGCTCTGGATTTTTGTAAAGCTATAGATTCAGTCTTAATAAAGATATTCTGGTGTCCATTATTGTAACATTTACATTTAGTCATTTAGCAGATGCTTTTATCCAAACCGACTTACAAATGAGGACAACAGAAGTAATGAATTGTAATATTAAAACAACTAAAAACAGATCCTAAACTAAAAGCTAAAACTCTATAAATACTACATATACACATTTTCAAAATAAAGAACTTGTTTGTTTGTGACTTAACAGGAATAATAGAAAAATGATTTTAAACCACCATCTTGTCTGTGATGTCCCATATAATGGTTACAATGAATACGCCTTCTAGTAAATAATGATATTAAGAAAGGAATGTTAGATGGCTCTTAAAATTCTCAAATAAAAATATATCCTGCAGTGTCTACAAGAGGAGGAGGGGGGTACTACCTATAAAAGAACTGGGTGCAAGTTGTCCTTCATTATAGAGGAATGCCTGAGTTTGCAGTTTGTCTACAAACCCCAAACCACATCATCCCAGATAGGGTAAACACTAGTTATGTCTTGAAAAAAACAAAAAAATGAAAGAACACAGATAAACAACTTTCAACATGAAAATGATATGCTTTAAAATGTCTCAGCAGTCTGAGAAATTAAAATGTCTCTGAGAATTTCAAGTAGATGATAATGACATAGTAAACTTTTTGATACTTGCGTTTATGAGGTCTAGCTTGTTGTAACAGTAACAGTTTTGCCACAAGTCTCAGTATGTAGCTGCATATTTGAGATCCACATGCAACCTATAATAATGAGCTTATGGATAAGAAATAATTATTAATATGGAGCAGTATGTCTCTATTGTTTGTGTTGTGCTTGTCTTAAGGAAATGTATTTTTCCCCCCATCTAAGAATAAATAAACATTTCCTTGCAGTGTGTGTTTGTGTGTAACAGTTTCTTGAATATGGGTGGCTACTGTGGGTGCTGTATCCTATGGTTACAGTGTGTATATTACAGTAAGAACAGTTTCTGTATCTGTGCAACAGGCAAAATGCCAAATGAGTGGCATTTTGTCTGTTGCACACACAGCCACAGTTGTTTGCTTTGAGGGGATTTATGGAAGTAGCAAGTAAGCATTAGAGGGGCAATAAAAAAATAACCCTCACAGGGAGAGGGGGGGGGGGGGGTTGGTGAATGTTAGCCATTACTGACAATGTACAAATAAGGAAAAGCTTGTTGAATTTTTTTTGTCACATGAAAAGATATAATAAAATATTGACAAAAATGTGAGGGGTGTACTCACTTCTGTGAGATACTGTACATGAAAATGACTGAAACATATTTTGGGTTGAACTATACCTACTATTAAGCTTTATTTATATGACTTTGTAATATAACATAATATCTTAACATATGCTGGAAATATATACAAACTAGCTCTTCTTTATGCGAGTACTAAATAAATGTGAGGGACAGAGGTGCTAAATTATCTGTTGCATGTAAAACAAAGGGATGCCATATTTGCTTTCTCGTTCCCACATAAATTTGCACAGACACACAAAATCATATACAGTTTTAATTAGTGCATCTCAATAAATTTTAACATACAAAACAGTATAAACATTATAAATTACCTATGGCAAAATGTACAATTCACATCACTGTCTCCCGTTGCACCTCTAAGGTTTTCAAGACCTTAAACTTACATTTAGTCATTCTCTGATGATCATGTATGGGAGGGCAAATCTTCCTTCCTAACTGCTTGTAGAACAGCAACTTCTCACTTTCTCGTTCCCATCTCTTTCTGTAATTCAACTGGAATGAAGCTATAAAATATTAATTTGCCTTGGTGATAGGTCAACTAGTTCACTGTTGACAATACGACAGAATGCGTAATTTAAAACTCTAGGTAAATAAGAAATACCAATTATGGACATGCCTATGTCCTGAAAAAAATAGTATGTTAAATTTAGCACATCTTTAAAAGACATAAACATTGCTGATGACTTCCATTAGTCATGAAAACATATCTTGAATATAAAGCCACTAAGCGACAGTGGCACTTTGAAAAAGCCCTTTTTGCAAGTCCAAGTCTGGGTGAAAATCACAGAATCACAATGTTCAGCAGGTCACCCAACAAGACTGTTCTGAATGTAGATGTGCTCCAATTTCAACAACGTTCTTATTAGCTCTTATATTTCACCAACACAAAACAAAGGTGGTACTGCTTATCCACATGGTGTATGAAGATGAAAGAATGAATAGCTCTTTTGTCTATGAAAAGTTCTGTCTTTTATGTCGAGTTATGTGCACAAAATTCCCTGGGGTACGTATATGTTGACATTTGCAAATGCATAACACGAGCAGAGCAAATACCCATAAGTGTTCCTCTTAATGCAAAAATATTTTCCTGTGATTGTATGACAGAGTATGAGAGAGTGCCATCTGCTCTCCATTGTGACAGAATGAGGAGGAAAAGCTCTGGAATGTACACAGCTTGAGCCTTTTGAACTCGGGTTCCTCTAGGCTCCCTATGTCTTTCCCTCTTCTTTTGTGCTTTGGGGTCAATGGGTTAAAGAGAGGTGGAGGTCAGAGTGTTATGACTCTCTCATCTGCCATCTTCCTCTACTCTCAACACCTCCCACACACAGTGCAGTGATTACCCTCACCTCCTTGAACTCCTAAATGTCCAGGTTTGCCTACAAAAGACAAAGTTGTCATTAGAATTCCAGACATTCCAAGTAATAATCATAAAGACTGCAGCTTAAAAGCAGAATGTGGTTCACTTCCATCTGGGATATCTGACAACTGGCCGATAAGACAAATTATGGACATTCAAATAAATAAACCTGTCTTTGGTCGATTAATAAACTTTACATTTACAAGACAATCAGCAAATTACAAGACAAATGTAATGTTTCATATGTTGAGAAACGTAATGCCTCACCTCAGAGAGGGGTTTCCCGCTTGTAAAGTGCTGCACTGGTTGGCCCTTCAAACTGCAGCTTAATTGCCTGTTTGAGATTCAGCTGGGGGTCAGTAGTTGTCATGTTAAACACAGACTCATCAGGTATGGCACTATGTGGGGAAATCGCTGAAAGGTCAATGGTTGGAGACATGAATGTCTTTTGAATCCCCCCCCAATCATCTTTTAGTGCATGTGATTGAAAGTGAAAATGTGGGTACCCCAAAGGGGGGCTTTCCCCAATTTTTGTTTGTCGAACTTGGCCCTCTTGGTTTGGCATCACCCCTAAGGAAGCCATAACAGAGTTCCACTTTAGATCTACTCCTCCAGCTTGTTTGAGGCTCTTCTCCATCCCATCCTCTATGATGTAAGGATTTGTAGGTTTTAAGAGGTAGTTGCCATCCCCCGAGTAGCCAAGCCCTTTTAAGGGTTTGTCTGAGTCCAGGAGTTCATTGAGTGTGCACTGTTCATTTGTGGGACTGCTTTTGGGAGCAGCATTTTGATTGTGCCTAGAAGCTCTGCCTTGAAGACTGACTGGATTTGAACCAGGTAGAGGCAAGGTGGATGGCCGACTACGGCAACGAGGAAGCGAATGTTGTTGAATCTGCTGGATGAAATTTAGGCTGTCAACAGGCACGGTCTGTACTGTGGCCAGGGAGTGGCAGGTGGAGGAGGAGGTCTGTGAGGCAGGCATGGAGTGGGAACGCTCTGCAGTGGAAGCTGGGGAACAGGAGGCAGAAATTGAGGTCGAAGATGGACAAGAAGTGGCTGGGACTCCATCAACACCCACTTCTCCAGAACTAATGGATGCTTGGGTCTTGATTATGGCTGAAAGATAAGAATTGTTGGGAGCACCACTAGGTGTAAATGGTATGAGACCTGAGAAGGGCTTTGCGCCATAGCTCTCCAGAAGTCGCACAATTGTGAAATGACCTTGTTTTCCTGCTACCTTGACTGGGCTGCGACCATAAAGGTCCACATGGTCTGGTTCTGCACCTTTCTCTAAAAGCATGGCCACAATTTCAGCATGCCCCTCCTGAGCAGCAATGCTAAGTGCTGTGGCACCCTGCTGTTTGCAAGCCAGGTCTACGTTAAGACCTTTAGCCCTAAGCAGCAGCCTGCCAGCAGCTGCATGGCCTCTCCAGGCGACAGAGTGCAAAGGAGGCCGACCATCATGATCTATAGCATTTGGGTCAGCTCCATATTTCAGCAACAGTTTAATACCTTCCAGGTCTCCTCGCCAAGCTGCTACATGGAGTGCAGTTCGCCTTTCTGCATCTTTTGACTCAAGAGGGACACCACCTTTTTCAATGAGTAGGATGGCCATGTCTACACGGCCCTCCAGGACCAGCAAATAAAGAAGAGGTCTTCCTTCAGCATCACGGACATCAGTGTCTGCCCCTCTACGCATCAACAACTCGACAATCTCCCGATGTCCCTGGAGAGTGGCCGCACTGAGTGCAGAGTGTCCATCATATGCTCGATGATCAATGGGTGATTTTCGGTCTAGAAGTAGCCTGACTGTACTGCAGTGCCCTTCTTGTGCTGCTAGAATTAGAGGGCTCCGACCCTCTACATCAAGCTCACCTACACGCGCCATGCTACCTTGCTCTGTCAATATTGCACACACACTTTTGTGACCTTCACAAGCTGCAGCATGCAATGGAGTCCAGCCCAGGTCATCTTTGTGATTCTCATCCAAACCCCTATCCAGCAGTGCTCTTACAACTTCAACACTACCCTTTGCTGCAGCCAAGCAGAGAGCAGTGCGGCCTTCTCCGTCGATGCCATCCACTGCTGCCCCCCAAAACAGCAAACGGTTGACTGTGCCAGCATGCCCCAGAGCTGCAGCTGCAAGAAGAGGAGTGATAGCAGAGGGATGAGATCCAGAACTTTCATCTACATCAGCCCCAGCTTCCAGGAGGAGTTCAACCACTTCCTCATGCCCTTCATAAGAGGCAAGTAGTAAAGGCGTCATTCCATCTCTGTCCTTATGTTCTGGGTCAGCACCTCGCTCCAACAGAAGGCTTACAACCACTCCATGCCCTCGTCCTCCAGCTGCTGATGGCACACATAATGCAGCAACAGACAGAGCGGTACGTCCATCTCCATCCGCTAGATTAAAATCAGCCCCAGCATTCAAAAGGATCTCCACTGCCTCTTTGTGACCCATGTAGGCTGCAGCTATTAGTGGAGTACGTCCCTCACAATCTGAGCGGTCTACTTCAGCACCATGATTAAGGAGGATCAACAGAATTTCCTCATGTCCCCCCCATGCTGCTGCTCGCAAGGCTGTCCGGCCATCTGAATCACAGCCATCAATCTCTGCCCCTGCTTCCAGAAGTAGACGCACAGCTTCTTTGTGGCCACCCCATGCAGCGGAGCGAAGAGCAGTCCATCCCTCACTGTCCACATGCTCCAGCAGGGTTTTTGCTGCAGGACTCTTGCTCCCTTGCTCCAGCACCCACTCTAGCAACACCTGCAGCACACCAGCATGGCCTTGTCTGGCAGCAAGCGTCAGTGCCGTCTGCCCCTGGTTGTCGTTCAGTAAAGGGTCTGCTCCACGGCATAACAGTAATGCTGCTACATCTACAAGTCCAGCGTGTGCTGCAGCTGCTAGTAAAGTCCGTCCATCTGATGTGTCTGTACGGTTCACACTGATTCCACTGTCAAGAAGTGCTCTCACAGAGTCTTCCCTCTGTAATGCTTGCCGAACTATCCTGCGTCCTCCTCCAACACAGTGAACCCCGACACTGGAGCTATTGTCTGGTGAACAGCTAGCAGGGTAAATTCCACTTTTCATTAAGAGTTGTAGTACATCTTGCTGAACTAACACAGGTGTATGACTATAAGAACAGTCTTTTCTGGCACCAATAAGTGCTGGAACTCCAGTCCATAGCAACCACAATGCAAGGAGGGCTGGTTCCCCTTCATGGACTCCACTGTTGAGGAGGTGGTGGGCCAGCTGGCAAGTCTCCTCTGTACCCAAACTACTGGCTCGAAGAGAGAGGGACATGGCCAAAGAAAGGTGACCATCCTTCACACAACACAGAAACTTCTGTGTGCAGTATTTAACATCAGTTAACCATTCTGCAAAACTGCTATGAAAGAGGAGTTTACTGCCCTCAGGGCCATCTACAAACAGAGATGACAGAGCCCCCATCTGCGCTTGGAAGTCTCCAATCCCAAGGTAGAAGTCACGGCTTTTAGCAATAGTGTATAGCTGCTCAGCTGTTAGTGGTTGTGGGGATGCCAAAAGGATATTCAGCAAAGGCCTAATATGGACAAACAGTCTTCGAGGAAAGAGGCGCTGACAGAGCCAAAGGAAGAGGCCATTCAGTGTGCCAGGAATGTCCCGAATTTCTCGAAGTCCTACTAGACCATGTGCAACACCATCTAGTACTCGTTCAAGAAACAAGAAACAGCCACCGCTTTTTATGTGCAGAAGATTAAGCATTTCAGCGGTCTCTGGTGTAAGTTGTCTTCTCAAAGCCCCATCCTGGTCAAGCCTCCGCAGGATATAATGCTGCACATCTCTTACAGTTGCAGGCTTTCTTAAGTCATCCAGACACAACCTCCTAAAAGCTAAAGGATAGAGAGGCAGGAGATAAAATCAGAGCAGTGTACACAACACAATGAGAGATAAAATAAAATACAGCAATTGTTAAAGCATCACGATGAGTTTTTACGAACATTTCACTGTGCTTATGAAGTGATTTGTGCATTATTTGAGAGTGTACCTGAAAACATCTTGCAAATGGCTTTGTTCTGGCGGCGTGCAGAGCAGACTAGCAAGATCCAGGGGGGCAGGAGCTGTATGTATTTTAGCAGGAGCTCTAAAATAGAGGAACTGTGAGTGGACGCAGATCCTGATATTGAGCCTTCTCCAACTCCATTACCTCCACAATACCCCGAGTCCAGTGAATCAACCATAATAAACACACTGTGAGCGGGTGGTGTCAAGGACAAGAGGGGTTCTAATACTGCCCTAAAGAAAAATGAAAAGGAGAAAGAGTTCAAAATAATTAAACATACATAAATGGGGGGTGGGGGAGGGTCATATTTCTCTCAACAACAGTGAGCAAATGAGGAATTCAATAACTTTAAGAATCGGACATAGGAAAGACATGTCATCACATATGAATGAAAAGTCAATTCAGAACTAAAACAGAGCTTATCTGAGAAGGAAACAAGTGCACAAATGTGGCATTGTTTTGTACAGAATGCAATTATAAGTGGGATTTATCTGGAATTATATACAACATCCTTTAAAAACCATCCAACGAACTCCCAGTTTTTCAAAGCTGTCTTATTATTCAGCATTTTTTCTTTTCGCCACTTAGTCTGACTTGAGGTGTGGTTGCAGATGTATCATGACTCAGTGTAATGGAAGCTCAGCGATTTCCTGTTGCTTCCAGGGCATTCCAGTAGACAAGGTGAAGTGTTGCTTCCATATCAAACTCACATTCACATATCTGTGTTGCTCTTATCACTGACCTACTTGACTCTTGTATGATTGCCCTTTTAATCAAACACTTAAATGTGATGTGATTTATGATAATATGCTTTCATCTATCCCAGCTTAATATGCAGGCAACTAAACAACTTGTAGGTTGACTTGTAGGTTGTAGTTTGAGCATCATGATACAGCCAAATAAATTAATCTATTTAAACTTCCAACACCTTTCATCTAAATATTTTCCAATAAATGTAAAATATCTTATTTTCATAATCAAGGAGTAGAAGTCTTGTACAGTGCCCTCCACTAATATTGGCATCCTTGGTAAATATGAGCAAAGGCGGCTGTGAAAATAAATCTGCATTGTTTATCCTTTTTATCTTTCATTAAAAAAATTCACAAAATTCTAACCTATCATTGAAGTAAAATAATTGAAATTGGGGGGAAATCTCCTTGTGAAATAAATGCTTTCTCTAGTTCATGTTGGCCACAACTATTGGCACCCAATTATTGCAAAGTCCTTTTCCCAGGGTAACAGCTCTGAGTTTTATCCTATAATGACTGAAGAGTTTGGAGAACACCTGATAAGAGATCAGAGACCATTTTCTTCATACAGAATCTCTCCAGATCTTTCAGATTCACAGCTCCATGTAAGTACTTCTTCTCTTCAGTTCACCCCACTCATGTTCTGTAGGGTTCAGGTCAGGGGACAGGGACAGCCGTGGTAAAAGATTACATTTTGTGCTCAGTGACTCATTTTTGTGTTTATTTTTATGTTTGTTTTGGATTGTTGTTTTGGTGGAAGATCCAAACACGACCCATTATAAGATTTATAACAGAGGCAATCAGGTTTTGATTTTTTATCTGCTGGTATTTGATAGAATCCATGATGTTCAGGATGTTCACAAGATGTTCAGGACCGCTGGCAGAAAAACGGGCCCACAACATTAAAGATCCAGCGGTATATTTAACCGTGGACATGGGGTACTTTTTATCCCTGTTTGTACTAAACTTATCTGGTGGGTTTGCTGCCAAAAAGCTTTTTTTCAGTTTCATCTGACCATAGAAGCCAGTGCCATTTGAATTTCCAGTGGTCTCTGAAAACTGAATTTGCTGGAGTTTATTTTTGGATGAATAAGGAGAATTTTCCTTGAAACCCTCCTGAACAACATGTGGTGATGTATATTTATATTTAGGTTTCTGACCCCAAGACTCAACTAATCTCTACAATTCTCCAGTTGTGATGCTTGGAGAGTCTTTGGCCACTCAGACTCTCCTCCTCACCGTGCATTAGGACGATATAGACACACACTTCCTCTTCCAGGCAGATTTTTAACATCTTAAGTTGATTGGAACCTCTTAATTATTACCCTGATGGTGTAAATGGGGATTTTCAATACTTTAACTCTTTTCTTACAGCCACTTTCTATTTTGTGATGCTCAACAATCTTGTTCTGCACATCAGAACTATATTCTTAAGTTTCACTCCTTGTCATGGATGATTAAAGGAATTTGGAATTTGTGTTCCTCATATTTATAATCCTGTGGTACAGGAAGTCATGGCTAGACAATTTCATGCTCCTGGTCACCCTGGTGTGCTAAAAAATGTAAATATGAATGGGAATATACTTCAGAGATATTTTACTCATAAGAATTTCTAGGGGTGCCAATAATTGTGGCCAACATTCGTTGGAGAAAAACATTTATTTCATCATGATATTTTCTCCCCACTTTCAATTGTTTTACTTCAGGTTAGAATTTTTATTAGTTAAAGATCAAAATTATAAACATATATATATATATATGGACTTTTTTAACTCTTTATTAGTTTTATTTAATCGCATAGAGAAAATTAATTCAAAGAATACTTTGCCTAATGGAAATGCTGCATTATGTTTGAGTCAGCATAGCTCATAGTTCCAATAATAATTAATATCAGCACTTGTTTTCTTTAATAGTATAACATTTTAAACAGCACACCTTATTTTGTCAGTTTTGGTTAAACAGTTCAGTATTGAACTTCCTGTCTCATACTCCCACCATAAAATACATAGTCATAAGCATGCCGTGTTTATCGCTTCCTTATCTCCAACACGTGAGCTCACATAATTTGTTTTTGCTAATGCCCTTTTAACATGCTCACAGATCACAGCTTGAGCCGAACAACCTAATAAATGTTCTTCCTGACTCATACTGTCTACAAAGACAAGCTATGGGCTTGTCTTGACCCCAGGAATGGTCATGCTAGTTAAAGTTGTCAAACAGAGAAGGGTTAAGAGATCAAACCTAAGAGAAGAGTTACATGAAACTTTTTATACTTTAGTAGTGGACAAATTGGGAGGTTTAAGGCGTTTAAACATGGCAAGGCAGCTGAAGGTTAAACTACATGATTTACAACCAACCACTGCTTCAGCTGGAAACAATTGCAAGTCCTCACTGCCAAAGTCAGATGACGTCCAAACTTGAACTGAGAATAGGTTAAAGTTGCAATAAATACATACAATTCCATTGCACTAGGCAAAACATTTAGTGATTTACTCTACTTACAATACAATAATGCTTAAGGAATTTTCTGTTTACTACAACTAGATCTCGATCTATAGAGCTTCAAACTGATGAACAAGTCATAATTATTTCCTGATGACAGAAGTTCATGTCCTGATAAAATAAACTGTCCCCATCACTGGTTGCCTTTTAAATAAACAGTGTTAAAGATAGTTTATGTACATCAGAGAGCATTGCTGAATACAGCAGGGACTAACGCTCGCATTTCACCCCTAAACTAAACCTTCTTACATTCTCTCGCCAGGACAAGAGAAAAAACATCACAACAGTTTGTCAGCATGTGTAAGGCAAATGTGAAATGTGGGCCTGTACGTCAGATCTGTGAGGGAAAACTGAAAGAACCAGTGTAAGAGCAAACACTGAAAGAAGATAAATAGAGAAAGTTGTCAGTGTGGCGACCTCACCGAGGGACACAAACTCCACAAACTAGTGGCACGACTCTCGGTCTTTACCCCCTTTTTTCCCCCGAAGGTTGTAAATAGCTTCATCCATCTGCACTGAATGCTGGGCTATTGTGATAACTGTGAATAGGCGTCATTATTGCGACGAGAGGAATAAATAAATAAATATATGTGCCAGAAAAGCAGAACAATAGCCCATTTTCCTGCTTTTGACAAAGTCTTTCTGAGGGGTATCAGACGAAAATACGATGGAGGAGGAGAATATAAGGGAGTGGGAGGGTTTAGTGAGAAACAATAAAAGAAACCTTGTTCAAGCAAGATGCCATTTAGTGCATTTACATTCACAACAAACACTAAAAAACATCAGCTTACTATGAATAACCAGAAGAATGTGTTTACATGTTTTTTCCCCTCTGGCTTTGACAACCAAATATCACAGATAAAATGCACTAATTTGTTGTCTTTTAAAAAAGACCAAGAGAAAGCTGTGTGGATTATATTCAAAACAAGCACCTTCTGCAAAGACGCATTATTTATTACACAAAATGCATATTTGATTATATACGGTATAATTGATTATTTGATCTTAAAATTCCATGTTAAATGCTACAATGTTCTGGAGCCTGACACTCTGTTAGACAAGAAACACAACAAAATGTCTAAGTCATTTAAAGGCCCCACTGAAGTGTCATTTTCCTTGCACAAACAATGTGAAATACAGAGGGATAGTGCAAGGTACACCAAAGGCCTAGCTGTGAAACATCTGGGATTTCTCACAGGAGTAATGCTTGGAGAGCAAACATGGAGAACTAAAGGCTGACAGAAATGAGTTCAAAGGGATCTTGAACAGTGAGTGATTTGTTGCAGAGCAAAAGCAAGATAAAAATGTGAGAAATTCAGAGAAAGGCAAAAGTGGTTTTTAGATGTACTGAAATAGTGAATATTTTAAGTTCTTGAAAAATAAACACTATTATGGCAGAGTTACATATGTCATATATTAATAATATATATATTTTTTCCTCAGATTGCATTGATACATCAGGTTCTAATAACAATATAACTATTTACTCATTATGTTTCAAAATAATTGACTGATGTTTTCATTCACATAATTTTCTACAGTTCAGAAGGAACATGCTGTCAAAAAAACTAAACTCTGAAACTTTCTATCCAACTATGATAAGTGACATTGTGATGAATAAACCAACCTTTTAAAAGTGTCATCAGGTTCTCTTTGGCAGTGGAGGGCTCCAGGACAGCAGCAATAGCAGCACTGCTTATCGCTTTCACGTAGTTCGGTCCCAGAAGTGGACTTTCCTTCAGCTGTTCAACCAGCCCCAGGACAAATCTCCACACTTCAATACTGCCCAAATCTTCTCGCTGGCAATAGTGCCAGGCCAAACACCGTGATGCCAACCCCGCCGCCCTGCATGCTTCCGACTGGGGCCAAACCAGTTCTGTGAGGAGGGCTGTCTTACCCGTACCTGGGCCCCCAGTCACTAGGATCCCTGGAGAGACACGGGCTGTTCCCTCCACGCTCTTGGTGGAGTCTCGCGCCTCTAGGAATCTTTGTAGCTTCTCGAGGGCCCATTCACGGCAGTAGAACCGCCGGCCCTGTAACAAGCTGGGTAACATGCTCTTCATCTGGCCCACAGGAGATGAACAGGGATGGACCATGAGGATCTACCTTCTTCCATAGTCCCTAATAGAACAAGCCAAGCAGGTGGCTCTTAGAAACTCTCCAAACAGATTGCACTGAAGTTAAGACAGAAAAAGCAGTGGGGTTCGGTTGGGCTGTATGCAAATGTTTGCTACCGAAAGGCATGGAGAATCAGAGAGTGTGTCCTCAGATGACTGTTGGCTGCAGGTGTGTTTGTATTTTGCAATCCCGTAGGTCCAGGTCATGCTGCTAGTCAGAAGCCCTGTAAGACAAAACAAACATAAGCTTGATGAGAAGGGTGTAATTCGGTTGATGTTTAAATACTTTCTCCTAACCCAGTTTAATATGCAGATGCAAGACATAATAATAATAATACCTTTCATGTATAAAACACAGCTCAAAGTCCTTCAGAGGTCAGCAAAAAAAATACAAATACAGAATTATTAAAATAAACAGAAGTGAAACATTTACAACAGGAAATATAAAAGTATAAAATGAAACAGATTGCGCCACCCTAAACTATTGGTTGCGCCAATGTTGCGGTGTCTGACTGGTTCAGGATGCTTAAAAAAAAAAAGCAGAAAAAAATTTTTGTGGTACAACATTGTTACACCATTCACAGAGATTAATTTGTGAGAGGCTTACTTTATGAATGATATCTTGCCATAGGCTACTGTAATGTAAATCTCAAGCGATCTGGTGCTGCTGCCTTTAGCCATTATGCTCCAAAGACATGGAAGCTTTTACCAATTGAAAACAGTGATTATTTTCTCAATTCCGTTTGGTGATGCTAGCGGCACAGAAATTACACACTTCACCTTTAAATGAAACTTGGCATTTAACTCAGCCATGACATGTGAGAGGGAAAGGTTGAGAGGGAAACAGAAATAGAAAGAGGGGTAGAACATATCTGTCAAACTCCCAGGAATGCGAGAACTCGGATATGCAAGTGAGTCAAGGTGTTGACCCAACCCTCAACTTAAACTGTCCTAAGCAATAAAGAAATAAACTTAAAGAGAGATCAAGAAAGACAGTGAGTGAAAGAGAAAGACAACACAAAACCTTACCTTTGAAATGCACAGCTTCATGTTTTTCCTTTATGTTTGCTCCGTGGCAGTGTTCAGTCTCGCCTCAAATGTATTACTCTCTCTTCATGTCTTTCTGGTGCTCTTTTCTCCTCCTCACATGTCTTATGGTTTTGCTGGACAGACTGAAATCTACTCCTCCTTTCGCATATTCTCCTCGGCTCCCAGCTGCTTACCGGTTTTTCTGGTCCTTTATCTCCTCCCCTCCTGCTCCTTAACATGTCAGGGCATGAAGTGAAATAGCTGACTGCAAGAAAGAGAGAGAGAGAGAGAGAGAGAGAGAGAGAGAGAGAGAGAGAGAGAGAGAGAGCATGCGTAAGGGAGGAGTTAGGGTTTGAGGTCAAAGTTTAAACACAGATGCATGATGTCATATAGTGTTTCTCTTACTGGCTTGCTTTCTTTGTCCATATACATTCTTTTAAGAGAGCGAGAAATCACTGACAGGATCCAGATTGTTGCTCTAAATATATCTCACATGTCTGCAATTTATTAGAAGCCATAAAACAAAACAGAAGTGCCTTCAGTGAACAGCATCCTCATTACAACAAATGCAGTGCTGACAGTGTATTTTTAATACACTGGGGTGGAGGGTGGGGGTCAGGGCTGGACTGGTAATCTGGCATACCGGGCATTTTCCCGGTGGGCCGACGCACTATCGGGCCGGTACATGTTCTTCTTGAATATATATATAGTTTGAAGTGGTGGTGGGGTGGGGGTAGTGTAGCGGTTAAAGATACAGGCGGTCTGCCCAGAGGTCACAGGATCAAATTGTTACAGATCATCCATGAATCCTCTAACCATTGCGTCCTCGAGGGAAGCGCCCATCCCAACATTGCCTCAGGGGGACTCTCCCTGTAATTACTGTACTGAGGGTTACTTTGGATAAATGAGTCAGATGAGTAACAAGTAGTTAAGTAATATATGTGTTTTAACTATGTTAACATGTGCGAGTGACACATAGGTCAAAATACAAAAATAATAGGTCAAAAAATATTATAAAACAATTTCCCTGAATATATTTGCTGGCTTTCTAGAAATGGGTACTTTCATTTTCAGTCATTTTATGCTTATTTTCATTTTCTGTCTTCTATTTCCAAAAATGATGACAGATTACTGTTGATGACAGATTAACATAAAATATATGTATTCATAGATCACATCACAAATTACTACCTTATACAAAGTATATAAAGATGCATTGCCAAGACAGCCAAACTGGATACTACTCATAAGGCTCATGATATATCTATATAGGATCTATATATAATTACAGTGTGACATACAAGTGACACTCATATTTTTCTCTGTTAGAAAAGATGGGTAGTTGACTGGAAAAGCCCAGGAGTGACAGCATTGTTCTGTAGCATACCATACTACATGTATCAACTCAACAGAAATGTATCATTCTTGTATACATACCATAATGTAGTAATTATAACCTTTTATAAATTAAGAGCCTACATGGAATATTTGCGCTTGGAAATAAAAAATAAAAAAAAAACATTAAAAAGTCTTAAAAATGTGAAACCTAAATTATTGATTTTAGGGTTGCAAAGAATGTAGGGGATTTCAGAAACATTACAGAAATTATGGAACATTTCCTGGATATTTTGGAAATTTACCAAAAAATGTTCACAGTTTTGCAACCCTACTTAAACTGTGCTCAGATAAGGGAATTTTCAGGTCGAGGCAAGTTGTAGCATGTTTTAATGTTATTTATGTATACACTTTTATATCCTTTTTACATTTTTGCTGTCTCAGGAATTGTTTCGTGTTTCATATATTCTTTGCAGTTTTGAATTTTGCTGATAGAGCTTATATGATGACAAGTTTCAATGTGACAGCTTTTCCCATATAAAGTAGTATGTAGTTCAGCTGCAATGTTTCGTTAAATAAAACATTTTATGTATATGTTATTTCATGTCAAATACCCAAATACAGGTTAAGTTACATTTGGCTTGGATTAAAAAGCAGATATTCTGGAAAAAGAACAAAAAACGATCAGAATAATCAAACTCTGTTCTTCTAATATGGAATAACGTGCATTACACTTTATATGATACACATGCTTATTAAGGCTTATTCATTTAGCCGAAGCTTTAAACAAAGTGACAGGTTCAGTCCCTCCTGGAGTAATCTGAGGTTACGCATCTTGAGCAAAAACACACCTGTGTTCAGTAAGATACCCACTATTCTCCCATCCCTGGAGTCCACAGTATACTGTCCAGCACATTTTATTTTATTGTTCACTATATTTCATACTTGACTGCTGAGCGGACCTGACCTGAACATTTCACTACTGATTATATTCTGTATAATTGAATATGTATAAAACCTTGAACCTAGTTGACCTCTACAGGTGAACCTCTAACCTTTCAGTCACCAATCATTTTTATCCATTAGGCTACATAAGTTAAAGTCCAACTAAGTTCTGTATGATCCAGGAAGTCCATAAGAACACAGTTGATCGCAATAAAAAGATTTAGACACCTCACCTGTAACGTTACACTCGTTTCCCAGCGTTCTGAATACCGTTTAATTCACCGGAACTGGAGACTAGTGCAGGTTACAGGTGCCGCATCTTCATCATTCTGACGCCCACCGCGCTACACTTGGACAGCAGGAAGCCTAGCCTTTGGATCCTTCACGACACAACGGTGCAATTTAAAGAACCTGTTCATTTCTCGTCAGCATGGCAACAGATCCACGCGTGTCCACAGTATCGCTCCAAGGCACATCTGTGGTCGATTCCACGCACTCAGACGCGTGGGTTCTGTACAGTGTATGGTGGATGTTTGGTTACATGAAGCGTGATGTTATTCTGCGTCGTGTCCGTCGATAATTCCTGAAGGTTTGCACAAACGCAAATTACTTAATGTCCGCAAAAAATAGAGCGGATCGTGCGCTGCTCCCACCATGGAAGTCTGTGGCAGCTCTGTAAGTTTTCATGCATCTTGATTGGTTTATTCTGATCGTAGTGGTCCACGAGGGGGCGCGGTTGTTGAGTAGTATGAGATAGCTGTAATAGTTGTAAACCCATTGGTGATATTAAAAATATAAATAAGTAAATAAATAAGGACTATTGGGGGTTAAAATAAGACTTTATTTTTAAGACTTTTATTTTTTTATGGATGTTTTTTCTTAGAGGCTTTGTTTACCAAAATGAGTTGCAGGAATATAAAGATATCATTTCATCCTGTCAACTCTTAATTACACAAATTGTGACATTTTTGCCTTTCTGTTGCCTGGTGAGAATGTGTAAGAACTGGTTGATGTTTTGCCCTTTCTGGCACAAGAGTATTCTTTACAATAGGCCTTTTTCCTGTTTCCGTGATGCACTGGAAATCCTCTGGTGTGATTTTGAGGCAGGACCAGGAATTCAGAGAATAATGCTTGGAATAAATTCACAGCCAGCTTCCTGACTATAGTAACACACCTGCACCTAAAGTTTTCTTCCTCTTTAATTTCACACTTGGTAAACGGTCAAAAACGTCTATACAGTTTTCAGTCGCTTATATGATCCTTCACTTTGATTATAAATATTATATTTTCTAAACAGGCTACAGCAGATCCCACTTTAATGCTGTAATTAACAGGAGCAAGGAAGCTATATATATTATACGCGTGCAGAGAAACATAGATTGAAATTGATTTGAGATGTTAATATGATTGCATCTGGGTCTGAGCAATGCATTCAGCTTTTTTCCCTCTCACATGAATCAATTTTCCCTCCCACACAAGCCTATAACTTTGCATTTGCATTTGTTGCCTGGAGCTCTGCTCAATATTACAACTAGAACAGATATATTTTCTTAAGAGGATGGAGCAGAGATGGTTCACCTCACAAAGGATTAAATCTGTGACTGTTCTGTGTAACATAAGGCTGTGTAAACATTGAGCAGACAAAGTCCAGACATGCCAGATATGAGATTGTGCATTAACAGTTTCTGGATGCTGATTGAACACTGAGGCAAGTACAAGGCTGCAGGGGATGATAATGTTACATAATTTAACCAATAGGGTTTTTTGTTGTTATGCCCAGACACCACTGTAATACACTCTGGCCATGTCAGGAAAACACAGTTGTGTTACTAGGCCTCCTGGGCTCGGCTTTAGTCTTTGTGCCCCAGGTGTTTTCAGTTTTCTGGAGTCAACTGTGGGCAGATGGCACAGTGTCTGCATCCATATATATATATATGTTTTTTTTTTGCTAGATTATTAATTGGCTTCATTTTGTTCACATATATTGTAAGAGATCTTATGATGCACTCCTGCATTTGCATATTCAAATTGTGAAACTGACTTTCTAGTTACATAGTCTATAATATGTAGGTCAATGAAAGGATCTAATTTGTCCTAATAAGAGCAATGGAAGTGGGGTTACTTGGGATGGTGTAAACCATAAGTCTTTATGGAAGCTTTAATCCATTATTAGTGCTCTACTTTGTCTGTTCTTTGCACAAACTCTGTTTGGTTTGCTTTTAAAACCTTGACCCTGCATGTTACTTAACCGCTTGCAGTGGGCATTATGCATAATGTTCTTTGCTTACATTACTTGCCTTTTCCTTACTGGTTTGAGAACCTCACACTACACAGAATGTGTCCAGATGAAATATTACACGTTTAAAAAATACATACAAATGAATGAATCAAATTGTTGGTTCCCAAAAGAATGTTTCTGTGAACAGATCTAAAAGATCAAATAAAAATAAATATTATTGTAAGGAACATGTATTAAGTCTAACTTTTTCCATTAAAAAGAGCCTTTTGGAAGGGAGAGGTTCTCCATAATGTGTTAAAGGTTCTTTATTGGAAACATAGATGCCAGTAAATAGAACTTCTTATGTTAAAAACAAACAATCAAGCCCTGCTCATATTTTAAAAATAAAGCAAAATTAACGCAAACGTAACGTAACACATTACTTTCCATAAAAAGTAACTAAGTAACATAATTAGTTACTTTTTAGGGAGTAACGCAATATTGTAATGCATTACTTTTAAAAGTAACTTTCCCCAACACTGTTCATTTTAACATTTGTGGTGTGCAATGGACAAGCAGTGACAAAGATAGTTGGTTAGGATGCTAAGCCGGTTCTCGTCCAGCAGAGGGAGCAATAGTCTTTTAACCATTGTTTTGCCAAATCACTCAGTTGTTGAAGCATTGCTATAATTGCTTAGGCGCTAGTTTTACACCAGAGGTTAGGTTTAGACCCAGTTATTGGTTCTGAGGTGGGCAAACTGATTTCAAAACTTCTATATGTGCTGCTCAATGCTACTTGACCAACAGGGAGAGTGAGAGAGAGAGGATGGAAAGAGGGGCGGTTCTGTGTGATCTCTGGTAACATTCAAAATCTTTGAACCATTTTCAAGTTTTTGTTGATCTTTCAGTACTAATAAATGTAAATAAATATCACACACTTGTCCTTTACATTACAAACAGATTTTGTCCCTGCTTGAAAGCTAATCACATGATAACATTATGTAACATTGTCTATTTAGAAACATTTCTCAACATGTCGATCTTAAAAGACTGCAAGGGCTTTCATTTAATGTGTAATTTTTTCAAATGTACTGCAGAATTTAGTTATTGTAAGTTCTATTAAAGAGATTGCCCCTATTCAATTTACTAATTTTGAATACATACAAGTTCCACAATAGAGACAGACTTGTATAAACGTCTTTTCATTAGCCTACATACTTTACATTTAGCAAAATATCTTATACATAATTTCAATCTATTTATCTATTTGTGTTCATTGATAGACATTTAAAGAAAGATAGCACAAAGAGCCCCGTCTACTAGACGCCTCTACGCTCTGAAATGGTCTGTTTTCTCAGTTTGGTGTCAAGACCGGGACTTAGATCCGGTTACCTCCGATGTGTCAGTGGTTCTTTCATTTCTGCAGGAGATTCTGGATAAACAGCGTTCCTTATCCACCATCAAAGTTTACGCGGCAACCATAGCAGCTTTCCATGCCCCTATTGCTGGCCGATCGGTGGGCAGAGATAGTGCTGTGATTAAATTTTTACGAGGCGCCAGGAGAATGAATCTCTCCGCGTCCTCATACAGTTCCACCTTGGGACTTACCTACCGTACTAAGGGCCCTGAAAGGGCCACCGTTTAAACCATTGCAATCCACGAGCCTCAGAGCACTCTCGTTAAAAACCGCCCTGCAGCTAGCACTGGCGTCGGTCAAGCGAGTAGGAGACCTGCAGGCCCTCTCCATCAACACGGCTTGCCTGGAATTCGGGCCTAACGACTCCAAGGTCGTCCTGAAACCAAGGCTGGGTCATGTACCTAAGGTGCTCTCCACTCTGTTCAGAGCCCAGGTCATAGCGCTTTCCGCGCTTTCCCCCTCAACGGGTAGCCAGGAATTGTCCCTGCTCTGCCCCGTCAGGGGTATACATTGAGCATTCTGCCTCATACAGGAAATCAGAACAGCTTTTTGTCAGCTTCGGTAACAGCGCTAAAGGTGGCCCCGTTACGAAGAAAGGCATTTCTAGGTGGTTAGGGGATGCTATTACCCTAGCATACTCCTCCTTGGGGTTGCAGTGCCCCATCAGAGTCAGAGCCCATTCCACCAGAGGCATCGCCTCTTCCTGGGCATGGTCCAGCAGGGTGTCCATTTCGGAAATTTGTGAGGCGGCCGGCTGGTCCTCGCCGTCCACATTTGTAAGGTTTAACAACCTGGACGTCCCTGCCTTACAGGCCAGAGTCCTTTCTGCTTAAATTAGCAATCTTATGGGTTTACTTGACCAACATTGTTCAAGCCCCTCCTTCACTTGGTCTGTCCATACTATATGGACGCCAGGTATCAACTTTACAGGACGACACCCAGGCCACGGATGACCCTATGGCTCAGCCTGTGCTTGGTGTATTCTATTGCCTCCCCTGGGTCTTACTCCCACTTGAGTCTTGGTTTTGAGTCGTTCCACGTCATAGCACGGCGTGATTGAACTTGTTCCCATACAGCGTCTCTCGATGCATAACGAGTGAAATATCGAAAGGGAACGTACATGGTTACTTCCATCAGGATGTGTTAAATTTGACAAAGCTGTTTAATAAAATATGTATTGATCTTATGAATGTGCAAATTTTACTACACCAATATTTTTTACTTGGCTGAAAAAGTTTTATATGGGAATATTACACGACACACTGAACCTTTATCAATGTATTGGCGCAAAAACGCACACGGCACACCTTTTAGACCAGTTTCACAGGAAATATGATTTCTCGACTTCCACAAATACTTTCTAAACAAAATACTGATTTTGTGCACTTTTTATGTACCAATATTTTAAATTGGCCTTTGAAATTGCACTGCAAAAAAAGCCTTACCTTGCCAAAACACGGACAGAAGCCATTGATTTAATGGCATTGTTGAGCGCTCAAATCCAAATGCAAACTTTGCCTGCAACAATCAGACAGCAATTGCACAGAATGCAGCTCTGGACCAAAAAATACTTCAAACATTGAACATGGCCCGATGTGCGTGAAAATGACAGATTACCATCCAGCCCTACTCTAGCCCAATGATGTTGGGGGATCCAGGGAGGGCGGCAATCATATTTCAGGGTGTCCGTGCCACTCTTGATCACAACCCTGTTAAAATGTAACTGGCAGTACGTACACTCATTGGTGCCTCCTCCAGCTGGTGGCGCTCTAGGTGACCGCCTTGCTAGCCTATGCTTAGAAACGGTACTGCATCATACATACATACATACATACATACATACATACATACATACATACATAAAAAAACAGTGCAGTGGTCTGGATGTAACTCCAAGACTGTTATATATGCAGTTGCATTGCAATTAATTTATAATGTTGTTGAAAACATATAGCCATTATAAAGGGGGCTACTTCTTCCACAAAAAGGGATCAGCATTTGGGGGTTCTGTGGCATAAAGTTTGAAAACCGATCAACTAAATTATATAAAATTATGTGAGTTTGACAAGGAGTTTGAAGTATTTAATTTCTTTATTAATTAGAATTTTGCAAGACACTCTTGCTTATATGTGTATACTGTATTAGTATGATTAGTGTACCTGCTTCCATGAGTATTTCGACAGAGCAAAACAGTCTCTGTTAATGATTACCATATCAAACTAAACTGCAGAGGTCAGCACTTGATATTGATTGTCTATGTTATTTGGGAAAAGGTAACAGCCCATTTCATTTGGGTTTTCTAGAAAATTCATTCCTGTAACAGAGCAAACATGCAGTTCTGCTCACGTTGACTTTTCATTATCTTTTTATATAGATTTTCATCAATAAATTCTGTTTCTGCGAGCAGATTGAGACTTCCGAATTATAATTTTTTTATAGTGAGTAACCTATCTGATAGCTTCATAATTTGTACACTATATGCTTCATACATGAATGTGACTTTGTTTACAATGTTTAGAATTGTGAACTTGTTTGGGGTTATGCATACGCATATTATTACAATTTTTGAACTATCACATTTTTTACAATTTGGAATTTGTCAATAAATAAATAGAGGAAATAAAATGCATGCAATTACTATATACAGCATAAAATACTGTGTAATCCTCTGTATATTTCTAAGTAAGAAAGTTTGAAAAGGCATGCTATAGTGCATATATGAACTATCATGCCAATGACTGCTGACCTGCAAGGGGTTTCTGATAATACTTCATAATAAAGTACATGCCAAGTCTCATTACCCCATTATACATGGATCTTTGCATTGTTTAACTCATGTTACCTGTGCCAAACCCAATACACCACCAGAAAATTCCTTGAACCTTGACCAGCTTGTGGATGGGGGAGTCAGGGAAAGCGTGCAAACGTGCATTTGTACGTGTGTTGTTTAGTGTGGGCATGTAACTGAATGTCCCTTCCTACGCAAATGGGGGGCGTATGTGCCGTCTCCAGTGTGCTTGCAAGATAGTCTCTGGTGGAGGGTATAAATTGGGGACGTCAGGTTGTGCTGTACCTTCTCCAGCTAAGCTCTGTCTCACAAGAGGACCCTGCTGACCATGAAGCTCGTTCAAACGCTGACTCTGTGTCTGGCTCTCTCTTTGAGCCTTGCTGCTGCTTCGTGAGTACACACACACACACACACACACACACACACACACACACACACACACACACACACACACACACACATGTTGTTTTTTATGGTTTACGGGGACTCTCCATAGGCGTAATGGTTTTTATACTGTACAAACTGTATGTGCTATTGCCCTACACCTACCCTACACCTAAACTTAGCCCTCACAGGAGACGGTGCATTTCTATTTTCCCTCAAAAAAACTCACTCTGTATGATTTATAAGCGTTTTAAATTATGGGGACACTGAAAATGTCCTCATAAATCACCTTCTCCTTGTAATACCTATGTCATACCCATGTCATTATACAAATTTGTGTCCTCATAAACCACATAAACATGCCCCACACACACACACACACAAACACACACCTGTCAACACATAGTTTGTACAGGCTTAAAATTAATCACAATAATGTGTATAAAATAGCTACACTGAAAAAAATGATACTAAATGTTTTTAAGGTAAGTGGTTGCAAACTATTTATTTTAGCTACATTTAAATATATATTTTTTAAACTATACAACTGTCAACTCAATTTATTTAAATGTAGCTAAAATAAATTGATTGCAACCACTTACCTTAAAAAAATTAGTAAATTAAATGAAACTTTTTTTCTGTGTGTTATAAGTGTATTACTTTATCATATCAGTAACAATGATTACAATTTATTTTTTTGCTAACATTTTTGCCTGTTTGAAGTGGGGTTTTTTTGCACAACATTTTGATTTCTTCACCTTTGAATGCCTGCTCTTTAACTTATATGGATATTGCAGTGTGTTGTAATCTGTCATTTTAACATCCATTTCATCTTTTTTGTGTGTTCAGCAATCATAAGGAGTGTCATGCTCAAAAAGGTGGGTCTTGTGAATGTTAAAGCATGAATTGCACCATGGTGCTAAGCTTGACCGCTGTGAAGGAATGGAGTTCGACGCAGTTGCTGTGAACGAGGAGGGAATTCCTTATTTCTTCAAGGGTGAGAGATGGTTGATCAGAGAAGTCAGACTTTTATCAGTGAGAAATAAATAAGTAGGCTAAATAAATAAATATAAATATATACCATATACAAATATTAAATTGTGTATAGTGAATTGTGTGATTACCTCGTTATCTTATTGGCCTTATGACCTTTCTCTTTGATTTTTGACTGAAGGTGACCAACTGTTCAAGGGTTTCCATGGCAAGGCTGAGCTGTCTAATGGAACTTTCCCTGAGCTGGATGACCATCATCACCTGGGACATGTGGACGCTGCATTCCGCATGCACTCTGAAGAAAGCCCAGACCACCATGACCACCAGTTCTTCTTCCTTGTAAGTTTAACATTCTCTTAAATGCAGTTTATAATCCAGTGTGATGCATGCAGACGTGTAAACAAGCCTCTTCTTTGACACCATTAAAGGACACCAAGGTCTTCAGCTACTACAAGCACAAGCTGGAGAAGGACTATCCCAAGGATATCTCTGAAATTTTCCCTGGAATTCCTGACCATTTGGATGCTGCAGTGGAGTGTCCCAAGCCAGACTGCACTGATGACACCATAATCTTTTTCAAAGGTATTATACTATTGTGGTCTTTTTCTATCTGCAGAGGTTACAACATGATGGAAATGTATTAAGTATGTTGAGAGGTTTTGTTGTGTCTAAATTTCTTCACAATCCACCAAAGGTGATGAGATCTACCACTTCAATATGAAGACCAAGAAGGTTGATGAGAAAGAATTCAAGAGCATGCCCAACTGCACCGGAGCCTTCCGTTACATGGATCATTATTACTGCTTTCATGGTCATCATTTCAGCAAGTTTGACCCAGTTACAGGAGAAGTCCATGGCAAATATCCAAAGGAGACCCGTGATTACTTCATGAGATGCCCACATTTTGGTAAGTGTAATAATGAACATGCAAGTGTGGAAAAGTTATACGACTGGAGAAAGCAATTTAGCATTAGAAAAAAAAGAAGAACTTGGAATCTGGTGTCTCTCTAGGACAAAAGAGCACTGATGACCACATTGAGAGAGAACAGTGCAGCCGTGTGCACTTGGATGCTATTACATCTGATGACGATGGCAGTGTATATGCTTTCAGAGGTGAGTTTCATATCGTTGTTTCATCCAGACAGCATTATAGTGATAGGATTTTTTTTTTCGTGACTCTTTCAGTTTATATCATTATGCAGGTGGCATTTATTAGTGAATCAATGAATCATTTATTCAAACGATTCCTTCAAATCCCTTTCACTTCGCGTGCTAACTGCCTTACATAGTATTCAAGGCTACTATTTAGGGTGGCGTCTTTAAATGTGAATCACTAAATCATTCACTAAACATTTGTGAGTCACTGAACCATTAATGAATCATTGAATCATTCATTTAACTGATTTGTTGAAAAAAGATTCATACATAGATGCAATGTTTGCACCATGTGGCTGTAATGTTTGTTATGGACTGTTTTAATGGTCAGAACACAAACAGACAATGTAGATGGCAATGTTGTTTTTCTAAAATCTAATATACTCAATATTAACGTCTTGTTTATTAAATTGTTGTAAAAAAAGCAAAACCACTTGCTAAAGTGGTACACAGTTGCACTGCCCTTACAATATCAGCATGTCTGTGATAACATGCAGCCTATGGCAGAATCACAACCTTATATTCAGGGACAAAAGCTCTCTTGCCCGTGTGCTAAATCTTAAATATGTATACCAACATACAATTGCAAGTCACTCATTTAACAAATGCAATTTCAGAAGGTTCACTGATTCAATCATCTGTAAAACAAATCCCTGTTTCTCTTCCCCAGGGCACCACTTCCTCAGCAAAACTGGAGATAAGTTTCATTCAGACACAATTGAGAGTGCTTTCAAAGAGTTGCACAGTGAAGTAGATGCAGTCTTCTCTTATGAAGGCCATCTCTACATGACCAAGGTTCATTTGTGCAGCAAATGACTTTCACAAGTCTTTATATTATTAGGTGTCTCTTAATCTATTGTACTGTACACAATGAAGTGAAAATGTCTGCATTCATATTCTCATATGTTCTGTTCCATGTGCAGGACAATGAGGTGTTTGTGTACAAAGTTGGAGAGCCACACACACACCTGGAAGGTTACCCCAAACCCCTGAAGGATGTCCTGGGAATTGAGGGTCCCATAGATGCAGCCTTTGTGTGCGCAGACCATCACATTGCTCATGTCATCAAAGGTACATATATGCATTGGCATGCTTGTTCTGTAAAATAATGTAGATTGTCTATTCTCATTACAAACGTTTGTCATCTAGTGACAGAAAGCATACTGTTTTTTCTACTATAGGTCAAAAGGTTTATGATGTTGACTTGAAAGCCACCCCACGTGTGCCTTTGAAGGAAGGAACCATAACACACTTAAAAAAAGTTGATGCTGCAATGTGTGGACCCAAGGGTGTGACAGTTGTGATCGGTAACCATTACTACCAATATGCAAGTCCCATGATGATGACGATGGCCAGAATCATGCCTGAACTGCACAAGGTATCTCAGGAGCTGCTTGGCTGTGACCACTAGAGGGAGGCATACAGAGAAGGAGAAGAGGAACTGCTGTGCAAGGGACCTAGTCTGTGCAGACTGTGTCTCTTAAAATAGCCACAGTAACCGCACTGACTAGGATTTTCAAGCCATAACATAACCACTTTTCAAACCTGATCTCATAAGAAAATTCCTACCTCTGAAGTTCTGCTTGAATAATTTATCCCACCATAAACATGTGAACATATAAAAGCAATCTTGGCTTTTGCTGCCATTACACTGTGTGCTGACTCATGTACTTGCATCTATTACCATCAAAATTAATTTTTTAAGCTCCATCAATATGAAATACTTAAATATTTCACATTTGTCTATATACTCTGTGGTTAATAAATAATCTTATATCATTTTCATTTGTCTGTTTATTGTGGTCCTAAAATGTGCACATATGAGTGATGTAAACATACACCAAATCAGTACACACAAAGCCAAGTTGTGGGCTGTTTGGCTTATGATTCATCCTCCGCTCTCTCTTGTTTTGTGTTTTTGTATCCGTCAGACACAACAATGGCAGTTTTAGTGTTTAAGACTCTCTCAAACACACAGGTACAGGTACGCCTTTCATTATGAGGAATTTTCATATGCGTAATGGTTTTTGTACTGAGCTAATAATATTTAACCACACCTGTTAACATTCTCACAGAACACTTTCTGCATGGGAAAGCTGGAGCTTCTCATAATGTAGGGGTAGAAACCTAAGCTATGAATATATTTACATTTGAGATATATTTTAGAATACACTTCTTCTGGTTTATTACTTGTGGTATGAACACGCCTTTGATGTCAACTATGGTTAAACTAGTCAAAACTAGTTATTTGTTCATCACGATCTGAATTCCTTAAAGGGGTCATATGATGCTTTTTTAAAGATTATTATTTGGTGTATTTGGTGTAACAGAATATGTTGACATGCTTTAATGTAAAAAAAAACACATTATTTTTTAAATACTGTACATTATTGTAGGTCCTCTATGCCCCGCCTCTCTCAAACAAAGTCGTTTTCTACAAAGTCCCTCCTTCCGACAAGCACAGTTTGCTTTGATTGGCCAACTGGCACAGTGCAATGTGATTGGACGAACACCACAAGCACAAGTCGAAAATGTAACGCCCCTTTCCATAATCCCATGCTTTAGCTTTCAAAACGAATGTAAAGACAGTTAGTCATAATGTCCTTAGTTTTACCATCAGTTCAAGCCGAGAGGGGAACAGAGTCGCGTGACAGACACTGTGATGAAGCTGTATTTGTTTGCACAAAAGCCCACACGCGAGCACGCACACACACACACACACACACACACATACACACGAAGCTGCGCTGTGACCCCCCATCTCTCTCTCTCTCTCTCTCTCTCTCTCTCTCTCTCTCTCTCTCTCTCTCTAGCTAGCACATACACATGCAAAACTCCTCGTTTGAACAGTCAATAATACTTAAACTAATACTAACAAAACATACAGTCGCTGATTCAGAAGCGCCAGATTGTCATTGTCAGAATTACCTCCTCTCCTAGGTTCACGAAACGGTCGTCCATAAAATGTGTTGCTGTTCTGTTGTAAGTAATAATGATTCCTAAATGCATCTACTTTCGGAAGGCCAAATAAAGTGCTTTTGCTTTCACATAGAAACACAAAGAGTCTCCCTGACATGGCTGCTTCAGCACTACTGCGGTTACTGAAACCATGCCTTCTTTTTTTGCGTGAACATTTGGGCTGCATTATGCAAATATTTCCACATTGTAAAGTAGACATGTGGGGGCATGTTTGAATGAGCCGTTTAGCGGGGGGGGGGGGGGGGGGGTTGACCTGGCAGAGTCTTAACTTTTATAAACAAAGTTTTTACAAAGATAAACCTGGTTTCTAGCCAGGATCCGAATTCTAGCATTGAATCCCGGTCAGGTACCACAACCATCAGCAAATCCAGACGAGCCAGTGTGCAGTGACTTTCAAGCCATTGGACCGGCACTTAGAGTTTACAACTTAACTTTGAGGGTCTGTCTGCAGCCAAACGAACACTCATCAGCACCATAGCCCACCGTCACATTGTGGATGTCATCTGTCTGCTGGAGACACACATAGAAGACCAGTTGGCAGGGAGCTACACTATTGGAGGATTTGACCTTATCTTGTCAACACCAGATGCCAGATTCGGCCGTGCAACATATGTTCGCAGTGATGTCGCTGCTGCCTCCCCAGTCTCTTCATCACGCTTATGTGACATTGTTCAGGTTGGAGGATTCAGAGTCACCAATGTCTACAAACCTCCCAGTCAGCACAGGGAACAAGGTGTGCTTCCAGCTCTTGTGCATCCCGCGGCATACGTGGGTGACGTCAACAGCCATCACCCTGATTGGGGCTACTCAGAACCTGGCGAGGATGGAGAGGCCTTGGCGGAATGGGCATCCAACAGTGATCTTGCTCTGACCCATGATGCCAAGCAGCATGGTACATTCTATTCAAAAAGATGGAAAAAGGACTACTCACCGGATTTGTGTTGGATCACATCAATCGGTGACCACCCCCAGCCAGCTAGCTAGATGGTGTTGGGAGATTTCCCTCATAGTCAGCACAGGCCATTGGACTCCAACTGCCGATTATCCACGGCTTATCCAAGAAGCGCTGGAACCTCCATAAAGCTGACTGGGACCTGTACAGTAGCAAACTGGAGAGAAGTAACCATCCCTTCTCGCTGTATACCAATCGAGGAGGCGTACCAATGCTTCCAAGGAGCAATTTTCAGTGCTGCTACTACAGCCATCCCTCGTAGCTGTAGGCCAGTCTACACACCGTGCTTGGATGTCGAATGCCAAGCTCTCCTTGAGGAGTACGAAAGGTCTGGAAACCCTGACATTGCCGACCACCTAATTTAATCTCTGGATGCTGTCATACGAAGCCAATGGGAAGAATCAGTGGAAAAACTCAACTTCATACACTCCAGTCGGAAGAGTTGGAACCTGATTCGTCAACTGGGTGCCTCCCAACTACCACCAGGACAGTCCAGACCAGCTGTTAGTCCAAATGCCGTTGCCAGCCACCTTCTCTAGGTAGCAAAAGCTCCACTGTCGAAACCACACCGACAATCCGTGTGCAATGAGTGGCGGCAGTATTGTCACTTGAATACAGTTGGACTGGAGGGTGACTGCCCGGAGGAATTCACAGAGTTAGAACTGGATGCGGTGCTCCGAACGGTGAAGGTCGGCTCTGCCGCAGGATATGACAACATCCTGCCAGAATTTCTTAAACATCTTGGACCCAAGGCTAAATCATGGCTCGCTTCGTTCTACATGCGGATGACTCGAGAAAAGAAATGCCCCGAGTCTGGCTCCAGGCAAAAGTCATCGCCATCCCGAAACCCGGCAAGGACCTAAATCTTGGACCGTCTTCCTTGACCTAACCGCGGCTTATGACATGGTCTGGCATGCTGGTCTCCTTTTTAAACTATCCAAAGTTTTACCGTGTTGGGTAGTAGAGGCTATAGAACTCTTCCTCCATGACAGACGTTTTCGAGTACACATGGCAGATAAAAACATCTCTTGGAGAAAACAAGCAAATGGACTCCTGCAGGGGTCTGTCCTGTCTCCAAGTCTCTTCAACATCTATATTAATGATCTTCCGGTAACACAGTCCCGCAAGTTCATCTACGCCGATGACATCTGCATTCGGACCCAACATCAGACATTTGACAAGGTCGAAAACTTACTGAAACAAGGACATGTATTTGATGGTGGACTTCCTCAGTAGGTGGAGACTCCAACCGAACTGCTGCTGTCGGGAACCAGAAACCATGCAGCACATTGTCAACAAATGTCCGCTGACTCATTTCAACGGCTTTACACCTCGAGGCTTTACACCTGGCTGAACAAGATGCTGTTCTGTGGCTGGGCACGCAATACAAACAAAGAAGAACTTTGATAAAGAATATCTCTTTTGTTTTGAGACTTTAGTCTTTGCAACTTCAGGGATCTTGTCTATGCACAATCAGCTTGTAACACTACAAAGAGAAAGCAAAACTTGAAATCGTATCATATGACCCCTTTAAGGAAATAGCCTATATGATATAGCCTACTTATAGCAATGGGATGTAATTGAAAGTTATTAAATATCTAAATGCAATTATTTTTTTATTAATAGTATAGGAGGGGGTCGTTGCCCCTCACATTCATGTGTTTTGATTAGAGTCTGTCTCTCGAGTCGAATGCACAGTACACTTTAGATAGTGCTATGTGTCATGCAGCAGTAACCAGTTTGCAGTGTTCCTTGTAAGTTACTGTTACGAGTCGTAACTGTTCAAATAATTTATAAAAATGAATGGAATGTACAAATGCAACATTAAAAAGGAGCCAGCAATACTAATGCGATCATTTAATTAGTCACAAAGCGTTACGTACAAAGCAATAATTAGTAGAGAATATTTGATTATTTGATTGGCCTAGTTTTTCTCATATCTTTCGTAGGAATGTAACTTGTACACGTAACTCGTAATAACACCATTTCCTGCTCCACCCGAAGGGCTTAAAAACCTGAAACTTAAGCGAGATATAGTGATATGCCCTACGAAACTGCAAAATGCCATAATTTTACTTACAAATTGTAGCGGTGTCTTTATATGCACTAACATTCTCTGTACGTTCTGCAGTTTCAAATGAAATGAAACCGAAACTTATAGTCTATAACACGGCCAGCACTTCAGCGCATCTCACAGCGGTGCAGAAGCTGAACTGAGTGAGTATGCTTCCTTCTCTCTCTGATGTAGATAATTTAGACTGAATTACAAAACCCATATGAAATGTTTAAGAATAATAGATAAATGTGTCTTTCACGCTTAGCACGTTCATGTTAAATGAAGTTTATAATAATTCATAACAATGATTTAAATTTAATTAACACAATCGCATTAACAAGATTTAGCCTATGGCAAGCCGTTTTGACATTTGATCTATAAATCGTACAAGTATCTATTTTCATGCTACTAGTACTTATTTTTTAGATACTAGTATCTTTTCCATTAAGTACTAGTACTGCTTATTTTTTTAGCTGCTTATTGTTTAGCTACTAGTACCTTTTTAAAAGATAGCCTACTTTTTCATTAGATACTTGATCTTATTTATTAATACTCATTCATTACTAGGCTACCTATTAAATAGACACTATACTTATTTAGAAGATATGTTTTCATTAGATAGCCATTCTAGTAGATAGTACTTATTCAATAGATAGTAGATACCATGGACATCTTGCTTTATTAATATTTATTTATTATAGGCTAATGATCGTCTTAACCAAACTTTAACTGCGTGCCTGGGCAGATCACCTGAGCGCACCTGAAGACGGTTTGAAGTGACCCTTGAGTGATCAGAAATGTTCCAAAGTAAATTTAAGCTTTCCTTCGATTTCTCATTCGTCATTTTCTTTTCTTGTAACCTTCCCTCTCATCCAAACGGGGGTTGAGTAAGACAAGAGGAAATGAAGCGAAGCGAGTAAAGGAAACCAGGATACGCAAATAAGAAATGCGAATCCCTTTCTTCCTCCACTAGTGAAGCTTGCGCGGTTTGTGTAGGCTACTTTCTTACAAAAGAAGTGGAGTAGAAGTAACATTTGTCAGATACATAGACGTTTCAGACGTGTTCATGAAGCAACAACACTTCATTCATTAATTTATATCGGTTTAATACAGCATTTAACATTTTCCAATGTTATTAAAATACCAATAAAGCTGGGTCTATATTTTTTATCACTTCAATTTTGATGAACGTGACACAATGTAGGATTAAGGTGACATCAAATTAAAATGTTTTTTTTGCTGTATTTGTGAGCATTAATGGAATTAAAGTCGTCCAAAAACAAACAACAAACAAACAAACAAAAAATCTGTTAATCTAGCCCAATCGTGAAATAGCTGTCAGCTCATGCAGCCGCTCTGGAGAAGCTGTGCAGAATGAGCTCAAAGATTTGGGACTGTCCAAATGCCCACACTTGCAGTCTTTGCACTTGACCACTTGTCTACTTACATTACTTATATTTCCTGTGTTTAGCTCTAGTGTTCAAGTGGGTGTGAAGACCACAAGTGTAGAACTCTTCATTACCCGATGGGACTTTTGCAGGGACCCGATTGCATTTTTACAATATGATGTAAAAATGCAAGTGTTTACAGAGCTTTATTAGGATTTTCAATCATTTGCATTTAAAATAAACTTCTAAATGCCTGTTCAGTAAAATAATTTGTAAAACAACCTGCTTCTATTCATGTCTTTCACACAGCGGTGCTGTTAATGAATCCAGATGTTCCACTTTATTTTAAAATAGTTATTAAACTCTGGCTCTTGGTCATATTTTGCAGACAGAATTCAGACATGTCTCCATCTGGTTCTTCAAAGGGGGGAAATAAAACCAGTGGTCTGAACCAGCAATATGAAGAGAAGGTGCGTCCATGCATCGACCTTGTGGACTCTCTCAGGTCTTTAGGTGTTGAACAAGACCTGAACCTGCCAGCTATTGCTGTCATAGGCGACCAGAGCTCAGGAAAGAGTTCAGTACTGGAAGCCCTGTCTGGAGTGGCCCTGCCTAGAGGAACAGGTACAAATCCTAAAGACTAGAATAACTAAATAACATTTTTCCCCCTTTCCTTCCTTGTCAGTATCGCTCATGTCTCACTATATGACCATCTAATGTTAAACAGGTATTGTAACACGATGTCCTCTAGTGCTGAAACTGAAGAAGGTTACAAAGGATGCTACATGGAAAGGATTGTTGTCATATAAGGACCAAAAAAAAAAACTAAAAGACCCAGCAGATGTAGAGAATGCTGTCTTAAATGGTTTGTGTTATTCCACAAGTGTATTAATATAGATTATTGAGGGCTTTAATGCCATCTAGATTTAATTTTAGTTGAATTAACCATTTTGTTATTGATGGGATGATTGGATATTGTATTGTTTTGTAGCTCAGATAGCATTGGCTGGAGTGGGTGAAGGGATCAGTCATGAGATGATCACTCTGGAGATCCAGTCCAGTGACGTTCCTGACCTCACACTCATCGACCTGCCAGGCATCGCTAGAGTTGCCACTGGAAACCAGCCAAAAGACATAGAGAAACAAGTAAGATACAGTTTTGCTTATGCACATGTTTAGAAATGGTACTTAGTACATTTGTAAATACTAACAATTAGGCAATGTGGTGCAGATAATTAATAAGAGAGCTATGTCAGTATTGCGGTAATGGGGATTTTAGATAATAGTATGAGTTGGACTGTGCTATTTGTAATGAATGTGTATTACAATTTAAACCAAAAAGTATTTAAAGTATATGATTCAGGTATGAAGTCTATCCCTTCAACATCAGTAATTTTGGTTTGCTGTAACAGATAAAAGATCTCATTGAAAAGTTCATTAAAAGACAAGAGACCATCAGCTTGGTTGTGGTGCCTGCAAACATCGACATCGCCACTACTGAGGCTCTGCAGATGGCATTCAGAATTGATCCATCTGGACAAAGGACTCTGGGTATGCAACATTTTAGATAGGCTGCTCACTGAATGTGTCAATAAGTATTTTCTGATAGTTTATCTTGCTTTGTGACATAATACAATAAACAGAGATGTAAACAGGTAAGGGCGAAAAAGGTGAGAACATTGCACAGATCGAGGGCGTGCTCTACACAGAATTTTTTTAAAAGATATTTGCTTTGCATGCTCATTTGTAGTTACCTTATTACCTTTTATTACCTTATATGTCCAAAACTGTAATTTATCCATCCCGTCCCCCCCCCACACACACACACGCACGCACACACAAAAAAAACATTTGTTGCAACATTTTACAAAAATCAAGATTAAATATATTTGGTCAAAATCCCATGTTAAACGATGATGTATAAAGGCTTTTAAAGACAATATTAGCTGATTAGACAGCAATGCTGACCTTAAAACGCAAAATGTTTGCCCTCTCTCTTTACTGTTCCCGCATCTCAGATCTCATAGTTTTTGAAGTAAAGAGTAAAGAAAATAATATATAAAAATAATTGAAAACAACCAGGGGCCAGTAGCATAACATTAGCCACCATGTTAAGACTGTGTCTTGAGAACTGTGACCAACTAGCAGTTGCTAAGGGGAAATCAGTCTTACTTTTCAAATTCAAACAAGATCAATCTACTTTTTCATAACTGAATTTTAAAAAGTTGTGACCAGTCTTGAAAAAAAAGATTAATGTTTTTAAGACTAAACAATGTATGCAACTGTCCCCAGTTCTTTATTTACCCTTGCCAGATTACAGAGTACCCTTGTAAGATTGTAAGACACCCCCCCTCCCCCCCTATAAAACACTTTCTCATTGGATCTAAGCAAATCAAATAGGTGGCATATAATAAAAGTGTGTTGTCACTGAAAGGTAAGGAGTTTGCATCTTTAATTAGAATAAATCTTTATACCTGCAGGTATTCTGACTAAGCCAGACTTGGTGGACAAGGGCATGGAGGAGATGGTGGTCAGAACGGTCAACAATCAAGTAATACATCTGAAGAAGGGCTACATGATTGTGAAGTGCAGAGGCCAGCAAGACATCAATGAGAAGCTCGATCTGATCAAAGCTCTAGAAAAAGAAAGACGTTTTTTTGATGAACATTCTCATTTCAGGCAAGAACATTTATTTGGTTTTGAGAATTTGCTCAATTCTGTCAGTTCTCTCAGAATGTGTAACACAAACAATGTCATGTCTGTGGAAGAAAAACAATAGGGTGGTAATATGTAGGCAAGAGCTATATGTTATAGTAAGTATTGTTAGTGTTTCACATAAGCTATGCATAATTCTGCAGTAGTCCTAAACTACTTAGTCACTATTCAAATTCGTTCTTTCCCTTCAGGCCTCTTCTTGAGGATGAAAAAGCTACAATACCCGTTCTTGCAGAAAGACTCACAAAAGAATTGGTTCAACACATCACTGTGCGTATGCAAAGTTACATGACATACAGCTAAAATATTGACACAGAACAGAGTCTAATCAATATAAAATGTATAATAATAACATAGATGTCAGAATAGGATGCAAATTTCCAGATTAAATTTCCATGTATTTTACTTTTAGAAAACGCTGCCGCAGTTACAGAATCAACTGGATGTGAAATTAGAGAAGACATCTGAGGAGCTTAAAGCACTGGGAGATGGAGTTCCTTTAGATGAAGATGAGCAGGGCAGTTTTCTCATTACGGTAAACACACACACACAAACACACATCACACACACACACACACACACACACACACACACACACACACACACACACACACACACACACACACACACACACACACACACACACACACACACACACACACACACACACACACTTCTTTTTAGCAATGCTTTCATGTGCTTTTTTTGATATATAACCGCATTACACTTTGTGCTCTGCAGAAAATTCGTCAGTTCAATGATGCCCTTGAAGGAGTAAAGAGAGCAGAGGAAGATCTAAACAACTCAGACGTGAGGGTCTTCACCAAAAGCAGGCAGGAATTTGGAAAATGGAAACAAGTCCTAGATGCCAAAACTATTAAAAGTAAGTTTATAATAAGAATATAGCATTATAGCATTAATGCCTTTATACAGGGATGTACTGCAAATATTGGAGGTCCTACCCACAAGTCATGAAATTGTATACTGATGTTTTTTGTTTTTGTTTTTTGCCATTTCTCTTTTTTGGTATATGCACTTTGGATTGAATTCTTTTGTCGCAGGTATTATGACAGAATTCTTCATGATTTTTTTCTGTCTTTTCTCTCTAGCGGAGGAAATCCTCAGAGATGAGGTAGAAGAGTATGTTAAGAATCGCAGAGGAAAGGAGCTTCCTGGATTTGTGAACTATAGAACCTTCGAGAACATTGTCAAGAAACACATTGAGGAGCTAGAAGAGCCTGCTTTAAAACTCCTAAAAGACATCACCGGTGAGAGTTTGATGATGGCCGAGAGCATGGTTTAATTGTTCACAGTGCCCTCAATTAAGATTTTTCCCCCTACAATTTTAATGTACAGTATATAAACATAATTTGTTACCACTGTACAAGAAAAATAAAAGCTTTTCTTCAGAAAGAGGATGTATAAAATCAAAGTAAAGTATGCATGTATAATGATGCTTTTCACCTACTCTGATTGACTCTTCTGTTTACTTGTCTCCTGTATTTACAGACATCATTCACACCTGTGTGGATAATACTGTTGACTCTCATTTTAATGCCTTCTCTAACCTGTTGAGGGCAGCAAAAGATCCAATTGAAGATTTTCTTGAAGAGCAATTTCAGATATCTGAAAAGAAAATACATTCTCAATTCAAGATGGAGAAGATTGTTTACTCTCAAGATGCTCTCTACAGTCGCCAGCTAGATGCTGTAAAAAAAAAATCTTCCCATCACATATTGGTTCACTTCTCAGTGCAGATGTACGTGAGATGGCGCATCATCTCACTGCCTATTTCACGGTAATCGTTTGTTAAATTCATACAATAATACATATATTGATCATAGAAGTAATGATAAAGTGTGAAGTAATCACTATGCTACTAGTGGCACCTAACAGAATTGTAAAAAAAAAAGTAAAGATTGTTTCCAAATAGTCTTCCAAAAATAGTCTTCTTGTCACATTTACATTTCCTTGTCCCTGCACATTTATGTGGAATAAAAAAAGAAAGCTGAAAGATAAACACAGTATACCTTTAAAGAAGAAAGAGTGAGTTCATCTTTTGCATGCAAGGACATTATTTGTGGCAAAGTCTTGTTGTGACAAATAACTTTTGTGCAAGTTGTAGTTTTGTGTTTGAATTTGAATGTAATTTGTATTTGTAGATTACCCGTGACCGTCTGGCTAACCAAATTCCACTGATAGTCCAGTACCACATGCTGGACCAGTACATCTCTCAGCTTCAGAATGCAATGCTTGCCATGATTGGAAGGAACAATCCAGGAATCCTGCTCCAAGAAGATTCTGGTGTTGCACGTAAAAGGAAAGAACTAAAAGAGCGATTGGAGCGCCTGAAGAGTGCAGGCAAAGTCCTGTCCAAATTTGTGCATTCTGCATAACTGTGTGTTGTTGCTGTACCAGTCCGAGAAGCTTCGGAGTCCATTTGCTCAGAATTGTAAGGTGTCAGAGTGGGTGGAAAATCCTCATGTATGGATAGTTTTTCTAAACTCGCTCCTTTAATATGAATACTGTTCCTTTAGTTTAAAGTCAGAAGGAAATCAAAGTTGACCTATTTTATTAAAAAAACTTTTTTGTTAGTAGCCTACATGTTACTGGTCTTTTAGTAAAAATAGTTCGTCTGTGAATATATTTTTACATTTTCTTCCGTTTTTAATCAGAAATAGCCTATGTCACAATATGGTAGGAAAGTTGATCATTTCTGTTTCATTCCAACTTTAACAGTTATATTAAATTATTGGAATAATAAATCACTTTTCATCATTTCCAGTTATGATGTTGTTCTGTTAAAAATGTGTTCTTGATTCGATTTGTATTGTATTTGCCTTAGATTTGTAATGTATTCATGTAAGACATTTATATCCAAGAATGCACTGGTTTTGGTTTATTTGGAAGTACTTGTAATGTTAATCAAACATGCTTTCTTTATTCTGCTTACTGTCTTGGGCTGTTTTTTATTGTACTAATAAAGCTACAGGAGTAGACTAATGGAATTATTTTATTATGATCATGGTGAAAGATATAGACAATACTAGTGCCATTTCAACAGCAGGCTAAAAAATGATTTCTAGAAATTAGCTAATTGCTATTCTAATTATTCTAATTGCTTTGCCAATGTTTTATTATTTATACATGGATTATTGTGGATTTAATGTACCAAAATTTGTTTTAAAAAATTATTACTGCAGTTTTTAAAAACTAATAATGCAGTTTTTGTTACATGTAGAAAAATGCAGTTTCTTGGACACGAAAAACTGCATTATTGCCGTTTTACTGCAATACACCTGAAATACTATTGAAATACAACTGCAATAGAACTGCAGTATTACTGCAGTACAGCTGAAGTAGTAGTACAATTATACTGCAATAAAAGTGCAGTAGTACTGCAATATAGCCTACAGTATAATACAACTGAAGTACAATTCAATGCTACTGAAGTGCAATACTAATAAAATGCTGAAACACTGAAATTCAACCAGAATATTCAGAATAACACGTTTTATTTGCTCACATCTGCAATATAATGACTTAAGGTACAAAACAACAACGAATGTCTTAAACAGCAATGCAACAACAAAAAAACATGCATTTAGTGTTTATTTACAAATCACGCAATCACATTTCTTCCCTCATTATTCAGCAGTTTCATTTAAAGCTAATCAGATGGCGAAACACTATTTGGATAAAAAAACAAACAAAACAATCAGAAATCTCTAGTTTTCTTAATATCTTAAAATAAATCTTGAATGTGATGTCACCAAGTTTTGTTTGTGAGTCATACTACTCCCAATTCAATGCATTTATATCTTTACTCCAGGTCGGTTCACCCAAAAATTTAAATTCTGTCATCAATTAGGCCTACTCACCTCATGCCGTTTTCAATTCATAACACAAATGAGATCTTTATAATGAAATCTCGAGCTTTCTGTCCATTGATAGTCCATGCAACTACCCCTTTGCATTTGGAAAAAGCATACAGACACAATCATGTTTAAATACTGTACAGAGTCCTCCACAATTATTTGCCCTCTTTATTGTTTGGTTTTTCGTTCAAAATTCTTACTTAAATTAATTTACAAAAAATATCACACACACACACACACACACACACACACACACACACACACACACACACACACACACACACACACACACACACACACACACACACAACACACACACACACACACACACACACACACACACACACACACACACACACACACACACACACACACACACACACACACACACACACACACGCACACAACACACGCACACGCACACGCACACACACACACACACACACACACACAAATATATAATTGACAATATATGTAAATATACTATTAGAATGCAGTATATAGAGGATGTGTTCCAGTTATTGTGCCCCCTTCATTTAATACTTTGTAACCTAGCCTATATATATAACCTCTGTAACCTATATTCATTTAATACTTTAACCTATAACCCTCTTCACACATAAGGGCTAATCCATGGCTAGGTGTGCATTACAATTATTTTAATGAGGTGGAGGCAAAGAACCACACAACCTGAAACAGTTTGCCCCATTGAAGTCCATTAAATTGTGTAATACACACCAATGCTGGACAGTACATCTTTGCCTGCCATTAGGAATCCTGTCCAGGAATTATCATGCCAGGGGTGTATGTTTGGTCAGTTTCTCACACTAAAACTCTGCTCAAATCCCAACTAACTTCAGAATGTTTTACACCTATAAAATATATAGAATGCTGTTAATTTTGATCCTTATTAATATGCCACATAACTGGAGGTAAACTAAGGAACATTAATAAAAACACCAGGGAAGGAATGCTTGTTCTGTATAACTGTTTTAATTAAATGCTCATTAAGAAGACCTAATTGCATAATTTTATACGCTGAATTTGCTGTGGTACGTTCACCACAAAAGTTTTGCCCGTTGCGGAAAATTTTGCAAAACTTCGCTCATTGTGCCAAAACTCTAAAAGAGACACAACACTGGGAAATATACCATTCACATTGTGCCAAATTGAAACTCTACTCTCAAACCTAAACTCGCTATCAAAACTAACATTCCTTTGTCAAAATGTAACTCTGTTGACAAAAGACACATACTTGCAGGCACTTTCAATCAGGGAACACCTGTCTACTTTATTCCAGTCTTTGATTTTCATTGTCAGAAGGCATTCAGGAGACTCAAACAACAAAAAAGCAGCCTACTCAATTGTACATTGCAAGTACATTCAGTCATGATGTAAAGCAAAAAAACAACAAATACATAATACAGTTAGAAAAAAACTATACCGTAAACAAAAAATATGACAATTTGCATACTGGGCTCATATCCCGCCGTCTGTTGGGGTCTGGCCACAGGAATCGACATCCAGAAGTCTTTTAGGCACCGGGAAAATATCCTCTGCAGAATTTCTATATGTCGCCGCAGGCCTGTTCCATTGCCTGCAGAAGAGGCATGCGGGCATGTGGTTGGCGGTTTACACGCCATTCCAAGCCGAAAAAACATGTTTAAAAATTGAGTGCAAGTATACCACTTCAGTTGGTGAACCAGGCCTGGACCAGAGCACGATGGAAGACATTATCCCATATCACCACAAACCTGGCTGATCTGGTCTGTACAACTTAAAACTCTAGAATGTGAGTATATTTGCTATTGTATCAGTTTTGCAATTGCAGAAGCCCAACTGGCGGCAACAATGTGATTTTCCCCGCGCTGCCCTGTCATTGCCCTTTGGAATCTGTCCCACACTTTGTTTTACACTTATACAAATATATAGAATTCCCGACTGTTAATTTAGCTACTGATCTGTATTGTAAATGTCTTACTTACCCGTTAATATAAGTTCCTCTCAAATGGGCCACATAACTGATGGTGGAGTAATAGTAACTAGTAGAGAAAAGGTCACATTTATACATTTAGACATTTATATGTAAAAACACTGGATCAGGGAAGTGTTGAGTTAATGCTTTGTTCTTTATAACTGTTTTAATTAAAATGTCTAATTGTGAAAGGTTGTTGTTATGGTAGTCATTAAGTAAAATTAATCAACGCGACCTAACTATGCATAATTTTATACTGTCAAATGAATTATGCTGTCTGTGGTACCGTTCACCACATTCACATTTATTCACATTCATGTTTGACACAGTAAACGTTAGGTGGCGGTATGTGACTATGTTCTTCCATATGGCAGTGACTCCGAAGAAGACCGTGGTTGGTTGTTAAGCGCACTCCTCCATCATGTCCCTCCGCACCATGTTTGCGCTGCGCTCTCTGTCCCGTGCTGCGCTCCTCAGATATACCGCTGCTGCTCAGTTTCATGCGACTTCAAACTGCAGTGGCGCAAAAGTCGCTGTTGTAAGTAATGTATTTATGCTGGTGCTGCACATGACTGTCATTGACGCAGTATGTCAAATTACCTAAATATATTATAGTGTCCCATTTTAAAGCAGCCTTGTGTGAAATTAATAGGTCTCATCAACAATTATTCGTTGAGAGATTGGTTTAGGTTAGGTTTGACTATGTTTTGGAAGTAGTAATTTGTCAGTTTTGGTAGGGTCACATTACTCTTTTTTAGTCTGCTCATTTGCATTAAACAGTAAAAATCAGTAACATCTTCATTTTAAATTGTACGAGATAATGTAGAGTCACTAGCCGACAGTCATTATCTCAAAATAAACACGACAAGGTAATCAGGAGGAACACTGCAACTATATTACAGTTATATATTACTACTGAATTATCATGTAACGGTTGTTAATCCCTCAACGAGGCGCAAGATGGCGCCAGTTGCGTTTATATGAAGGAAAAGCGAACTCGAGTATCGTTACACGGTGACATTAAATTGACCAATCAGTTTTAAGTATTCCAGACAGCCGTTTGGTAATTATTTTAATATATATTGAAATAATGTAACCGGTGTTTTCTATAGCGTTTGTTTCCTGCTTTCCAAAACACATGCCGACAGCAAAGCTATAACTTTATCTTTGCTTTTATTAGGTGTTGTCAGGATGTGGTGTCTATGATGGTACTGAAGTCCATGAGGCATCAGCGTGAGTAACGTTACCATATTAGTTTTCTTTCTTGAGTCATTCAGTGGGTTCACAACAACCTGTAACTTGATAAAGGACATGCATCCAACAAGGAACCAGCTGCAGCATGGGTTTCATGCTACGTTTGACTTTAGGAGTTCTCTACTGTAAATATAAACGTTATTTGTTTTGTTATTTTTTATATTGATATTAATCATTTTTCAAACTGTCATATTTCAGAATTTTCTTCTCGGTGAAACCTAGATATGCGTGCTATTGCTTAAACATTTTTATTTTGTGTGAATACTTTGCATTTCTGTATGTTTTTGTATGCAGAATCCTTGTGCATCTAAGTCGGGGAGGTGCAGAGGTTCAGATGTTTGCTCCAGATGTGTCTCAGATGCATGTGATAGACCACGTCAAAGGTCAGCCTGTGGAGAAAGAGTCAAGGTGAAGTGTTCTTTTAGAAATTCTGATTTCAGAATGATTACAGAGTCAAAACAGTCCATTATATACCTCTGCAAAACTGTACACTTTAATGTATTGGTACTTGATGAGTTTAGGTGCTATGAAAAATCATGATCATATTAATAATCCATCTTGCTCAACATTTCTTTATATATAGGAACGTCTTATCAGAATCAGCACGTATCGCTAGAGGCAACATCACTGACCTGGCAAAACTGAATGTCAGTAATCATGATGCAGTCTTTTTTCCTGGTGGTTTTGGTGCAGCTAAAAACCTGTGAGTAATGTGAATTATTGCGAAAAATCTGACTTGTGTCTTTTGAAGAAAATATTAAAAGATAAAACCAGTACTAAAACCTTTTTGATTAACGGTCTTTGCTTTTAGATATATTTACAAGTGCATCTCAATAAATTAGAATGTCGTGGAAAAGTTCATTTATTTCAGTAATTCAACTCAAATTGTGAAACTTGTGTATTAAATAAATTCAATGCACACAGACTGAAGTAGTTTAAGTCTTTGGTTCTTTTAATTGTGATGATTTTGGTTCACATTTAACAAAAACAATCTCAACAAATTAGAATACTTCATTAGACCAATAAAAAAACATTTTTAGTGAATTGTTGGCCTTCTGGAAAGTATGTTCATTTACTGTATATGTACTCAATACTTGGTAGGGGCTCCTTTTGCTTTAATTAACTGCCTCAATTCGGCGTGGCATGGAGGTGATCAGTTTGTGGCACTGCTGAGGTGGTATGGAAGCCCAGGTTTCTTTGACAGTGGCCTTCAGCTCATCTGCATTTTTTGGTCTCTTGTTTCTCATTTTCCTCTTGACAATACCCCATATAGATTCTCTATGGGGTTCAGGTCTGGTGAGTTTGCTGGCCAGTCAAGCACACCAACACCATGGTCATTTAACCAACTTTTGGTGCTTTTGGCAGTGTGGGCAGGTGCCAAATCCTGCTGGAAAATGAAATCAGCATCTTTAAAAAGCTGGTCAGCAGAAGGAAGCATGAAGTGCTCCAAAATTTCTTGGTAAACGGGTGCAGTGACGTTGGTTTTCAAAAAACACAATGGACCAACACCAGCAGATGACATTGCACCCCAAATCATCACAGACTGTGGAAACTTAACACTGGACTTCAAGCAACTTGGGCTATGAGCTTCTCCACCCTTCCTCCAGACTCTAGGACCTTGGTTTCCAAATGAAATACAAAACTTGCTCTCATCTGAAAAGAGGACTTTGGACCACTGGGCAACAGTCCAGTTTTCTCCTTAGCCCAGCTAAGACGCCTCTGACGACAAATGCCAAATTCCTTGACACGTGTGGTGGTGACTCTTGATGCCTTGACCCCAGCCTCAGTCCATTCCTTGTGAAGTTCACCCAAATTCTTGAATCGATTTTGCTTGACAATCCTCATAAGGCTGCGGTTCTCTCGGTTGGTTGTAGGGCTGTCAAATTGGCTGAAAAACTAAATTCGAATTTTATACTAAAATATTATCAAAATTCGAATTATATTCTAATTTAAAAGGCATAAATTCATTTAGGAGAAAAAAAAAAGCTTTTGGCTTCTCTCCTGAGGCCACAAGAGGGCGAATCGATCTATATATTACCAAATACACGTTTCTTCAAAGTAGGGCTGGACGATATGAGCAAAAATTTATCTCTGTATTTTTTGGCTGATTTACGGTATACGGTACATATCTCTGTATTTTGTATTTGGATTAAACAAATAAATAAAGTGAATGTAACCACGTAGGCATATATAATGTGCAAAAAGGGTTGAACTCACATTACATTCTAACATTGTAACAATGCGATCTAAAAACAAAAATAATGCTTTCAAAGCAAAGTTAAATTTACTAAACTAAAAAATTAACGAAATAAAAAAGCACAGACTAGGCTAATTGAGTAAAAAGGCTATTTTGATTACCCCATTACAGTCACTTTACAGTTAGTGCTATCATACAAATACACTTACTTGTAGGTTTAAAATGTCCAACTACAAACATTTCAGCAAAATGTATATTTTAGTCAGAGTTATTGCGCTCCTATTTCATTGCGCTCTGTCTGTTTGGCGCGCATGCGCGCGTTCAGAATCAAGTCTGTGGAGTTTAGCAGAGAATCTCAAAGCAGAAGCTTGTGCACTTCTGACAGCAAAATGGAAATATTTCCATGGCTTTCTAACATTTACAGATGGAGAATATACCTGTGAAATGTAAGTAATGCATTTAGGAAAAGAGCACATAGCTCAAAACAGCGCGTCTCTGTCAGGGCACACGCAGCCTTTCTGTCAGAGCCGCTTTAAACTCAAAAGATTCATCATTGCTGAGACACGTAATTTATTAACATTTAATCATATGATCGCAAGGTTCATGTTTACGCTGTTAATATGCACTTTAGCTAGCAAGCTAGTTTCTTAATCTAGTAATTGCATGTTTTTTGTATTTGGGCTCTCTTGTGTAAGACGTGAGTGCAACGATGATAGATGTCCCTCTAGAAAATGCAACAAATATGTGTTCTGTGTGAACGGCTTGGTTTCAGTTTTGAGGTAAACAACATATTCTCCACATTGATGTTCTCTTTTTCCGTTATATTTTGAATGTGCAGAACCGCATCGAGTGGGTTCAACTGGACAGGCTAAAAAAAGCATTAAAATGCAACGACATCTCATCTCGTGTGCCAAGCTGCCTGACGGACACGGTTACGGACACCTAAAATTTGAATGCAGCGTTTTGCATTTGAATGTGGATTTTTATTTTAAATTCCACGAATATTCGAAATTCAATTTTTGACAGCCCTAGTTGGTTGTGCATCTTTTTCTTCCACACTTTTTCCTTCCACTCAACTTTCTGTTAACATGCTTGGATACAGCACTCTGTGAACAGCCAGCTTCTTTGGCAATGAATGTTTGTGGCTTACCCTCCTTGTGAAGGGTGTCAATGATTGTCTTCTGGACAACTGTCAGATCAGCAGTCTTCCCCATGATTGTGTAGCCTAGTGAACCAAACTGAGAGACCATTTTGAAGGCTCAGGAAAACTTTGCAGGTGTTTTGAGTTGATTAGCTGATTGGCATGTCACCATATTCTAATTTGTTGAGATAGTGAATTGGTGGGTTTTTGTTAAATGAGCCAAAATCATCACAATTAAAAGAACCAAAGACTTAAACTACTTCAGTCTGTGTGCATTGAATTTATTTAATACACGAGTTTCACAATTTGAGTTGAATTACTGAAATAAATGAACTTTTCCACAACATTCTAATTTGTTGAGATGCACCTGTAAATGTGTCACTAACATTTCTGTTTTAGTCTTTACTTCTGTTATCTGTATTTTATCTTCTTTACTATCTATCTGTACTATCATCAGGTCAACATTTGCCGTTGATGGAAAGGACTGTAAGGTGAACAAGGAAGTTGAGCGAGTTTTAAAGGAATTCCATAATGCAGGAAAGCCAATTGGGTTAGTTATTATATATTACTATATAATATAGACCCATGATTTTGGGTCTTTTATTTTATTTATTAATCAAATCAGACTTTACGGACATGTTTTCATATAGAGCACTAACAAGTTGTCTTCTGATCACCAGGTTGTGCTGTATATCTCCAGTGCTGGCGGCGAAAGTTCTTCCTGGTGTGGATGTGACGGTGGGTCATGAGGAGGAAGAAGGTGGGAAGTGGCCATATGCTGGTACAACTCAAGCCATCACTGCACTGGGAGCCAAACATACTGTCAAAGAAGTCACCATATCCTACCTGAACAGTCTCTTCTCTTCTCTTCTCTTCTCTTCTCTTCTCTTCTCTTCCCTTCTTAAAAAGTCAGAATTATAAAACTATAAATTGAATTAGTTTCATAGTCTAGTTTCATGAAAAGTACAATTTAGTATGCCATAATTTCAACTTTTCTTATTTTACTTCTCTGTAATAAATGTTTGTTTTTGTCTGAATTACCCTTAACCTTTGACCCTCACGAAGCCCATGTGGACAAGAAGAACAAGGTGGTGACCACACCTGCTTTCATGTGTGAAACAAAGTTGCACTTGATTTTTGATGGGATTGGTGCTATGGTGAGAGATGTCCTAAAGCTCAGCGGGAAGTAAAAATTCAACCAATATATCAGTATTTTCAGGTTCATTAGATAGAGCTCGTCAGTCATATAGGATCTGTATCAGACTGCTTAAATGATAAAGACTAGGCTATTTCTTGCTGTGATTTGTGATTTGTAAAACAAGACTGAAAGACTCGACAGACATTACTAATCAAACAAATATCTGCCTGACAGTGTTAAATGGTATTTTGGTGAATATACAGCAGAGGGCACTCTCTGTATTTAAGAAGGATAATGTGAATTATATGTAGCTCCATGATTTTCTCAATCTTGAAAACCTTAACTTGCCATGTAAGATAAACTCACCAGTTGTTTAAAAAAAAGAACCAGTTAAAAGCTTGACAACAACGTATGTCATTTAAAGTAGACACAGTCTGTGTTGAAATATGAAGTTTGAAATGATGAATAAAGTGAAAAGAAATCTAAAAAATTATAAAATGTTTGTGGGAAGTCATTTATCAGTCTCCATTTAAAATAAATAATATATCATGTAATGGAGTATTTACTGAAAATCTAGATGCTGTAACTGTATGACAGGGCTGTGTGTTCAGAATTGAATTTCCAATGCTTTTTAGATGCCATTAGAATTGAACATCAAAGATGCATACCCCTGACTTGACGCAGTTTACCCTTCAATATAAGGCAAGTTGACACTAGACCACTTTGTTTTTGAAAAGTCACATTTCTTAAATCAGATTATATTTCATAAGTTATATTACAGTCATTATATTTCTAATGTTACTAGCTTGTTAGTATATTTTCAGTAGCAAACAGCCTGTAATTGTTATTTCTCCTTGACTATAGAATGATATTAGTAAAAAGATCATAGCTCTGCCCACTCCCCCCTACCCTAAAGAGAAAGACACGTTATAATAGCATACAGTACAATACATTTGACATACTTGAAAAGTTCAAATGGTCATGCTAAATCTCTAAAGTGGTTGTCTATGGTTAGTAAGTCAGGTGGTGGAGGTAGAAGTGTGTCTTGGAAACTGATGAGAGACAGAAAGACGGTGTGAAAAAGGAAACGGGTATGTTTAGACTAACAGGATTAGTCACATGATTAGCTACAGGCACCGCTCATCATATGGCATCACGCAAGGCTACACACACCTCAAAGAGACCTGCAGTTGCCCACACAGACTCATTTCCTGAGCACCCATCTATATCTTATTGAGGTATGACTTTATAGTCAGTGCACATACTTTAATTGTAACTACTTATATTTGGTCATAAAATATCTATCACTTCATACAAATACATGTAACCATTTTCAACACACTTAAAAATATGTATGTACTTGCACTACTAGTTTTTTATATTTTTCAAAGAAAATATATACATTTATTTTAATAGTAATATTATTAAATAGTGTTAAAATTTAATATAAGATTTTTATATTTTAAAAAGGTAATTTTTTCTTGTGATGGCAAAACTAAATTTTTCAGCAGACATTACTCCAGTCTTTAGTATCACATTATCCTTCAGAAAACATTGCAATGTCCTCCAATAATTGTCTTTTTTATTTGCTGTGGTGTGAATACACTAGTTTTTCTCTTGTCACTTTCATTCGGATCAGGTCAGGCTAGGCTAGATGTGTCTCCCTGCTGGTTACTTTAGACCTTGTTCTTTCAGACAGAGGCTGGTTCTCAGACCAGGGCATCTAGTTATTCTGTTCCCAGGCACGGCACTCTTTGATGGGGATTCCTCCCACCCAACCCTCATCAGCCTACCCACTTCCCACAGCCTCCCAGAGAGGCTGGGCAAACAAGAACCCTGCGTTCTGACAATTTGTCCGTACAAAACGCAGGGATTTGGGGGCCTACAGACACTCTTACACAGACAAATGAAAAGTATTTGCCTGGCAGTCTGAGATTCCTCACCCCCACCCCTATCTACGCATAAACACACACTCACTTGGTGCTTTCTCTACACTCTCAGGCAACTGGTTTCTTTACTCTGACTTTCTTTAACTGGACCTCCTGACAAAAAAAGACCTACGCTTGCTAAGAATGTTTCATAGACCAGTATATATGTTTTTTTGCATTTTATTGTTGGTTTTTACTGGTTACTCATCATGGCTATATTGTTCAAGCTGGGTTACCAGTGATAAGCAGTAACAGATCACAATAGACCAGTATTGGACAGTTAAAATCAGATCATCTTGCATCTTTGTTTTTTTTTTAGTTTTTTTACATTTTGTTCGGACATCATCTGGGTACTGGGTATATCATGTCCAGGTGCATTATTGAATTAAACACACTACTAATACTAGTAAATGGTGTAAAATAGTGCAGAAATAATTAAGCAACTCTCCTCCTGTAGGTGTCTGGGTTCCACCTGTTTTCAGATAAAATGTCTGAATCATGTGAGACAGGCTTGGGGCTCTGGCAGCCCTGTTGGATGTAAATGGGCCGAGGTCTCTGTGTTTTATTGTGAGTGGTGCAGTCTATCAGAGACCGGACTGACTGAGGCCCCGCGGTCCTCCTGGCATCCTGATCAGAGGATTAGCAGCATACAGCCACAGGTCAAGAGCATGCCAGTCACACACACACTCTTTAACACACACCCACACTTGTCATTTCACTTTCTCTCACAAACACCTTCGCTTTCACGCACGCACGGCTGGAGAGAGCATTTTTCAACCTCACACTTGTGCAGAAGAGGCCTGTTTGATAGCAGGCTGCGGATTAGGTTCTGTGTTCTCCTTCATTCTTATTCTGATTGGCTTATGCACTTGAGTCTTTTTTACTACAGTGAGGTCGTACTAGTCCATACAATGAAAGAGGATTTTTTTCTCATGACATCATATTCCCTCGTCCTCCCACATTTGAAAGATTTTTACGGTTTCTTTTTGGTCTAAGACACAAGATGGATCATTGTTCAGTTTTATTCTGCATTTGTTTGCATAAAAGATCACACATTTGTTATTTGATCCATAAAGCAGGTGGTTGTAAAAATGTGGCCTGGTTTGAAGTTATTTTATTTTATCCGTCTATTCTCAAATAAGGAATATTATTGTGTTTATTACAAATATTAACCCACAATCCTACTTTATACATTAAGCACAGCTGTTTTATAGATATGGCAGGTGGTCAATGTCAGGCCGAGCCATTCCAGCTTCCGAATATAGGGGTGTCTGGTGTTTGACCAGAGAAGCGTGTCCTGTCTGTTAGTGTACCCCTGCACTGACCCCTGTCCATCCCTCAATAGTGCAACGCCTTGTTGCCCCCAGCATGAGGTCCCAGCATCCCCAGCAAGGGGCCTTAGAGGGGATGCAGAATTAGCAGCTAAAATGGAGACTCACATTTCCATATGCATGCCACTGACAAGTGTTATATTGAAAAACCCGGTACCAATACGTGTACAAGGTGGCCCAATGCAACAAGATGGGGGGAAGAATGGGGCGCTGGGGGTTGGGTTTTAAAGGGGGCTGCAATATTGTACTAATTCGTGCAAGAGACTCTCTATCAAAGCGAAAGAAATACGGTAATTAACGAGGGGTGAGGGGGAGAAAGAGAGGAAAGAAAGAGCAGAAAGAATTAGTTCGGGAGCAAGAGGACGGAGATGCTGATTTTGACGTGTAAATGCTGTGTTGATTAGCATATGCTGGTTTGTCCAGACCCAGTATTTACCAGCAGGATTGAATGTGTGTGCGGCATGGATGTGACTTTGTCCCCCCTAAATTTCCACAGCCACCTTTTCAGATACAACCTCCCCCCACTCCCAAATACCCCCTCACCTTTCAATTCCTTTTCTTACCTCTTTTCTATGGCCATTGCCTTTTTCTGCCCTCTTTCTCAATGATGTGAATGTAGAATATAAAGGTTGTTACCAACGGCCAGGCAGATTTTTTGTCTTGTTCTTTTTTCTTTTTTTTAAAGATCAGTCTTGTCCAGCAAGTACAATGCGATCAGCGGACACTTATTTATATTCTTGACAAAAGTACTATTTTTAAATATTTTAATAGCTCCAAAAATATGAAACCTATATAAGAAATGTAAGTGTATTCTCTAATAAATAAAATAATAAATTCAGTTTTCTTTGGTTTTGGTTATACTTAAGTATGTTTCGATTTTTTTATTATTTTTATTTATTCACTTAATTTAGTAATTTATTGTATTATTATTACTATAATTTGTATTATTATTTTTTGTTAAATTAAATTTGACTTAATTAGGCATCTGTGCAAAAACTGCATGGTTAGTTTGGGGACCAGTTCTCACTATTAACTATGATTTTTGCTTCAGTAAACTCCTAGTTTGCTGCTTATTAATAGTTAGTAAGGTAGTTTGTAAGTTTAGGTATCGTATATGATTGAGGATGTAGAATATGGTCATATAAAATAAATGTTTTTTAAGTACTAATAAACAGCCAGTATGTTAATAGGCATGCTAATAAGCAACTAGTTAGTAATGAGAATTGGTCCCTATACTAAAGTGTTACCGATAGGATTAAGGGATCTAAAATGTGGTCATGCAGAATAAGGTATTAACATGTGCTTTATAAGTACTAATAAACGGTCAATATGCTAGTAATATGCATGCCAATAAGCAACCGGTGAATAGTAAGTATTGGTCCCTAAACAAATTATTTGTATTAATTACATTTTTAGTTTTACATGATTTGGCATCTGTGCATTGCTCCTCTTGCAGCAAGGTAAAGTATTTCACACTTTTCTCTGGGACTGAAAAAGAGCAGAGCAGGTCGCCCAGTGTGGTGCCTCTCATCTTTTGTGTGCTGGTTTCCCCATGCCAGCTTTCTGCTGTCACATTAGTGCACGTCAAATCCACAAGCTCACATGCAAATGTACTCTTAGACTTTTAGCTTTTTAGCTGGCTCATAGGCTTCCTTTGCAAACAGGAAGTACTTTTTAGTCTTTCAGACTGATTTGCTAAGTGTCATCATGTTTGTCTTTTCTTTCTAAGTGTCTCTCAGGGGTGTTTTGGAGCAATTATTCACACCTGCTGCAATGGGTAAGTGGGAGCTAGAATCCTTCATCATATAATGAGCTCCTGGCAGACCCTCACCACTGAATATTTCCCTCTGGCCAGAGGAATAGCAAGCCAGATATACAGTAATATCAACCACCTGTGATTGTGAAGTTTGTGTGGGTATGTGTCAGACGATCAGTGTGAGTGGTCGGCCTGTTACAGGTCAAAGTTCATGGTCATCAATGGTTGAGGTGGACGGCTCTCCATCTGGTGGGGACTTGGCCTTTGAGGGTCAGGGCTAAAAAGTGTAAGTGCAGAGCTTGTCTTCAAAAGTTTTTTTTAATGTGTGACAGATCAAGTATGTAAATCACATGTCCGTGTGTGTCCTGTGCCGGGACTAAAGGCCTCTTCAGTTTACAGTGTGTTAAGACGCAAATTTAGCCCACGGCTGTACTGAATGCTCTAATCACACACAACAATACCTGTCAAACCATTTGACCGTTCACAAAACACTGCACCTCTCTCTCTCTCTTTCTTTTCCTGGCAGGTAGATCTTTGGCGCTGCAGCTGCATGTCATGAATTGAATGAAAGCAGGCACTTGAGCAACTATGTATGCACCCAGTAAAAAGGTGAAAAAGCCTATTAATCCTTTCCACGATTATTGCAATAGCATTGCCCAATTACATCCAGCTCAGTGATAAGATGAATCGCTGATCAGATAAATTTGTGGATGTTAAAAGCTGTATCATTTGCTTGACACAACACATTTGGTTGCTCAATGTTAATAGTACGTCCAACATAAATCACTTTCACGCTTTAATGTTTTAAAATAATTTGAATTATTCAAGTTTTATTATTTAGCAAGAGCTTGAACAGGTAAATATAATAAAACTTTGCCATATAGTTTATATGCATGATTTAGTCACATTAATGCACCAAAATATAATCTTTTTTATTGGTGATTGTGAAAAAAATTGGTTAATTATAACATCTCTATCTCCATTCCACCCACTTTATCCTTCAATTCTCTCTCTCTCTCTCTCTCTCTCTCTCTCTCTCTCTCTCTCTCTCTCTCTCTCTCTCTCTCTCTCTCTCTCTCTCTCTCTCTCTCTCTCTGGCTAGTTGTCACTGCAGCACAATGTAGGAGCATTAGTATGCTAATGAGGTGCGGGGCGACAGGTGGCCCGCTAGACAGCTCAATTAAGCAGCTCGTTAAAGGCCAAGCTAACGAAGCGGCCTGCACTGCAAGCCTCAACAAACAATGTGACTGTGCAGGCTACAAATTTGTGAGTGCTAGTTCTGTATGTGTGTGTGCACACGTTTGTATCAGGCAAGAGGCAGAGAGTTGGAGATAGAGACTGTTTTAGTGTGTGTGAGTAAATGTGTAAGCAGGGCCAGTGAGCTGGAGGGAGAGACTGATTCAGTTTGTGTGCGCGTGTGTGTATGTTTAGCATTTGGCAAGGCTTTGTGATGGGCACAACTAATAATAGCTAATAAGAGGGACTTTTGCTTTTGCTCTTCAGGAAATTGAAAGCAAAAAATATAATAAATTATAAATCAATCACTTAAATACATACATTCCAATTTTATAATTTCCCTGTGTTTCCCAAAATACTTTGCAGTAAACATCTGATCTAGAATTCAAATGAAATAGGCATGTTTAGAAAAAAACAGTCTTTAGTGTTTCAAGAAAACCTTTAACAGAAGGTGAAATGTTTTAATTAGAAGAAAATAAATGTATAAGCCTTGACCTTACCAACTTCCAAAATCATTTTTATTGGGTGATAAAGATATGGTCACCAATATCTTGTGTATCCTTAATATTTAAATGCATATTAATTACTAATACTTTCTTAACAAGTTACATAAGTTTATACATTTATTTTGATTGAGATTATGGATTTGTCATATATAAAACAAATTAGGGATTCACTGATTTTAAATTCTGACTGAAAACCCTCAAATTATGTTCATGTTATGGCTGATAACTGATGAATATACAGTAATAAAATGTTATACTATTTTGTTTTAACTGTACATTCAAAATAAAACACAAAAAATCTAGCGTTTTTAAATGCGTAATGTATGATTTTAAGCATTGCAACATTATAATGCACTATATGAAAAATGGATATTCATTATGAGATTTGTTAAAGATTACATTTAACAGTGTTATTAGATTTGAGTCATATGTCAGCAAATGTAATTTAAATGTAAAAATAAAGGAAACAAGCATGCATAATTAAATATCTAATATAAACTAATACTTATAAATCAATAATCAAATGTACTCATATAGTCACTTTATATACACTACAATGTTTAAAATGCAAAATAAACACCAACGGTTTTAGGTTATGTTTTGCAGTGACAAATTACGTCATGTTTGCAAAAATAATTTCAAACAGTAATGATGTCTGGGATTAAATGCTTCTTAATGATTATGTTCCTGCATATATGACATGATGAAATAACCATTTCTTTGTCTAATCACCCAGCAAAATAAGCAGGGCTGGGAACATATGAGCAGCTCTGGGACAATATCAGAAGCCGCCGCAGTTTGTGGTGGAGGAGCATTGTTTATTGTGGCTAGATAAAGTTGTAACACAGACATTTTAATCAGTTTGTAACACTTAGCATTTGAGCCTTATTATCCGGGGTGTGTTCACTGGTGCGTGAAACAGCAGCGTTTGGGTTCATAACCCGACACTCCTGTCTGAGTCTCGTTGGCATAAAGGGATCATGAGCTCTAATGGTTCAGGGATCTGCCCAGCAAACGAGGTTAGGTATGGAGGAAGACAAAAACACAGGGGCTAAACAGAGCCGCCCCATTCGTGAGCAAGCTGCTGCAAAGCTGGCCGACTCATGAATATGTTAATCCACATTTGCCCAAATAAGTATGTAGAGAGGGAGAGAAGGGAAAAAAACAACAGCACTCATTAATTAATAAGGACAATGTGCCTTTAATGACAGTGTTGACACTGTTGGCGAACAAGTGATTGGGGCTTGAGAACGAGAGGTCATCAGAATGAGAGGAAGTGACACATTGATGGGCGTTACTGTCAGAAGGAGAGGTTTTCTGTCCTAGGAGGGCAGAAAGGGTGATAGAGGATGGACATGCCGAGTATAATGAAGACAGAACTGAGCCATGAGAGAGAGAGACAAACAAGCCGGTTAGACAAGTAGACAGCGCAGAGGTCAGAAAAGTCAACTTTAGATATACACTGATTTGGAAAGAGAAAAGAGGACACTTCAAGGATATAATAATAAAAAAAGAATGAAGTGATCAGGAACTTTGCATGTCATTATTTTCTCTCACTGTGTGTTATGTATGTGCCTTAAAATAATGATTGTTTTCAAACCGGTTTCCTGAACACTCCCTGACTGCCATTGGTTGGAAAACATATAGCCCTGACCCAGTGTTTCTGTATCAGGATCAGGATGCAGAACAATGTTTTGATAGCACCTCAAGGACAAGGTTAGTACGTTTGTATCAGTTACAATAGTTTTTTTAAGTAAGAATATATTATATAGTTGTCTCATAGTTACATGGAAAGGTGGAGTGTTTTAACATCACTTTACAAACGTTTTTGGAAGGTTTCAGGAAGATGGTGAAGTTCTTTGCCAAAAAGCTGTCTTGATATTGTCCAAATGTCCTTCACAGTTTAAAATTGTATGTGAACAGTTTCTCAAGTTGAGAAATTGTTCTCATACAAGCTAAAAGACTAGTTCACCCAAAAATGAATATTTTCTAGTCAATTTACTGACCTTCGGGCCATCTAATATACAGATGAGTTTGTTTCTTTGCTAAAATATCTTAATTATTTTTTTTTTTTTAAACATGCAACGTGGATTGTGATGTTATTTGAACTCTTATTGTGGCAGCATATACAATATTGCGGGGAAATGTTTACATTATTGTTGCTACATTTTATTCAAAATCTATTGAATATTGACTAAATATCTTCCATACATTTTGTCTTGAATAACATTTTCTTTAAGAAATAGGAAATAATGATGACCCTGTTGTCCTCTGATTCCAAGTCTTTCCAACACCAAAGTACTTGAACGTGACAAACCCATAACATTGTAATATTATTTCATGAATGAATTGAAAAATCTCAATCTTACACATTTTGACCAGTGTTTGTTCCTCAAAGCTGCCCTATACACTGACTTTCATGAGAAACGTATAAGTATCGCAAAATCTGACATAAGAGAATAGATCTTAGACAAGATGCTAATGCCATTCACTAGCAGCACTTCAGCATTTTTGTGCAAATCCACCAGGCCTTATGGTGTTTGATTCACAACAGTAAAACCCAGACATGCATTCAAATACACCATCTCTTTTTGATGCAACACATTTAAGCATTGCATCGAGGCCTGAAAGAACGACAATGGCTCAATCTTTTCAAACGCCAGAGCAGCGCCACACACACAGAGATCAGAGTACGTTTATGAAGTAATCTCTCTTCTCTCTTGCTATCACTCGAGCCCCTCCCTCTCTCCCTCCCTCTGTGTTATGACATAGTAATCTGTGTCTCTAGCAGCTTGAATGAATAGGCTTATGAATGGCTGTTTTCTGCCTACATGAACCTATTGGAGGTGGATCAACCATATGCCCATGGACATGCACACTCAATGACAAAGGCGGATACCAACAGGTCCTCTCTGACAAAAAGCGCCGTGGGGCTGAGGGAGGCAGGCGAGACGAGGGGTGCATCTTAACCTGAGACGTCCGCACACACAGAAATAAATATTCTCACACACACCCCACCGCATGCCACCCACACAGCAATATGGAGATGCGACATTGATACAAACCCAGCCTGGGGAGTTTGTGAAGATACTTCTTTGTTGTGTTGTTTTTGAAAGGTCTTGGTTAGTGCGGGTGATGTTATTGTGTTAATGTAAAATGTATGGAGGAAGAGGGAGGAACAATAGTAAAGACAAGCACTTTTTTGGAGGGGGCCAATCTGTTGCAGCTCTGGATGAAGTCTTGTGATGGAGAGACAGTGTGTTAAGCGACATATGTGACACAGAGGGACAAAAGGATTATGGTCCTCTTCTCGTTATCCGTGCCTTTGGACAGTGGGATTATCATCCGGGGAGTGAAGATCTCGGGCCGCTAAGCTTCAGTGCGGCCCAGTTCCTCATCTCTTGTGTGGGGTGGGAAAGCAGGGGTGAAGGGGGATCCCTGGAGAGCGGGCTGCTATCAGGATTTACATATTCATCAGAGATCAGAGCTATGTTCTCTTTCTTTCACTTTTCTCTCTTTTTCCTCTGTCTTGCATACACATGCTCGAACACTGAGATGTCTTATTTTACTGTTTCTGAATTAGACTGTTTATGGATTTTACTGTTTCTGTTCACTTAAAAAAAATATTTTTTCATTTATTGTTATTATATTTTATATTTGTATATTATATGCACGGATGTTCAAAGTCCACATATGAAAATGCTTCTGTTTTTCACATTTATTATATTATATTTAGTGCTGTCAAATGATTAATCACAATTAATCGCATCCAAAATAAGTTTTTGTTTACAAAATATATGTGTGTGTACTGTGTATATTTATTATTTATATATAACTCACCAGCCACTTTATTAGGTACACCTGTTCAATTGCTTGGTAACACAAATTGCTAATCAGCCAATCACATGTCAGCAACTCAATACATTTAGGTATCTAGATGTGGTGACTCAACTGAAGTTCAAACCGAGCATCAGAATGGGAAGAAAGGGAATTTAAGTGCTTTTGAATGTGGAATGTTTGTTGGTGCCAGACGGGCTGTCTGAGTATTTCAAAAACTGCTGATTGTTGGCCTAATGGTTAGAGAGTCGGACTTGTAATCAAAAGGTTGCAAGGTCGAGTCTCAGGCCAGCAGCAATTGTAGGTGGGGGGAGTGAATGTGCAGCACTCTGTCCACCTTCAATACCACGACTGAGGTGCCCTTGAGCAAGGCATCGAACCCTTATGCATAAATGGCTGCCCACTGCTCCGTGTGTGTGTTCACTGCTGTGTGTGTGTACTTTGGATGGGTAAATGCAGAGCACAAATTCTGAGTGTGTCACCATACTTGGTCGTATGTCACGTCACTTCACACACTTCATCTACTGGGATTTTCACACACTACCATCTCTAGGGTTTACAGAGCATGGTCCAAAAAGAGATAATATCCAGTGAGTGGCAGTTGTGTGGACGAAAATGCCTTGTGTAGAGGTCAGAGGAGAATGGGCAGACTGGTTAGAGATGATAGAAAGGCAACAGTAACTCAAATAACCACTCGTTACAACCAAGGTATGCAGAATACCATCTCTGAACGCACAACACATTCGAACCCTGAAGCAGATGGGCTACAGCAGCAGAAGACCACACCGGGTGCCGCTCCGGTCAGCTAAGAACTGGAAACGGAGGCTACAATTCGCACAGACTCACCAAAATTGGACAATAGAAGATTGGAAAAAACGTTGCCTGGTCTGATGAGTCTCGATTTCTGCTGCGACATTAAGATGGTCGGGTCAGAATTCGGCGTAAAGAACATGAAAGCTTGGATCCATCCTGCCTTGTCTCAACGGTTCAGGCTGGTGGTGGTGGTGTAATGTGTGGGGGGATATTTTCTTGGCACTCTTTGGGCCCCTTAGTACCAATTGAGCATCGTTTAAATGCCACAGCCTACCTGAGTATTGTTGCTGACCATGTCCATCCCTTTATGACTACACTGTACCCATCTTCTGATGTCTACTTCCAGCAGGATAATGCACCATGTCACAAAGCTCAAATCATCTCAGACTGGTTTCTTGAACATGACAATGAGTTAACTTTACTCAAATGGCCTCCACAGTCATTAGATCTCAATCCAATAGAGCACCTTTGGGATGTGGTGGAACGGGAGATTCGCATCATGGATGTGCAGCCGACAAATCTGCAGCAACTGCGTGATGCTATCATGTCAATATGGACCAAAATCTCGGAGGAATATTTCCAACACCTTGTTGAAACTATGCCACGAAGAATTAAGGCAGTTCTGAAGGCAAAAGTGGGTCCAACCCGGTACTAGCAAGGTGTATTTAATAAAGTGGCCAGTGAGTGTAAATACACACACATGCTTGTATACATTTCAGAAAAACATGTTATGTTTGTAAATGAAATATATTTATAAATTATATGAATTAAAATGTATACATGTAAATATTTTTAAAATATGTGTGTATTTATATATACATAATAAATATACACAGTATACAAACATGTAAACAAACTTTTAACGATTAATTGTTTGGCAGCACTATATTATATTATCATAACAATGGAAGTCTAAAGTATGACTTAAAAATAAACAACTCTAAAAAGTCTTCTTATTTTGGTTTGCTCATCCTTTGCTTTATTGATAATGTCACTCGAGCTGGACTCAAATCCTGATGATCATATTAAAAAGATCCAAAGAGCACCATGTGCTTCAATAGACAACAGGACCATTTATGACAGTTATGTACAGTTAACATGGCCAGATCACAAATGTATTTATTTACCTTGAAATAGTACATAATTTTATTAAAACAAATAATAAAACTAAAGACTTTAAGAAAAGAGTTTATCATATTGTTTTTTTTGTTTATAGAATTTTAACACAAAAATATTATTTTTTAACCCCATTGTGTCTTCACAAATAAATGCATCACACTGGCATGCAGAAAAATTATTTTTGTATTTGAAAAAAAAAAAATACGGAAGGAGTGCAACGGAGTAACTACTGTAGCAGAGGGCAAATGAAGTTCAGCTGAGGTGAAGGGGTGAGACAACGTCAAAGAAGGGACAACAACGAGAGAGATCGAGAGACATGTCTAATAAAGGAATACACAGAGAGATGAAAACTAATGGAGACAAAGGATGTACAGAGTGAGCGAGAGAGGGAGAGAGATTGCGATGGGGTGGATGACTGCTGTTGAACTCATCGTCATCTTAATTGATGAGGTCATCCCGGGGACTATCCCAAAACTAGAGTGTCCCCGGGAGGTCTTCACCAGGTCATCCAAAAGTCAAAGTGCATCAGAGAAAGATGACATAGCATGTAACTTTTCTTTGTTTTGTTTTTGTTGATGTTTGTTTATGGGGGTTTTGCATTTAATTGAAGGTATAATGCAGACCAGACAGAAAAGGGGAAGGAGAGAGAGGGAAATGGGATCAGGACAAGATGCAAGCTGGATTTGAACCCATGTCCCCTTGAGCACAACAGATATTTCTATATCCCGACTTTCTATGTGCATTTATTTCGATGAAGTCTATGCAATGCATTTTTAGACAAAAAATAATAATAATTACAAAGCTTAAATCAGTTCAATGTACTTTAGGGTGCATATGCATTACCCAAAGCATTTACAGCAGTATTCTCAAACTCAATTCCTGGAGGACCACAGCTTAGCTCCAACCCTATATATGGTTGTATGCAGCCATTATATAATCATGTTTAGGTGCCATAAAAAATATGAATATTTCATTTCATCAATTATTTGTTTAATCTATCAAAAAAAATAATATATATATAGGCAGTAAATTAAAGATACAACACATAATAAAGACCTTTTTTTTTTTTCTCACACATACATACAAATGTTTGTTTTGAAATGGGTCCGAGTCTTTGTTTTTATGTTTACGTTCGTAATGGTTTTTATACTGTACAAACAAATGTGCTATTGCCCTACACCTACCTACACCTAAACTTAGCCTCACAGGAGATGTGCATTTCTACTTTCAAAAAATCACTCTATGATTTATAAGCATTTTGTATGGGGACACTGAAAATGTCTTGTAAATGTCATAATGTCAGTATACTTTGCACACACACACACACACACACACACACACACACACACACACACACACACACACACACACACACACACACACACACACACACACACACACACACACACACACACACACACACACACACACACACACACACACACACACACACACACACACACATATAGCGAAACACAAATAGACTCGCTCAGCGACAACACAGTCCGTAATTGCTGCCTATTAAGGTCTTCGCTTCTCTCTCACACCTCATTACAGGCCTAAACACACACTGCCCCCTCATTACAGATTGCTTGCTAAACACACACACAAATACAATTCCCTCATTTCCACCTGTCAGTTAAACACTCAACCTGGTAAGCGTGACCACTGAGAGTTGGCTGTTAACTCGCTGATGGCAGTGTGAGAGGTGTGGGCTCTGTAACCCCATTCCAATACATGGTAGAAAACTGTTATGCGTGCAGACCTTATGTGTCCGTGTGTGTTGTGGGAAGTCTCTAACAAGAGGCATTTGTCAGGATGGTGCGCTTCTCTTGTTGGATTAGGGTTGACTTTGAACACTCTATGAAGAAAATGGACTCTCATGTAGAAAAACCAATTAGCGCTTGTATCTGTACATGTACCTCACACTGTTTGAGACTGTTCAGTGTGTTTGCATGTGCAAAAGCAACAGGATCAAATCCATTGTAAGGGGAAAAAGCTGGTGATGTGAGTGTTTGCATAAAAAAGTATATGCAGTAATGCAGTGATTTGGTTTCATCATCATAATATTTATCATCATAACTTTCATCTCTCCATCTTGTGTTCCTGTTATTCTCTGCAATTAAATAATGTGCAACCTTTAGCGATGGGGGGTTTGTTTGTTGTAACTTGGTGCAATTCGCTATAGACCTGATCCTTTTCTCACTCTCTCTTTCTCAAGGTTAAAGGAAATTGAATGTGCCAAAAAGAACAGATGGGTTGGTGAGAGGAGAATAAAGGAACAAAAAGTTGCTGCAAAACAAAGGAGTATAATTATGGTTATACCACGGTATGTGTAAGATCCATATGGTATGACGAATTTGTCATATTATCAGGTGCCTTCATAGAAAATTCAGATTACTTATGTCCAACAGTGCCATTTTTAATGTCATTTAGAAGGAAACTGGAAGAAGAGCGTTTTGAAACTTGGAAGGAAATTCAGAACACATCATGGAAGCTTGAAAAGAAGAATAGAAGAAAGGAAGTTCAGTCCAAGGTGATTAGTGTTGTCCAACTCAATTAAAGTTATATAATTGTCGTTTTTTTATTCATATACATTTTATTCCTACATAAATGTTATTCAAGAAAAAGAAAGCTTTTATTTTGACATAATATTTTGACAAAAAGTCTTTGCCATTGACTTTCTGAATCATTTGGATAAAAACAATGTCATTTGCAAGACTGTGTTCCCAGCTGACTGCATCCAGAAGCAAAAGCTAGTAATTTCTGACAGACAAACAGCTTGTGTGTTGTTCATACTGTAGCCATGTCCTAATGTGTTGTTTGTCTGTGTCCCAGCTTGTGATAGTTTGCAGATCCTCTTCAAAGTACTTCAGATGACAAGGGACCCCTCTTAAAAACACAAGCCTGAACTCTTCAGTTAAGAGCCCGGCAGTTTGCCTCACTGTGTGTGTTTCTAACCCAGGAAACTGACAGATGCCCATAAATTATTTGCCTTTATTTTAAAAGCACGTACAGCTCATTTACATAAATTTGTAAGAGCCGGGGGAAAGTAGTGAGGGGTTTGTAACTTTAGGTATGTATATGCGAGTGTGTAAGGGGGGGTCATCTTAGGTGGTCAGCGTTGCCATTCTTTCGCCCTAGTATCCTGTCGTATTCCTTGAACCCTTGCATATTTCCACACACACACACACACACACACACACACACACACACACACACACACACACACACACACACACACACACACACACACACACACACACACACACACACACACACACACACACACACACACACACACACACACACACACACACACACACACACACACACACACACACACACACACACACACACACACACACACACCAGAGCTCAGATACATCCCCGCTAATTAGCAACAAGTCAGAGCCGCCCACTTCTGCAGGGCAGTAAATATTCCCACACACTCGCACAGACGTCCCCAACTCGGATACAAGACCCTCGTTCCTTCTCCATTCTTTCCCCTCTTTTCTGATTTTTATCACCTCCCCTTGTTTTGTTCCCACTTCTGCAGCCATCAATCATCCCATTGACCTATCTTGTTAGGGGAAACTCACAGACACGCCCCCTCGCCTCTACCAGGCCTCAATCTCATCCCACGCTCTCTTTCTTTCTATATATGTATGTGTCGGAGCCCCAATGTCCATCTCTGACTTATACCTTCATGCTCCATCCCGCTCTCCTGTGCAGTTAGTGGCCAGGACAGAGTTGTGTCCGTGGGCCGGACAGGGTCGCAGGGAGGTGTTGGGAGGGGGGGATTAGATTTGGGGAACACTCTGGGTGGTACGGTAGCCCCTGCGACGAGCACAATGCCTCCTGTGTCCCCATGTGACACACACCCTTGTTTTACAACAGGGGAGGAGACACCTTCAATGCCCCAATGATGTGAACCACCCTGAGCCTATTCACGGTGACAAACGGCCACTGCTGGCCCCTGCGACAAACACATGCACAGACAGACCGCGACAATCACACGCATTAACACGGATTTTGCTTCCTGTTGTGTTTATTTGCTAAACTGTCCTGGCAAAAAACACTACCGTTAAATGTACAATGGGAGACGCATTGAGATAGATGACATTAATATGCACACTCAAATCCAAGACAGATGGAATAAAAGGCTTTCGTCTACCTTTAGCGCTTTCTCCCTCTCTTTTCTCTCTGAAAGAACCTTCTTGGCTGGCTCTCAGTGGAGTTGAATTGGTATGGCTTTAATTGAATCAACTAGCTCTTTTCTTGTGCCGCACTTATGAGGCCAGAGCAGCCAAATGGCTTGATGACAACGTAATGGCAAAAGAATTGAATGAGCGACGCTGCCAGAGGCGAGTGAAAACCCAATGGCATTCCTTCGCATCTGCAGTGATACACAGTCACACTATTATGCTATTATAACACTATTACAATTGCTGAACTTAGCCAAAAACACAGGAAGAATGTCATTTTAGTGGAATTCTGAGATTTTTGTGAACTTGTAGTTTGTTGACATTGTATACAGTATTCTATTCAAATGAGCATACACGGTTACAATTTTTTTTTAAATCTAGTTATTATTTTATTTAATTTTTTATGCAGATTATAGGTATGTGTATTGTTTTTAACCTCAAGGTGCTATTTCTACCTTATCTGAGCCTTGTTAATTTAATTTTGTTGGCATAACCTAATGCAGGGTTTCCTAAACATGGGTTTGCGAACCCCTGGAATGTTGTTAGGGAAATGCAGATAGTTTATGAGCTGATGAAAAGCTAGTAATTAAATCATGAAAATGTAAATTGAATGATCATTTGAGATAGGTATATACCTATCTCAAATGATAATTAACGGACATAAATTAATAACTTCAAATCTCATATGATGATTCAAGAGAATATTTTATGTCAAAGGGGGGTGGCTAACAAAATACAGTTTGTTAGACCTCATTTGTTTAAGGGACTTTTTTTTTTACCCCCAACCCTGGGAATTGAATCCATGAATGTGCTGTAATGCATCTAAGTTACATTAAACATCATTAGACTTGACTAAAATAAAAGATTTTCAACATAGAGCTTATGATGGAAAATTAAACATTAGAAAAGTGATGGAAAGGTTCAGACAGTTCTACACAAATTCTCTTTGTTCTCTTTTGTCTGATCTTCCATATGCCAGATTTGACCGGCCATTTTGAGCCAAAGAGACCCATCACAGTCTGTCATAACAGCACTTTCTTTCTTTCTTTTCTCTGCTTCCAACGGAACATTGACAGGAAGTGCCACCCATTCTTTGAAGAGGTTCAGGTTTTTGGTGAACAATCAGTGTGAGGCTGATGTAGATGGTCTCGACCACTGGCTGCTGGGAACGTTAGGGATGCAGAGGAGGGATGGAGAGATGCATTTCTCCTAAAGAATCCGGCTGAGACAATAAAACAGCGCACAGGCACTTGGGGAACAGAAGGGTGACACAGAGGGCAGCTCTCACCCATAACAACTCTCCTCCTTTGAAAACAAAACCCCAACCTGTTACTGCTTCAGCCTGTCTGTGGGAGGGGATGCTCATAATAAAGCTGCCAGCCCCCTCGTTAGGCATCACGAGGGTAAGTGCATGTGTATGTGTTTGAGTGAAGGACCAGGGAGCAATAGTACAGGAATGCTGTCTTTCAAGTAACTTTTGGGAGCGAGAGCTCGGTGTCACTCTGTTTTTCATATGCATGTCTTTTCGTCCCTTCCCATTGTCGTCTTAGTTTACTCTAAGAAGTCTTCAGACAGATCAGTTTAAGCAAGAAGATACTGTATACTGTAAAACATATCCTGTTAAATTTACATCAAAATAGGCAGCTGTTGTTACCAAAAATTCACTGTACAAAAATATGATGACAGTGTTTCAGGTATAATGGGATGACATATCTATATTGTACAGCTTGTAACCATATATTTAATAAAGTGATGTATCTATATATACAGATCAACAAAATTTGTACCATGATTATCACTATAATAATACAGGACGGTAAAATATAGAGCCACACGATCAATCAGAATTAATTTTAGGTGACTTGTCCATAAAACATGGCCAATATTCCTAGTGCACAGTGTCATACAAAACACCATCAGGATAACACACAACACTAAAATAATGCAATAAACAAAAAACTCAAACTTATTTTGTGTTCTGAAGAAAGATCACGATGAGAGTGAGTAAATGATGAGAAAATGTTCATATGTTTTTGGTGAAAGATCGCACAAGATACAAAAACTTTTTCTTGATGTCATCTCTGCGTCCCCCCTCCTTCACACAAGAGCACATACGCAATCGCGCGCCCCTCCTTTTTATCTCTCCCTCTTGCAGGATCAGGGGAGCAGGTTGTGGTAACATTTGTAGCATTTGGCTGCAGCAAATCCCACAGCTTTTTTCCTGAAAAGAAGCAGCCACCTTAAAAAGGGGGCTCTCCTCCAGTAAAGCCCCTGGTCTTTCTCCTCTCAGCCTGTGCTCAGCGGTCTGCATGCCCCTCACCATAACTTGCAAAGGGTGCAAATCCCCCTTTATCCGCTGGCAGCCAGATGGGGTGGCAGGAATAATAGGCAGAGCCTGATGAGCACCATTCAATTTGTCCAGCCGTGTAAAGGAGCTTGTAAGCCGTTCCATTTGAGCAGGGTGTAATAGTAGCCAGGGGAGCAGAGGCTATGTTAAGACTTAATTACCTACTAATGGCTGTTGTAGGGACAAAAGACTTGTGTAGACCCCAACAACTTACACTCCTGTAATAGAGGAGAAAGGCTGGGAGAGGAAGGGGTTGGGGGGAACTGTTTATTGAGATGTTGTGTCCAGAAATTTGTGATGTCCATATTATGTTAAAAATATCATCAACACAACTTTTATTCACTATGTGTATGAGTGTGGATGGAAGGAAGGAAAGAAAGAAAGAAAGAAAGAAAGAAAGAAAGAAAGAAAGAAAGAAAGAAAGAAAGAAAGAAAGAAAGAAAGAAAGAAAGAAAGAAAGAAAGAAAGAAAGAAAGAAAGAAAGGAAATAAGAAAAGACTTTGCTGCATGTACTTTGATTTTTTTTAAAGCCATTTGGGCTCAGAAACCTGGGAGAAAAGGTTTTCTAGTTTTTTTTTTCATTCTTTTTTTTTCTTATTCTCTTTTTTCAGTTGGAGGGAAGATTAGAAGGATTAAGACTGGCTCACATATGCTGCTCTTCACTATTGGCATTCAACACAACACAAGCCCAACTGCCACCCAGATGGGGAGGGAAAGAGAAAGACTGAGGGTGAGAGTGAAAGTTTTCCTCTGATATTAAAGCATTGCTACACTGAATCAAAACTGTTTGGAATAATTGTGGAAAAGAAAACGGGCTGTTTAGTGAGAATGGGAGAGAGAATGGGAACTGTTGGATGGTGAGAGGAGGGAATCAGGGTGGATTTATAATGGAAAATAACTAAAGAGGTGCAGGATATACAGTGGGGTCCAAACAAACTAAAAATAAATAGTTTTTGATTTTGATAATTGTTAAAAAATTCATATCGAGGGAATTAAATCTTTAAAATTGAGCACTCACCAATCAAATTTAAGTACATTTGTGACACTGACCACACTCTTAAAAATGCTGGGTTAAATACAACCCAGCGTTGGGTAAATTATGGACTAACCCAGCGATTGGGTTGTTTAGACCCAGTGGTTGGGTTACTGCCCAGAAGGTTGGGTTAAACATTTAACCCAACTGTTGATTGAAAACAACCCAGCACGTGTTCTGTCCAATATTTACCCAGCACTGGGTTGTATTTAACCCAGCATTTTTTTAGAGTACATGTAAAATTCTTTATGGATTACATGATTGTCAGGTTTTAATTGTAGTGTTCATGAAGGGGAACAAACCTAATACTAATAAATTATTACATTTATTTTCATTTTTCAATTCAACCTTCACTCTTTATGCTGATAACGTATAATGTATAAATATATAATGCTTCTTTTTTATGTACCATTTTCACAGACTGGGATAATGCCTTCCCACAGTTAATAACACAAATCAAACAGAGTGTTTTTTTTTTGTATACATCTATAATGCTATACTTTGAATCATATTAATATTATTTATATTATATTAGGAAGATCAGGCCCTTTCTTTCGGGACATGGAACAAAACTCCTTGTTCAGGCTCTTGTTCTGTCCAGACTTGACTATTGCAATGCTCTCTTGGCAGGTCTTCCAGCCAGTTCCATCAAACCTCTAAAATTAACCCAAAATGCCGCTGCAAGATTAATATTTAATGAGCAGAAAAGAACGTACATCACACCTCTGTTCACCAATCTGCACTGGCTGCCAATAGCTGCTCGCATTAAATTCAAGGCATTAATGTTTGCTTACAAAACCACCTCTGGCTCTGCACCCCTTTACCTAAATTCATTACTTCAGACCTATGTGCCCTCTAGAAGCTTGCGTTCTGCAAGTGAACAACACATTATTGTGCCATCCCAAAGAGGCACAAAATCACTTTCATGGACATTTAAATTAAATGCTCCCTCCTGGTGGAATGACCTGCCCAACTCAATCCGAGCAGCTGAGTCCTTACCCATCTTCAAGAATCGGCTAAAAACATCTCTTCCATCTTTATTTGACCCTCTAACTCTAGCACTCTCTATTCTAATTCTGTTTTATCTATATGTCTTATTTGCATTTATTAGTCTTCTTTATATCTATCTGACCCTCTAACACATGCTTTCTTTTTATTTAAAAAACAAAACAAAAAAACACTTGCTACGTGCCTACGTTAGGCTAACCGAGACTTGTCATTGTACTTGCATGTTGTTGCTCTATTGTTGGTTTTGATTGCTTCTATTGTCCTCATTAATGTAAGTTGCTTTGGATAAAAGTGTCTGTTAAATAACTACATGTAATGTAAATGTAAATATTACCTATAGGCATTATTTCAGAAAACTTGTTAATGCCGCTTTGTGGGTTTGTAACAGAATGACTATAAGAGTGATGGAAAATTTGGCTAAAAGTGTCTCCTAAATTCATAAATGTAAATTTTCTCTCTTCTGACCACCATAATCAATCTCTCAAATATACTTTTCTTTTACTATTGGAGCAAATGGATTTACCACTATATAACTTGACCAAGTAACTTCTGCTTCTGAGAATCCTGGAATCCAGGTCCATTAGAAAAAAAATTGAAAATAGACCCATTTTATTTTTCTATTGAAAATAGCAGCTTTTTTTACTTTATTTTGCAAATAACCCCTAAAAAGAACCTCCGCTTTACAGAACAGCAGAAAAATGTGCCATTACATGACAGAGTTAGATGTAACGCATGAATATTCAGGAAGCATGAACGCATACAGAAACAGACAAGCTTCTAAATGCTGTAAAGTACTGTGCTTATGTTGAGTTTTGGGTTAACCGTGCAAAAAATGCTGAAACTGAACTCCAACTGGATTCATTAACCTAAGTGTGACTGCAGTTACAGCTCTGGCTAATTTAGCTCTTAGGGTTAACAGTTTTTAAACATATACACTCCTCTGCCCACCTCATTATTGGAATGCACACACAAACACATCATTATCTCATAAAGGTAATGAGAAGAGAAGAGTCTGGCTTTGCCAACAGGCGGAAATTAGCACTCAGTCTCCTTCCACACTCATCCACCAGGCTAACATTCATTCACCCCGAGGTGGCAAAAGCTCTCGTATCTCTCTCTCCCTCTTTTTCTGAGGCAGGCCTTCGTTAAACAAATAGCTTTTAATTAGCTAAATGTTGAGTGACACAAAATGTAGCCAGTTCTGTATTTTTGTCATTTCAGTTGATTACATTTTCTGCACCTGAACTGTGAAGTTTGAATAAGCTGTTAAATGCTGTCTGGAAACTGGCATTGCTTTCTCACCTTTTTTTTAACAAATGTTAAAATTCAGAAAAATTATTTAGATTGAAATGTTATATGTACATATGTATAAAGTAATAAAAAGTATCAGTGTACATTTTAATTTATTAAAATTTTACAATTGCAGCAGTGACAACGGGTTCATATAAACGGGTCCACAAAAACATACAATTAAATACATTGCTCATTAGGCTTTCACGCAGCACTTATGTAATCACTAATGTGGCCAGTGTTTATGCCTTAAGTCTTGTTTGAGCAGGTCTGTAAAAAACGAGTGTACATCTTTGTCATTGGCTCAGTGTGATCTAAATCAAGAGGTAATGACGTCAGCCATGCATGCTCTTAATTAGCCTTAATTGGCAACATTCTCGGCGGACTACAGTTACCAAAGTTGGGATGAATCGAGGGCAGACCAACCCCTGTCTTTCTCTCTCTGTAATTGCTCCCAAGACAGTTGTCAGTCAGTATGTGTTGTGTGGGTGCGTGTGAATTTGTGTGCATTCTTCCCCGGGTGACATTTCAGATAATTATATGCGCGAGGAATAAACTGCATCTCTGACAATAGGGCTCTTTCTGTCCCCCCGTTTCTAATCCAGACAGTCGCGGCATATATTACCATTTTGGTACACTTAACAAGTGAGATTACCGGAATCCATAATGAAGGAACTGAACTACAACTTCTCTCCGACACCGCCGGTTTAAACCAACTCATTTGCATAAGCGTATTTAACGAGAGTAAACAAGCAAACAGACAGACGGGACTGTCCGCACGGGGAAAACAACCAAACAACACGAGCTCAAAGATGCTTCAATGAAAATATGTTAAAGACCTTGATCTGGTGATGTCTCTTATAAACTCATTGATGCGTCTGTTAAATCTACACCTATGGAGTCAGAAGAACAGACACTTTTGATCTATCTATCTATCTATCTATCTATCTATCTATCTATCTATCTATCTATCTATCTATCTATCTATCTATCTATCTATCTATCTATCTATCTATCTATCTATCTATCTATCTATCTATCTATCTATCTATCTATCTATCTATCATCTATCTGTGTTTATATCAAATTAATTTCCAAATATGCGAAATGTAAATTGGTCATTAATATGGGCACTGTGTGTAACCCGCCTGTTTATGCCCTCCTCTTCTGCCCCAAACAATAACGTCTGTTTGTCCATATTGGCCTAATTGAAATGTTTCAGATCATAACCGTTAAAAAAAAAACATTTTACACGCCTCGTTTATTAACGATTTAAATGCGCTTAACGGCTGAAATCAGTCAGCTGTCGTGGCCCCCGCATGCAGGGGTCACCGGGTTAAAACAATATGAGCGCATTCAAACCGCAAAATGGTGTCTGCAAATGACCGCGCTCAATCCTGCGGGAAATAGCACACGATCACCAAGAAAATCTTGCATCGGCATTCTGCATCTAGCCACCCCTCAAACCACTATTATATATCATTTTGCATATAGGCCTAGCCTTAAAAAAAAAAACATTGATAGTTCGGTTTATTATATGTCGGTGTCAAACATACACATGCAGTGCATTTAGAGTTAGGAAAGTGAATTAGCCTACATTATCAAACAAAGTTATCTTAAGTTTTTATTTGTCCACGCATGCATCAGCTAAATTAATAACTTAAGTACATTTAGCACAGTTTGTTCAACCGACTCTCTGTAATCCTAACCCAACGATGTTCTGTGAGGATGCACCATATGCGAAGTGTGTCTAATGCATTTAATGAAGCCTCGGTTTTTTTGCAATGACATCAGGTTTTAGGACCCCCACCCACTGGAGCTCATTGGTTCTTGACGGGCTGTCGGAAAAGGGTTGACATTGTCCCTGTGACTTGCCCCCGGGTGATGGGGAGGAGGGATCTACTATAAAATACCCTCGTCACTCTCGGGCGTGCCAAACAGTGCACGAGTGAACTGGAATAACGAGTGAATTCTGCAAAGCCACACACAAGCACGCGCTTGCACCTGCTACCGGTAAGTCTGAATATCTAGAAAATATTGATTAATTTGTATAAAAGTATTAAAGCTATGTAGACCAGTAAAGGCCCGCTTTATTTAAACGATGAAATCATTTTATCCTCGTAATTATTTAGTGGAGTAATTTATGATAGGCTATAGTTTTGATATAATAGATAATCTCTAACTTTTTTGTCAAAAATTTGTTAACAAAAAAGTTGCTGAACTGGAAAACTGTGTAACAAACTTTACAGCTTTACTTTTTGTAAACGTATTGAGTTGGCGAGTTAATAAGAATCTCTAGGACTCTCTTTAAATCTGTTGTAGGCTACTGCATTTAATCAAACCGTATTAATTGTTTTTTACTTTTCGTTTTTATTTTCGTATTACATTTTTAAGTTTTAGTTTTTAACCATTCCCTTCTTTTAAAGAAAAATTGACATCTGCGAGAATCTGAGAGCGCACTGAACACCATGGACTCCGACACGAGCCGAGTGTCCAGTAGACCTTCTTCTCCTGAAGGCGACGATCTCTTCCTGTCCGCTGTCAAGAAGTCCGGGGGTTTCTCCGGTGCCGTCTCCTCCACGCAGAGCGATTCTCCTCCCGACTTAAGAGGCGCAGACCTGCTGGGCGTCTCCAGCGCCGACGAGGACGCATTGTCTCTAAAGATGCTCTCTAAAAAGGACCGTAAACTTCTATCCGAGCCGGAACTGCAGCACATGCGCCTCAAGATCAACAGCCGCGAAAGAAAACGCATGCACGACCTCAACATCGCCATGGACGGGCTCCGAGAGGTCATGCCCTATGCCCATGGGCCATCCGTGCGCAAGCTCTCCAAAATAGCCACCCTGCTGCTCGCGCGAAACTACATCCTTATGCTGAGCAGCTCGCTGGAGGAGATGAAACGGCTCGTGAGCGAGATCTACGGAGGAGGGAGCGGGGCTCATCACACCGGCTTCCACCCGTCCAGTTGTGGAACCCTTGCGCACGCGGCGGGCGCTCCGTTATCGGGTCACCCCGCCGCTGTCTCGCATTCGTCTCACCCAGTGCACCATCCTCTGCTTCCACCAGCAGTCTCCACTGCGGCATCTTTCTCCGGCCCGGGTCTCTCAGCCATCAGGCCGCATCACGGACTCCTCAAGGCACCGTCAGCCGGCATTGGTTTCCAGCACTGGGGTGCGGGGATCCCGTGTCCGTGCAGCATGTGCCAGGTTCCTCCGCCTCACGTGTCCGGTATGAGCACCGTCAGCATGCCACGACTGACCAGTGACTCAAAATGAAGAACTGAACTTTGAGGCGCAACCATTTTATATATTAAAGCTGTATTATCTCGTGTTTATCAGTTTATGGCTGAACAATTTGTTTTTGCAAAGCACAAAAAGTTCTGAAGCGAAGAAAGTGGATCAAAGCCACTAACATAGTTTTCTAACATTTTAGGGGTATTAGGTTTACTATCCATGTGCATTTCTGTGTATGAAGTTTGTGAAAATGGCCTACCTTACTCTTTTTAGCCTTCTAACACTGGACTGCTATTTACAAAATAAGCTTAATACGAAACAGATTTATAGCATTCAATTAAGAATAAATTAAAACTTACAATTCATGCAGCAGTTAAAGATGGCTAAATGGTTTAATGAGCCATTGATATTAGACGAAATTAGGTCTATACATTGAAACGTATAGCTTTGGAAAACTTAATGGGACTGCACTGTGTAAATATGTAGATAGCATTTGTACAGTTTGAGAGATTTTATATTACCTTCCCCAGTTTATGTTTGGGGTCAAAATTAATTTGCCAAGCGCTGTCTGTAACAGGAAAAATGCACCTGTTCATTCCTGCACTCTCTCTCTCTCTCTCTCTCTCTCTCTCTCTCTCTCTCTCTCTCTCTCTCTCTCTCTCTCTCTCTCTCTCTCTCTCTCTCTCTCTCTCTCTCTCTCTCTCTCTCTCTCTCTGACTTTATCTCTTCCTCCGTCTCCTTTTATCTTTCTGGCTTTCCATCTTTATTTTCAGCACAAGCTTCTTTCAGCACAAGCTTACCCGTCATGGCCGATGCGAAGAATGATCATCTTTTATTTTTTTATAATAAAGTGTAAAATGATATTTATTTACTTCTTTTGATGGTATTTTCAAATTAATGTGCAGTGAATGTTTGAGTCCTAACTGTAAAATAAATGTTTTAAAATGATGCATTTATTTGATTGTTTGTGCTCAATTAACCATTTTTTTCAATATACAAATTCACACATATTATAAATAGTTCCTCAACATGAAAGGGACAGCAAGGAGAAACAAAATGAACAAAGACGAAAAACAAAATAAAATCTATCTATCTATCTATCTATCTATCTATCTATCTATCTATCTATCTATCTATCTATCTATCTATCTATCTATCTATCTATCTATCTATCTATCTATCTATCTATCTATCTATCTATCTATCTATCTATCTATCTATCTATCTATCTATCTATCTATCTATCTATCTATCTATCTATCTATCTATCTATCTATCTATCTATCTATCTATCTATCTATCGAATCCTCAACACGTCAAAAATAATATTAAATTACAGCGCAGTTGATTTGATGAAAGAAAGTGGTGGTCTATTTTCGGAAACAATATTCTAATCACTTATTCGCTCGTGCAAAGAACACACCAGGAGTGCTCAGACCGACACCGTTTACTTGTAAACTGCAACAAAGACAGTCTAAAAAGGCTGAGAATATTCAATAACTTGCTTCGAGCTCATAAACAGACCCAAAACCACAGTCTGTTTTTATTTTAGATGATATCGTTTATAATAGACTATAGTTTCATTATTTTTTCTTGAGTTTTATATTTTATTTTGTATTTTAGGCTAGCAATATTTTCATTAGTAACAACTAACGCTTGATAAATTCTATAAATCTAATTTTTAGTTAAGAATTGCTTTTTATTTCAAACGCATTACATTATCTGAACAATGATATATTCATAATGTATCCCAACTGAATGATTTACACATTATCTTGTATTATTTGAAGGTATGTATACAGCAAATTAAACTAAGCTGCAACTGAATACCGAGTTTTCTTTTTAATTATCAAAAATAGAGAGAAAGAAAATAATGTAGCTATTGATCATTCTAATTAACCCGATGAAACGAATTTTTGCTCAACCTTTGAGCTGTTAAATGGCCTTCACGCGTTCGATTGCGTTAAAATGACATATCTGTTTATCATAACCCGGTAACGGCTAGTCATTGATTAAGTTCCGACACGGATTGAGACAAAATATTAATTACAGGCTATGGTGAGATGGAGAACAAGTTATTTGGGGTATATAATGAATGTGTCACAGTTACTTTCCGCGTAATTTGGCACGTCTAGGTGACATCAAGCTCTGGTACTCGCCTTCCTTTCTCCACTTCACTTCTGTCACCCGTGAAAACCCTTACCTGACAGCCAGTGATTCTGCTGCTGCGGGCAGCTTTCCAAACGAGACCTTGTAGATTTTCTTATTAACTTGTATGAAGCATATTCACTTCATTCTGGGAAAAATGAGATAACCTTAATGTTTTTAAGCCTCAAGGAGGAGGTCATTTATTTAGAATGCAGGAAACGCATTTGAAGTCTTGCACTACACAAAATATGCACCGAAAAAAAGGAGCTGCGAGATGGAGAGAATAAATAAAGGAGTATTAGGTGGAATACATAACTAAACGACAGCAGCTGGATGGCAGATTGCGCTTTCTGTTGCAATGTTTTCCAAGGGATTTTTGAGCTGGAACGATATGGAGTGAAGCTGGCTTTTGAATATTCATATTTGCCACTTGTTTATTTGTCTATCTGTTTTAAAATGCATTATATTATATTATTATAATTCGTTACAGGCTATTATTATTTATTTATTTTTACAACAAAGAGGGTCATTTTGGATAAACGTTAGCTGATTATTATAGAAAATATTTTATTTATTTGCTGTTTCATTAAAAAAAATTATTTGCCGAATTATCCTGGATGCATTTTGGGCAGTTTAATAACATCATGCCACTGAATAGTTAATATAGTATTGATATTGAGTAGTTCATAGTTTAAATCAAACAAAAAATGGCTCATGTAGGCTACTTCAACAAATCTGCATAAGTTTTTTCAAGTTTCAATGCAAAAAGTTTCAGTAATGCACCCACCCAGCAGCAGTCAGTGTAATAGTGATTTCGACCCCAGATTGAGCTCCATAAAAGCAAACAGACTGCTGATGTCTTGTCTTCCTTCACTAACATCTGCTTGTTAGTAATTTTCAGACGCCTCGGCCATTTGCTCCGCGTAAAATGCAATTACTCCGAAAGGTAATGAGAATTACACGCTATCACGTTTCCAAATTAATCAGAGCAGCACCTCCCCTGCAGAGCCACTGAACACAATCCACCTTACCTTCTCCTCTCACTTACTGACACATATTTACAGATACTAATAGACTTTAACTAATGAATCTATATAAGTATAACTTGTCATGAGTCCAATGATAGAACTAAAGGTGCCAGTATCAAGCCTACTTTAATAGGTCACTGCGTATAGATCATTGCATAGCAGATCATCAAATGTGATGTCAGAGTAAATTAACTGAGTGTATAATCCGTAAAACTTTTTAGAAAAAGTATATGGCTATATATTAATTAAAAATGTTAAATAGATATCTGATATTTAACCAAAGTAGGCCTACTGCAGGCTCATGCATAGCATTTTCACAGATTGTGTTTAGTGTTTAATATTTATGTGTGTGTGGTGGTTTTAAACTCGGATCTTAAAGCCATTTTTAAATCCTCCGATTCAGCACAGATGTTGGGCCATTCAGACGCAAACACTGGGCCTTGTTAGCCCAAAGGATTAGAGCGAGAGGATGGAAGAGATGCATCAAAGGTGGTGGAAAAACACAAATAATGTGGAAAAAAGAAGAGCCAAAATAAACAATTAAACGAAGTGCATCTGTAGCATTGTGGGACAATAGAAAGTAACAAGAAAGAGAGACGGGGAGAAGTACATTTATCCTCAATCCGAAAATGTGTACTTCTGTTTCTCAGTTTCATTGATCCATCATCGTTATTGTGAGTGTCAGTCATTTATCACATAATCATCCCAAGAAGTGCATTTTAGAGGAGGAGCAGACGGATGATTTGAGGTACCCATACAGTGGCCATATGAGACCACACGTCCCCTGGGACGAGTGTTTATCTCACCCTCCATCATCTGTTCATCCTTATGTAACACACCCCATGGAGTCGAGGACATCTCCATGTACATTCGTGGTGTACAAAAAATAAATACAAAAAATTCCAAACATTGATGTGACAACATAGTTCTTATATTTGTAACATTATAAAATAATAAAAATAACCCAATAAAATTACCTAAAAAAATACACAATAGTCTAAACCCAGCATTTGAAGAAAATAAAAATAAAAACCTTTTCATTTGAGTGTGGTCAAAAAATATCAAGGTTTTTAAGTGTGGCAAAGTTTTATCAAATTATCTTTGTTGCAACTAATGCTATTGGGCTTTTGGGAAAGAGAGATACAGCATGTATGCACATCTGTTTGTTTGTTTGCAGGTCATGAGTTGGGGCGCTATGTATATCTACAAGTCTATGATTTTAAAGCCAGCACACTCTCACACAGGGTGGATCAATGTGTTTACTGAAAGAGTCAATGCGTTTACTGAAAGAGACTAAGACAGATGGAACTGAGAAACCGAGAGAAAGAAAAGAGAGTCAAAGGAGTGTAAAATAGACAGAAAGATGTGCATTAGAAATGTTTGAGCGGTTAAAGAAAGAGGGGATAATCCTGTAAGGGGCTGAACTCTTGGATATTCATGACTGGCCGAGTGTGGATGCGCTGTGAAAAGAGGACAGGGCCTGGACAACTTAACATCAAAGAGCACCATGGGAGCTCCGCAGGCCAATGAGGGTTTGCGGCTGTTGGACCTTTTGTTTGTGGCTTTGTTGCTGTCCAGCTGAACCTTTTCAGAGAAATGATCTTATGAGCAGTGTTCCTTCTTTCAGAAAAACTGTGTGTGTGTGTGTGTGCGTGTGTGTGTGTGTGTGTGTGTGTGTGTGTGTGTGTGTGTGAACCCGATAAACTCTAAATGACTTTGTCCTGCAATCTGATCCTGTTCTGGCATATGTCTCTCTGCTTTAATCTACTGAGAACACACTCTCATTCTCCGTCCTTCTGCAGCACAAAATTATATTAGTAACTTTAAGGAGTGAGCAAGAAACTTTCTCTGGCCACTTCTGTTGTCACACACACACGCACACCCCCACCCCCCCACACACACACTTTCATTCATGCTCTGTATTGCTGCATTTAGATGTGTGTGCATGTGTCAGGGCGGTTGATGGATGGTTGGGTGATAGAGGTGTTCTGCTCTTGGTTTGCATGGGTCGCCTGACTCTTCTTTTCTCTCATTTATCTTCACTCATTTTCAGCCGCCACGACAAGCATCTGAGAATCCATTCTTCATCAGGCCTGTGCTGCCTCAATGGAGGGCAGACCAGCACTATAGTTAACATTCAACACCGGAAAGCTAAATTATGTAATTTACTCTGTACACATGCTATATTCAAACAATGGAACATCTCAAAGCCTTGTTGCCTGTATTATGAGTTTAGAATCTTTGGGTGGTTATTTCTTTTTGCCTGTAACGATTTTACCATTGGTGACTTTCTGCCCTTTAGCCTGTGATCTTGACTGTGCGTGCATGTGTGTGTGTGTGTGTGTGTGTGTGTGTGTGTGTGTGTGTGTGTGTTACTTGTTCCTTTTTGTCAACACGACAGTCAATTAGTTATTCCTTGTCTTCTTAAATCTAACATATCACATGAGCCTTCACTTTCCCTGAATAGGAAGTTCACTGTGAAGTTTTTTTTAAAGCTAATGAGCCCATCTCGGTATTAGCACTGGGTAGCTATCAATTGAATGAAAAAAAGACTGGAATCTCAAAAAGTGTTTATAATACTTAATTTCAATAACTTCATGAAATCTCCACTGAAGTCTGACAGTTTTCATTTTTTTTAATCCAGGTGCTTCACAACTCTTAAAGGAAAGTGAGTAAAAAACAAAAACAAAAAAAAAACATTAAACTTAGTAGAACGACATAGCATGAATATGGATGACAAATTCTGCAGCCTGAATTCATTTTCTGCCTCAATACATTGATACCAATTTGCCTTTTTTTATTAAAACAGGTTTCTAAGAGGGGAATTTAAAGGGATTTAAGGGAATAAACAGGAAAAAGTAGGAAACGAAGTAGAATTTATTGTAAAGTGACCCATTTGAACTATTTGTGAATAATATTTAATTTTGAAACATGAAAATTGCTCAGTTGATGTTTCTTGTCACATTAAATTATATGAACTACATGAAGCAGTTAATACATAGCCTATATTTTCAAATCAAAACAAAAAAAGTTTATATCACTGGAAATTACTGAGGGTTGTTTGACATTTCTATCTTTCTATCTTAAAACAGTTGTCCAATATTACCTGGCACTCTGTTAAAACTGAAGAGTTGCACTGAAATTCATCTTTGGCTTCCATGAACAGTAAAGCTCAATCTCAATCATTTTGATGAGCGCTGTTAGACCACTGAAGAAGACCGTCCTAAAAAAATTACAAATAGAAATTTGTGCAATGAAATGTAGCAGAGCACCATCAAGAATATTAGATACTGCGGGGACATTTGGACCATATGTTTATTGCGAGGGATCCCTCCAGGTTCATGCATGAACTGAAATGGAGTCAATTCTTTAATTTTGCACAACCCTAACACACAAAAATTAATACTGCCTAAAGAGGGATAAGTACATCAATCTAGCAGAAGCCTTGCAATAATGTGGATAGGAGATATAGAAGTGTCCGTAGAAAAAAATGTCAGGGCAGGAGCTATCTTTGAAATAGTTACTTCACCCCCACAATTTTACATGTCAAAATCAATAAAGAACTGAATGATGAAGTGAACTAACAAAAGTCAATGGTCTTTGCATTTATTCCTAAGTCAGTGCTGTAAAGAGATCAACAAAAAAGGTGAAGAAAAGTGAAGACAACTTTAAAAACCATGAAATGGAATTCTGCTTCACAAAAGCTTTAATTATTTATTTTTTTAGATGAAGCCTTTTGGCACAACATTCTGCAATGCATATGTTCAATGTGACGTGTCAAAGTGAGTGCTCTTATTAGTGAAATGTGACACACACGGCAGCTGGCACTGAGTAGCCTGTGACAGCTATAATCAGTGTGTCCTCAGCAGGACCGCTTCAGAGCGTGTGTTTAAAGAACGATGCCCAGCACTCTCTGGACATCAGCGACTGTGTATGATTTTGAATCTGTTGTGTCAACTGTTCTTCGGGCAACTTGACAAAAGGCCCATGGGGTGACTCTTTGCCTCGTCTCATCCATCTGAGAAGCCAACCGTTCTGTCCAGGCCAACCTTTCCCAGAGCATGCTGGGAGTCACAATACCCAGCCTTCAGCTCATTGGTTCCGCCCTATTAACAGCTTGTAATCTTCTCATATCCATGGCCGCCGGCCCAGAGCAACACGTCAAGCGGGGTTCGCAGCGCTCTGAAGCTCTAGACAGCTCACCTCCCCCACATCAACTTTTTTACAGCATCTCCACCAGATACACATTCGTGAAAGTGAACGTGAATCATCTGAGGGAGTTTGAGGCCCTCCAGTCTCGCCCTCCACACCTGCTTCCCTCCAGGGGAGAGAAAGAGAGAATAAAGTTGTGACATCTGTTAATTTCTCATTAGAACTTTTCTTTATGCAGGTTTGTTGGTGTGCGAGACAGCTCCGCAGTACGTGCAGTACGGACACAAGCTGGCGAAGGGCTGGCCAGCCGGCGGTTGAAATATCACGCTCGGCATTTAGCAGACGTTTCTCGGCGTCCATGGTCTGGTAATGAATATGGAAGCAGACCTTCTCCGTTTCAATGTTACTGATTTTTGCATCAGCTTGTGTTGTGACCTTCCAAATCACGAAAAAGAGTTAGCAGTGCAAGCTGTCAAAGTTAGCACAGGTAGTCCAACTTCTTTATGCCCAATGTTTTCTTGTTTGTGGTTTTGTTTCTGGGTAATTAAGCTCAGGTGTCTGTCAGAGGGGCATTGTGTTTCCACTGGTCACCCAATTTGCCTTTATGCTGCAAGATCAATGTTGCCCTTCGCATAAACTCTAGAAATAAGGAAATGGAGTGAGGAATTTGTTGCAAAATGGGTGGTCGATAATATGTATTTGTAAGAAAGTAACTTAGAAATTTAAAATTAGAGAAAGGCCTAAAGATTGATAATTTATTCACTCTCACATTGTTCTAAATATGTTCATCAGGGGTCAGGTTTTTCATCTTCTGTGAAACAAAAGCAGGTATTTTCCAGAATGTCCTGGCATCTCTTTTTCATTCAATGAAAGTGACTGGTGACTGGGTCAGAAGCCAATATTACCTGTTTGTTATATTGCACAGGGTATCTGAAGGTTTAAGATAATTACATTTACAACACTTTAAGACTCTTTAATGCAAATAATTAAAATCAAAATACATTTTATGCAAGTTTCATGTAGTGAAGGTTTTAACACTACATCAGTTCATTTGATATGGTGATTAGAGCTATTATATTACATGACTGTTTTCTAACAGGAGTTGTAAATCAATATATATATATATATATATATATATATATATATATATATATTGATTACATTCATGAATTCATTTAAAAAAGTTAAACTTTTTACTACCGTACACATATGGTATACTACATTATTGTTGATTTTCATGCACAGCAACATTTAGGACTTTTTAATACTATGTTAGATCTTTTTTATGGCCTTAAAGACATTTTATGGCCTTAAAGACATTTTTATGCATTTTGTTATGGATCCATGGACACTGTCCATTCATTGGGGCTGCATAATCTCATTAAAAATGGCGAGATGCATAATCATCTGTCAATGATCTTGATTCATCCCTCAACAAACAGAAAATATTTTATTTAGAGCAATCCACGTGTGATACAAAGACTTTAGGTTTAAAATGTATGGTTTTTCCCTTTTAGTATGGCATGAGGGCAGTTTAAACATGTTGTTTTGTGTAGTTGCATTAAGTTATCGTGCATGTGTGTGTTAGCATGTGTGTCTCAGAGATGGGAACCCCAGCAGTGCCAAGTGAACACCACCTCAGCCAGGCGTTTTACTGGTAACTACAGGAAACAGGCTTGGTGTGAAAGAGCTGATTGAACCCCCAGGTGCAGCTCCAGAGACCCAGCCCAAGCTCGCCGGCTTGGCCCAGACGGAGCACACACTGACCCCCACAAAGACAGCCCTCATCTCCCCCTGCCTGGCTCCACCGGTCCCTGACCAGCTCCAGCCTTGCCATGAAACCCACGGAGGCAATGGGCGCTGGGGGCAGGGGGTACGGATGTGAGCCTCCCGGCACCACGCCACCCCATTCAACCCCCCACAAGCTGGAAGGAAGAACGGAGAGAGCGGGAGGGGGGCGGTGTTGCGGGTGGACACCAGGTTCTTTCTTTCCCTCTCTTTTTCATCTCTTCTCTCTGTCTCTGTGTCAGAGCAGGTGTCCCTTTCGGCCCTCTCTTCTCACCCTCCCTCCTTTCTGTTGCCGTTTCTTTTCACGCACACGTTCACAAACGTACAGCTGACGAACATCCCAGCTCTAATCCATCACAGGCTGTCTTTTATAGGTCAGCTAGAGGCACACACACTTCCACACACCCCAACACACTGGCAGGTTGTGTTCTGTTGCCCTGCAGGTGCCTGGCGTTGCGATTGCTCTTTAAATTCTCTTTCCTGTCTGAGCCTACGAGTATGTGCGCATGGATGCCATGATACCATTCACCGGGACCGGGTGCCGCCACCTTCTTACCCTCCTTTCACCCCTGCCAGACAAACAGGAGAGTCTATGTTCTCACCTCCTGCTCTCAACGTGAACAACATGCTTTCTGTTTACGTCTCTTCCTTCCTCTCACGTTTAGAGGGAGGCTAAATGAAAGTGTGTCAATAGTTTGGAAAAGGAGATAATTACACCATTTGTATGTTTTACAATCAGTCTTACCCTGTGTATGTCCGGTGTGCCACCTGTGACGAGAATCATTAGGCATTCTGTTTGTTGGCTTACTTGTGCATTTGCTTCCTCATTCAATAGATGATTATCAATGTCAAGATATATCCCACACATGCAAGAAAATGTCACAGAATTGCATTGATATAAGCAGAAATAAAGACAATTTCATTCATTAAACATGGGGCAGGTGCTCACAATCAAGGTTTTTAACCATTGGAATTGATGATCAATTCATTAGCATGGAGGGCAGATGAGGGGGCGTCAGGAGCAGAAAGAGAGAGAGAGAGAGAAGGAGTAAGTCATTAGCTCATTACAGCAGTACTTCTCTCATATTCTTCAAATGGGAGTGTGTTAGTTAGCCACAGTTTAAAAATCTCTATGAAGGACAACTACATGGACAAAAGAGCAAACGATCTCATTGCGCATTTAACATTACTGTTTTTAGGAATATTAACTCACGACTAGATGAATATGGACTTGAAGAAGTGAACTGCTTTACTGTTACTCAAATATTTATTGATACTCAAATTCCTGGAAGAAGATCTGGAGTGTGTGGACCAAGAGCTTGAAGGTAAAGTCTTTGCCTACTAGTGGGACTGAGACAACTGAACTTTGAAGATATCACACAAAAATGTAAATGTTGCCATAATTTACTCACTTACTTTTCTTACTTTGTTCTTTCTTCTGTGGAACCCAAAGGGATGATATTTTGAAGATGTTTCTGTGCAATGGAAACGTAGGAGTCCAAAATAGTTTTGGACCCCACTAACTTTGATCATAAGGACAAAAACAGACATTTCTCAAAATATGTCCCACAGAAGAAAGAAGGTCAACTTAATTTGGAAACATTTGGAATGCCACGGTGATGATAATTAAAGAATAAAATACTTTGTGTTTCTCGGTAGAACACTCCCTTCAACACAATCTGTAAATCCCAAAGATATTTAGCTGATTTTTAAATTTTTATTCTATTTAATTTTATTGACATAAACATGTTTTCTTAATATCTTCTCTCAGAATGCAGGCTGTGCCTGGTTTTAGGTGCAGAGAGCAGGGTGAGGGCTCTTTGCAGCAACTCATGCCAAGAATGGTACGAGTAACAGAAGCAGGAGGACCAGGCTCTAGTGCTGGGGGTCTCCAGGGGCCTCACGGATCATCAAAACCCCCTCGTGAGCTTAGTGTGGAAGAGCAACAGGAGCTACGGAGAAAGATCAACAGTCGTGAGAGAAAGAGAATGCAGGACCTCAACGTAGCCATGGATGCTTTACGAGAGGTCATGGTGCCCTACTCTTCTCCCACTGGTGTAGGTGGAGCACTGCAGCACCATTACCTCCCTCCTGGAGCCCCTCCGACAGGACGCCGCCTGTCTAAGATCTCCACGCTGGTGCTGGCCCGTAACTACATCCTGCTCCTAGGCTCCTCCTTGCAGGAGATGAGGCGCCTGCTGGGCGAGGTCAGCATCGGAATGGGCATCAGCGGGGCTGTACCCCGTCTGCTGCTGACAGGGGGGTGGCCATTTCTAACCAGGCCAGGACAGCTTCTGCTTTCCCCTCCTGAGCACCAAATAGGTGCAGCAAAGTGCCCTCTTCTGCCTCAGGGTACCCAGGAGGAGCACTTGGTATGGGGGTCAGGCAGCATCTCGGAGAGCCCGGTGTGCCAGTGTGGGGTGTGCCGGACCCCACGGGTGGTGCATGTTAATCCCGCCATACGTTTCCCAAAATGATTCCAACATGACTTGAAGGTTAAAAAAGAACAATACAACCACATGCAGTTTATAATATCTGTGAAGGGTGGGGTATCTGGTTCATATCAATTCTTTCATAATTGCTTCACCATCTTGACGTTTCCAAACCTGTTTGACTTTCTTCTGTGGAAGACAAATTAAGAAATCTAAATTTTTGTGATTTTTATCACATGGTTTTGAAATGCCATGATGCCTTTGTCTAACTAAACCTATTTAAGTGTTACCACTTTTTTTTTTGCAAAACGCTCCCATATGTTTCCCATACAGTTGTTCTCTTCTTTGTGTTTGCTAAGAATTAAACTAGTAATACTGAAAGAGTGTGTGTGAGCGTCAGTTATTTGAAACTAGTGCAAAAGTTCATCTCTTAGCACATTTCCTGTTTTTACATCTCGTTCTCTGTAGTAAGCGTGTGCATGTGTGTGTGTGCTCGGCTGCATCCAAACGGATTGAAATAATTAATTGTGCACCCCTTTTGCAGCACAAGGACGGAGGCTTTCTTTCACCCCAGTCTTCCCTGAACCCACCCCATTCAACTCCCCAAACAAATCCCACATCAAACCCGGGAGCCCCGTAATAATTAGCAGACACTCTTTCTCCAGCTTCATCATGTTTAATCTACTCCCTCATTCGGTAAATGAGTTTACATGGGCCGGTGTAGCTCCATTCATTACTCTCTGTGAACCGCACATTCAAACGCCCGGAAAATGTGTTTCCTCTAAAGGAGTTCACTTACCTAAATTACAAACAACACCCTCTCCAGCACCCAAACTCTGACATCCACCCCTCCGAAGACATGGTGGTTGAAAAAAAGATGTAATTCTTTCAATCTCAGGGCACGGTGAAAGCCATGAAAGGAGGGAAAAGCAATCCCATCTTGTGGATAGGGGTGCGTGAATGAGAATGCAGATTATAATCATAAGAATAATGATAAAATACGAGGAATAATCGGTCCCACTGCAAAAGGGGATTAGTCCGGCCAGGCGCGTGAAAGAGGGTGAGAGGCTGAATGGAAGGAGTCTGTTGCCCATCGCCAGGGACAAAAGGAGAGGTAGATGCCATTAAGTGAGATTAGGGTTAATAGGCCTTGATTTTCTTACAAGGAGGTTAAAAAAAGAAAAAGTACAGAGGGGGAAGAGGTGGGACAGAGAAGTAGGAAAGATCAAAGTAAGACACCCCGACTTAAAACCCTTCCCTTTGCGAGGACGCACACACACACACACTTTAACTTGCCACCTCTTACATTTACATATAGCTGCCTTATGTCCGCTGACAACTTGAAGAGATTACCTCACTAATTTTGCCTCACTTCAGTGCTTTTCTTAAAGCCATCTTCTCCTGTCCTTCTCTCCTGAGGTGATAACTTTTTCTCTGATGATGGTGGGCGTATTGTGAGAAGGATGTAGGGGTCTGCTCTCTCTTTGTGTTCATTCTTCAGCTCATCAGTGGAGCTAAATCCAGCCAAAACAAAATGAGACAAAAGAAGAGAAAGTAGAACGGGGTGCCCTATTGTTCTCCACTAAATGCCAATGTGTGCTGGTATACCTCGCTGATATATGGCTTGACCAACCACTGTGTGTGTGTGTGTGTGTGTGTGTGTGTGTGTGTGTGTGTGTGTGTGTGTGTGTGTGTGTCCTGTGTGCTATGTGTGTGCTGTGTGTGTGTGTGTATGTGTGTGTGTGTGTGTGTGTGTGTGTGTGTGTGTGTGTGTGTGTGTGTGTGTGTGTGTGTGTGTGTGTGTGTGTGTGTGTGTGTGTGTGTGTGTGTGTGTGTGTGTGTGTGTTGGAGAGAGGAAAACTGACCTCTGTACTGTGAATTCACAAATTCTAAGGCGAATCGATCTGTTACATTAACTTTTTAATGAGAGGGAAATGTTGGTAAAACCAATCAATAAAGTATGTAAGAGAATCTGTGGGCATTCTTCGAGGACCAAGTAATAAAAAAATGTCCTCATAAATAAAGCAATACATGTTGAAAATCCAATTATAATGGAAAATGCAGTGATCTTCATTATTTGCAGGCTTAAAAATAAAATTTTGCTTTATTTCTACTGACATCAACAAGTATGTTTTTAGTGCTTTGGTGCTGAAATAAGTTTACTGAACTAAAAAAATAATAATACAATTGCGCACAACTTCTTTTTGGACACACTTACACTGGAAAAGTGGTTCATAAATAAAATAAACGAATACAAAAAATGAAATGTTTTTCTTTTTATATTTAAAAAATCTATTTCAATATTTTATTTAATTGCTTTATTTAATAACACCAGAAATCTTGCTAGGTAAACTTGTGTGTGTGTGTGTGTGTGTGTGTGTGTGTGTGTGTGTGTGTGTGTGTGTGTGTGTGTGTGTGTGTGTGTGTGTGTGTGTGTGTGTGTGTGTGTGTGTGTGTGTGTGTGTGTGTGTGTGAATGTCTAGTCAGGGCAAGTTTAAGACTGATTGAGGGCCATCCATCCTTAGCTATTGGTGAAAAGATGAGTGTGAGAAGATCTCCACTCCTCCTTTCAGAGCCTCTGCACATGTCCCAGGATTTATCTCTCTCCTCTTCGGCTTCTTTATTCCAGCAACCCGGCCAAAAAAACACCAACCTCTTTGTGACTTATGAAGGGTTAGAGAGTCATCGATATATCACACACACCAACACAAAACACACCACACACATAGATAAAAACTGATCTATTTTCTGAAATGAGGGATGCACAGAGTAAGACTGTCGTAACACCATTTGTAACTTAAAAGCTAAGTGCATATGTTGGTTATTGATTACAAAAGAAAGTTCATTTACCAATCTAGTACACATTAATTTTACGCAACTTTTGTAGAAATAATTTGATTATTAAGAAACTGAAAGTAAAACCAAATAGTATTCCAATGATCATGATAAACTTGTTTTCTTCATGCTCTCTCCCTCTTCTGCTCTCTCCCTCTCTGTCTTCTCAACGTGGGGAGTCTTGGAGATAGGAAATGCTGAGCCATAAATTGGAACATGCGAATGAAAGAGAGAGTGGGAGGGAGGGGTGGAACAGGGGACCCCTCTCCTCTTCCCACCCCTCTTATTTATCTCCTCGAGCATTAAAACTCCTGTATTCTCTCATCCATCCATTCCACCCTCACTACCTCCCTCTCCACCCCAAAATCTTGCCTACTGTTCTCCAGGCCAGATCAGCCCAGTACACACACTTTACTGGGCCCTGTAATGACCTGTGCCATTAACCCGTCGATCCTCTCACACCCTCTCTCTGTCGCACACACAGTTTTATTGGCTTCCATAACAGCGTCTCATTACCCTTATGCCCCTAAGGACTGTGAGTGCTTCAGGGTGGTGTGGCATGGGAACAAACCAGACCCCCAGCAGTCAAACACACTCACACAGACATTAGAAAAGAGAGTTCAATGTCTTGCCAAAAATATCTGAAACATCACCAACCAGACATGTTGCATTCCTTCAGTTTATGCCTATTAAATCTGGTCTGGTAAATTATGTGGCCATTTATACAGTTACCTTGAAAATAATTTGGACATTTAAACCAAAAATGTATTCATTTGATTGCATTACTAACTAAATAATTACTTTTAATTCACTAGTCTCAAGTTCATTTTTAGTGGTAAGTTAATAAGGTGATGCTCCATAATAAGGTGATGTTTCAATTGTATTTGACAACCAGAAAGTATCTAAATACTTTGTTTCTACATTTTGTAACATATATTTTCATTACATAATTTAACACTGTAGAAATTCTTAGAATTAAAAATATATAATAATACAATACAATACAATACAATACAATACAATATAATATAATATAATATAATATAATATAATAATATAATATAATATAATTAGTGCTAAATTATTAAATTGTGATTAATCACATCCAAAATAAATGTTTTTCCTTACATAATATGTGTGTGTACTGTTTTTTATTTGTTTATATAAATAGTTTATATAAATACACACACATGCATGTATATTTTTGTATATATTTACATGTATATATATATATATATATATATATATATATATATATATATATATATATATATATATATATATATATATATATTCATATATAATTGATATTATATATAAATAATTATAACATTTTTCTTAGACATGCATGTGTGTGTATTTATATATACATAATACATTTACAGATTTCACACATATATTATGTAAAAACAAAAACTTTTATTTTGGATGCGATTAATCGTGATTAATCGTTTGACAGCACTAAATAATATAATATAATATAACATACTATATACAATGTCTGACTAAAGTATCTAACTATTTTCTATACAGCCAAAAAAAAAAAAAAAAAAAAAAAAAACCCTGCATTTAAATACGTTAGTGTTAATAAATAAAGCTCTACAGGGGATTTGCATTCAAAGCAAAAACATAGTCATGGTTCAGTTCTCATAAGAGTCTGTGAAGTGCAATATAAATACACACTCACTCGCACTCTTGGGCCAGAGAGAGTTCTCTCCAGTCTGAAGAGAAGAGCAAACACACACACAATCACTCTCTCTCACACACAGACACACTGTTCGGACCGGGTGTCCCTGTCGGCGTGGCAATGACCCAGTGGCTCTTAGTTTGACCTGTGCCCCAGCGCTGCCCTGGGGTCCGGAATGCCAGTTAACACATCACAGAGCTTTCTCTTTTCACTCCCTCCCTTTTTTCTTCTCTTCTCTTCTTTATCTCTGACGTGATCCTGCCCTTCTTGCCCTGCAGAGGCGGCCGCGCAGCTGACAGGGAACAGGCTTTTCTCTTTCTCTCCCTTTCCCTCTCTCCTCTGTTCCTTCTCTTTCTCTTTCCTACTCTTTGCTGCTTAATTGAGTTGTTTGGCAGACGGGCTTGTCAACCCGCCGCCACAGCGTGGGGAGTCTGTGTGTGTGTATAGACACACAGTGTGTGTGAGATGCTCTTTGTGCTCCACTAGACGGGTTAGTTTTTCAATGTTAGTGCTGCTTGACTGGATATTCCACAGTGCGATAGAGACAGAGAGTGGTAAAAAAAATATAACGCTTTTAAGGTGTGAATATTCAATAAACAACAGTTTCAATTGCATTCCATCAATATTTATATTTTAGACATTATACGTTTTCATTAATCTCTATTATAAAGTATTAATAACTGTATAATAACTGTGGTATTTTGGCTGTAACTACCGTTATCTTGGTAATTTTGGGGAAACTTGTAGTATCATTATAACAATTACTAGAAATGTGTTTTTAAATTCTCTGCAGAGAACTGAAAATATTGAAGGCAATGAAGATTAAACTAAACTGTTTGATTTGAAAATAAAAGCAAAATGTGCTCATTATATAAATGAGTGTAAAGAATATGTAAAGTGTTCTAGTGTCAGAGGAAAAGTGCATTATTGTTTCATCAAATGTGTTGTTTTCTTTCTTTAAAAGGCACTGTGAAAAAGAACTCTCAGCTCTGACAGCCAAGCAAACATCATAAATATACTTCATTTGAGTTCAAGTTCCTTCCATATGATTCTATGTGCAGTTATACTTCACCACAAGAGGCTCGCAAGCATATCTTTTGAGACACAAGACAAAATGGAAGTGCTCAGTAAACACTACTTGTGTGTAGCCTATTAATCACACGTGCCTTCTATAACATAGGCCTACAAGTATTTCATGTACATTCATAGTTTAATTTCACTACAAATAATGATTTTATATTTTTATGCAAGCATTATATAATTGGGTTCAGCACCTTCATACCATTGCAAAATAGAACATTTAGAAAAATACCAGTCTATAATCCATAAAGCTGCTTCTTCCAGTGAAAGGTCCTCTCCCATCAAAATCCACCAACATAATTGTTTAGAAATGTTTCAGTCTGTTTTCACTTGTAAATGGTGCTTGATCTGTGCATATTTATCTTGATTAGGATGACTTTTTCACTGGAGAAGAATAGTACTCATATTTTGGTGCAAAGTTAAAAATAGTTTATTTCAAGCATTATTTTGAAACGTTAATTGATAGACTAGATTATGAATTGGACATATTGTGAAATTTAATACTTTAAAAGTGTGCTTTTTGGATTATAGTATATGGTACATATGTATCATACTTGTCTATTTGTCTTATTTGATGAAGTTGGCATCACCAATTCTGTTGCTTCTCTGTTTAATACCGTGGAGCTGTTTAGAAACAAACTCTGTTGTAAGAAGTGTGACTAGATTTGTATTTACAAAAGTAACTGATCCACAATGACATGCTTTTGAAAGCACATTTCTCATTGTATTTGGTATGAGCCAGAAAAACCCACCACGGTATGTGTGTGTGCAAAGCATGTGCTTTTCGCTCAGTGTGAGTGATGCTGTCATGCCCTCTTCCTTCTCCCCTGTGCACTCTGCCACTGATCAGAGACAGGGAAGGGCAAACGCTCTCTCTCTCTCTGTGTGTATGAGAAAGAGAGACACGAGTGTTTGTGTCATTCATAGACAAGGTCTGGACTTGAGCCACCTTACCTCAGCTTTTCCCCACGCTACAACCCCAACCAAACATACACACCTTTCCTCATTTGGGAAACACTGACAACCATGCCAAGTCTCAGCACACACACACACACACACACACACACACACACACACACACACACACACACACACACACACACACACACACACACACACACACACACACACACACACACACACACACACACACACACACACACACACACACACACACACACACACACACACACACACACACACACACACACACACACACACACACACACACACACACACACACACACACACACACACACACACACACACACACACACACACACACACACACACACACACACACACACACACTCACCCTCTGGAACTGTACTGACAGCAGAACTCATCCAGACGGTGGACAGACGTTGTGCTGACCAGCACAAACCTAAAAGACACATCGGCACAAGGGCAGTGGAGGGAAAGAAAGAAAGATGAGGGGAAAGAGGGAGAGAGGGGTCAGATCCTCTCCTCTCCAGCTTGCTGGAATGCCAAAACCAGCAGGCAGGATCAAAGCGCACCGTGCTGCAGAATTCATAAACGACCCAAAATCTGCAGGTGTATTCATGACTTACCATTTAACAAATGGTGCTATACCAACATTTTTAATAGGTAGAATTTTTCACATGCCATATTCTGAAGTAAAACTAAAACTATTGATTTTTTTTTTAAGCTGAAATGAAATAATTAATGCTAAGTTAAAACCTAATTAATTCCTGTAATGCAAAGCATGATCCTTCAGAAATCATTCTAATATGCTGATTTGGAGCTCAAGAAACATTCTTTATTATTATCAGTGTTGAAAATAGTTATGCTGATAATATTCGTTGTGGAAAAATGTATACATTTTTTTTTCAGAATTCTTTAAAAATAGAAAGCATAGAACAGCAATTGAACACCATTTATTTTAAAATATATTTTTTTAACAATGCAAAAATCTTAACTATTAATTTTGATGATTTTAATGCATCCCTGCTGAATAAAAGTATTAATTTCTTGAGAAAAAAGTACTGTACCCAGACTTCTGAACGGTAGCATATATAAAAAACTTTTATTTAGGCATTTGATTTTGTTTTATATATGCAAAAGTTAAGGAAAGTAACAGTGCATGGAGTAATTCAGAATCCAGCTATTGATCATGAAGTCAGCTATATGTCTCAGCTCAATGGAGCTCAATTCCAGATGATTTTATTATTTTGTACATATCTCGTGCTGATTATAAAGTCATTTCATTCAGCCTGTGTACAAATGTCCTTATGCTTACGGAGGGCAGTGAGAAAAGTGGGTGGTGTAAAAATGCACTCTGTTGGAAGGGCACGGTCATACACACACACACACACACACACACACACACACACACACACACACACACACACACACACACACACACACACACACACACACACACACACACACACACACAGGTCACTACTGGTCTCGACTGGTCAGGTCCGCAGGTGCTGCTTGGCTTGACTGCAGCCTCGTTTGCATATATTTGCATACTGTCAGGCAGCGTCAGAGAGTTGGAGTTAACCCAAAACCAGAGAGAGAGAGAGAGAGAGAGAGAGAGAGAGAGAGAGAGAGAGAGAGAGAGAGAGAGAGAGAGAGAGAGAGAGAGAGAGAGAGAGAGAGAGAGAGAGAGAGAGAGAGGCTGCTAGTTTGAACTCTAAATACAGAGAAGAGACAGGGTGATGCAGAGAAAATTAAAATGTCCTGTTTTAACTATACTTTGTCTCTTTTTTTGTCCTGCAGATTAAGTGTTTGCCGTATAATAAAACTTATTGTTTATGGACAGCATGTCATCATCCCTCAGTTTGAAAAAAAGTGAATAATGCAATTCAATAAACTTTTTAAAATATTCAACTATCAAACTGTTTGCTGGTGATGGGAAAGTACATACATTTTTGAGTATTAATTTGGACTGTATGCAAGTACAAACATACCAGTAAGAGAGGTTTAAGACAAGTTGCCAAGTATGTATTTGATTTTCTTCTTACTAATTTAACATATCACTTTCTAAACTGAATCTCTGCCCTCCCTTTCTCACCTTCTCTCTCAGTTTGTCCTCTCCTGCTGAGGGACACTGATGCTTGTTTACTGCCGTGGTGTCTCTGGACAGGGAGGCTTGTAGCACAGCATGAGTCTCACACAGGTGTGAAACAAACGCAAACACTAAATATTACAAAGTGAGCGAGGAAACGTTTCTGCAAAGTGTGGGTTTGATTTGATGCAGATTCTTGGAAAGGTAATTATTATCTTTGAATGATTAACAGTATATGCTACTAAAATGTATTCAGATTTTATATAAATAAAAAATAGAAATAAACAATATATAGACACTGTGTCTTGTTTAGGCACTGAACTAAATATGCAATGATCACCTTTCCATAATTATATTTAAGAATAATTATAGCAGATTTTGGTATCTTGGCAAATCTGACCAATGTTGAGATAATTTATTGTTTTCAAAAGCTTCAGTTTTTAGATTTTTTTATTTATTAATATTTTCATTTAGCAGTGATGCATTCAACTGATAAAAATGACAGTAAAGACATTAATACTGTTACAAAATACTACTCTTTACTATTCTCTTTATCAAATAATCTGGTTTCCAAAAAAAGAAAGAAAGAAAGAAATTAAGCAGCATAACTGTTTTCAACGTTGATTAAAGAAATGTTTCATGAACACTAAAATCAGCATATTAGAATATTGATTTCTGAAGGATGTGACACTGAAGACTGAAAATTCAGCTTTATACTATATATTTTTTGTCAAATAAATGCAGTCTTGGTGGGCATAAGAGACTTTCATTTAAAAAAAAATCTTACCAATCTCAAACTTTTGAATGGTAGTGTATTTTCTGAAACTCTAGAAGAGACACGTGTGAGGTTACTGTTTTATTTTTCTTTCTCAGGAAACTTAACCTGTAGTCCTCAATCAATAGCATTGCTATCTGAGAAACAATCAAGATGTTAAAGAGATCTTAATCACGATTTGGGTCTGTGCTCCTGATCAATCAAAACCAATATTTCTAATTCACACTGAAAAGTCCTATCGCCAAAAAACTTGGTAAAGGACTTGAGTGTTGATGGATGGAGAGATAGATGGATGTGAAAGTGTTACAGAATGACAATCGCTCTCTTTCTTTTGATACAAAGACGAGTCTGTTCCACAGCAGCTACGAGTAGCCTGACCATCTGTCAACAAACCCCCACAGTACAAACATTGTGTTTATAGGACGGACCGACTCACACACACACACACACGCCGGCACACGCACACCTGACCGGCCCAAAGCATTACATCTCAGATTGTATTCCTGCCAAGAGTTTATCACAATGGAACGCATCTCTTCCCTGTGCAATGATATCATAGAGAACCCGCTGGGCTCTTTTCTCCTTTCTAACTCACTCTCTCTCTCTCTGTTTCTCCCTCTGACACAAACCCTCTTTCTCAATGTGTGTCTTAAGCCGGCACAATAAGATCTGGTCCCCATACAGCAGGCGTGACAGTAGAGTATTGAAACGCTATTGGAGAAGAGAGACGCCACTGTGTGACAGAGGACAGAGAAGAGACAGCATGAGTGAGAAGAAGAGAGAGCGTGTTTGTCAGTCCTTAGAGCTTATGGAGCCATCTTTCACTAAGATGCTCATTATTGCTGTGTTTGTGTGTGTGGGTCTTTTCCAGCAGGTTCTCTCACACACACAGCTGTGGACAGGGTGTAAAGGGAAAGAAACCCCAGACTGCACCAGCCATCACCTAGGAAACGAGATACCACCTGCATCTTTCTTTCTTTCACACTTTATCTCCACTAAAGTTTCTGTAGAAATGTAAATTTTTCCAAAAATAGAGTTTTGAGGCTTTTCAGTGTAAAAGTATGTGATCACTAAGCCGTGGCAGTCTATGTTTTTCTATTACTTTAACTCATTAATGTAACAAATTTCAACTTAATTTTTAAGTTATACAAAATTCAGCTATATTTAAAGTAATATGTACTGCCAGTTTGATTATAATTAAAATTTAAGGTAACTTAAGTCGAATTAGCAGGACATTTTTATTGTACTCCATTTTTATTAACTTTGAGAAACAATCTATTTTAGTGTACTCTTTAAAATGACTAAAATAAACTGATTTACTTTAAAAAAAATGTTATATATATATATAAAAAAAATACAATGAACTAGGCCTACTTACTTATATATATATTTACATTTGAAATATACAGCCTTTCTCTTCCAGGAAAACATTTGGAAGATGTTTGTCCAATCAAATGCATTTTAAAATAAGACACAACTACTGTACAAACAGCAAGCAATTATCAAATCATGGTTAATGGCTTTGATGTAACTAAAAATGTTGCTTAAATATATCTAAAGTCTTGATATTATGGCGGTGCCAATACAATTATATACAGATATACTGTATTATATAATTAATTCTCTGATAAAACTGCTTCAGGTTCTCATATCAATTGATTTATTTAATTATTAGTTTAATTTATCTTCCTACAATTCGATTAATGAAGAAGCAAGTTGCCAAAATAAGTGTAAACTCTGAAACTGGAGTTCCTCAGTTTGGCTGGAGCCACTTCTGTGAGACATGATATTTCACAAAAGTGAAGTGAACCACAAAAGAGAGGTTGAAACTGATACTCCATTGGAGCATACCTACATTTGGTGCAGTTATAACCTCAATGCAGTTATGAAATTGCGATGCACTGCAGTGTGTCGATTCGTGACATATGTATCGCTATGTATAAGTGGGGTAGTTGTGAGGTAATTGGAGATAACTGGCCCTATTTGATATGCCTTGTTCAAGCCTTACACTGTAGCTTTGCTGACTTTAAATGGTACATCCTCATTTTGACACATCACACCGCTCTGGTGCAGTACAGAAATGTGTAATTCCATAAGTCCCTCATGTCAATTTAAACAACTTGATAAAAGTTTTCTTGATTGTGAATGTGTATAAGTTGCTTCAGCAGTAAATTGCACCTGTTACATTTTTACTTTACATTGCAACTTTACATACTGCCAAAATGGGAGGCCACAGAATGGTGAATAGGGCAATATTTGAAAAGCTATGTTCAGAAAAACAGTCAGTTTGCAACCGTGCATGCAAGCAACAGCAACAATAACAAGGTGAGACAGTGAATGCATTGGGCTTAATTTCCCAAGTGACTCTCTGTTCCTCTCTCTAGCACACACACACACATGCACGGCAAAAGGCAGGGGGAGGATGATCTGCTCAAATAAATGTTGTCAGGTGTGTTTTGTGCTTTACCTCTAATTCCGGGTGTTTATCTGCACTAATGAACAACTGAGTCAGCTCAAGAGAGCTAATTGTGTGTGTGTGCGTGTGTGTGTTTATGTGTGTGTTGCGGGAACATGGGTTAATTTAGTAGAAGAACATTGGAGATTCAGTGACTCTGACATTTATAGGCAATTAAGGATAGAGGAAGGATGACAAAAAACATGGCATATATAAAGGAGTGGGGAAAGTAAGGTATATATTTGGGTTTATACAATTTCATGACATGCCAGTATCCAAAGCAAGTATGCAAAGCTGACACACTACAACTCAATTGATTGTTTTTCAAGGATTTTATAATCTATAGAATGAATGTCATCGGTATATATTAGCACCTATATTGTTTTAGACAAACTGAGATGTTCAATACCTCGAAACTCAAATGAAGCACCTTATTTCACCATGGCCAAAGTACGTATACACCCCGTTTTAATTCATATGTTTGTCTATTCCAGTGAGGACAAATCTTAATGCTATGGCATACAGTACAATAACATTCTAGGGAATCGTGTGTCTTCACACAAAGCTTTTTATAGATTTGCTATGTGGCAACAGTTAAGGAAGCCCATTAAACACCTTTGGTATGAATGGGAAGACTTTTCTCTAGTTAGCATAAATACTGACTTGACAGAAAAATTATCTTCAAACTGTTGCTCTGTCATTACAGTAGTTGACCTGAAACAGAAGACTGACATACTGTAAGATAGTTTATGCTAATACACCCGTTAACACCCCTTGAGGCAATGCTGTGGATACAACATATACAGTACTAAACGAGTTAGTGCAGCTAGAAGAGGTGGTATTCATGTTCTTGTGTAGATATGTTTCAGGCTAACATCTAGGGCCTGAAACATACTCTATGTAAGCACATGAATACAGACACTTCTTGCTATGCTAGCCTGATTTAGCCAAAATGAGCAATATAGCATTTATTAGCATAAATGTCTTCTTTTTTAATTCAGTTTTCTCCATTACATATCAAAAAAGTTTGGTAGCACTTTAGTATAGGGACTGATTCTCAGTATTAACTAGTTGCTTATTAGCATGCATATTACTAGCACTGGCTGTTTATTAGTACCTATTAAGCAAATATTCTGCATGATCATATTCTACATCCCTAAGCCTATACCCAATACCTAAACTTAACAACTACCCTTACTAACTATTGATAAGCAGTAACTAGGAGTTTATTGAGGCAAAAATAATAGTTAATAGTTAGTTAAGGGTGGGAACTGGACCTTAAAATAAAGTGTGATCAAAGGTTTTCTCTTAATTGCTGTCATGGTAGAGCAACAGTTGGAAGAAAAGCAAGTTAGCTAAAGTTGTAGTGACTTAATGACACATAAGGATAATGTCACATGAATCTATCTGAAGGTAAAGCTTTATTACTACCAGATCAACCAAAGTACAATCATGTTCAACCAGACCATTTTTTGGCCAAGTGTTTGTGATAGTTCACCCAAAAATGAAAATACTATTATCATTTACTCATTCTCATGCTGTCTCAAAACTTGTCTGACTTTCATTCATCTGTTGAACCCAAATTAAGATACTTTGAAGAATGATTTCCATTGTATGGAAAACTACAGGTGCTTTCTAAATGAAGCACTCTTTAACAGATATCTTAGAGATGTACATTTGCTGTCTGGGTACTTGCACAAAGTATGTTTCTGGCCTAAGACTGAAAAATTTGAACGCATTTCAGCACATGTCCTGAAACATAAAAACCAGACAAACCCTGGCAAAAATGGTCACCCATTCTAAACTCACACACGCATTGAGTCATCGTGCCTGATGCCCAAACATTACACAATCCAGCATGGCTGACAGTCATGATCGTTTCCATCGGCAACAGCTGCTGGGAGGCGATGATGTCGTGCCACACAATACGGCATGTGAGCGCTGACAAAGGCGGCACTGTGTTGGCGCTATGCCGTCACGGCCCGCTTCCTAGTTCGGCTGCCATCAACGTTTGATTTTTTTGTTGTTATTGTTGCTGCGGTTGTTTAGAGGCCTGTTTTGGAGACTGGGGAGAACACAGGGGTCTTAACCCCCTGGTCTCACAAATAGCCACAAAAGAAGGGCGCATTCAGCAGCCACAAACACACAACAATGCACCACACGAGGGGGGAAGTAGTTCATGGGAAGAAGCCCTGGATCTGGATGGAGATGTGTTGCGGGTAGACAAGGTCATTTAGTGCGTGGAGTTTTGTGAAGGAACATCATGTATATTTAGTGGCTGTTGACGAAGTATTCCCGAGATATTCATCTTGACGACCTCTCAAATCCAGTGGGCAGTGTTTGCCCTCGCTCTTTCCCACTTGAGATTTGGGTGTATTCTCATTAGTGGGTATTTTCAGTGTCTTTGTTAATTGCGTCTTGGTTCTTTCCACACCTGGCTGCACCTGTCCTGTCCAAGATTATCAAGTCTTTCCCTAAATACATATTTTTTTGGTCTTAATTTCAGCCAACCTAAGGTTTTATCTTCTTTCAGAAACTTTCAGAAAGTCTTGTCCATCCTAAAGGTACATTTTTGACTTTGTTGTCTTATTCACACCCTTTCTCTGGTTAATTGTGCTCATAAGGATTTGCTCCCTGTCACAACTGGAGAACAGACCGTACACAGACAGCATGCAGCCTGCTACCAACGGCCCCCGGAGGCCCTCAAGATGGCCTGGCTGTCCCAAGGGCCACACTCACAAACACAAGTGTAAATGTACATTCAAACACATCATCTCATTTAAGCCTTCTTACTGTATACAGTTACTTTGTAATTTATATTGTCTTATGTAGCACACATAATTGCCTTAATTTCTCCCTTGCTCACTCGATGTGTGTGTACAGATGTACATATCGGCAAGACAGAGCCACCAGGGGCCAATGAAAAACCGTGCATTGATATTGTAGCTAACAGGCAGTTTTGGGAATTGCTGGTCCCAGGATTGGAAGGTGGGGGAGGTAAGATAGTGTAACGAAGCCTAACTGGGAATTCTCATAATATGTGGCACTGGGACGTAGGGACCAATGTATTGTAACCTGACTGAGAAAACACACTTCATTAGGTGTCTATGTGCTGAAAGGCGAGGTTATTAATGTTGTTGACAAAAACAGGCCTCCTGAACTAGTGTGTTTGCTGCTATAGGAGATAATTGCCATGATATATGGTGACAGAAACTGTAGAAGAAAAAGAAAAGATGTATCTACTCGCATCAAGCCAGGGTATGATACAAACCAGAAGTTGTTTAGCTAATAAAGCAGCTCTGTAATTACTTAAGATGCTCTAGCTTAAGGGTTTTGGCTACCATAGTCCAATGCACCCACACATACTCCAACATAAAATTCACTCAGCATGACCAGAAGGAAAAATACATCTATAAACAACAATAACATATTACAGAACACACCTCCTTCTAATGGTACATTTCTTCCCATTAATGATATTAGGTATATTTCTTCAACGTTTGTACACCAGGGGATTATTTTTCATTAACATATGACTTTTTCTTCTGGTTATATGACAATCAAATTAAAACTGTAGTGTTGTTTATTTCTCATTTGCCTTTTATGTACAGATTCTATTGTTTTGTCATTGTCACACCCAGACCTTCAATCTTATTTCGTATTATGAAATACGAAACCTGTTTAAAACTATGACAATCTAAAGAAAGATTGAAATACAGATAATGTTTATTCAATATTTATTTTGTTAAAGTTATTGACCAACTTAAAAAAAAGTACCCGTGTAGTTTTTTTTTTTTTTTTGGTAAATCACTTTTGAGCAGAAGGTTTTACATTGTTTTTAAAATTCTAAACAAGCAGTTAATTTGTTAAATTATGCAAAAAGTATAAAAATATTATTTGATTGTATTTGTGAAAAATATAAATATATACAAAAATATATAAAATATTTAATTAAAATACGAAAAGGCATTTTTCAAAAATAATATAAAATAATAATAATTTCCATCACATAACCACATCACATAATTTAAAATAAGATGAAAACGATACTGTAATCCCCATATTCATTGCTTTAAAAAAATATGCTTGGGGCAACTCAGGTACCTCCTGAAAAAGAAAAATTAAACTAGTCTAAGAAAGTGTGATAGACTGGTTTAAAATGGTCTCACAACCTGGTCAATATTATATAGTTGTTTGTTTCCTCAAAAAAAAATGCTTGTCTTTGGCTTTGCCAACTTTAGTTATGACATTGGCTACTGCGCTCAGCTCAGTGTGGTCAAACAACACTGGAGCAGTACTGATAAAGTATGTATGCTTCATACTGAAAAAAGCAGTTTTTCTGAACCTCATGGGTAAGAGGGTACTTTGGCACATTTGGCACAGGATGGTACAGTCAGTGTGCTGCTGAAACGCATATGTTACAGCTGAGGGTGACTCTGTGTGTGTACGTATCAGGGAATGTGTTGATCTCAATAAGATATGTGTGTGTATGTGCGTGTTGTGTATCAGGGCATGTGGTTTCCTCGGTAAGGGGTCTTGCAAGTCCTTCAGTCGGACAGCTGGAGGGCCAATCTGTCCTCTCGCTCACCCAGCGATGGCAGGGCAGATAAGCGGCCACTACGGACCCGACCGTTACCCCTCTGCCCCAACACACACGCACACACCCACACCAGGAGCCCAGGAGCGGCCCGCAGCCGGGGGCTGACAGCTCGACACAGCCGGCTCAGCATGGGGTCTGCGAGGGGAGGGGAGACATGAGGGAGGGGCCGGAGGTCTGGAGGTGGCCGTTATGCAGCCAAAGCCAGGCTCACTGCCAACATAGAAAGTGAGCGAGAAAGAGGGACAGAGGAAAGAGAAACAGAAAACAGTGTCCAGATATACCAGCCAAGTGTTAAACAGCACTAACAGCATTTTCATATTATGTGGTGAAAGTATCAAAAATTAAACTGGGCTTTAGGGAAAATGTCACTGAAACTGAAAAAAAGCAACTGAAAAGTTTGAGGGCTAAATGTCCACCTTTATTCTGTTATCTAACAAATATTTTAATGAATTAAATCTTCATTCTTCATTTGTTAAACACTCTACAATATATCTATATATATCTAGAGCTAATAGAAAGAGGTTTTTTTTTACTACAAAACGTACATCAAAATTATAATTGTTCTGACTAAGTATTAATTTTCTGGTAAATGAGTGAAGAAACTCTAACTGTGTCCTTGTCATACTATGGTTAACCAGACAAGTCGTACATGGTGTGTGTGTGTGTGTGTGTGTGTGTGTGTGTGTGTGTGTGTGTGTGTGTGTGTGTGTGTGTGTGTGTGTGTGTGTGTGTGTGTGTGTGTGTGTGTGTGTGTGTGTGTGTGTGTGTGTGTGTGTGTGTGTGAGAGAGAGAGAGAGAGAGCCTGTGCATTCATACTCTCTATCAGCTTATAAAACTGTCTGTTTTGACCTGAACAGTGACTGACATACATTGGTATGATGCCAAAGGTTTGTGTGTGTTGTGTAAATGCATAGCATCTCTTGGAGGGCATGAACATGATCTCAGAATGAAGCTGGAACCATCTGTCTGTGGGACCCAGGATTCTATGGCACAGTGGCAGGACGTCCCGAAACGCCATCCACATACACACACAAACAGAGTTAAATGGGCAATACACAGATGTCTGTCAGACTTTGGGTTTCTTAATTGGATAACCTCTAATTTAACACAAACACTGAACATGATGTTCTGAGGACTGAGAGGAGAAGATGAAGCCATGAATGAGACTTCAGTTAATGTCCATTAATGACCAATTGTTTATAATATTAAAAATAAATAGATACAAAAACAAAAAAGCTATTAAAAAATGAGAGGTTTTACGCTTAAACAGATCATGATGATAGCATGATAGCTACTTTGGGAATTGTTGTCACATGGAAGAGTTGTCACAGGACTATATCTCAGAAAAGGTTGTGAAATGTCCAGTAATACAAATACACTCTTAGAAATAAAGGTGCTTCATGATGCCACAGAATAACTTTTTTTTGTCTAAATGGTTCCATAAAGAACATTTAACATCTGAAGAATTTTTCTGTTTTACAAAAGGTTCTTTGTGGCGAAATAAGGTTCTTCAGATTATATAATGGCAAGGAAGAGATGGTTCTTTAAAGAACCTTTGACTCAGCGGTTCTTTGTGGAACCAGAAATGGTTCTTATATGCTATGGCATCCACTGTGAATAACCTTTTGAAGCACCTTTAAGAGTGTAGTTGTTTCTAGCAATGTTTTTCCCCCACATTATTATTATTATTTATTATTATTATTTTAAATAAACTGTATTTTTTTCCTGAGAAATAATTGTGTGCTCCTTCAGTCTGAACTGTAAATTACCATAGTATTATATTGAAAAACTTACGTTAATTAAAACGAATGTTTAAAAATATGCTAATATAATAAGAAGAAATCGATAGGCTACATTTTCACGATATTTAAAAAAGGGACCCCCTTTGTGAAAGCTATAAAATCTGCTGCAATGTCTCCATCTGTCGGTTAATATGAGCAGGCGTTTCAGTATCGATCGATGTTTCTGTGTTTGACACGTTTGTCTGACATTGTTTGTTTAGCTGCAATGGCGGCAGATATACTTATATGTTTGGTTTCTCTGGTTTGTGCATTTACTGATTAATTAATAAATGGAAAAAAAGAGATTCCATATCAATTTGGACGACACCGCGTTCACTAAAGAAAGAAGTCCGGTGAGTCCCCCCCTAATTATGATTATGTTGCTATAGTGTGTTATAGTGTCTGCTAACTGTGAGGATGGATGTTCGAACCATAGAAGGATGCTGCAGGCATATAAACACACTGTAACAGTTAGTACATCCTATATCTGTGGAAAACCTCGAACACCAAAAGCTTCATACATAAACTATCATCTATCAAACATCAGGGGGAGCGACCAGGGAAGAAGTAAGATGATCAAACGAAAGGGTAAAGTTTTTTATATTCGGAGAGTTGCATTCCTCCTCATTCGGACTTCCGCGTTCAATAACTTAGCTAATCTGCATTTACTGTAACGTTACTTTAAGTAAACAAACGGCGCTACTAAAAAAAGTTAACAGACTTAACGTTATGTAAAGTGAGGTCTGTCATCATCCTTACAGACCAAATCTATAAAATCACAAGCGCTATCTGCCAAATTCATGTGTAACTTCCACACACTCTTTGCAAGTGTGCCCACAACAAGGTGTTGATGACTCAAAACACTGAAGCATCACGTAGCCCCCCACAACAGGAACAGCCCAGCACTTGAACTACTCTCGACCTATATACGTGCAAAACTTGCTAAAAAACCTGTTCACAATAAGCTAACTGCTTGGTCTCTATGTTTTTAAGTTAATCCAAAAATTCCAAATGTGTCGGTTACTCACCCTTAGGCCACTTGTGCTTTTAGGGGGCACAATTTTAAAAGTCATCTTAACCTACTTTAAGTATTATTAATTCAGTCATTTTTCACCATGTCATGTATCACTGCAATCTCTAGAAGTAATCTATAACAATTTCAACTAAAATTAACGTTTCATCATTCTTCATTTATTTGACAAATAATTTTGGATTGTGTCTGGGGGCATCATGCACTCATTATTTTTGAGGGGGCACGAGTGAAGGGTTATACCAATGTATACCAGTATAACTGATATATGCTTATGTCCTCACTGAAAAAATAAGATAAAATAAAACATCACAGAAAAATGTAATGGTATCCACTACAAGCCACCAATAGAAGGCAACCAATTAGAGACCAACAGGGTCCATTAAAACCAATACAAGTCCCATTATAACCAGTTAAACCATATACATTTTGTAAATGTGTCTATTGTTTTTACTTTTTTTCAGCAGGGGTTTTATTATTATCTTTTTATAAAATTTTTTTTTCGATTTATCCCCAAAATATATCATGAAATATCTCGATTCTTAAATATGTGTACGTAAATACATTTTTCACCATTAAAGATTGTTAGTTGATCTATTATGAGCAAAGTAGCCTAATACTGTAATCTATTAAGTACGCAATAAAAGCCCGTCTTTTTTTCTTAAGTACCGGATTTGGGTGTCATACCATAAAATACTCTTAATACGACTGACTTTGTATTTAATGTGAATTTACTAAAGACTAATAATCCTATAACACATTCATTGTACAAAAAGAGAGCAAAGAACGTTTACATTATCAAAGAACATTTTCACTTCAGTCCAGCGTGTTCAAGCACTCTCAAAAACTGCCATAATAATCTCTAAAGCTGTTTACACTGTTAAATTAATATCTTGTTACATCTTAGCTTTGTTAGCCTATTTCTGATGAGAGAATTAATCAGAGAATTCAGTCAGCCAGCGCACGCTGTGATGAAATAGCGGCGCTTCGGCGATGACTCATCTGAACGCCTCTGATAGGTCCTTGCATTCATAAGCTCAACAGAATCGTATGTGATTGGTTATAACGTGCAGTGCTTTAAAAACATGTGTTTTTGTCTCTTTGCCAGCCAGCGAACGCAGATTTGAATTTAGCAGCTGGTGATGTTTTTCTTTTTATATATACATAGTTTACCGGACAAACTGCACATTTCACCCAAAATTGTTTGCTGATCAGTTAATGCATAAATTATTATGATTCTAAATTTATTGCTTTTCTGAAGGGCAGTGTCATGCTCTGTAAAGATGTAGTAAAAGTGTCCAAGACTGTTTTAAGACCTTCATATAACAACATTTTGTAAGTTTGACTAACCATAAGTGGACCCATAGAATGGCATACTAGAACCGCCCCTGCCTACTGTGATGTAAGGAATGGCAAAAACGCCCATGTTTTCACAGAACACACACACACACACACACACACAGGGAACACACAGAAACACTACACTAAAACACACACACGATTTACACCACACACACACACACACAAACACACTAAAAACTATTTAAAGAAACTATATTAATAGCGGCTCCCTGATGCCCGCATTTATTTTACAGTAGAATTACCCAACGATATAACTGCGTAAGAAAGTATTTGAAATATATATTTCCCCTGTGTTTCCTTCCTGCTGTGTGAGCTACTGAAATGTGCTGTACTGTGAAACAGCCAATCAGAGCAGAGCTCAACATTATTCATGACCCTTCCAAATAACGGTAATAACAGACCATTTCATTCTAGGGAGAAATCCTAGGGTTATAAATGGACATGTAAAACCGTTTCTGGAAATTTTTGCCCTTACCTAAGCCACAATCCTTCTATGTAGATATCAGACAATGATTAAAATATTGTATCAATGCATTTACTGCACCTTTAAAAAAAATAATGGTACAAAAGTGCATATTGCCCCTTTAAGATTCCATTAAAGCACTCAAGTGGCAGTGTTTAGTGTTTCTTAAATGACTCAAGTAACCCAGTTATTTTTGTTCACACAGGTGACATCTTTATTTAAGGCCAAAGATGGTCAAGTAGAGAATTCATCTGCTCCGAGTGCTTCTCCAGCTCCTGGCCAACCACTGTCCATATGCAGAGTTTGTTGTTCAGAGCAAAAATAGGGCTCTTCAGGGAGCAGCCCATGGACCAGAGAAACAAAGTAGGAGCGATGCTGCAGGGCAAAGCAGTGTAAACACAGCTGGTATTGCATCAGTTAGTACATCCTCCACAGACTCTGGAAAACCTGAGACTGAGCAGCAGGGACCAGAAAAAGTACCAACAGACGATCAAACGAAAGAGGAAAGTCAGAGTTCGGAGAGTTGTATCATTCCTCCTCATCTCTTAGGATCCGGAAACAGTATTATTGTCAGTCCTCGACAGGTCTGTATACTGTATGTACAATAAGGCAATGCTCAGTCTTTTCCCTATACATTTATAGAAAGAAAGAAACTGTAAAATACATCCATGCAAATATGTGTCAGTATAAACATCCAAATAGAATTAAAAATGTACTGAATGTAACTTTTTGTTGATTTCCACTTAATAACATGCAAGTATAGAACATGATTATATAAAATTATGCATTCTTCTGTCTACAGAGAGGCAACCCCATCCTAAAGTTTGTGAGAAATGTTCCTTGGGAGTTTGGAGAAGTTGTGTCTGATTATGTTTTGGGGCGGACAACCTGTGCTCTTTTTCTCAGGTTGGTTTTTGGTTTGGTATAGTTCTGAGAAGAAATATTACACTGGTTAGAAAATGAAATGATGTGTAATACTACAGTTGTCCGTGTTTAAATATGGATCCAGTGCTGTCTTGCACATTTGAGGCCAATTCCAAATCAACTTATTGTTGGCTTTTAATGAAGTCAATCATGGAGGAAAAAGTAATAAGCTAATATTTGTATGATGTCAAATCCTGCTCCAGATTTGTATGTTAAAAAATGTGAAGTATAGCAAGCTCTAATGTACCCTTTATCTGCTTACCACTTGGTGTCTGTTATTAAATGAGTTACTGAATGTCTGCAGATATTTTAAATACCAAGAAACCGTAAATAATACTTTATAAATATTTAATGCAATGAAACATTGAGTGTTAAAATACACCTGGGTGCAAGCATGTGTATGCACTTAAATTCATTTTGAAAGTGTTAAGAATACTCTCAGTTAGTCAGGTGTGAAACCACATCATCCTGTCTTTGCAAAGAAAATGAGTGAGAAGGTAGCAGACATGTTGCTGACAATGATTGGTATGACAACAATACATCATAGACAATGTAGAATCAATTGAGAAATGTAAATTAACAAAAGCATTTTGTCTTTGGCTTGTTTCTGTGTATAATAATGTAATTTCACATGTATGGCAAGATGAGACTTGGTGTGTTAAAAGGGATGGCTCTGAAACTCACCCTTCTTGCTTCTGTTGAGCACAAAAGAAGGTATTTTGAAGAATGTTGGTGTTTCTTTTACATACTATGGAAGCCAATGGCTACCATCAACTGTTTGGTTACCAACATTCACAAAGGTTTGGAACAACTTGTGGGTGTGAATATGAATCATTGCAAAGGTTTTTAGTCCCTTAACAAATGGTTTAATTTGAGTAAATGGCAAATGGAAATTCACTTTTTCTGTAGGTGTTTATAATCACCAACCATATATCACTACAGTGTGTAATGCTTTAGTTTCTCTTTTTCTCCATGATTACAGTGTGCGTTACCACAGTTTGAACCCAAACTACATCCATGAGCGTCTGAAACAGTTGGGTCAGAGTTTCACCCTCAGAGTGTTGCTCGTCCAGGTCGACGTGGTGAGTCTCTGTCAGTCTCACTCACTAATAAACTCACATTTGTTTGTCTTTCCCATACTTCACCCTTTCACTAATGTGTAAGGCTATTTAATTCTTTCTAAATTAAATGATAAATCTGTAAAAAAAAAATAGCCTCTTAGTGCCAGCTTTTGAACTTTTAAGCAGTTGGTGTTCATGTCCCACTTCTCTCTTCCTCATTTATCAGAAAGACCCTCATCATGCACTGAAAGAGCTTGCTCGAATATGCATCATGGCTGACTGTACACTCATTTTGGCCTGGAGGTGAGGGGATGATTCAAAATAATCAAGCGGGAGGGGGATTTCTTTAGTGACTTGGGGAAATATAAAAGGTGTTAAAGTTCCAACCCTGTTAGTTTTTAGTGTTTCAATTTAGTTCCATTAACTAAATATATCTGTTTGTGTGTAAGTCCTGAAGAAGCAGGCCGTTACCTTGAGACGTATAAATCCTACGAGAAGAAACCTGCAGATGTTCTGAAAGAACAAGTGGAGAAAAATTACCTGTCCCAGGTTAGAGCACAAAAACCTATTGCTAAATCTATAATAGTTATGTTTGGTTCATTTCATTATACACTGATGACATCTTTACTATAAAAATAAAATTCTGATAATTTATTGTCACTTTTTGTTTAACAGGTTTCAGATTGTTTAACCACAGTAAAGTATGTCAATAAGACAGATGCCATGACTCTTCTTTCAACGTTTTCTGTAAGGAATACTTTTCCTATGTTACACATTTACTGTATTACTTACATTACTGTTCAAATGTTTGAAGTCAGTAAGATTTTTTTTAAATAAATTATTAATTTTATTCAGCAAGGACATATTTAATTAATCTGATAATTAAATTAAATAATAAAAATTTAAGAAGCAAAATAATTTATTTAATTTAATCTTAAAAGCCCATTGCCAATAAACTTGAAAAATGTGTATTTTCTTTTATGTTGATGCCATTTTATCTCTTCAGTCTTTGGAAGGCATCATTAAGGCATCTAAGGAAGAACTAGTTTTGTGTCCTGGACTTGGTCCACAAAAAGTATGTAGAGACACTTTGTTTTGAGCAGTTTGCTTATATGTAGCATGTGATATCAGTTTACATGTTACATAGTTTTACATATATTGTTTTGCACACAAATTTTAACAATAAGTTCACTTGACATTTTAACTTATTTGTCTTTATTTTCTTTCCTGTTTGTGGTTCTTTTAGGCAAGAAGGCTTTATGATGTACTGCATCAGCCTTTCATTAAGACCAAGAAGAAGGAAAGCTGATAAAGCCAAACCGCTTTTAATGAAATCACCAACAGAGTGCTTAGAATAAGGATCTGGGCCATATAGCACACGGTCCGTCTGGAGGGTTCAGGCACCTTGGCCTATGATTATCTCAACCTGTAATTGGGGCAAAAACAAGCATACATGCAGTGGTTTATTTATTAAGTTTTGTATAAACTGTAACCTGCTTTTATAATTCTGTAAATTCAATCTTACTTAGTAGAATGAGGCAAGTTTAAAATGTATTGAATCTAAAAAATTGTTTACGAAAAATTCAATACATTTCCATAATATTTTGCAGTAATTGTATGTTATGTTGTAGTTTTAGAGTGCTATTAAAATGCCATGATTCTTACTGCAACTGAAACAAAACCTGTTGAAACCACTTGTCATATAATAAAAAAAATGGTGGAAATTTAAGAACGGACACAAGTGATGTGTCGGAATTAGACTACTAGCAAACTGACTCAAAGTATGAATGTGTCTCTGGGCCAAAAGTGTATAACCATCACTAATGCCACAGAAAACATCACACCAGCCTTTACCGCAATCTCACAACTAACTGACTTGCACAAAACAAGTAACAAGCCAGGTGAGAGCTTTTATACTGCAGACAGTGATACTTAGAATCTTCTTCTCTAAACTAAATCTAGTATATTATGTAGAAGTTCTTTTGTTCACATAGTTCTTAAAGAGATAATCCAACCACATAAAATTAAAATTCTGCCATGTACCTAAATTTCAAACCTGCATGACTTTCCTCTGTGGAAAATAAAGGTGATATTAATTTGGTCTATAGAATGGAAGTCTATGGTTATCGAACTGTTTGGTTACCAACACTCCACAAAATATCTTATTTTGTGTTTTGCAGAAGAAAGCAAGTAATACAGGTTTGGAATGATATGGTTGAGTAAATGATGACTGTATATTTTGGGTGGACTCTCCCTTAAGATGAAGTTCACATTACTTAAAAAAAGAATAAATAACATTAAATTCCTGAGAGCTCACGTTAATACTTCATGCGAGTCAGATTTTCCCCTACACCTTTCTGTTGTGCACTTTCATGTGTGACACGCTCACGCTAGGTGAGAATACTCTGACCTACTTACTCTGTCACATATAAAAGTAGACCCCACTGAGGGTCAAATCTGTTCATGTTCCAGTCCTGCATCAGCACAGTTGTACACCATGCTGCTCAGTGTCTGTCTCCTCCTGTCTGTCTTCTCTCTCTCCGGTAAGACTTAAGACGTTTAACTCTCTCAATAAGGATGATTATGTTGCAATAAGGATGATTCTGTTGGGAGGGAATGTTTTAATTGAACAAGATTAATTTACAGGACATATTTCTGTATGTATCCACGTTTATTGAATCAATGGCTTGCAAGCGGTTTCAGTTATTTATTAATTAAAATAAATTGATAATAATTGGCTGGTTTGTACTGTACCCATGCTTTAACTATATTTACCATGACAACCTCTTGTATCATGATCACAGGGGGGCTAGAGAGTGGTATTGTAGGTGGCAAAGTGGTAAAGCGTCATTCCAGACCATACATGGTATCTCTCCAGGTTGGAAGATCCCATAGATGTGGAGGGATGCTGATTAGGGATGATTATGTGCTGACTTCAGGTCACTGTTTGGTGTGAGTATGTACAATCTGAATTTTTATATATGTAACGGATGTATGCCAGTAAGGGCTGTGTGTAAACCTCACTCCCTGACCTCAAAAAGAGGTGCTCTAGCGACTGACGCTAGAGGCTGTAGTATGAATGTATTTTTACGTCATAACGATTTGCATACGTATGGTAAGATTTGTGAAAGTGTACATAAGATTGCAAGCGCAAGAGAAGCTTTGTAAAGGTGTAAATCGCGTTTCAAGCGCAAGAAAAAATTATTTGCAGCATGATGCATGTATTAGGCTAGTGCTGATACTAGGCCTTCTTTAATTATCATTAAAATTACAATATAATATTACAATAAACTAAATATATCATATAGTCTGTTTAGGAGGAGAAGGATACCACACAGCTCGTAATTCAGTATGAAAACATGAGAGTCTAGCTTAATGGTACACAACTTATAAAATATAATGTTTTAATTAAGTTGGTATTTATGTATTTTTTACTGCATGTGTACGATAAAAGTATCATTCCGGCAGCAAGAACGTCCCTGAACTAAATTAAGTTAAATGTCTTGGCTTTTGATGTGTTTATTTGAACCAATCAGATAAGAGTAAATGGAGAGTCAACGAGAGCCTCATTTGATTGGCTACAAGAAGGTGGCCCTCCCCTTCACGCTTGCAAAACTCAGTTAGTGAGAGAATCGTGCCAAAACTGCAGGTGCAGATAAAAGAAAGACGGAGCTGTACAAATCAGATTATTTCGGTAATATTTTACCCTACATACACAACAAGTCATTTAGACATGTGACAGTCTGTTTTTTACACATACAGATTGGTTCTACGCGGTCAATCTGTTTTGCAGTTCTTTAAACTGCTGTTTTTGCTTGCAAATCACTGTTCACAGGCTTGCAGTGCTTTTGACCGTATTTTGGCAGGAAAAAACGTGCCAAAAGTGTAAGCGCGGAAAAATTGAAGTCATAAGAATGCAGATCATATTTCTTTTGTGTCAGCATGAAGTTGCAGTTTCACAATACATGACTTACACTTACGAGTAACAGCAAAATGCTGCAAATAATTTTTTATTGCGCTTGAAACGCGATTTACACCTTTACAAAGCTTCTCTTGCGCTTGCAAATTTAATTTACGCTTGCAATCTTATGTACACTTTCACAAATCTTACCATACGCATGCAAATCTTTATGACGTAAAAATACCTTCATACTGTAGCCTTTAGCCTCCTTGGTAGAGCGCCTGCCTCCCGCGCCAGCATCCCTGGTTCGAGACCCGCTCGGAACACGAACGAGTTGTGGTGGTATGGACATGGGAGGGGGGTGTAACATTGGTGCCGTGACCCGGATGGGAGTGAGGTTTAGGGGGGTGAGTGTAACGGATGTATGCCAGTAAGGTCTGTGTGTAACCTACTCCCCTACCTATATATATATATATAAACAATGTACTAACATGATGCTCTGCGGTTATCACCCCTCAAAATAATCTCAACATTAAATGTTTTCACAGCAAGAAGAACCACCAACTTAAGAAGTTGTTCTGGGAGCTCACAATATTAGTCAGAGAGAGGACAGCCAGCAGATTATCCAAGTAGACAAGTACATTAGACATCCTAATTATGATCACAATCACAGGACCTATGACATCATGTTACTAAAGGTACTATCGGTGCTCAAATTGGGTGTATCTTTTTTATATACAAAACTTTTAGAGGTATTGACTGAGTAATATGTTACAGTTGAAGACCAAAGCTGTGCGAAATAAGTTTGTGGATGTTATTGAGCTCCCTAAGAACAATAAGAATATTCCTGCCCATGTGGAATGCTCCATTGCTGGCTGGGGCATGACAAAACCTGGAGGAAGAGAATCAGATGTTCTGAGGGAAGTCCGCCTCAAACTGCAGTCCAACGTTGAATGCAGAAAATGGTGGCAAGAGTATTTCAACTCTGAGAAAATGATCTGTAGTCTCTCGGATGGGAAAAGGGCATTCTGTCAGGTACTGCAACATTACTTTTTATAATTAACAAAAGGTTTATGCCATCTGATATTTCACATAGTGGCAGATTACATTTTACGTCTTTCATTTGTTTCTTTAGGGTGATTCTGGCAGTCCTCTTGTTTGTGACTCTGAACTTATAGGAATGGCTGCATACACATATCCTAAAAACTGTACATTCAGGGAGTACCCTGAAGTCTACATGAAAATATCTGCCTTCCTTTCGTGGATTAAAAAACATATTAAGTGATTGAAATTGCATCATTTATGCATGTACATTATTTGTCATGTGTATAATTGAAGCCTAAAAAGCTCTTATTACAAATTCTTGGTTACTCCCTGCTACCATTTCCATATGTAATGTCATAAAAATGCTTCAGAATCATTATTTGATCTTTTTGTCTGTATTGCTTCCAATGCTGTGTTCAGGAAAAACAAAGAGGCCACTAAGGTCCTGTATGATATAACCCACTTTTATTGAACTAGCCTTCTTAAATTGCATTAAATAAAAAACTGCAACATAAGGACAAACAGTTTAAAGTGCAAATAAATTAATAAATCTGATACAATCCCAAAACAAAATAAAATCAGCTGTTGAACTTTTGTACAAGGGAAGGTACCTAACATTATTCATTATTGATTTTAAAAGGTATAGATTAGCATGCCATTACACATAACATGTTATGAAATGGCAAAGATACTACCAGCTGTGACTGCAAAAATGAAGATGCCCATATGAAAGTAAAGAGCAAATGTCATGACCTTCATTTTAGGGTTTAGAAAAATCACTCATTGTATGTTAGATGCCCCAATCCCCCCCCCCTTTCCCAAAAGTTTTTATGCTTTTATGTTTGCTATAAGCAATGTCCTGTCAAATAAAAATAGGTTGCAAAATACTGCACATTGATCAGTCTGTGTTTGATCTCTTTAGGACACCAAAACTTCATCCCAACCATTGTTTCTTTTATTTTTTTGGATAAACACAAGATTTTGAATTAAGGTACTTTTTAAAGTACTGTTTTATTTATTTTCTGAGAACCTTAACTGGGAATATTATTTCATTACTCTTTGTTCCTGTGACTCTCAGTTGTTTGTTGGATAATGGCTACTTGTTATTTTGCACATAATTTGTGGTTTGAGGTAAGCAGGGGAGGAGTTACTCCTAGTGAGGGTAGAGAGTGGTTTTTATTTTTGCATTTAGCATTTTTGCAGTGTACTCGCACTTAATGCTTAAACGGAGGCTGCTGCACCATGGTTCTTAATTATCTTCTTCTTCTCCTTGTTATCTCTTTGGCTGGTAAGACATCATTACATTTTTCCAGAATTTGTTTAGTGCCTCATTTTATATATTAATTTAGAAAATCTATTGGAAAACTATTAAATATTTAAAGCTAATATATAATTTAAATAGCCTGGTAATAGTCCGAGTTACTCATGTTTTTATCATAGGTGGGATGGAGAGTGGTATTATTGGAGGAAAAGAGGCTAAACCTCATTCTAGGCCATACATGGCATCTATTCAGTGCAGAAATCATCACACATGTGGAGGGATGCTGATCAGAGAGGATTATGTACTGACAGCGGCCCACTGTTTGAAGTGAGTATGTCTCTGGCTACATTATTTATGATGCGTTTCAAAAAGCCCTGTTGTAGCCTTGAGACTTTTATTATATGTATATTTGCCTTTTAGTTTTTCAAATACATTTAGACCAAAATACCCTCATTAAACAGTTTTCAATTTTTTCCACAGTCGCAGTGACTTCTCTAGTCGAGACCACTTTGAGGTTGTTCTGGGAGCTCACAACATCAAGAAGAAGGAGACGAGCCAGCAGAGAATCCCAGTTATTAAATACATTCGACATCCTATGTTTGAACGGAACAAGGAAAAGGACTACAGCTATGATATCATGTTACTAAAGGTATTTTCACCTTCACCTACTGTCACTCTATATTATGCACTTTATTTGCTCTCTTTAAATTATTTTCTATTTGCAGCTGAAGAAGAAAGCCAAGCTGAATAAATTTGTGAAAGTTATGCCTCTTCCTAAGAAAAATGGAAAAAAACACCAGCTAATGTTAAATGCTCCATTGCTGGTTGGGGGTCAAAAACACCAGATGGAAAACAGGCATCGGATGTGATGCAGGAAGTCAGTCTCAAACTGCAGGAGAACTCAAACTGTAAAAATAGGTGGCAGCAGTACTTCGATTCTGAGAGAATGATCTGTAGTGTTTCAGATGGGAAACATGCTTTTTGTTCGGTATTTCTATATTATATATATATATATTATATTATATTATATTATATATATATTATATTATATTAATGTATTCCTCTGTCCATCTTTTTGTCTAGGGTGATTCAGGAAGTCCTCTTTTCTGCAATACTAAACCACAAGGGATTGCTTCATATACCATTAATGGTAACTGTACAAATACCACATATCCTCAGGTTTATGTTAAACTCTCCTACTTCCTCCCCTGGATTAAAAAGAAAATAAAAAATGAATGAATAAATTAAAATCAGATTTTAAATGAAATTTTTTTTCTCTTTATGTCTTTTACAATTTTTTTAATAGTTTTTTTCCGCTGCAACTGCCAAAATCTCATTGCATTTGTTTTCAACCTGTTTGAAATTACTAATAAACAAGTAATACGACTTGATATCTGTATTAATTGATTGACCATGAAACCTCTAGAAATAAAATTCACAGCAATATTCATTAAACCTTTAGAAGATTAATTCATAACAATTGCTTAGAATATAATCTGTTGCTATATCAGATCAATATTAATATATGAAAAGAAAAAGATTTGTTTAAAAATAAAAATAGCCTTATTGTAGTTTTGCATCATTGATTAAATTGTTTTAATGGGCTGAAAAGAACAAATATACTGCACAGATTTTGTTTCAAATAATGGTTATTTTAACTGCGCAAGGGTTGGTGTGTGATTGCTTGATGCTTGTCTTAGTCTGTTCCTGTCAAAACCTCTGGAGTGAAGTTGTGAAAAGCCCCCCTCTGAAGCCCTCTGTTTGTATGCAAGCATGTGGTGAGAGGTATAAAAACCAGAGGTGTATTTGAGCCAAAGTTGAGAATAGTATTAAAGTGTCAACAATAGGTCTACTATACTGTCTGTCTTATCAAAAGTAAATGCTTTCATTGACAACCATCAACACTGTAAATAGTTAAAATAAAGCTTTTGAGTATTTGAAATATACAAGTTCAAATCCTGTTTGGGCTCTTTGTTTGGCAGATGAATATCAGAGATCATAAGAGTCGGTGCTGATATGAAGTAAAATGCATCTCATGCTTTCTTATCTGATAGCTGACTGAATCACACCAAAGCATTTTTGAGGTTAACATTTTAATAATATAATTTTACTTTTTGCAACAAAAAAACAAAATAAATTGATATATTTTAGATTTGAGGAAATTACATAATTGAGGGATGAAAAATCCTAGCTAATGTGACGGTGTAAGTGCTGCAGGAAGTCCCTCTCAAACTGCTGCTCAGTGCTCGCCTCACAGTACAGAAGCACATAGCAGCGATACTTCCGTTCAGAATATATGATGATACCCTAATACCATACAATTGTGCAATTTGATTATGAATATATGTATACATGAAGAAGTGGAAAACGAAGAGCCAAACAGTTTATTTAAATTGATCTTTATTTATTGTTGATATCTTAAGTAAATAGCTCTGCACATTCACAATATTAATAGCTTACTAATATAGCAAAGTATTGTGCATCAATTTTTATTTACAAAGATCAATAACAACAAAAAAGTTAAATCTATGATAATATTAATTTCTTCCTTCAGATGACTGGTAACAAATCCTAACAATTAAGCAGAAATTGTTAATTTAATTAAAAACTTAGTCATATATCCAGAAATGATACTATAAACATGTAAAGAACATCACCTCATTAGCACAAACAGTAAACATATTTCCTTGATTCCATATTTTTACCATTACGTATGAAAATACAAATATCCCAGAATACAGCTGATAATAAATTCACGTAGATTGTTCTGCCGTGGTAAGCTGGAGGTTATGTTAAAAAACAACCCTCAAACTGATTGGCCTTTACAGAGAAACATGACTAAATAATATTCATATGCTTGTCCAGGTCCAGGTCCAGTCCATGTGTAATCTCAATCATTGTGGACACTCTTGAAATTAAAGCGCCTCCTGTCGGTGAAACTCTGCATCTAGGGAGAAAAAACATAATAGGTTATTAAATAACAAAATAAGAATGCATTTCTCTATATTAAAATTATAAATGGATTACATAGACAGTTTGAATCTTATAAACAGGTACACAGATGTGGTCACATGCAAACAGAGAAAGTACACACTCTTACCTGGCTAGGGTCTCTTATGAAGTATCTCTTCTCTATTACCTAAAGAGAAAAAATCATAATTTACACACAACTTGCTAATACACTGCACAGAGACACAGTATATTATGTATTTTATGCTTTAGTTTCAGTGAAGTATCTACCTTGTCAAAGAATCGGCTCAATTTAACAGCATTTGATGATCCAGCAGCAAGATAACGTGGATTTGTACAATCCTGTCAAAATAAGCAGGAAAAAGTTCAGAATTCATAAGTGCGAAATCCCCAAAGGAGATTTAATACAATAAATGGGCAAGTTTTTTTTTTACTTAATATTATATAAGTTTGGGTTAAGACATTATAACAACACTAAAAAGCACACACCAAATTGATCTCTTCCGCATTAAAGTCTTCAGATAGGAAGGCAGTGCGGGTCAGCACATCATTTCTCTTGTTTTCCGGGATCTGGTCAAATTTGGTGCCTATAAGCAAGAGGGGAACTGAGTTCTCTGCAAACTGTTCTCTGTCGTAATCCCTGCAAGTGCAAAACATCAGAATTATTTCCTTTTAACGTATCTGGGAATTTATAGACAAAATAAAGTGTGGTATCTTCTCTATGTATTCTGATATATAATGTTTTTGCATCCAGAAGTGAACCTGGACTCACCCATTTGATACAATAATGCCAGTTGGAGAGGAGTCTTTGCTCAGTGCCTCCAATGACCAGCGGTACAGATTCTGGGAGGATTTCTTGTTGGTCAAATCATGAACTAAAATAATACCTAGAAGGAAAAAAAGTGATTTAGCATTAAAGAAGAGTCAAATATTCCAGCATGCTTTTTATTTGTAAATATTTAAGAAAACCGTTTAATGGTGTGTCTGATACTTAACCATTTACAGAACTGTAAAACACAGCTCTGGTGCTTTTAACACTGCTGGCACTGCCAATAGATCCCCCAACGTCCCAGAGTTCAATGTAGTATGTCTTCTCTTCTGGAGTGCCTTCTCTGTAGTCATGAACCTGTGCAAAGAATCAATACTAAGTTTCATATATTCCATTGGTTTGTATAATAATGACACAGCTAATTAATAATAATCATTAGGATTGTCACTTTACCCTGACGTCCAATGAGCAGCCCACAGTCCATGACGGATTCCCCAAAACTTGATTCTGGCAAAGTAAATGTACAAGAGAGGACTTCCCTACTCCTGTAAACACACAAAATAACACTGATCAGAACAGAAATACTGATGCTCACGAAGCATTTATTTTTAAAAGAAAAAGTAAAAAAACAACAACATCGAAATAACATCTAAACATCGTTCCTCGTGATAGATATTCTCATATAATAACGAACATAATAGTAATATTGTAGAAATGCTAAAGTAAATGTGGCAGGCTAACGTTAATACTTCTAGCCTGAGTCGAATCTTAGACAACACGCTTAAGTTACATTTTAAATGTACATTTACAATATTTTTGAGGAGGTTACAGAAAAAATAAGGTCGACAGATTATTTATGTAATATTTCTTACCAGAATCTCCCAAAACCAACACTTTCACTCTTTCCAAAGATGCCATTTCTTTCCGGAAGTACGCTGTGCTCTCTGTCCGGGTATGAGAACAAAATAAAAGTTGCCGAAATACGTGAAGACTACAGAGCTGGGTATTGTGAAATTTAAACAAAGTCAATAAAACGTAAAATAGAAATTTAAAAAATAAATACATTTCTTGTATTAAATAGTAGCCCTTGTGTGATATAACGTTACAGTTTATTTTTATTATTGGCCTCGCTTGCTTGCGTTTAATATCAACATTAACGTTACTTGGCTTATAGTTCTAATATACGGGTTACACTTTTTGTTATTTAAACAATCACACCTTCCTGAGACATCAATGTGGCATTTTTATTATTATTATTATTAATTATACAGAATTCCAAGCACCACAAAACTGATTATCCCCACAGCCATGTACGTTACAGCGGGAAAGTACTTTATTTTGAGGTAAAAAATAGGAGTTTCTACCATTTAAAATACAAAAGTCTATTCATAACTATCAAATATATGATGTAAATGGCATCAAAAAACAAAATGCCAAATAAATATGATAAAATATATAATGAAAAGAGTGGCCCCATTGAGTTGTGTCACTGGTGTTACCGCTTAACAAAAGTCTTTTATTTTGGAATATAAAATCACACTGATGACATCTCTCGACTTCCTCTTTCCTATTTTCTAAAGATCTATGAAAGAAGGCCCATGTTTAGTCCACTGTTTCTTTTCAGTTATCATACATTTTCTCATTTATCTCATGATTTCATAAGAAGCTTTTAGTTGACGTCACTGGTACGACCTATTTATTTTTAGGGAATTGTAAAAAAAAAAAAAAACGATAATACAAATGGTTTAAAGTTAAACTAATTCATTTAGTGAGTATACCATGATTGACAACATGTGGTTTGATACCTTGCAGCAGACATTTAGTAAAATGTATTTTTCATGAAAATTGTCACTGGTGTTACTGTAACCACCAGTGAAGATCAGTATATCAGGTCTTGTGTATGTCACTGGTGACTCATTGTGTCACTGGTGTTACTGTGCTGTGTTACTGTACTGTTTTTTCTGTCACATTAAATAAAACACAATCTAATTATTTCTTGCATTTTCATTATTTTTCTGTAACTCTGACTACATGTGCTGAAGAAAAAAAAAAAATAATGTTTCATAAAAACTTTTAATATTGCTAAAGAAGGCAACACCAGTGACAAAAATGATACATGTGGTCTTGAAATAATTGCACAAAAAATTCTAAATAATAATAATAATTAAGCTGTCGTTTACATGTATTCATAAAGTCAAAAGGTAATCTAATAATGTGGCCTAAGTTTAAATGTAAAAAATAAATATATATTTTTAGACATCTTGCCGTACCAAAAGTGGAAGTTTCTGTAGAATGACCCATATATAATATAATGTAATATCACATAATATCATATAATATATTATGAAACATTTTTCGACTGAACTTTTATATTACTTCCGTTTAAAAATGAGGCGGGACTTGTGACAGAGCAGGAAGAGGCTTTTTTGAGAGACATCACAGTAAGCCGGTGTATTTTATTGGACTTCTGAAAGAAACAAGGACCCATGGCTGTTAGAGGAATGAAACTGTCGAGTGTTTGTTTTCTACTTTTATATTTGGTATTGACAGTACTGGCTGGGTAAGTGAATATCGTGTTATTTTCAGGGTTTAGGTTTAGTGGCTGGTACACATGTTTGACTGTGATTGGTCTACGCCACTGTCCTCGCATAATGCCAGTGAAGCTCGCCATAAAATACTTGATATCACCTCTTATTTATTGTACTTAAATGCGTTTATTTAACTTACGTCCAGGAATGTTTTTTTTGTTCAAAATATGACTGCTGTAACGATGCTGATAACTTGTCATTGTTGCCACATTTTTATATAAATATCACGTTTCTTTCAGAAATATCTTAAGCTTCATACTGTTGTCTTCTTGCTGATTTCCTCATCAAGAGGTGTAGATGTTAAACATGTCAATATTGCTGCATCTATTCATCATTAGTTTGAATGAATGAACTGGTCTACGATTGAAAAGTTCTAAAGTAATTTGTTTTCAGGAGGGATTTCTACACAATTCTGGGGGTTGGTAAATCAGCGTCAATTAAAGACATTAAGAAAGCCTACAGAAAGCTGGCATTGCAGCTTCATCCAGATAGAAACCAAGATGACCCAAGTGCCCAAGACAAATTTGCAGACCTCGGAGCTGCGTACGAGGTATGATTTCTTATGTTTACGTTTTGACCGTCATGCATTATGTTTAACAAAAAAAATAGTTTCTACTGGATATTAAAGTGCTGTGTATTAGGGAATGACGTGACTTAATTTTAGGGCGAATGTTTCGCTTAACTTTAATACAGTATCTAAATTGGCGATGATTTGTGTCACTAAAGCTTTGCATTAGAGGTTTATCATATTTTAATAAACAAAACATCCGCAGAAAGCCAGTGAATCTGACCAGCGTGAGCGGTGTTGTTAAAAACGAACCGATGGAGCGATTTGATTGGTTGGAAGAAATGTGTGGCCGCCTCTGATTGGTTTAAACATCTGCTTATTGTTATTCATTATATGTATGACGTGGACCTCTAGTGTAGCTTGTAATAATGTGTACTGTGTGCAAAATTGAATTCTTATTACATAATAAATTATTTTCTGTTTAATGCCAAGTAGTCAGTGGTTGGTTCTATTATAATATTATACATAAGTATAGCTTTCATATATAAATAAATAATTTAAATATTGAATACAATTGTAATAATTCGATTTAAATAATGTTTTATATTTCAATGTATAAAGTATAATATTAGATTTTTGTTCTAAGTTTTAACTTTTGTATTTTTTTTTTTTCAGCAGGTTGCTTTAAATAAAAAAAGGAGTGCAATTTTAATGTCAGAAATTGTGACCTTGGACCACAAAACCAGTTTTAAGTGTTTTTTTCTTGTAAATTAGCTTTACATTGATGTGTGGTTTGTTAGGATTAGACACTATTTGGCCGAGATACAACTATCTGGAATCTGAGGGTGCAAAAAAATAAAAATATTGAGAAAATCTCCTTTAAATTTGTCCAAATGAAGTTCTTAGCAATGCATATTACTAATAAAAAATTAACGTTTTGATATATTTACGATAAGAAATTTACAAAACATCTTCATGGAATATCCTAATGATTTTTGGCATAAAATAAAAATCTATAATTTTTACCTGTTCAATGTATTTTTGGCTATTGCTACAAATATATCCCAGCGACTTAAAACTGGTTTTGTGGTCCAGGGTCACAGAAATTAATCAGTGGTTGCTTGGGGCAAGGAATAAAAATGTCCCTGTTGTTTAAAAAGAGGAGGAAAAATGTCTATTTTTTTATCTATTATTTAACATTCTGTATATTTCATAATCTCTAATTATGGCTTTAGACACTATAGTTACCTATGTGTTTTATGTTAAACCGAAATCGCCCCTAAAAACAACTTCAGGGTGCAAATATTGCTCATTCTTCAGTTTGTGATGTTTTTCAGGGTGAAAGGACTATTTTCTGATTGTCTGTTTTTTTCACAGGTGCTCTCAGATGAGGAGAAAAGGAAACAGTATGATGCATATGGAGAGGAGGGTTTAAAAGAAGGCCATCACGGTTCACACGGTGATATATTCTCCAGGTAAATGAGCTTCAGCTAAATTAAGCGTTTTCTTCAACCGTTAACTACTGAAATGTTCGTAAAATTTCCTAGAAATGTTGTATGATTTGTGCACATAATATTTGCAAATGACTGATGCATAGTTGGTATTCTCATTTCAGATGTGTGCTCATTTGAAACAAAACTGTTGGTATTGTCACTGCATATTCATACAGACTATATTAATAATCAAATATGTGTTTTTTTTTCAAGTTTCTTTGGCGACTTTGGATTTATGTTCGGTGGAAATAAGCAGCCAGCCGGCCGGGATATTCCAAGGGGTAATGATATCATACTGGACCTTGACGTAACCCTAGAAGAGGTGTATTCAGGGAATTTTGTAGAGGTGAGCTTCTTTTTTGTTCTTGATCCCTCTCCGTTTCCTTCCTGATAGTATGCACACTCTTTGTGTACTTCTGTAGGCTTTGTCTGACAGTGAACATGCGTAGTCACGTGGAAATGGACACTCTCCTTTCCTATTTCCTCTCATCTTCAACAAATAGGTGGTGCGAAACAAACCTGTAGCAAAAGAAGCCCCAGGCAAAAGAAAATGCAACTGCCGACAGGAAATGAGAACCACACAGCTAGGACCAGGTCGCTTCCAGATGACACAAGAAGTAGTCTGTGATGAATGCCCCAATATCAAGTAAGTTTGCTTAGTAATCACACTAACTTTGACTCAGTAGGACATATTATGATTTTCTGTTTAAACACTGTATCATTGTTTCCAGGCTTGTGAATGAAGAGAGAACACTAGAGGTGGAGATCGAGCAGGGTGTGAGAGAAGAGATGGAATACCCTTTCATTGGGGAAGGTATAGAAATGAATTATACATATAACTCAATACAGTAACATTTGTTTTTATGAATTAGCTAGATGCTGCAACATATTATTTATAGACTGTACACGTGACACATCTGTTGTTTGGCTGACTACAGGTGAACCTCACATTGACGGTGAGCCTGGTGATCTGCGCTTCCGCATCAAAGTTTTAAAGTAAGAGTAGTGTTCATTTATAGCTATTAGAACAGTGAATTGAACTTTTCTCTTAATGTATGTTTAATATAATTTAACTTAATATGCCTCTATTTATTCTCTGTCGTCAAAGAGTGAGACTTTATGATGAACTGTTTCCTGTTTGTCACATGTACATTTCTTCTTCTCCAGGCATCCGGTGTTTGAGCGCAGAGGTGACGACCTCTATACAAATATCACCATCTCTCTGGTAGAGGCTCTGGTCGGTTTCGAGATGGACATTAGTCATTTAGATGGTCACAAGGCATGTTTTATTTACTTTTTAGAATATATATCTATATTTAATTTGTGCAACTAAAAGCTGTGACTTAATAATATATCATAATTCAAATTAATTTGTTAAAAGATTTACTTTGGTCACAAATTATTCTGGTTCCTCAATATCCTCCTGTTGTCATGTATTTGCTGATTAATCACAAACTCACACCAGCTCATCTTGTGGTCTTGTAGGTGCACATTGTCCGAGATAAAACCACTAAGCCAGGAGCTCGTATTTGGAAGAAGGGTGAGGGCTTACCAAATTTTGACAACAACAATATCCGTGGGTCGCTCATAGTCACCTTTGATGTAGATTTCCCCAAGGAGCAGCTTGATGACCAGCAGAAAGATGGTAAGAGAACATGTAGTTCATCTGGACAATGGGCTATTTTAGTAGAGATATGGTGACTACTGTGGACTTTCTGTATCTTTTTATGCATGTGTGAGTTAATAAATGCAACAATTAATTTTTCCTCAGGTATAAGGCAACTTTTGAAACAGGCACCATCTCAGAAGGTTTATAACGGACTGCAGGGATACTGACAAACCAGCCAAGTAAATCAGGACTGATTGCCCTGTACCTGTCTGCCCTTCACACATATACACACTTAAATGCACACTGAGGAACAAGCAATGGGTGTATTTATTTTCTTCTGATGGTTCTCAGGAAGGGTTGACATTAATGTTTTAATTTTGTTTCTTTAATTTACATTTTTAAAGGCCTTGTTTTCTCATGGAAAATATTTTTATTTTATTTGACTCAACATGTTTTTGTCCAAATGATAAATTTGTCCGTATGGTCCATGGTTTCGTACTTGGAGTAAGTAGTTCAAGACCTTTTTCATCAGTTTAAGTGTTTGGACACTTATTTTCTGCTATGACCAGTCAATCACCATCCACTCATGGATCAGCGTAATGTTTTGTCCCCGTTGACCTGAGACTGACTGTACCACAAAAACACAGAGGAAACTTCAAACCAGAGGACAATTTAAACACCGGCCTCGGCACTGTACATCTTCATCTTCAAATCTTTTAAGAAAGAAATGGTTATATGAATGTAAGTTCATTGAGCTTTCTCAACTTGGTCTGCTTGTTTTAAAGAACAGATTTATCGCAGTTTGTGTTGTTTTTGTACTCATCAAGTTGCAAATGTGTGTGCATGAGAGTGAGATTGCCTTGTTCTGATTTGCCGTCTAGCTACAGGTCTGTTTCCTCGGAGGTATTTACTTGGGTTTTGAAGTTCAAACAGAAAACCTCTTAAACTGTACAGTTTAACTCTTTCCTGTGAATTTTTTATGTGACAGACTCACTTTCTTGTTTCTTTCACAACCCCTCCTGATGTTCAGCCCATTGGGTCTCTTCCTAGTTACTATGTTTTCTTTGCTCATTTGTGAACTGTACCAGAAAAAAATAACAACTTCTTATAATAACTTGTGCACAAGTGAAGGAAATATCATTTGTCATTTTCAAATTAAAAGTTTCTAATTAAGGTTAAACATGGATTTGATATCCATTGAGTATTTGCTTATTTTGGAAGATTTCTGACACAACTTTCAACTTCTTGCCTAACTGTGTTTCTTTAAACTTTAATGGTTACAGTGAAAAAAGAGTGTATATGCATTAAAGTGGTTTCAGCAGCTCTTAGGTGGGCAGTAACTGACTTGTCCAGTAGAGGACAGCAAATGATAGATGATCTCCAGGATTAGTCCTCTGTTAGAGTTTCTTGAGACTAGTAGTATGTATATATATATAAACTATTGTATATATTGCATAATATTATGCAGTATATATTATGTAGAATGTTTACATTTAATTCAATTTATATTTATTGAATTACACTACCAGTCAACGTTTTTTAACAGTAAGGTTTTTAATGTTTTTTAAGAATTCTCATCTGCTCACCAAGCCTGCATTTATTTGGGACTAAATATAGCAAAAGCAGTAATATTGTCAAATATTTTTTACTATTGAGATATAACTTCTTTCTATTTGAATATATTTAAAATGTTATTTCTGTGATCAAAGCTAAATTTTCTGCATCATTACTCCAGTCTTCAGTGTCAAATGATCCTGCAGAAATCATTCTAATATGCTGATTTGATGTTTAAGAAACATTATTATTATATTATCATATTAAGGGGGGGTAAAATTAATGCTTCTATTTAGCAAGGTTGCTTTAAATTGATCAAAAGTTATGATAAATACATTTATAATGTTACTAAAGATTTCTATTTCAGATAAATGCTGCTCTTCTGAACTTTCTATTCATCAAAGAAACCTGGAAAAATTCTACTCTGCTGTTTTCAATATATTACATATTTTTTGAGCAGAAAATCAGAATATTAGAATGATTTCTGAAGGATCACATGACACTGAAGACTGGGGTAATGATACAAATATTCAAATCGAAAATAGTTATTTTAAATATTTCAAAATCTTACTGTTTTTGCTGTACTTTGGATCAAATAAATGCTATCTTGGTGATCAGAAGAGACTCCTTTAAAAAAAAACATTAAAAATCTCACTGTTCAAAAACTTCTGACTGGTAGCGTATTTATACAGGTGCATCTCAATAAATTAGAATGTCGTGGAAAAGTTTATTTCAGTAATTCAACTCAAATTGTGAAACTCGTGTATTAAATAAATTCAATGCACACAGACTGAAGTAGTTTAAGTCTTTGGTTCTTTTAATTGTGATGATTTTGGCTCACATTTAACAAAAACCCACCAATTCACTATCTCAACAAATTAGAATACTTCATAAGACCAATAAAAAAAATGTTTTTGTGAATTGTTGGCCTTCTGGAAAGTATGTTAATTTACTGTATATGTACTCAATACTTGGTAGGGGCTCCTTTTGCTTTAATTACTGCCTCAATTCGGCGTGGCATGGAGGTGATCAGTTTGTGGCACTGCTGAGGTGGTATGGAAGCCCAGGTTTCTTTGACAGTGGCCTTCAGCTCATCTGCATTTTTTGGTCTCTTGTTTCTCATTTTCCTCTTGACAATACCCCATAGATTCTCTATGGGGTTCAGGTCTGGTGAGTTTGCTGGCCAGTCAAGCACACCAACACCATGGTCATTTAACCAACTTTTGGTGCTTTTGGCAGTGTGGGCAGGTGCCAAATCCTGCTGGAAAATGAAATCAGCATCTTTAAAAAGTTGGTCAGCAGAAGGAAGCATGAAGTGCTCCAAAATTTCTTGGTAAACGGTGCAGTGACGTTGGTTTTCAAAAAACACAATGGACCAACACCAGCAGATGACATTGCACCCCAAATCATCACAGACTGTGGAAACTTAACACTGGACTTCAAGCAACTTGGGCTATGAGCTTCTCCACCCTTCCTCCAGACTCTAGGACCTTGGTTTCCAAATGAAATACAAAACTTGCTCTCATCTGAAAAGAGGACTTTGGACCACTGGGCAATAGTCCAGTTCTTCTTCTCCTTAGCCCAGGTAAGACGCCTCTGACGACAACTGTAGCCAAATTCCTTGACACGTCTGTGTGTGGTGGCTCTTGATGCCTTGACCCCAGCCTCAGTCCATTCCTTGTGAAGTTCACCCAAATTCTTGAATCGATTTTGCTTGACAATCCTCATAAGGCTGCGGTTCTCTCGGTTGGTTGTGCATCTTTTTCTTCCACACTTTTTCCTTCCACTCAACTTTCTGTTAACATGCTTGGATACAGCACTCTGTGAACAGCCAGCTTCTTTGGCAATGAATGTTTGTGGCTTACCCTCCTTGTGAAGGGTGTCAATGATTGTCTTCTGGACAACTGTCAGATCAGCAGTCTTCCCCATGATTGTGTAGCCTAGTGAACCAAACTGAGAGACCATTTTGAAGGCTCAGGAAACCTTTGCAGGTGTTTTGAGTTGATTAGCTGATTGACATGTCACCATATTCTAATTTGTTGAGATAAATTGGTGGGTTTTTGTTAAATGTGAGCCAAAATCATCACAATTAAAAGAACCAAAGACTTAAACTACTTCAGTCTGTGTGCATTGAATTTATTTAATACACGATTTTCACATTTTGAGTTGAATTACTGAAATAAATGAACTTTTCCACGACATTCTAATTTATTGTGATGCACCTGTATTATTAAATTGTTAAAATTATTTCAATATGTATTATATATGATGTTATATATATATATATATATATATATATGTATATATACACACACACACATGTATGTATTAATGATATGACACTTACATAATGTATATTTTTTTGTATAGTGTGTGAATAAATATATATATAATTACATTATTTATAAATGATAAAATGTCATGACTCGAAGAGGGCAATCCCACATTTGTTTCTCAGAACTCCAACATATTTAGAACGGAGTTATTAATGCCCACATTATAGGATGCATTAATTACAGCTCATTACAGATCAAAGGCTTTTGCCGTCTTTAATCATGCAGTGGAATCCCACCCAGCTTCAGAAGACCTACCGTGCTTGTGAATGCCTTGTGTGCATGTGACCTTTTGGTAAGGAATAAGCTCCATATACTGAGCACTCCATATGGAGATTGATGTGTGTGTGTTTGCTAATCACTGTCATGTTTGCTGATAATACAGTGTGTGTGTTGATATTCAGAGTTGAATGTGTGTCTGCTTGTCTGACACCGAGTTCACCCGTTACCATAGTGGTTATGACCTCTGACTGCACTGCAGGTGGTTTTACTTATGTTGCGTTGGAGACACCGTTGCGCTGAGTCAGGCCTGAGCCCCACTCTGCGTGTCCGGGGCGAGAGGACGGGTGGTCGCCCTTCTTGCAGAGGTCGTCTGTCAGGGTGTAGCCTGGAACTATTAGAGGCATCTGTTTGTATGACTGTTTTACAGTGTGGTTTTACATGTTGTGGATTTCCCTCTGTGCATCTGTGTGTGAACACTGTACACATGTTTGTTAGATGGAGTGACAAGGATGAAGAGAATCCATTTGAATGTAAAGGATGGTCAAACCAAATGTGTATACGAGTGTTACGAGCATTTGTAATTAAAGGGATGAAATAAGGCGTTTCCTTGAGAGTCTTGTAAGCAGGATAAAATGTGTACGCTTGGAGTATATGGGGGGTCTCTCTCAAACATCTCCTTAGCATCTGCTCTGTAGAGTCATTCACCCACACCTCCAAGCCACAAACTTCTCCATTTACCCTGCTATTTACCCTGCTTTAGGTTTCCTTCAAATCATTCTCAACCAAAGCTTGTGCCACTCTTCCTCTGTTTTTCCTCTCAACTGGTCTCCGGAATAGATTTTCAGCATTCCTTTTGGTTGACTGCTCTCGCTGTACAGTATATTTGTATTGAACTCCCACAAATATTAATACTTATGAAGAGGGAGTTTCTACTGGTGGTCCACCGCAGGGTTGACACAGCAGTCGCTTGAATCTGGTCGCAGTCTGACTGATTTAATAACCGCTCATGTTGTTCACTTTCTTGTCATTTAGATGTGGTCTTCAGAAAATATAACTTAAGGCGTAGGTGCAGCAACAGACGGAGCTATAAACTTGTTCATCCCTTGTGTTCTGTACCTACAAACAAATGAAACACTTTACTTGGTAGTTCTGTAAAAGTTCATAACAAAAAAAAAAAATTCAGTCATCATGTACTCCTCCTGATGTTATTCCAAACCAGTATGACTTTACTTTCTTCCACACAAAACAAAAAAGTGAAAAATTATATTGGTCGCTTAATAAAAAGGGGAGAGAGGATTTAGCTTTAAAAATGACACTAAAGCTCTGTGAGCATAAAAGTGATCCATATGTGTTCTTAAGTAGGCCTATGAGAAACAATCTTGATATTCGTCTATCTCTCCTCACTGAGGAGTCCTCTGTGCGATAATAGGAGAATTTAGCGATATCTGATTCTTTAACAAATTATAATTTTTTTAGTGAATGAACCATACACGAATCAGACTGCTTCGGAATGATTCCGGGCACAATTGTTAACTGCCATGAACAGGGCAAGATTAGGCCTATATGTGAATAACGACACACGAAATTGGAATATAGAATATATTTTAAGTTTTGAAGAATATAGAATATTTTTGAAAGTCGCGTCCTCGTTTATTTGAACGAAAACAGCGACCATCACATTTTATAGTTCCTCCTGTGTTACACGGAAGAAAAGCAGTCAAACAGGTTTGGAGAAGCTTTATTACTTAATTGATGATTGAATGGTTGGTTTAATCTGTCCTAATATTTTATAACAGACACATGAGCACAATGGTTTCCTCATGAGGGCAGTGTTCTCTTTACAATGGTAATGCAAGAACCATCTGTCACACATAGTTGGGAACTTGGGATGTGTGCCACCGAGTGAGATGAGGGGAACACGCCTGAACACACTGCTTTTGGGAACACTTTCTGAACAGATCCTTGAGGTTCAAAACAATCCTGTCAGGCCGTAGATTTTAATGGCACAATTGCAGAGACTTCCTATAGCTGTGCTGGGTCACAGCCACCCGCTTACCCTGAATTTGCTGTATGTCTTGTAAATGATTTATCGTTTATAATTGTTTCATGTTCAGTCAATTTTCTCTTTTTTTAGTTTGAAACAGGATATTGATGTTTAAATGGGCCAATTTATTTTCATTCATTCATTCATTTGTATGGCACAATTCCTGGCTGTGCTGGCTCAAAGCACTTCCACTTACTATGACTTTGCTATATGTCTTGTTAATAATTGTATATTTTTAATGTGTTCATTATGACAAGTTCAAGACACTGATGCTTGCATATAGAACAGCCACAGGCTCAGCACCCTCCTACTTCCACTCACTTATGACAATCTACATCCCCTCCAGAAGCCTGAGATCTGCGAGTGAGCGACGCCTCGTGGTGCTATCACAGAGGTACAAAATCACTTTCCAGAACGTTTTCATTCACCGTTCCTGGCTGGTGGAATGAACTTCCCACCCCCATCCGGAATGCTGAGTCCCTGACAATTTTCAAGCGACACCTGAAAACGCATCTCTTCCGTCTTCACTTGACTACTTCTTCTTCATAATGAAAAAAAAACAAAAAACTTTGCTCTCTTTCCTTAACCTCTCACTGTCTAGCTAGTTTTTGCTCTGAACAATGCATGAAATGTTGTATTACAAGCACTTCCTGTGACTGTTTGCCTCTTCATAATGTATCGCTTATTATATTCCTCAATTGTAAGTCGCTTTGGATAAAAGCGTCTGCTAAATAAATGTAAATGTAAATGACTCATTTTATTATTTATTTTTGCTCATTTTTGAGTCTCAATCAGGAAAAAGATTATTTCAATTTGAATGGAGCAACCCCTATTATGCAGATTATAGTTTGAATTTAATAAAAACCCATTAACTTTATTATTTTAATGTATATTATTAATATTAATAAATTATTATGGTTATTATTGATAATAAACCTGCATTTATTGTTATCAATTGCTATTATTATTATTATTAGATTCAAATAACATGAATTCTTTAGACAGTTTATATTTGCAAATTTTATGTATTTTTGTAGTGCCTTGGAAAGTCATGTCTACATTCTATGGTACAGTCATGGCCAAAAATATCGGCACCCTTGGAAAATATGATCAAAGAAGGCTGTGAAAATTAATCTCTATTGTTATTCCTTTTGATCTTTTATTTAAGAAATTCACAAAAATTCTAACCTTTCATTGGATCATAAGAATTTAAAATGGGGGGAAATATCATTATGAAATAAATGTTGTTCTCTAATACACATTGGTCACAATCAACGGCACCTTTATTCAATACTTTTTGAAACATTTTATGTTGATTGGAAATTCTTAATTATTGCCCTGATGGTGGAAATGGGAATTTCCACTTCACTATTTTGTGAAGCTCAATTATCTTTTGCTGCACATCAGAAATATATTCTTTGGTTTTTCTCATTGTGATGGATGATTAAGGGAATTTGGGCTTTGTTTTCCCTCCTATTTATATTTCTGTGAAACAGGAAGCCATGGTTGGATAATTTCATGTTCATAATCACCCTGGAGTGCTCAAAATTGTGAATGTGAATATACTTTATTTTACTTTTAAGAATTTCTAGGAGTGCCAATAATTGTGTCCAACGTGTATTTGACAAAAAAAAAATCATTATTTATTTTATTTATTTTTATTTTATTTAGTCATTTAGCAGACGCTTTTATCCAAAGCGACTTACAAATGAGGACATTATAGAAGCAATCAAAACCAACAAAAGAGCAACAACATGCAAGTGCTATTACAAGTCCTGGTTAGCCTAACGCAGTACACATAGGAAGTTTTTTTTTTTTATGAAAACGAGTATATAGAATATAGAAAAAAGACACCTAGTGTTAGTTTTACAAGAAAAGCTAGCAGTTAGAGAATAAATATGCAATTGATAGAGGGTCAAATGTGTGTGTTTTTTTAAATAAAAAGAAGACAGATTAGATTAAATAAAATTAGAATAGAGAGTGCTAGAGTTAGAGGGTCAAATAAAGATGGAAGACATGTGTTTTTAGCCGTTTCTTGAAGATGGGTAAGGATTCAGCTGCTCGGATTGAGTTAGGCAGGTCATTCCACCAGATGGGAACAGTTAATGAAAAAGTCTGTGAAAGTGATTATGATATATATATATATATATATATATATATATATATATATATATATATATATATATATATAATGATATTTACCTCCTTTTAAAATTCTTATTAACCAATGAAAGGTTAGATTTTTGTGAATTTTTTAAATAAAAGATCAATGCAGATAAATTTCCACAGCCTTCTTTGATCATATTTACCAAGGGTGCCGATATTTTTGGCGCATGTATATGAATGCGTCAGTCAGTACAATGGTAGGCCTATATTAAAAAATTCCACCCTTTCACCATCTGATACTTTACTGTACCATAGTACGGCCACAGTATGCTTTCCAAAGGACTATCTAGGCTATTACAATAATAATCTGTGTCATGTTTAGCTGCTTGTGGTTATCAGTGCTCCAACAACATACAGAAAACACATCGTGTGGAAAAGCAGGGTATCCAAAATAGCAGTACTTGATGGACAAATCCAGCTATTTTGTGGCCGGAAGCCTGAAGTGAACAAAAGGCAGCACTTGTGTAGAATAATACATGTCAGTTGTCTTCAGCCCACTGCTGCTTTGAAGGCAGCCATGGACGGCCAGCTCCATCCCACGGCGCGGGGAGCCTGTGTACGCTGTGCTACTATATAAAAGACTGTCGATTCAAAGGCAAAAAGCCTCAACTATTTAACAGCGCGTTGTGGGCTCTAATTATGGGAAATGCAGGCAGGAAAAAGTGGCTTGGGGTTTTTCAGTCCGTCTATTTGTGAGGACGAGATGCTGTTTATTGAAATAGTTTCAGAGCTAAACATAGACAACTGTCATTATGGACGGCCTCCTCAGAATGTCTCAAATATACTGCATCCCTATTTCACAGGCTAATGTGACGCTGTGGGGGCTGAAACTGGACTTCAGCATCCACATCCTCAGGAAGAGGTGGTAAAGTCGTGTGAAGCCAGAGACACAAACAGCGCTCAGACCACCGTCTTTGATTAAAAGGACTCTGACTGATGCAAGGTTAAGCAAAGCATTTGTTGCCTGCAGGCTACTGTACAGTAATTTAAAGGGTCATGTTGTACTAATATCCCATAATGGTTTGCGTTCAACTGGAGCTGAGTGAGGCACTCTGTCCTATTTTACCTCCCTCAGCTTTTATCACTAGTGACTTGGTTTTGAAGTAATGTAAATACCATGGTACATGAATATGGTAATCATTAATTGCCATAATATATACAGAATGGTAACATAATTTGATAAGTTACCATTGGTAACATTATTTGATACCATCAGTGTACCATAGTATGCCACGGTTTTGTTTTTTGTAAGAGTAGGTTGCCCGTGCATGAGTTGATGGAATTACCCACTTTTGAAATTCAAAAACGCCCACAATATCAGCAGGATTTTTAAAAATGAGGCCAAATGTATGTATCTCAAAGTACAGTAAGTGTGTATTAGAGATGCTTGAGGACTGGAGTGCTGAAAGCAGTCTTTGTGTGGGTGTGGGGTTCATCCTACACCCTCCCCGCAGTCGCGGTGCCCGGACCCTGTGGTGGCGGATCACAGTTAATAACTGTGTGGTTGGCTGTCAAGAACACTTAGCCTGATGCTGGGCAGGCAGGACCTACGAACAGAGCTTCCTCTGGCCGATTGAGCGTGCGTGCGTTTGTGTGTAAGCCCATGTATACACCAGTATCTTGACCTTAAAGCAGAGGAGAAAAAACGTACATGTGAAGGTGCTGAGATGATTCTTTAGCTCTATATTCTTTTTGAGTTTAGGATGCTTTTATAGGAGTTTTTGATGACTGTTACTTATATGCTAGCTTTTTGCATTTTCTGAAGCAGGCTACAGTTACTGATTGTTTTACAACACTATGATACAAATATAAATAGTGAGTCAAAACCAGTGAAAAAGTCAGTTTTCAAACCTGTGAAAAAAAAAAAAAACCTTAACAAAAAATGCTATAATAAAGATCTGTCAACTAGTTTACTTTAATATTACCTTACCAGTATGTGAAAACCTTATTGAGTGATACAGGGAAAATAGGATATGTAATTTGTCTATAAAGTACTGTAAAATGTATGGGTTACCAAATAATTTACATTTTAAATCTATATAATACTCAACAGGAAAATGTTTTACAGTAAATGGTTTAACTGTAAAAATTCAAATAGTTTTGTTTTTAATCAGTTACATTGGGGTGTTTTGTGCAATATTGTTTTGTTATGTAGTTATTTAAGTTTATGTTTTTAGTTTTTTTATTATAAATTGTATTTATTTATTTTACAGTGCAGGTACCTGTATTCTAACGCAATCAGAAAAAGCACACAATAGCATAAAATGCAAAATGCTAACTAGCTCTTCTGTTGTGTCTCTCCCCCGTGTGAGCTGATACTTTGGCCGATATTTACAAGGACCTCCCGATGTGGAAAACCTGACTCAAATGGCTTTTATTTTGTAGTCAAACAAAGCAAGTTATATATACGCTGTTTGTTTGGGATTCAAAGTCCAGCTCATCCTCAAGTGTGTAGATTAGATAAAGACACATATTGACAGGGATACCCGGCCTTCAGCTGTTTGCTCGGTCCCATTCCTAATAGCATCTGATCCTGGCACAGATAACAAGGTGACTTCTTTGTATTGAAAAAAGCTAGACATTATCTCTACAGTTGCTTAGGTTTAGAAAGCACATTAACAGTAACAATATGTTGCTTTTTAAAATATAGAATTTAGCATGAGTGAAAATGTGTGATTGAGCAAGTGTTCCCTAAATAGCTTTTGGACTGCCATTTCATGGGTCTAAGAAAAGTACAATATTTTTGTCTCATCGATCATAGCTCATTGATCCCTCCCACACCTTTCCGCAGCCCATTTTCCCAGATCTCTTCATTGGTTACTGCTGCATAGGCTGTCAGTCAGCATGCTCCAGGGCTCCTGTATCAGACTCCCTTGGGTGTAGGCTGGAAAAAAGTTCCCTGCAGTCAGGCCAACAGATTAAATCCCAATCAGTTAGAAAGCCCCAAACACTGCTTCTAGCCAGACCCCCAAGCCTGCAAACACAAGCCACCTTGCAGCTCTGATTCCACCTTGAGCTGCACAAAGCAGAGACAGCTTTGGCCTTGTCCCTGACAAGACCCCTGAGCTCACCACCATTCCCTTCTCCTCTCCCCACTCACTCTTCCTGAAAGAAACCAGGTGCTACAGAGGCTGAAATAGTGATGGCTGTTCTTCTCCTTTCACCCCTGGAACTGGTACGCCATTTCCCACTACTTGGATCATTTGCACTATCACCTTTCCACTTGATTTTTCAACTTCTTGCTTTGCAGTTTCAAACCGACAGACTTTATTTGTAAGTCACTTAAGAGATGTCAAAATTGCACAGTGCAATTTAGAATGTGGAAAAGGTTCAGCTGGGTTTATCAAATAGGCAATTATTTATGACAACTCCAGGTTATGAGGACATGATGTTTTGTCTGTTGAATAGCCAGCATAAAAATGGCATGTGGATATATTTTGCAACTAGAAATCAAAATGCAAAGTTAATATGTTTCATATTTGTCCAGACTAACTCTGAATTGTTTTCTGTTAACTTTGCGTTACCCCCAATTTTAACATTTGGTAACGTTTTTGGTAACACTTTTGGTTTTCTTTCGAAAAACTCTTAATTACTGCTTATTGATATTGAGTAAGGTAGTTGTTGTAGTGGTTCTGTTTATATATTGGGTAGAGTTAAGGGATCTAGAATGTGGTCATGCTGAATAAGGCATTAATATGTGCTTTATAAGCACTAATAAACAGATAATATGCTATTAAAATGCAAATAGGTAATAGTAAATGTGTTTCATAATCTAAAATTTTACCAGAAATTTAATGCAGTCTTTTTTCAGAATCAACTATAACAACATCTTTGTCCCTTGAGTTGTTGTGCAAGTTATTTATGAACTACATTTATTGTAACTAGTGAACACTGTCTCCATAAATGATTGTGACAGGTTTTCACATGAAAATCTGAACAATACAGTGCAGTTGAATAAACATTCGGCAGTTAGTTGAACCATTTTTTTTTCAAACTACATGCCATAGTATTAATTGATACTGTTTCAGTGAGAATGACAAATCTATCAACAGATGTGTGACTGTACAAATGAAGAAGGTGAATTGTCAGATATGGTTAGTTAAAAGCTTGTAGTTGCACGACACTGGCCAAAAACTGGAGCCAGGTTCATGCTCATTACTTTTCCTTATTGCCACTCTGAGATTATATGTGTCATTTGCTGGAACGGAACCAAGTTTTTGACATTTCCAAATGCTTAATTCTGGATGTCTTCCATAAGAAACCATTACATTTTCCTTTGACATTACTTGTGTTACAGAGTATAAAAATCCAAACTATCATTCAGTGCCATCACAATTAATTTCATTAGATAGATTGTGCTGAACTGAAGTCAAGCAGTTTGCATAACCATTAATGTACTTGCTGTTGGACCCCACCCTTCATCTGAGAGTCTTTATCCTTTAAATAGCTTGAAGGCTATTAAGTTAATTAATGGCACATGGAGAATGAGGATCACCCAGAATCTCAGTCTCATGCAGTTTTCATCCCATTGTTTTCCGTATACTCTATTTCTTCAGACAAGTCCAGACCAGTACCCTAAATACCTCTGTTCAAAATCCAGGCAGATCCAATGGTCAAGTATTACTCATTCAGAGAATCCATTCCTTTTAAATATGGCTCTGGTTCCACCTTCCCTCCTCTTGCTGCTCAATTCTGCCAACATCTTTTTCTCTAATGAACTGTGGGTATGCTGTCATTGTCCAAGAGCTGAGTGTAAAATGTGTTGGGAGCGAAACTGACATGGGGACAAGCCAATACATGGCAAGAGGACACTGCTAGGAAGTGAAGTTATCTCACGTGGTCCATGAGATGGAGTATCGAAGAAGAGAAAAGTGTCAAGAATGTGAGAGGCAAAGCAAGGAAAGGGGGGTTAACATCAGGGGGGAGGGTGCTAAAACTGATCTGGTTTGCTCTCTGATGAATATATCTGTATGTGATTATTTTGACAGCAGTTATAAACCCATAAGGCCTGGCCCCAGTTCCTGCTCTTGTTGATTTAAACCACTGAGCCCCATAAATAATGGCTGATTAAGTGGCTGCGCCAGCTCTCTTAGCCCAATTTACCGCTGCCTGGGTCTGAGTGCTGCGGCCCTAAATGTGTTCTGCATTAGTATTACTGAAGAGGACTGGGAATGCAGGGCGACTGGTCCCATGAGCTGGAGGAAGCTCTCAATGAAAGAGAGCATCTTTTAATAATCATATGAGCAGACCTAAACTGTGCCTTGATTCAAAGGAAATATGGCAGAGATATACTTATATCATAAACAGTCATAAATATGTCACGCTAAGTAAACTCATTAATTACAGAAGTCTGATATTTTTAGATGAAAATACATGTACATTCGCTCTAACTGCTGTATTTATGTCAGTCAATTTTTTCACTGTGTATCAACAACCCAGCTGACATTTTTTTGTCAATTATTTTTTTTTTACTTAATGTTAACCTACTGTAAAACTACTGTAATTTAACACACCTTGTTAAACATAATGGCAACTCTCAAAATGAATATCCATTTTTTTCTAACTGTACATTAAAATGTGTTGATGCCTTTTCAGTTGAATCATTAAAAATATATAGTGATTTATGATATTTCACTATATATCAATATAGTGATTTATTTGTAATTTATTTAGATGGAATAGTATGGAATTTAATTATCTGCCATTTATTGATTTTATGCCATAGTAATTACATAATTAATTTAATAAATCAGTATTAAATTAATTTTAATGTAAAAAACTTTGTGTGTTGTATAAACACTCCAAATTAGTATTTATGTAGTCTACTTTCTACCATGCATAATAATAATAATAATAATAATTATTATTATTATTATTATAAAAAATTAAGTGGAAAAGGAGCTCCTGACATGTTTTCTTTAAAGTAATGCATAATAATTGTTGAAATATTAAGCATCACAAACTGAATACATAACATTTTAAGATGGGTCTAAGGTCTATATACACTAACTGGCCACTTTATTAGGTACACCTTGCTAGTACTGGGTTGGACCCCCTTTTGCCTTCAGAACTGCCTTAATTCTTCGTGGCATAGATTCAACAAGGTGTTGGAAATATTCCTCCGAGATTTTGGTCCATATTGACATGATAGCTTCACTCAGTTGCTGCAGATTTGTTGGCTGCACATCCATGATGTGAATCTCCCGTTCCACCACATCCCAAAGGTGCTCTATTGGATTGAGATCTGGTGACTGTGGAGGCCATTTGAGTAAAGTTAACTCATTGTCATGTTCAAGAAACCAGTCTGAGATGATTTGAGCTTTGTGACATGGTGCATTATCCTGCTGGAAGTAGCCATCATAAGATACATTGTAGTCATAAAGGGATGGACATGGTCAGGGAGGTTGTGGCGTTAAATGATTCTTAATTGGTACTAAGGGGCCCAAAGTGAGCCAAGAAAATATCCCCCACACCATTACACCACCACCACCAGCCTGAACCGTTCAGACAAGGCAGGATGGATCCATGCTTTCATGTTCTTTACGCCAAATTCTGACCCTACCATCTGATTGTCGCAGCAGAAATCGAGACTCATCAGATCAGGCAATGTTTTTCCAATCTTCTATTGTCCAATTTTGGTGAGTCTGTGCGAATTGTAGCCTCCGTTTCTTGTTCTTAGCTGACCGGAGCGGCACCCGGTGTGGTCTTCTGCTGCTGTAACCCATCTGCTTCAGGGTTCGACATGTTGTGCGTTCAGAGATGGTATTCTGCATACCTGGGTTGTAACGAGTGGTTATTTGAGTTACTGTTGCCTTTCTATCATCTCTAACCAGTCTGCCCATTCTCCTCTGACCTCTGACATCAACAAGGCATTTTCGTCCACACAAATGCCGCTCACTGGATATTTTCTCTTTTTCGGACCATTCTCTGTAAACCCTAGAGATGGTTGTGCGTGAAAATCCCAGTAGATCAGCAGTTTTTGAAATACTCAGAGCAGCCTGTCTGGCACCAACAACCATTCCACGTTCAGTCACTTAAATCCCCTTTCTTCCCCATTCTGATGCGCGGTTTGAACTTCAGCAAGTCGTCTTCACCACATATAGATGCCTAAATGCATTGAGTTGCTGCCATGTGATTGGCTGATTAGCAATTTGTGTTACCAAGAAATTGAACAGGTGTACCTAATATAGTGGCCGGTGAGTGTATATGTTTATTTCAGCTTAGTTTTACAATTTTACAGCAGACTTTGAATACTACAGTTGGCCACTGAAGTGTGTGAGCTCCCTCCAGCTGTCAGTTATCCTGTTCAACGACTTGGCGAGCAGTCTTTCTGACAAGGGAAGTAGGCGCAATAGTGGTAAGTGTGCTTTGAAATTTAATTTCCCCCTCTTTAGTGGGATAACATTTCACCACTTTAGATTAGCAACCCCAGGTCCCATCAACACATTTAAGAGGGTGACCTCCACCTTCCCCCTCCGTGGCACACAGTGAGACGTCTGAGATGACGGCGCTGTGTTAACCTAGCCAAGGGCAGCATAGCAATAACAAACATAGGATCACAGAACCAGTGCGACCCCTGACCTCACAGCCCTTGCCCAACACCACATAGATTATTATCAACAGGAACGGCTTCAAAGACCCAAACAAGACAGGAGGAAAGAGACAGTTTTATAGATATAGATAGATATATAGTTTTATTTTCAGCACTATAAGCACATAATAACCAGTTTTTTATATTTTTTATGAAATACCATTTGCTTAAATCATTTGTTCCTTTCATGCAAACATAGCCATCCTTTTCAACTTTTAATCTTAAATTACTGTTTTAGGACAGTGGTGGAAAAGGTCTCTTTAGTAACGCTAAACATTGACTAATGCTACATATCCATTTTGACTTTCAAAATAATGTAAAATGAAGGATACTATGTGGTTTGCAGCCAAATACTGTAGCTGTTTTCTTCAAATCTGTGATACTTTGCATTAAAACATGTCTCTTGTGCATGCCACTGAGTCATAATTGTAAATGAACTGAAATGTAGACTACAAACATGTCACAGAAAAAGAGGAGGATCGAATTCTGTGGTGCTGCTCTGAGCCGAGTCTGACAGACTGCTCTAGTCCAGAGCTCTCAGACCTGATTGAGGTTTTAATAAGTAAGAGTAATATGACCTGGCTCCAGTCCCCGTTTCTCTCTCTCTCTTTCTCTTTGTATTTTCTCTGTCCTTTCACTCAGTGTTTTAGTGCATCAGAAAAACACAAATCTATTCCAGCTTTGGGAAACTTCACAGAGCCAGTGACGATTTAGAACTGAGAAGGTGGATCAGTGATGTGTAATAGCGCTCACTGTTATAACCCTCCCTGCTTTAACAAACACATCAGTTCACGCCGCTGTCGCGTTCGACAAAAAACTCAGTTCTTCAGTCTGACCTTTGGCTTAACTCTTCATTTTATTGAAGTTTGTCAAGAATAAACCATCAGTTCGCTACCGAAAGCAAACTGTAAATCAAACTCTTTGACAGGCGACAAGCCAATCAAAGACATTAGCTTGCAAAAGCTTGATTCTTCATTGGTGAGTGGCAGTAAATGATTCACACTCAGTGTCGTAGTTCCGCCCAGTCGTGAAACCAAACTTGTGCAGGCCGCTTGCTTTCATTGATTGACTAGGCCGTTCTTCTGCCAAACTGCTGTTGGCGAAGGCTGTGAGATTTAGAAAAGCCAGATGGCCTGACGAAGAGTGTCCAGAGTCATCTGCCTTTACATTCTGGTTTACCAAAGTGGTGAGTAAAAAGGGTAAGACCATTTTATTTGATATCTATCAGTTTGCATGTTTGCCTGAGGATATCTGGTTAAATGTTTCGGAAGCATTCGCCATTGCATTAATTGTAAAGCCCAAATCTACCAGTGGGATTTGCTGATCGATGCAGCAGTGTATTGTTTTGAACTCAAGGGTGTGTTTGAGATGTGTGACTGATTGTGTTTGTGGACCTCATTCCTTAGGAGTTTGTTTATTGTACTGGTCACTATAAGAAAGTGGACTTTGGTCCCTATTAAGTTAGTGACAGCACAAATGGCATCAGCATCAGTAGCTGTAGACTACTCCAATCTGTCCTTTCCATCACCTAAGTCCCTGAGACGAACCTTTGATAAGACCCCATTCTCCTTGAGCGTGGTGAATGTGTCTGTGTAAATGTTGATCCTTTGTCTAGACATCTACTAGCTTGCCTCTTCTCGTGCTCCCTGTGGTTTTCCTAGAGATGCAGAGAAATGATCCACTTGTCTTAAGATGACCCTCAGATTGAATTGTTGGGGTGTGAAGGATACTGTCAGGGAGGGGAAAAGGATGGATGGGCCATTGAAATTAAATCATTGCTAAATCTTGTAGAATTTGGTGGGATCAGTTTTAAGCTGCTTCAAATGATAATCTCAGTTTTTTTTCATAGGTATAATGTGCTGTTCAAATGTATTTATATATTCATTAATTCATTCATTCACACACACAAAAATACATAAATATATCCATATTAGCCAAGTATAGAAAATATTGTTGCATTGATTAAGCCTTTGTAACATACATAAAAAAATAAAATAAATACATTGATTTTGTCCTTATATTTCATTGTAATGTTGGTTATAATTTAGTTTATATTGTGTTTTAAATTGGAATGTAATTTTATTAAATATTTAGCTCAAGGTTTTTTGCCACTTTTTATTATTTACAATTATTTACAAATACAATTATTATCACTTTAATTAGATTTTTAAAGGGACAATGTACATTTATTGACATAAGCACTTGTACATCATGTAAATGTGCCAGATTTAGGCCTACAGGCTAATTTTCATCTGCATTCCCTATTAAGTTAATTGCAACACAGATGGCATTAGCAAATGACATCTATAGAGTATAAAATTCTAAATTCGGGATAATAAAATATACTGACGTTTCAATAGACTACTTGTTTATATTCATATAAACCATTTGTACATATTTATCATACTCAGAAAGCATCAGTATTTAAGATCTACTTCATAAAACATTTCCTTTTTGAGCAATGGAACAGTTTACATGTTCCCCTAGTCCAGTAACTGTGCTGTGATTCTTACCTTCATGCGACGTGACGTCCCTTGGCTTGACGAGGTTCCTTATCAGCTGAACTTGAATAAATTCATCAGGAACAGCACTGCGCGAGTTATGCGGTGGGTCAAAAACTCATCTTGCCCGACAGACGTCCTGCTCTTCATGTTAAGTGGGCAGATCACATTCTTAAGGTCCCCTCCTCCGCTTTCAAACGCAGGATCAATTTCTTTTTACACTGTTTATGTTATAATTTGTAAATCTTACCAGCACTGGACCACGAGGCACAAGGGGGAACTCATACACAGTCTAATGAAGTATTTACAGATCATTCCAACTGTCAAATACTTTTGCCCGATGACACAGTGCAGAGTGCTCACGCTTAACAGCTCGCGTTCGCTTTCCAAACCCTGCTGCATGTCTCAGGTCAGGGGGATTTCATTACAGGTACATACTTTTTGAGGGTGTTTTACGGGGGTTTAAGATTGCAGTTGTTGTTTTTTTATATAAGAACTTCATCCTAGATCCCTGTGCTTTCAAATAAACTATTTCGCGTTCGTGCGAAACGTTGTCGTAAAATATTACACATTTGTAGGACAAGCAGAATAGCCTATATAAATCTCCTAGAGGTCCTTTAAAATATGACCTTTACTAGCCTGAATATGACCTCTCCTTTACTTCCTTTAAAATATGACCTTTTCGTCACATGATCGTCTGTATTTAAAAAATAATAATGTATTAATTTATTATAATTAATTTAAAACAATGTATTATTTTTAAGGTTAATTTAGGCTATAATAATAATAATAACCTATTACTACTACTGATTTATTTTCTCCTAAAATCTTGTGAAAGATGCAGACATGATGGTGGAGCCATTAGAAGGGGAACATACGGGGAATCGTGACCTCTGAGTGGAATTAATTAGTGCCCTTCCTTTAACATGTATTTGATGTGTTTTTTTTCTTCCAAATTCTAGTTGGATACGTATAGCATTATACTTTATAATATATCAACATTATGACATGAGATCATTGCTTTTATTTTCGTTCAGGCTAAATAGCTAATATAACGAAAATAAATTATTAGGGAAAAGAGTGTTTTATTTTTTTTGTGATGGCTTGCTTTGTATTTTATTGCGTTTTCTGCGCAATGTTGGAAATCACACTTTTAAAATCATCTTAACTGTTGTCGGATGTTTTAGGATTGGAGTCACGACTATTTCCAATATATTGCACGTTAGAAGATGAAATAGGATATTATTGAAAATTAAATAATTGTGTTTGGTAAAACATGCTATAGATTTGATAATTTTTAGTGCTCAACTAATGAAAGGGCTTTATAATAACACTGTAGCGACTATAATCCATAATCAAGATGCAATGAAACATACAGAGTTAATTTAGGCCTGTCGCGCGGCGTGCACAGACTGCGGAATATCATTGTAAATGCGATAACGATTCTTTGCAATAATCTACATGCATCAATTTTTAATCTCGCATCAATTCTTGTACGCTGAAAGCAAAACTATTACGTTTTAAATGTTCTGAGTATAGATTCTTGATTTAGGCTTTTAGTATGGGCTATATAATAGTAATAGTAGTAGTATTGAGGAGGAATAAATGTGGAATATTAACGGATAAAATATGCTTTGTGTATTTGTTATGTAAACAGTAGCCTACAGTTGGTTGAACACAATGAGCATTGATTTACATTGGCTAAAGAGCTAATATTTATTAAATAAAATGTGTAGTGCAACGAATAGATTAAGCACAGTTATTTAGCTGATTGTCTCTAAATCTAAATTGACTTCGTATTTTACTAGTAGCCTATATTGTCTGAAAACAATTGATCAGTATATGTTTATGGGTTAAACAAATGCTCATCGTATAAAATTCGTTTACTACATTAATTTCGCAAAATGTGTTTGGACGTTATGTTAACAAAACGTGTGTGCTTTCTTCCACATTTGATCATCATCGTCACCTGTGAGGATTTTAGTTCACCTGAGTTTACATCTACACTATTCAGGTGGATTATCCGTTTGTGCATGCATTTATTAGCTGTATAAATTCAGCATTCATTTATTATAGCATCTCCCAACACCTCTTCACCTCACCCCTGTGTATAAACATAAAAGATCTCACTCAATACAATACGATTCAATACAACTGCACTGGATTCACGGTAATTGGAGGTGTAGTTTAGATTCTGGCCACTAGACGATGCTGTTTCCACATTTACTACCTCTGGATCAGTCAGTGTAATCACAGCAATGACCTGGAAGTCACGATTCCTTTTCAACACAGACATAACTCATACAAAACGACTAACATTTGTGATTCGAGCTTATGCTGATGTTAGCTTTTGTCAGGTGAAAATCCTGTGTAAATCCACGTTTTCATACATGGTGATTTGCGCAAACTGATAGGCTACTTATTTATTTATTTAGTTGTTTCTTCATTGATTTTAAATGAGACTTTCACTGTGGATCTGCATTAAGTAGCCATACACCTTTGTATATTTTACGGCTTCCCCAGTCGTTTCAATTAATTATATTACTGGGACGTTCTTAGGGCGAAAATGGTATATCAGACATTTCTCATTAATGACCCCATATTTTCACAAATAAATAGATAAATCTTTGATCGAACGTGTGTTCATTGCAGTGAATACAGTAGTACTGTACGCGTTGCAAACCGCCGCGTAATTATTGTCTTTGTTTCACAGAATCGTCGGGGAAATGGCATCTTTTCAATTATTTACTTTCTCAAACTGAATTGTTTTCTTGTTTCTGAAGTCTCGGGCATATATATTTTTAATTGTTTCGTGGTTTGATTCTTTCTGCTTGAATGTTGTTTTGATTTCAAGTAGTCAGCTAATTTTAGATCCCAAGTTACCCAAGAAATGGAAAAGAGAGAGCTCATGGGGACTGTGAGAAAGATGCTCAAAAAGGGTTCCAAAGCCAGAGCTCAATAATTTAGTTGTGCTCAAGACACCAAGCTTGTGCGTGCACGAAGTTAACATTAATTAGAGAAACATTTTCTACGACAAATATACCACAGTAATGTTCATTCACATTTGGTTAAAGAGTGTGTCCATGTTCTTCTATGGGAAGCAATAGCAATTTATTATTGTTTTTGTAATGTTTATACAAAATATAATTAATATGAATTTTTACAGAGCATAATTGATCTTGATAAATTAAGATATTTTAACCAATATAATCTAATATACAAATATAATATAATACAATTTAAAACAGAAACACTGAAACTGTACTAAGTTTATATATGGCTCAGATAATAGGTAATTTTGTAGTGGCAGTTTTGTATTGCGCCTTCATAATATTCTCTATCTATCTATCTATCTATCTATCTATCTATCTATCTATCTATCTATCTATCTATCTATCTATCTATCTATCTATCTATCTATCTATCTATCTATCTATCTATCTATCTATCTATCTATCTATCTATCTATCTATCTATCTATCTATCTATCTATCTATTCAGTCAGTTCATGCTCTAGTTTATTTACTCATCTGTAAATCTGCAGTTATGTGGCCCATGCGATAACATAATAACATGTTCACGGAAGTCATATTTACGGAACACAGCAGAGTTTCACTTTGCATTCAAATACCAACAGAAACTATATTCACCTACAGAGAGAGCCAGAGAAAGTGCGCGCTCTGAGATTTCAGGGTAGGCTGTTTATATGTTTTAATGAACATGAGATATAACGAACAACGATCTAATAATTTTAGATTAAAATATTTACCCAAATATTTATAAATGTGTTTATAAATATGATTGGATCTTTGTTTGTCTCCATATCACAAAGGCTTAAAATGTGCGTTTTTTTTAAAAGAACGAGATAATCACATAATAATTATTATTGATGTTTAACTTTTGTTTTCTGTTTTCCTATGTAGGCTGATATAAACACGTTATCTAACGAATTATTCGTATTTTTAACCATAATGTTACATTTGATTAGTTGAGAAAGTAAAAGAGCATGTTGTTGAAACAAGCAAAACTTTAGCTCTTGTAGATGTTTTCATTCTCTCAGTGACCACCAACTTGTATGCCACTATACATCAAAATATGAATTCACCTAAGTGTACACGAAATGAACAGGCATCATGCTGTACTTCATATTTTATTTATAACTGTCAAATTCAACGAGGAGCACAGTTTAAGAAGTGACATAATTAATTAACTAATATTTGTATGTGTTTTGTGTGGCTTCATTCAGACCAGCGGACACCAGAATTTCAAGTTCCACATCTATATAGGTCGAATACATTATTTAGTCCCTATTAACAACACAATTCCGTTTTGCATTTTACCTGTCACGCAACGCTGCAACACCATCATCATCGTGATCATTATCTTGTATTATAATAGTGACGAATGAGGTCGGAGAATCAGCCAGTGTTCGCTCACACACCCCAGAGTGTCTCAAAGCAGCACAGCAGCCAACAGCACAGTTAATGAGTTCTCATTAAACCATCGCAAAGGTAAGGTTTTTTTGTACAAACATATGAAAAATGCCTGTAAATCTGTATGTCTGCATGCATTTTAATCTTCATGTGATGCAGCTTATATGTGGCTATAAAGACTGCCAAACTACGGCCATATTTGCAGAAATGAACAAACGTTTGTGAAGGATCTGTTTAGGAACTATATTGTCGAGAACGAGTGTTCAGATTCAATTTTGACAGCTTGAATGCAGTGAAAGCATATGAAGACCGAGAGACCCTAAAACATTGGGCTTCGACATGCACCATGCTCTTTTTTTCCCGTCTTCCAGTATTGCTCGCTTCTCTTGGACACCACCACTTCCAGTGCACATTACAAACCGTTTCACAGTCTAGAAGATTTTCAGTATTTATCGCTTACGACTGGTTGAGATTGTGTCATTTGTGCTGTTGTGAGTTGTCCTCTCGACTTAGGACCACCAAAGATGAGTCTGTCACTTCCAATGTGCTATGACAGAGAAATCTAGATTCCGTTAAAGCAATAACAACTCCGCTATCGACACAGAAACTAAATTAGCTGCATTTTAAGTAGCCGGTGTTCACGTGAAAGTGCACCATCCATCATTTCCAAACAAGACTTTTCCATTATCCGTTTTAACATTAACCCACAAATCCAGAGTGTTCCCCTCAGCAAGATTACACGTTGCATACTTGCTACTGTCTGTAGTGCAGATCTGTCATCATGTCTGTGTCACTTCATTGGGTTAACAAGTGAACATTTATAAGACAGCGATGCATTCAGATCGCGTAAATTGCATTGAAAAGAGATGCCAGTGTGCAATTCATCTGAAACTGCTTTTCAATAGAAGTGCAAACAAAAATATGGCTAGCTTTTGAAACGGATGTCAACACATAATTGTTAAAAACAGACGTCAAAAGAAGCTAAACAGAGGTTCAGCTAAGTCGATGTATTGATAACTTATACATGGAATGCATTGATTACTTACCTTGGACAGCCCCGTCCCTCCCTCCCTCACTCCCTCCCAGCCTGTCACACTTCCACGTTTGCTCTCCAGTCCTCCTCCCACTCCCCACTCCTCTCTCGGCTCTCCGTCAGTCCGCGCGCCGCGCAAGGGAGAGATTGAAAGTGACACACTCACATTGTTGCTCTTGAGATTTTACACCGCTGTAATAGGTAATGTCCGCATCGCACAAAGCAGATACTTGACGTCTGTTTTAGCTTGGGTTCTCGTTGAGTGCATGCAGCAACATAGACGGACGTTTTCAGATTTTGATGCTCTCTTTGCGCCCGCTGCTGAGGTTTTCAGTTCTGCCACGGACACTCGTTACTCAAACTCGGCGAGCAAGATTCTGTACTTCCGGAGAGATTGCCGTCGGTCGCTTCTCGGAACTTCTCGGATCTCTGTGCTGTGTTCAGTCTCGTGCACTGTCCTCTGAGAGCACTCCTCTCTCTCTTTCTTTCTTTCTCGCGCTCTCTCTCTTCATGCTGTCTATCTCCTGCTACCTGTACCCCTCAGCTCGGAGTCTCTCAGTTCCAGTGGCTCAGTCACGGCGCACAGTGCACGGAGCCCAAGTGTCCATCACCGAACCCGATCGTATTCAGTCCTCCGCGAGGCAGCGAGAAGCACAGCCCTGGATTCAATACTTTTAATCAATGGACAGAGCCCTCTCAGCTGCCAACCGAGGTACCGACACGCCATAAGCAGTAAGTGCCACATAAAACAACTTTATTTCATCCGATACTTCCCACGTTCATGTTAACTGCTATACTGTAACAGCAGGTTCATTTTGGAACTAAGTAGCATTTCAAACCGAACTAATTATTCTGAATACAGATGAACATAATGTTGTGTTTGAAGATAAATTCGTTGAGGCCTTTATAAAGAAAATGATAGGCCCATTAAGCAGTTTAGAAGGCGATGGATGTTTACATATTCCCACTTAGCTTACTTCTCCTTAAGACACGTGTTGCGCCTTTCTCACTTTGTTTTCATTTAAAAAAGTAAATAATGTTGCTTAAAGTTATCAAACTTAGCCTTGATAGTGAAGAAGTAAAACGCAGCGGACGAGAGGAAGACTTTTGTCAATGGAAGGCTTCGATTTTTGGATAGGTAATTTACCAGAATAATCATGCTTTTATCATACAGACCTATAATAGGCCTAATAATTTAAGATATGTTTCTGTATTAGTTTAATATGAAAAATAATTGTAATAGATTAATAATAGCGTCGTGCAATTATGTTTCATAAGTTCAGAACAAGAGCAGTCATGCACCTTGTTCATTGTCCATCGTGTGGAATTTTTAGCAATGACCTTTTTTAAGAATATAAAATAATTTGTATATTCAGTTAAAGTTAAACCATTAATTTAATAAACCTGTCGAGATTGTCTGATGAATTAATACTGTTTTACTGACGAGAGTGTTTAAAGCGTTTTGAGCCCTTGGGGTGGAGATGGTTTAAAAAAAAGATTTTACGTTTTTCTAATTACATGTTTTACAAATAGAAAGCTAGCGAACTAATGTAAAATTATTAGACGTGCTGGAAGCATTTTAAGGGGAGATCCTGTTTTTACTCCAGCCCCAACAAGATTAGGCCTCAAGTTTAGCTTCACACTTGTGTGACACTTATGTCTGTGGTCTCTTCGCCCTCAAGTGTGTGTGTGTGTGTGTGTGTGTGTGTGTGTGTGTGTGTGTGTGTGTGTGTGTGTGTGTGTGTGTGTGTGTGTGTGTGTGTGTGTGTGTGTGTGTGTGTGTGTGTGTGTGTGTGTGTGTGTGTGTGTGTGTGTGTGTGTGTGTGTGTGTGTGTGTGTGTGTGAAATTGCCATTTTCGGACTTTTTTGAGAACCTATTTTTTCTTCTATGAGAGGAATCGACTTAATTTCGAAAATGTTGTTTGTTGTATTATATTTTTTTAATAAATGAACAACACCAAAAGAAAAACAAAGCTATTATTCTGTTCAATGTGTCAAATAATTTTCAGCTCTGAGAAATGAAGGCTCATGGTTTGTTTACCCGCAACCTTTCTTTTCGTTTAACAATATTGTTATTGCATTGCTGTTTTTTCTGTTGTTTAAGAAGGTTGTCACATGTGGTAGTACACATTAAAAGTAGACTAGCTAGACAATATATAATGGTTTATGTTTTGTAAAGCCCCGTGCTTTTTGTTTTAAATACCTCAAGTTGTTAAACAACTGCTGATTGAGTTTTTATTTTTTTTATAAGTAGAAGCAGCCTTTAAAATGAGAATCTGAAGCAAAAGATTGGGCATGATATTATGATCGTTTTATTTAACGAAAATTACTGTTACACCCTTCTGTTTCGATGAAATTAAAACAGATTAAATTCGATTAAATTACAATTAGAATTTATTTTATTATTATTATTAGCCTATTATTTTAAGTGAGTCTGGAAACTCTATAAAGACAGTAATTTTGGAGTAAAATCTAACACAGATTACACAGACATGCAGAACATAATAAATCAGAATAAGGCAACAGACAATGCATTTTTATAAGCATCTGAAAGTTCAAGATATTTAAATTTCCTAAGTTAGACATAATTGCAATGCGACGAAATAAACCTGTGATCTGCTTAAGCAGCAGGTAGTCTGAATCATTTGCGCGCAGAAGTAAAAAGTCAAAGACTTCGTGTCACTGTTTTTCCAGAACGCACAATATTCCTCTTTAATCTTTGAAGTGAAAGAGAGTGAGCCTTTTTCCTCACGGAACCCGTGGATTTCTCTTTAATATAAGGCTTATGGAGGTTAACGAAACCGTCTTTGCTTGAAGCCCAAAACACACTATGAAATGAAATCGATATCCCTCTGTTGTCGAAAACAATACACATTACATGGAAATGGAACCACAATGTCCAGAATACAGTTGTACTCTTATTAGATTTTGAACTCTGAAGTAAATAGTTAAATTAAAAAAACTAAAAAACACATGCCGAGTGCACATGATTTGTTATTATATTACATACAATCTTTTTCCCCCTGTCAGTTCAAACTCTGAGTTATGTATACATAACTTTAAAACTTTACAGCAATGTATTTGAAGAGTCACTCACAAAATCATGCCTGTGCAAGAGGGAGGTATGGTTGCTATATAGCTGCCATCAGCGGTAGAGATCGTTCTGTTTCTTTTTAAAGTTACATTCATGTATCCATTATTCATTTGCACAAACTTGGCCCCCATAGCCAGCGGAGACGTTTTCTTAACCAGGACCAAAAGGAAAAACAAAACGTTAATTAGTCTCCGTTACAGAGAGTCTCGGTAATTTTGCTATAGATGGAAGCCTCTGAGGATCCTTTAATCTCGCGCTTTGGGGAGCCCATCAAAATGGATCAAATCCAGCATTTATTCACGGCATGTTTTCTGCAGTTTTCTTCAGGGACTTCATGGAGGCTTCAGCGCCAGATCATTTTTACTTTAGTCTATACTTATAATACCTGTTAATTATTTTTGACATTATATCTGTATGGAAGTCGAATACAGTTTTTAGGTGCCTACGGCAAAATAAAAATAAATAAATAATAACCTCCACGCAGCGAAAAACCCCATGAGCCGATTTAAATGTCTTGTTGCTTTTATAAACAGAATACTTCATAATACTGATATTTGACGAAATTTCAGTAAATCATTAGCCTATTTATTATGCAAATAGCCTACTTGAAACGTCATTCTTCCGCTGGAAGATATAGTCCTTGACAGATTAAACCGGCCCATGGGTTCACAGATGCACATTTGTAAGGTTAACAGGTGTTTGTGTCATTGCTGTTTTTATATCATGTGTTTAAGCAGGATTGGAACACTATACCGGCCGACCAGCTCGCTGAACCAGAAATATCCGCTTAGTAAAATAGGCCTAATATTAATTCGCCGCAAATAGCTCATCAAGGCCCACTAACTTGGATTTGAACGCGATTCCTTCGAATTTGGTGACATTAGAATTTGGCAAATGTATTATAATAAATAAATAACAACATTTTTTTCTTCAGTAGGCAATTTTTTTTTCTCAGAGTAGATTTATTTTTCAAAGTCTGTTTCTGTATTTCATACATCAAGTCTTGGCTAAGACTAAAGCTATTATTTTGATCGTTATTGCACGTGGAAAGATACTGTTCATGCAGTTCACTTCTCATTATGTGGGTAAGTGGTCACATTTAAGGCTGATATGAAGCATCATATCAGCTAACTTTTTTGTTTAATAACACAGTTAATATTTAATGTAAAATTCAAACAGTAAAACCATAATAAAAAACAAACAATTCTCAAAACAGCAAAAGTGTAAAATGTAGGCCTTGTACAAATATCAATCCATTGTTTTGGCCAACAAATATTGTGTTTAATATTGTAAGATTTTTTTTGTTTTTATTATTATTTTTTAAACATATGCCGACTTGAAATTTATTACAGCCTTGTAGTCCTGAGGGCACAGTTCAGGCTTTCACATAAAAGCTGTCATTATGTATATTGACTCTTACTTGAATATGCGAGCGTGGTATTATTGGTATCAAAAGCTATTTGAAAGTTTAATTTGGAGGATCGAATTCACAAAAATATTCTAATTTAGATGGGTTCTGAACTAGGTGTTTAAAACCTTATAAAACCACTGCTAGAAAAGTCACACATCTTTATAACTGTTTTTTTTTTACTCAAAACCTTACTGAGATTAACTTCCTGCATGACAGCTAGCCCCAATATATATTCATCTATATATATTATAAAACCATTTAACACTACATACCTAAATCCAGACCGCAATCACCGACTCTGTGTGTGTGTGTTCATGTGTGTTTTATAGCCCTGCTCAGTGTAGTCTACCATGTGTGATTTTTGTGAGTCAATGTGTGGTCCCTGGAAGTGTCAGATCAGTGAGCCTGCTCTGTGGTTTCTGTGTGTTGAGTGTTTGTGCACACTTGTGTTTGTCCGTTTTTGTCTATGTGCGAGTCAGAGAGCAAGGGATTTAGGGAGAACATAATAAACTACTGCTCACTCTTTATCTTTTACTGTCTAAGATGTTTATTAGCAAACGAAACGTGCTTCCCGGAAGATCTGTCGAACCCTCTCTTTGTATCTGAATCGACGTATTCATTTGCACACACTCACATTATGGCAACTGTATTTGTCACTTTTTCTCAATTCAGTAATATCTTATGTACACTTATTCCCTTCGATCTAACATGACATGACTTTTTTTATTTAATATAATCATAAGAGGTCTCAGTATCGAGCTTGTCTTACATGCATATTTCCAGTGTAATCATCTGTCTTGGTTACAGTTTGATCTGCCATCAAATTCATGGGTGATAAGCTGCTATCTATGTATTCTTCCCTTCCCAACGCACACACCTGTGAGACAGCGAGGGGCCTTCAATACGAATCCCTCAACCATCTTCACCTGCTTTATCTGTACCCTGACTGAGCCAATGCTTTAATAACCCTGCAATAAATGAGTATCACAGCCCTATTCCCTGCAGGTTAACGCCTTAACATGTCGTCAACACAAAGATACCACCAGGTTCTGAACAACACATGGCTTTATCTCATCGCTCATTTGCATGCGTGTCCCTATTAGTTGTTATTAACTGTTGTCGGGTAAAGGGCTTTTATTACTCTGAGTTGGAAACGAGCAAGAAATTGGACACTCTTGTCCTGCCAAACAGTCTTTTCCATACCTAATTTGTGAAATTGCTTTGTTGTCATCTTTGTAGTCAACATTTCTCCTTCTCTTTTCCCAACCTTCTGCCTTTTTTTTCTCAGCGTCTCTCAATATCGCTCTCTTCACTGTGTGTATACTGACTGACAGTGTGAGTATAGTCAGATCAGCAGTGTGTCGTTTACTGCCCTCAGTTTCCTGTGTGTGGTACAACTGGCAGAGGCCATTCTCATTGCCAAAGAAAAGAGAGCAATGTGGAGGGGAGAGGAGGGTTAGCAGAAAATGTATATCGCATGCTTAGAGAGAGAGTCTCTGCAGTGTGGTCTTCGTAGTTTGGAAATTTGAGTCTCATGGGATCGGAGTTCTGTTCCACTCCCTCGTCTGGCTTCTCTCATCTACCCCTAAACATAACAGTCATTAGTTATGTTTGTAATGTGTGGCTGCAAGCATTACAAATAAAAATGGAACCATGTATCTGGTTGTGAATACCTTATGGTACAACTCTCCAATGTAAGGTGCTGTGTATCTTTCAGTTCCATGTTACGTGTCATTTGTCAGTTGGGCTGGTTAGAATATATGCTTTTTATTAGCATAGCTATAAAATAGCTGTAGGCCTACTATTTTAACTGCTATAACCTGTATTTCATAATTCTTCCTGCTATTAAGCGCCTTACTGTAAGCACTTTCTTAATCTTGAATCAATGCTTTCATTTTTTTATCTTCATAATCTTTGTTGATTATTCTTGATAAGACTTCTTGATTAGACATTTATCTATATTTCTAATTGATGTTGGGCAGATGGAAGGACAAGGATTAAACAAGTCCAATCACACTTTTAAGATGACTGTAAATTAAATTAAACTCTGTCATCATTTACATACCTTCATGTTGTTCCAAACTTGCATGACTTTTTCCTTCTGTGGAGAATATATATATAAAAAAAGATTAAAACAACAACAACATTGACATTTTCAATATATCTTCTTTTGTGTTCTACACAATAAGAGGGTAAATAAACAATGACAATACATGTTTGGGTAAGCTCTCTCTTTAATAACCTAATGTTATTCATCTCATGCATTTAAATTGAAATGACAATGGCAGTATTATGTAATTATTAATAACTATCCCTTTTCTGCTTTATAATCTTCAAATGGTTCAGTTTAGTTTAGAAATAAATAAATTAGTCATTCAGTCATTTTTTTCCAGTCTATTGATGAAATAGAGGAATACACTCTCTGTTGATGCAGCTTTGATGAAGCCGGCTCGCCATTAGCACAGCAAAATCTGGATGAGATCTTGTGGTGCTGAATTACAGAGCTTTTACCAGCATAATCACACAATCTCTTTCACCTCGCATTTGAGTTCATGAATTCCAAAACCTTGAATCACAGTAGTTTGTTGCAAAAGTATCCAAAGTGGTGTATCATAACCGTTAGTGTACCTCTTCCATTGGCTTGTATTGATTTGTTACAGCAGGTGTGTATTGACCAGAATATACGTTTACAACGCCGTCTTTGCATAGCCACTGCCATCTCCATACGTGAGTGACGGGCAGACACACTTGAGCTGGTTCTATCTCCCCATCAAATATTTGCTGGGTTGGAGGAGGATCAGAACGATAGAGAGAGAGAGAGTGAGAGAGATTGGCATAGAGATGGGAGAAGTGATTCAGACAAGGTCTTGATTGGGATCGGAAGACTCATTAAAAATCAGGCAGGTTTGGACCTGTGAAGCCCATGAAGGAGGGAACAAAGACAACTCATCAGTGCCAGATGAACTATATAACCGATAAAAGACTTTAAGGGGTGGTAATACAGTGCGACTTGCAGGCAAACAGATGAAAAGCTCTCAGAGTCACTGATGGCAATGAACGCATCAAGTACAATGGCCATTGTGTCCGTTTGCAGTTTAATCCGTCAGATTTCTCGCTCAGTTCCGTGCAAGTATCTGAAACATCTCGAGACACTTTTTGTGAAGAGATTTTATTTTACCCCTGGGACTGCAAGTCTAATGGGCAAGCCCGCATCGTAGACGAGCTGTTAATTAAAAGCAGATCTGTTCGCCTCATACAGTTAAACTGGATCACAGTGATTTTACACATATAGCAGTGGGTTGTCGGTTATATTTTAGGACCTTATCCTCTTATTGTTACTGAAGTGTAGCATTTTCAAACTTTGATCCATTTTGAAAATGTTGACATGATGAGCACAAGAGAAATGAGAAATAATATCTGCATGTACACTGAGGGAATATCAATTTTAATTGGAAAGCTGTGTTTAATGGGTGCTATTCATTTTGTATATACAGTACATGCGAGTGTGTTTTCATAAGCATGCATGTCCATTGTTGTAGTGTATTGTTCACACTTGAGCTCTATTAAACTGTCTCATAGGCTCTGTAAATCTCTTTCCTGTGTGTGTGTGTGTGTGTGTGTGTGTGTGTGTGTGTGTGTGTGTGTGTGTGTGTGTGTGTGTGTGTGTGTGTGTGTGTGTGTGTGTGTGTGTGTGTGTGTGTAAGTACAGTGTGGACCATCTGTTCTTTTTTCCTTCAGCAGCACACTAACACTTTTATTTCCATTCAAATGCTCTTAAAGTGTTTTTCCTCCCACCCACTTATTAAACTCTAAAAAATTCAGACACTTGATTTCTGGACCCGCGTTAGGTTTTTAATCACGCAGAGGCTAATGTTTTTAATTTATTATTCATTTTGAAAATTGTAGCTCCAGCTTGTAATTCTCTTTGGATTTTTTAATGTTCCATGATGATGTTTTTCTCGTCAGGGCCAGAGAAAAGAATAATGTTTTCTGCATAACCATTGTGAAAAGAATAATGTTTTCTGCATAACCATTGTGAAAAGGATAATGTTTTCTGCATAACCATTGTGAAAAGAATAGCAGAGAGGGTGGACACTGAAATCTCTCTATCTCTCCATCCATCCATCCATCCATCCAGAATCCCTCTGTATTTAGGAAGTAATATGCTAATCAAAGCACTCCAGAGGGGAGTTTGTTCCTAGTCTTTAACATTTGGCATGGACTCAATACAGCCTGGCACTGACTCTGATGGACATTAACAATATTAAAGGTTTGGCTGAAAAACAAAGACCCCTAAAAGTGATCCCCATGGAGTTATATGTGCATTCAGAAATACTGTATTTGCACGCATGCACACACAGATATAATTTGAACAACTTAAAGTAACTTAATAATTCCCAAAAGCATTTTGAGCATCTTTGCTTTCATGTTTGCCTTGAGGTCTGTCATTTTGGCTACACACACACATTTAAAAGCACATACACATTAGTTTACATTCCCCAGACGCTGGAGCAGAACAAGACTCCGGTCCTCTGCTTTTTTGTTTGCTGATAGTGTTGATAAGATGCCAGCGTCCTCTTAAACAATTCTCTGTATTTTAGGACATAGAGTTTGATGTCATTGTGTCGTTGTCTGTTAGTTGTTCGGTTTGTGTAAGAGTCAACAACAGTGAACCTTTGATATGAGAATTTCCTGATCAAAATATTCTGAAGAAAAATGCTAATATAATTGAATTCGTTATTTTATCTCAATTGATTAGCTTTAGGGTTTCTTGGATCCCAAATATGAATGATCATTTTCATGGTACCATTTTCATTATCTTTTTTTTTTTGGGGGGGGGGGGGGTAACTATAACAGGATATTTAAAAACAAATAGGCCTAAAACAATGTACTGTTATGTATTATGTCGTGATATAATTTAGTCTCCCACAGTTTTTCCAACTCATTATTTTTGTTATTGAATATACAAGTAAAGATATATGCATATGTTCATATGAAAGTATATGCATTGATATTGGCTGATATTTCATTAGGTCTCTGTCTCCCCCTCTCTTTGTCTCAGGTCCTTATCCTCTGGCTGGTATTCCCCCTGTATTGTGGAGGGGGATGGAGCGTGGCGGAGGAGAGAGCCCTCGTTTACGGGAGAGCCCCGAGCGACGTGGGAGCAGCAGTCCTGATATCGGCGGCCCACCACCAAAGATGGGCCGTCTGGAGCTCAACGGCAGTCCCACAGGTCACCGCAGTCGCCACAATGGGGCACCACAGAGACCTTTCAGCGGTAAGACACTCACAACCTTTACTGTACCTACATTTATATTATATATGTTCTTCCCTCTTTCATTAGTTGTATAGAGGAGAAAGACCACACACTAGCACCGCAGCTTAATGTGCCTAGAACACAAATTCTAACCACTACACCACTGCTTCAACAAATATATTGTTTTTTAATTAGTGAGATAATTGTCAAAGCTTAAAAAAATGAATAAACATCAAAACTGCACATCTAGCTATGCATTTAGCCTGGTGCTTAATTTTATTTGACATTATTAAAAGAGCTGCCAATAATGCAAGATTTAATCAATTTAATCCCATACTCCACCGTAGTTCTGCTCAGAGGAGTGTTGTGGCCACTATACGCTCAGTGAATTAAGTAGCAGCATATAGACCTGATTTATTCCCCTTGGCCAGTTATTGACTGCAACAGTAGTGTGTGTCTGAATAGGGGTCATATTGATTACAGTGACCCTTACGAATCGCCACATACAGTGGTGTGGTCGCAGCTGTGATTATTGAATGGCTTTAAATGTGTCTTTACACTTGGGTACTTGACACATAACATGGACATGGACTTTTTTAATTCAGCATATATAAACAATGAATGAAGGGTCGTGTGACTGGAATAATAGCAGCTGAATAAATTAGATTTTAAAATATATTAAAATAGAAAAAAGTTCTGTTAAATTGTAATAATATTTCATAAATAAATGCAGCTTTGGCGAGCATAAGAGACCTCTTTCAGTAATAAAATTTAGTTATTATATAATCATATCCCAATGGTAGTGTATGTGTGTGTTTGTGTGTGTATTGTAAGCATAGTTTTAGATGTATAGCATACCATACTACAGGATTCTGCTGTTACTGCTTCAAATAGGTTACTTACCCACATACAGTTAACATGTTGTAGTCCTGACAATAAAGCAGTTATACATTGTTTTCTAACGAAACATACAGTGTGTGTCCAGTAACATACAGCCTCAGGAAAAGTGTTATATGTCTCACATTGGGCCAAAATGTCACCAAGTTCAAGCTGTAATTCACCTTGACATTGAACAATGTGTGTAGCCAATCAATAAGCCACATATCAGATATAGATTAGATATTTTTAGAGGCCAAAACGCTAACAATACATGCTGTGTGTTTGTTCGTGATGTGTGAGTATCTGGCTGTACACCTCTGAGGCAGATTTGATTTGACACAACATCTTCGTCAAACTTTTCTTTAAAATGTTCTGGAAGAGGTAGAAGAGGATATTAGTGAGGCTCTCTCTTCCTGAGCACTGGCAGATAGGCCAAATGTTTAGTTTTAATCAGAGGTTGTATTGAAACAAACCACAATGGAACACTAAAGAGTGGGCCACACACGAAACAGACATGGATTAAAATCACTCAGACACATGCATGCAATGCTAAAAATCATTTTAAAAAAATTCTTTTTTTGTCTTGTCCAGCTAAAGTATCTAAAACAAGAAAAGGCATTAAAACTGGTTTTCAGAAAATATAGCTTTACTTAAGTTTGTATTTTACCCCATCAGCAAATTATTTTAAAACAATAATCTTTATGTAATAATGTTAATTCTAAAATTGTATCTTTATACTTTCTTTTTTATTATATTATTATTTTTATCTAATGCAGTAAATGTATCTTATTTTAAGGCTGTTTAGCTTTCTTTCTGGGAATCAAGACAAAAAATTCAATTTTTAAAAGTTTTTTTTGTTGTTGTTGCTTGCAGTATGTTCTTTACTGATATATTAAAAAATATTGCATTTTTTTATATTGTTGCTTTAGTCAACTGCAGTGTCACACCTTTATATAAAATTTAAAGCAAATGAGTGATTATGATTACAGACATGTTTACAAGTCTATAACTCTAACAAACGACACCCTTCAAAATGGATGCATAACTCTAAATAAAATGTTCAGGCATTAACGCGCATTAAAATAGATAATTAAATAGACTCAAAGACTTACTCAGAGTGAGCGTTGCACAAAAATGAAACACTCACTCACACACACACACACACACACACACACACACACACACACACACACACACACACACACACACACACACACACACACACACACACACACACACACACACACACACACACACACACACACACACACACACACACACACACACACACACACACACACACACACACACACACACACACACACACACGAGTCAGACTCAGGCTTCACACACATGCTGTTATCTTGTGATGAAACCGTACTCATACAGGGTACAGGGATGAGCCCATGGGAGCTAGCGGAAGAAAGAGAGAGGGGGACTGCTGGGAGCTGCTGTGTGTTGACAGTTATATTTCCCTGTTGGGGGAAATTCACTTACTTGAATTGGCACCGGCCCCTGGCCTGTAATTCACTCCATAAGAGCATTCTGAACTGGAAGCCAGGGTGATTAATGGAAAGGAAATAGAAATATAGGAATTGACTGATTAAACCAAGGGGCTTGGGAACGGTGCGTGAATGTATATGTATTTGTATGGAAGTGTGTGTGTGTGTGTGTGTGTGTGTGTGTGTGTGTGTGTGTGTGTGTGTGTGTGTGTGTGTGTGTGTGTGTATGTATAAATTAGGAGAGAGTTTTGTACTGCTCTGCTCTTATTAGTACATCTGGGATTTTACCTAATGCTTTCAGCCTATAATTTCTAAGGAGGTTTATTAAATTAATAGTCAGAAGGCTTTTGAGCACTTCAGGGAAATTGAAAGACCAATGCATAGGGTAGGCCTAGATTAACCAGAGGAAACTTGGGTGAGATGTGTTTTTCAGGCATCTTTAGGTACCGCATACTATTTCTCAACAAGCCGTGAATGACTATGCATCTTGACATCCCATTAAAAGACGGGACTCTGTACCCACCGAATCACTTGCCAACATATTTTACAGGTTAATCATAAATGTTTTTAACTAAAATGTTAACAAAGCCAACACCACTAAAATAATGTGTTAAGTTACAGCGCAATGAGCCGTAACCTCGAACACTGAAGGCAGAAAGGTTTGCATATCCGTTGGAGGCTCATGCAACTAATTTTATTAAGTGACCCTGCCGTTAGCACGCAGTCCGTTGACTTGAGGAGATACCAGGTCAGCTGCCCTGACAAAGTGAAGGGAGGCACCATAAAAAAATGATAACTTTAATCAAGCATAATGGAGCTGGTTTAATGGTTGGTTTGATACACAATCTGAACGGCTTGTTCGTGTTGACTATTTGCATTGGGCTGGGAAACATGAGACAAGGGATTGACCCTGGCCACCTTATTCAAATGCAAGTAATGAACCTATTAATCATTAATGATTTCCAATGAAAACACTTCTCTTGTGAATAGCACGTGGCAACTATTCAAAATAATGCCACGCTTTAGTTGCAAATGAGATTTATATAGTAATATTTTTAAAACTGTATGGAAATGAGTCACATTTGTAGAATATCAGCTCAGTCACTGGACTTCATTTTTAGCAAATATTAATTAAGTAATTCAGCTCTTCTCTCTTGACCATTGTTTCTCTAATGTTTTCTATGCCGGTGCTGCTCTCCTGTATTGCAGGTCTGATGATTCCAGTCTTCTGCGTGGTGGAGCAGGTGGATGGAGGGATGATATCAGATGGAGAGAGCCGGGAGGAACATGCCGAGTTCGTGCTGGTCAGGAAAGACATCCTCTTCACTCAGCTGGTTGAGACTGCACTTCTCGCCCTTGGCTACTCCCACAGTTCTGCAGCCCAGGCATATGGTGAGTTCAACACTGGCCCAGACTAAAGTTAATAAAATAAAATATATTAAATAAAAACAATTACTAGAACTTGACCTTCCATTTCCAGTGTGACAAATACTGATATTCAACATTTTATCTTGATTTACTAACAAGCTGCCAAATGTTTTGATGCCAAATATTTCTAATAAAAGTCAAAAAGTTAAAATCTTAAAAGTATAAAAAGACATAATTTTAAGTGAAAAAAGGCCTCTTAAGTACATAGCCTAAGTGTATTTAAAGAGAGTACACTTTCATGGCTTTTTCCCAACACACTTAAGTACACTTTTAAAACAGTGCACTGTGTAATGATGTCAAATTAAAACATTTAATTTAAAGTACATTTACAAGTTAAGTTAATTTTACATCATTGTTTTAATAATCTTTTGTTAAGCTTTAAAACAAATTACACTTATTAATTAATATAATAAAGCAAAGTACTTTGATTATAATATAATTATTATTTATTTATTTTATCTGTAGTGTTTTATTTGATGTTAAATTAAAAATTAATATTTGTTTAAATGCGCTAAATTGCATTCAATAGAAATTACATTGAAGTATATTGTAGTTTATCATAAATGCTTGTCAGTACATTTGCCACTACAATTGAACCATATTTCAAAGACAATATAAGTAATTATAAAATTACATATAAAATGTAATTTAGTTTAATTGGCAAAATATCATTTTAAATAGAAATTAAATGCAATTAAGTATCCGAAAACATAACATTTATTTCCCACTTAAGTATTCACAAATTTCATTCATATAGCTCATAATAATGAATGTATTCTACTTAAAATCCTAATGTTTAGAAATTAAAATGAATCTAGAATTCTGTAAAATTTGTTCATTGCTTGTTTGTGGTAGCGAATGCATTATTCATGCAATTTCATGTTAATGAAATGAAACTTATGAAAATGCAAAATAATCTTATTTATTTCTAATATAACTGGATGCCATGCAATTAATCTTAGTAATCATTGCATAATACATACTCTTTCGGTTATATTTCAGGCAGTATACTATGTACTATGTACTGTATATATTGCACAGTATGCAGTAAGCAATACTCCAGTCCTCAATTCCTCTCAGTTCAGAGCGATTAGAGGGGCATGGAGTGCAGAGAGGAGGTGCTGTTGAGATGTTGACAGGAGGATATACTGTTTTGGACTAAAGTGTCTGAGAACACTGAGGAGGAAGGGTATTTGTTCAACATAACTGAATCACAGACAGTCTGAAAATCTCATTAAACAAGAACAAAGGAAATGGCGAGGCAAAGAATGCGGTACTTTCACGTCACCAAAAGATGCATGTGAACTGTATTTGTGCATATGTGGTAACTTTGTGGGAATGCATGTTTGTGTCTGCTCGAGGTCTTTGTGCTCGCATAGTACGCGCTCATTTTCTGTGTGTGTGTGTGTGTGTGTGTGTGTGTATATGGAGAATGTTTATGAGTGCATGGGCCAAAGAAGCAATATAATGCTTTACTTTATTGTTGTACACATGATTGTCATCTCCCAGAAGATTGAGAGTTTACTTGTATTTTGTGAAGTATGAAGAAATGTAAAACAGTCATTACTTCATGTTGATCCGCTGTAACACAAGACATCATGATTTACTTCATAGGTTGAGCATTTGGCATTTTTTATGTATTGTTTGTAGTCACAGTTCACGCTCTGTACATCTGACTAGAATAGAGTTTGTTGTGCGATTTGATGGTGCTGCAGTTTATTGAAAGTATTCAGAAAACACAGAGCGAAAATTGAAGGCCACATTTCAACCTTTAATTAAATGATCATTTAAGTTAGGCTGATGAAATGTCTGCTACATTTTTGTAGTGATTGTAGTTTTTAAAATTAAATGCTGCGTGGTTTGTTTGTGTGCTCTTGTTATTCATCAAAAATAATGTTAAATAAGCATCCTTTCTCTTTTTTTGACAACTAAATATACGTAGTAACAAAAACAGAAAAACATGAGTCACTCGTAGGTCAACAGCGTGTCTTTAAATTCCCTCGAAGCGCCCTTTAGAGATTCCTTTGAAGAGCCAAAAACAGATCAATATGTTACCCACACAGCGACTCGAGTCATTTGCGTAACCTCCAAAAATACCGTTCTGTGCTATAAAATTAAACAAGTATGCAAATTGATAGAAGCGGCATTATGATTGGAAAGGCAAAATAGTCCTATCTGGCCCACACAATGGCGCCACATCTGTGAGGAAGTCCCAGACGCTACTCCCCTAAACACAGAAACACAAGCGGTCACCTCTGTACGGCCGTAAAACAATATCAAAAGGACACAGAGGAGGACAGGGCAGCAGTGGAAAACAAACCGTTTAGGCTCAATATAACCCACACACCCTCACAGTGATCAGTTCAGATGAGGCCAGATAAAATAAAAGCATGGGGATACGGCTAAAATGATGCTCCCACGCTCGCTCACACATACTAATAGGATTCTCTCATTATGGAGAACTGCACTGACTTCAGTTTATTCCTAAAATGAGCGATAGTACGAGCGATAGAATGAGCGATAGAATGAGAGAGAGAACTCTCCTCTAAAATGAATACTTTTTGTTTTTAAAGTAAGCGTTTATGTTAAATGAATAATTTCTGGCTTAAATTAGACATTTTTTCCTCTGCGGTTCACAACCAAAATTACACAGAGTCCCATCTATTTTCTCCCTGTTTGAATTGTGTCCTGCATAGCTCTCTCGTAGTGGTATATTTAAGCTCCTCTCCCAGCACCGCTGCCTTTCTTTAATTAGCCTGACCAGTAATTAACTGGGAGATATTGTTTATTTCAATTATAAGGGTCTGAGTACTTTTATAGAATCGTATGGACAGACCTGTACTTTAAGGCTTCAGACAATTAACAGTGGTGACGGATTACAGCACGAGTGTATTGTTGTGCTGCCACGTTTGACATGCAGCCACGGCGGGTCGAACTAGGGCAGTTTGATGAAAATACGCTCATGATAGAGGCCGAACAGTCCCTTCACATAAAATGAGCAATGACAGGTAACTAATTCCAACCTGTAGTGGGAATATATATGAGTAGCAACATGTGCAGATGATGTAATGATTATCTGCCTTATACTTAAAGGGATAAATCACCCAAAAGTGAAGATTCTGACATCATTTACCTCATGTGGTTCCAACCTGTGTGCTTTTTTTCTGTGAAAAATTGCAGGAGAGTTTTCAAAGAATATTCACACTGCTCTTTTTCATACAATGACTGTTCATTTCGACTACTGTCATTCTTCAAAAACAACTAAATTAATACAATAAAAGCACCACAAACTAAGATAACAGTGAGTAAATAATGACAGAATTTTCTTTTTCATTATTTAAACACTATTTCATACTGTTTTGGTATGAAAACTACCTCTGTCCTCAACGAATCCTTTAGATTTATGACCAAAGCGCGTTAGCTTTCCATCTGCCATCTGACACACCTGGCAGCCAATCAGAAGCAAGTCAGTTTTGTCCCTGTTATTGCCAGGGGTCTTGTTTGGTCATTTATGACAGCCAGGCCTTTCCCATACAAACTTTTATATTACGGTTAAACTTCAAAATAAAATAAATCTGTCCAATCCATACATCTATAATCTGGAGTATAGTAAAGGCATATGTATTATTTCAATACAAGAGCTTGGTATGAGTATTATTTCATAAAAGTCTATGGTATGTTGATATCATTTCTAATGATTTGAATTACAAATTTAGAAATTATGACTTTATCTGCCTTACTATTAATAAAAGTTGTAGTAGATTCACTCACCTGTTACAAAAAAAACAGCCAAGACCAGGATTGTTTGAATTATGTTGATATGTTGTTTCTCTAGCTGGTGGATTTTAAACCTGTAGCATTTTTATTAACAACATTGGACTCCATTGACTTTTACTGTATGGATGAGAACCAAGTATTGACATTTTGAAAAAAATGTCTCCTTTATTTTGTTTCACAAGAAAAGAAAGTCATATATGCTTGTAATGACATTAAGGTGAGTAAATGATTACAGAATTGTTGGGATAACTATCCCTTTAACACGCTTTATCACCATGGCCCCCCTAAAGGTCATTTATAAATCTATAGTATTTCCACCAAAATACTGCTATCATAAAATATATAAGATGCTTAAATTATGATATTATAGTAAAACCACAATGCAGTGCATTCCTGAAAGACAGATAGTATTTCAAAGGCCTGCCTTTTCTATTTGATTGATTAAATCTATATAGATGCAATATTAATGATTTATTGTAACAGTCTGTGGTCTTCACGATTCATATAGTGGGGCGTCCCTTCAGAACAGCAAACATTCGGAGTTCAGTGCATCTATCCAAACTAGCTCTGCAGAATAGCGTATGTGTGCTAGGGAACATTTTCAGACTCTGTGTGAGTGTGTGTGTGTGTGTGTGTGTGTGTGTGTGTGTGTGTGTGTGTGTATAGATGGATACACATAGGCTTTTGCCAAGCCACCAGCCGACCACATGAAAGCCCAGCACTGGGAGGAGGAATTTTAATGTGGCAATGGGAACAATGGTTTGTACTGGGGGAGGAAAATGACAAGGAACACAGAGTCTTTCCAAGTTAAAAATGATTCATTAATGACATTACCACGGGCTCTGTATGATGCTAGCTCATACTGTAAATAGGAATACATTTAATCGCTTTTCATTAGAACAGAGCCCTTTGCTTTTTTCAGATTGGTTGCAGTGAGATGTCTAACACTGAACATGTAATTGGGTAACCTCGCTGACATTCAACTCCTACAGCAATTGAATTAATCACCGCTTTACTTAAAGTGCATTAATAGCATCTCAGTTCAGTCTTAATTGATGCTACTGCTCAAAGTGGGAATGCTCAAGAAGTCTGCGGTGGGCATACATTCAGCATTGCACAATGAGACAAAACAGCAATGTCCCTCAAAAATCAAAGCAAACCCAGTAATATAAGCACATACTTGAAAAAGGAGGACAGATCTTGGGGGGTTGTGGCACAATCACACAAATTGTCTTCATCTGTCTGACTTGCCTCTCTCCTTTAACTCACTGTCTGGAGAATACATCTCCACAAATACATTTAGAACAAAGACAAGAGGCCTGTATATCAGAGGATAGAAGTTCCCGATAGTTTCAAGTGCCACCAGCAGGGTCGGCCTCTCTTGTAGTGGTTGTCTGAGACCCCGACGTACTGGGGGGTGCACAAAATAATTTAAAATAAATAAATGATAAGTAAGCACAAGTGACAAAGCTAGACCTTTCCCCATGTAATCATTCAATTCTCTTGATAACATAAATACAAGTAGCAAAGACCTGACAGAAAAATGCTTACCGTTTAATGCTTAAAGCACTTTTGCATGGCAAAAACAGCATCTGTTAAAGCATAATCTTTGTCAGGCTTTCTCAAGAATAATATAAGGAAGAAATTCAGGCACTGCTGATAAGTACAATACAAGAAGTAGGACAAATCTAGATAAATCTACTCTATCTACTTTGTGCATAGTTATTAAATATATGGTTGTCTATAATGGTATTTATATGTTTATTTTATATTTATATATTGAGGTGTTTTTATATATTTATAGGACCGAATGAATATTAGTTTAATGTATGCTTTTTATTTCGTACCATATTTCTGTTTTTGTGCATTCTTTTATTTTTCTTTATCCATTTTTTTTTACATAGTTCTACCCCAATGAATTACCTTTATTTTTGTGCCATATTTATTGAGCTAATTTTGCAACACTATTCTTTAATTGCAATTGTTGTTTATTTACACTGAATCTGTCAGACAGAAGCAACATTAATATACAATATGATGTATTAAAAGAAACAACGTTGCAGTGGCTCCGTCTATTATTTTATATGAAGACTATTTTTTAAACCAATGAGGCCCATGTTCATAATCTAGGGGCCTAAGGCTCCGCAAAAACACACTGGCCTTGTTTAGATTCTGACACTGATAAGCTCCCACATAAGGAGCAATCAGCCAATAGTGGAAGAAAACAGTGGAACGGGTCACACAGAATGTCTTGTTATCTTCTCTCTAGTCAAAACACAAACACTGAACTGAGAGAAACAATGGAGCCCTTGCTAATTTGCAGATTTTGTCCAAAACTAACTCATTCAACCAAGCTTTAGTGTGGCAGCAGTGGCATGGCAGTACAGTGTCTGGATGGAGGTAAGTGATCCATCGGCATGTCTGTGTGTGATTGAGCAGCTGGAGCTCTTCAGATGACACAAACAGCCTAAAGCACAAAAAAAGACAAAGTAGAGAGAAAGAGAGCGAGAGAGGGAAGCTGGGCAACGTCTGGGTCTCATTTGGTGGATAGTAACGTGATTAGCATTGTTTAGTTTTCACAGCTTCAGTCAGTCCCTCCTAAGACCATGGGAAATACTTTTGTGTGAGAGTTTGTGTTATGTATCTCTTCATGGCACACCCTTCGTTTTTGGTCAGGTTCGCTTCCTGTTGTCGGATGTGTTGAATATATACATTTGCGTAAGGGATGTACATCGACTGCACATGAGCAGTGCGTGTTGAAAATTGTTTACGGACGTGTGCAGTGTTTGGAAAACGGTTAATAATGCAAAGAGCACAGGGTCCGGTTTACATGTACGGCGCCCCCTTGACAATGATTGCGACATCTGGAAATAAATAGAGCGGAGGGCATAATAGATTCAGCTAATTCATTTTTAATAGCACAGTGTGGTTCTTGGAAAAAAAATGATGGCACCCTCATGATGCCACTGCTGCTTAGCTTTTATCCGGATCTGTAAGATTATTCAAGTTCAGCATATTTAAAGGAAATACCATCACACAACTTTAAAGAGATTCACCCTAAAATTAAAAGTGTACTTTGTAAAATTAAATTAAGTGTCCTAGATCTACAACAGCATATATAAGATCATTTACTGTTAACCAATTTACAGGTTTTTCCTGTAACATTTTTACATTCTTTTAACATTTAAATTTCTACTGCTTTTATATTCTGCAAAATAAAAAAATGTCATGATTTAAATAGGAAACAATGCACGCCCCTTCACCCTAAGTGCGGGATGGCCTTAGTTACCTGGAGTATTTACAAAACAATCAGACGGCTTCGTTCAGAATTATGGCTTTGTCTCACAGTGACACCCCGATTACAGATTACTCCTCAGCCATAAATGCTCGTCTCATCCTTTGCACAACGAGAGGCATTTATAACAGTCAATTTGGGTTAATCATACAATCATTGACCTGTGTTTATGACGGCCCATTAATGGAGGGGGGTATTGGGGGTGGATGTAATTGTCAGAGGCAGCGATGCGCTAGACAAGCGCCTGCTTTTTATATATATTCCTTGGCTGTAAAAGAGCCACAGGCGCCCCTCCGGCCCGCAGTTATTGGTGCGGCGCTCAGTATGTCTGTTAGGTGCTTCTTCCTGACCTGATAAGTATTTAATAGATAAAGCCTTATCATTGGTGCTATTGTTCCGTGCTGTCTGCTTTTATAGCAAAAGATGAAGCACTGCAGAAAATGTGTAGTAAGGAAACAAAATGTATGATTTCCAAAATGTTTGATGCAACAACCCACAGGTAGTGTAAATAATTTTGTGAATGATAAATATATGACTAATTTCCCACTACGCTTCCTTGTCACTTAAGAACTATGTGTATAATTATGTATTTCGCCCTTTGCTGTAAATTACGTTGGTCCACCACATATCTCAATCCCCTCTTTCCAATCACACAATGTTCTTGTCTCACTGTCTTTCAATCATTATGTTTGTGTGCTCTCTAATGTTGAGTTGTACTGTAAGTGGGTGCTGGTGTGGTGATGTAATGTGCCAGGTTTGGTTCTGGTTTGGTGGAGCTGCCTACTCAATGGAGTGGAGCCCCTCCTAACTTATACTTTTATTGAGATTTCATTACAGCCATCATTGACATGAGGCCATCTCTGATGATGTCATGGAAATATGCTACACAAATTTGCAGCACAATGAGATCAAGTGGGGTTAATCGACCCCCCCCCCCCCTGCTTCCTTTTCACAGGCATCATTAAGGTGGGCCGCTGGAACCCCCTGCCCATCCATTACCTGACAGATGCTCCAGAGGCAACGGTTGCTGATATGTTGCTGGACGTTTACCACATGGTCACGCTACGCATCCAGCTACAGAGGTAAGAGACCATGAAGCATTCTCAAAAATAACAGTACTTCAGTAGTTTCTTGGTTCAGATGAGAATTCTCTGCATATCAATAACCTTTAAGGTTCATATGCTTTATGGGGATAATTTAAAATAACTAAATAATATATAATATAAAACATATATTTATATTTTTAACAACAACTATTATTATTAGTATACTTAATTAATTAAATAGAATAATCCGATTTTAATTTAAAATAAGTCCAAGTTTAGGTTTAAATAATCAGCACAAACAAAAACAGATTACTATCATAAATGAATGAATGAATAAACAAATAAATGATAGATTTTGAACAGGTTATCTTGTGGTATCATATTGTAAAACCCTTATAATTGAAAAAGGTAATTTATTTAAGAGCGAAGTGTAAAGTACATTATTTAAGTTTTTATTTATTTTTTATTTTTATATAGGTACAGAGTTTGCGACATTAAGTGAAATCATTTAAATGTTAAAAAATTTAATTTATAAATATTGTATCCTCTGTCTACAAAATATGGGAAAATAACATATTGGTTAATTATATAAAAATGTAATTTATTAATAAATAATTATAGATTTTTATATTTTGAAATACACCATAATATAATACTAAATATTTATAAAACAAATAATAATATTTATTATTTGCATTGAGGAAATACATACAAAAGTTTCCCTTTTATTTTGCTCCATTAAAAGTGACGAGATAATTAAGGGATTATTTTGCTTATGTCAATGATAGAGAGTTGAGCAAGCCTCTAAAGCCCTGTGCATACATAAGAGCCAGGGTAAACTTTTTATCTGCATTCTCAATGAGCTCTTTCATGCCCAATGATTGCAGTTTACTCTTGAATGCTGAGGAGATAAACATAGGGTCCAAATGAGAAGATTGTAGTCTTTGTGTAGTCGTGTACCATCCAGGTTTGTTTCCCTGTGTTTCCATGGTGATACAATTGTTGACCTGGCCTGCTGCAGAGTTTATTGATTAGGAAATGAAGATAGTTACTGTAGAATAATGGTGGGATTAGTAAAAATGATTTTATGGATACAGCTTTGCTAAACTGGAGGACCTTCCATCAGAGCAGTGGAATCACGCTACAGTACGCAACGCCCTCAAAGAACTGCTCAAAGAGATGAACCAGAGCACACTGTCCAAAGAATGTCCACTCTCCCAGGTACAGCTGCTACCCACTCAGATTTTTCCCAAATCCAACACACATTTGACATTTAAGATGATAAGTAAAACATGTACTGCTGGTGCAACTATTCCAAAACTAACAACAAAATTATCAGTATAACATAAATTAAAATATTGGGCTCAGTATTGCATTATGCTTGCAGATGTTCCAATCAATGGCGTCAGTGCATGGTTAATGTAGCCTAAATTGTCTAAGCATGTTTCATTCATCAATTTGAAATTTACTCAAAAATTCCCCACATTCATGGGCCATTTCTAAAACCCAGAAATTACTTCACCATGAGAGAGAGTATGCGTGTGTGTGTATCTATGTGGGTGTGCATCCGTGATCCTTGCTGTGCTCATTTCCAAGTAAGCGAGCAATCTTGGAGATTTATGTATCTGTCCATGCTGTGTTTAAGTGGAACTCTGTGTGGGTGTTGATCATCATATCAATTGTTTGCATATGTGTGTGGCTCTTCATCTCTACTTGTGTCACTGCGGCTCGAAGCTTGTCGTGGCGGTCGCTATCCGCCTTGCCTGGGTGGCTTTCCGCAGTAATGTGTTTTATAGACCATTTATCATTGCAATTTTAAGATCTTGACCATGTGTGTTTATTTCCGTTATCCTCTGTCATTATTCCCCTTTTTTCCTTTTTATTGACCTCTCTCGTTTCTTCAACTTTTTCCAGAGTATGATCTCCTCAATAGTGAATAGCTCATACTATGCTAACGTCTCAACTGCCAAGTGCCAAGAGTTTGGTCGCTGGTACAAGAAGTACAAAAAAATTAAAGGTAAGGCTTGTACTGATGTCTTTTTTGGTTGTATTTTACTCCAAATTGATTGGTTTTTACTTCAACCAAAATCCAGCTCAAATCAATACTTCATCAGTTATTTGGTGCCATCTTAAATCAAGGGGAAAAAAGACTAATATGCTAACTTGAAATTATCACAGTAGTCTGGTCAGGAAAGCATAGATGTGATCAAACTCGCATACTGTCCTGAGTAGGTATTACATTTGATGAAGAACTTGTTCTTTACAGCATGAATGTGTGTAATGTCAATAATATCCGGACGTACAACATCTGCCATGTTATCATTGTCATGTGACTTTTGGCATAAGTTGCGTCGCTTCACTGCGACTGCCAACTCTTTTCCTGTGGCCTTGAGGGATAGTAAAGTGTCCACTGAATGCACTCTTCAGAAGTAGGTCATCAGCTGTTTTATGAATACTGTGTGTGAATTCAGATATACTGCTTTTTGCATACTGTTTTTCCATCCACTATATAACAGGTAACTAGGCATATTCGGATGCAGGGAATGTGTTTTCTCTAGCATATGATGAGATATTCAGGGTCATGAGTAAGTCTTGAGCTTTGTGCTACGTTTTATACATTATCTCTTAATGACTCCTCTTACATGAGATGAGGTAACTTAAACCTCCTTGCGGCCTAATAGAAACCACTGTTCCTTCCCCCAAAATGCTGCAGGGGGTCTCCCAGTGGCAGGTTCTGCAAGGAGTCGTCCCACAGCTCCGCTGTTTAAGCCTCTTAGCATCCAAATGCCTGTGATAATTTCCCTCCTCTCGTTGCCCCTTCAAAAAGTGAAATAATTACACAGCAGGACAGATCAAAGTGGGGGCTAAACCCCAAGTGCAGTGAGAGAGCGAGCGCCAACAAAGAATAAAGCAATCCTCGGCACGCTGACAGAGTAAGTGGTGTTGAGTTACACCGAGCCTCCTCCATTAGTTCTGCTCCTTGCCTCCCAGAGCTAAACACACAGCCCGCATTGCCAGATGTGTGTGCCAGTGCAGAGAGACCCCGATTGGATGACTCACGTGTCAGTCACACAGTTGTAAACCAAAGTTGTAAAACTTTCTATTCATGAAAGCACATTGTTGTTTTGTCATTTACCAGTTCCTTGTGTCTGTTTCAGGGGATTATTTGTGGCAAGGACGGGAGAGCTTGGAAATCAAGGGTAGGCATCTACTTTGTGATGTTTATTTGGGTAAAGGACTGTCTTTGATTTGTCAACTAGAACACTAGAGAGTTTGTTCTAGTGCCTCATACGCATCTCCATCCCTCCGCAGTTGAAAGGGACAGTCTCACTGACTTCTGTGTATTAGCCCAGCGTCCGCCCCCTCACCTGGCTGGTCTGGCGCAACTCGGTCCGTTGAACAGTGGCGGCTCTCTGGTGAAAGGCGGCTCTGGAGAACCTCAGAATTCAGCCCAGTCTCAGCCTCCATCTCAAGGGCAGCCGCAAGCTCCATCATCTCACGGACAGCTCCATCACAGTCCTCCACTACGGGCTCAGGTGCCTCCGCCAGCCGCCCTGCAACCTCTTTTGGCACCCGGAGGACTCCTCTCACCCCAGCTCAGTCCACAGCTGGTGAGGCAGCAGTTAGCCATGGCTCATCTTATCAACCAGCAGCTGGCCGTTAGCCGCCTCCTGCATCAGCACCCGCAGGCTCTTAACCAGCAGTTTCTCAATCACCCACCCATTCCGCGGCCTTGCAAGTCCGGTGGTCCTGGAGAGCCCGGGTCCAACCCCTCGGCTGCAGAAGTCTCCTCTGATATCTACCAGCTGGTGCGAGATGAGCTGAAAAGAGCCAGTATCTCACAGGCAGTGTTCGCTCGAGTTGCCTTCAACCGTACACAGGTACAGTACAGACTGCATGGTGGAGAATAAGTTATTCACTCAATGGTTCAAAGATTCAAGGAAAAACTTGACACTACACCATGTATAGTAGCAAAGAGCCTCTTCAGAAAATACCAGTCACTAGGGCGTGGTGATGTATTGAATATCCATGATGTATTTGTAGTGATATTTGTAAATTATGTAATACTTGGAATATTGCAGTGAATTTAATGCAGGCAACAGTAATATATAAGGTTAAGTAACTTTGGTAAGTGTGAAGTTAGTTCACTTAATGCCAAAGCAAATGTATTTGCGTTACCATTTACCAAACTGTGTTAAAAAAATATATATATGAAAATTATTTTAAAAAGTAGGTTTCAATTTTAATAGTAATTGTTTTATGAATTTATTCTTCATTTGTAATACCATTTAAAATGGTCATGTAACGGAAATAATGATATTTTCTACTTTATTGTGACTTACATCCAAGTTAAATGTTTTATCAAAAAAGAAAAGAAAAATGTTGGTTCTCTCCGTTTGTTGTTGATTGGATGGAGCTTGATGCAAGCTTGCATTAAGCTCCATCCAATATCAATTGAAAGTTTTATTTTTTTTTTTATAAAACATATACATGGATTAATTGTTTAATAATTGTTCAATAAAATGAATAGCATGCATTGAGAAATAGACAGGGTTAATTTACATTTCATACAGAATTTAAAGATTACTCAGTTCAATTTGTCATAAAATTACAATGCATAATTTTTAAAACCAAACTAAAGATTTTTAAAGACCAAATACAAAGTATATACAGGTGCATCTCAATAAATTAGAATGTCGTGTGAAAAGTTTATTTCAGTAATTCATCTCAAATTGTTGTGAAACTCGTGTATTGAATAAATGCATATAGACTGAAGTAGTTTAAGTCTTTGGTTCTTTTAATTGTGATGATTTTGGCTCACATTCAACAAAAACCCAACAATTCACTGTGATAGATAGATAGATAGATAGATAGATAGATAGATAGATAGATAGATAGATAGATAGATAGATAGATAGATAGATAGATAGATAGATAGATAGATAGATAGATAGATACTGTATCTCAGTGAGGTGTCAATGCCGTTCTGTCGGAGGTTTCAGGTCTGTGAGTCACTTTAAGCATGTCAGCGTGATCACTCTGGTGTCCAGAGGTTGGATCCTCTCATACACCCTCTCAGCAGCAAAAACATCTGGTGAATTGACAGAGTCACTACAGGTCTAAATTATGTCCAATTACATCCAACATAGTGCACAGTCAGTTAAAGAGTGGGTGGAGACTTACATGGTGCAGGTGAAGTAACAGGATAGATGTGTTGCAAGAAAATGAGCCCTCCACAAATCGCTTCCTCTCTGTTTATGTGTGTGTTTTTGTGTGTACACCAGGGCCTGTTATCGGAGATCTTGAGAAAAGAGGAGGACCCACGCTCAGCCTCTCAGTCCCTGCTAGTGAACCTCAAAGCGATGCAGAACTTCCTGAACTTACCTGAGAGTGAGAGGGACCGAATTTACCTGGAAGAGCGAGAGCGCAGCATGAACCCCCCTGTGAATCTGCCCCCAAGCACAAACTCCAGCCCTGGTGGAGCCCGCCTTTCTCAGGTACCCCACTTTCCCACCCTTGACTAGGTTCAGCCCCTACACATCTCTTTCCCCCTGTTGCGTCTGTGTTTGTGTGTTTGACTGGGTGTAGAAATACCTAAAAAGCTTGTGTTGTGTCTGATTCTGAATTGTTTATCTGTAGGCTTATGAGATTGCTTATGTTTCTGTCTGGATTCATGTGATCTTTTTACTTGTTTTGTTTGGCATACACTTTTTAGTTTTCTTTGTATCAGGCTGTTATAAAGCTTAAAAAAATGCAAGAACTTCAGTAAAAAAACACTGAAGTTTAGTAAAGGCTGGAATATGCTACATGACTTTTAAAATCTGAACATATTTTAAAACATTAGGCATCACAAATTTGCCAACTTTGTAAACAGATGCATACACTAAACAACTGAGGATCAAACACTGCCAGACTTATTCTGGACCCAACAAACATATAAGTTATTCTGAACCCAACAAACTCACGCAGAGACATGCGCCTCTGATAGGAGATGCATGACAAATTAAAATAATGTATTCTAAAATTGGCATTAGCATTGACTCCTCTTGAGATTATAAAACTGGGGTAAAATATCTGGGTAAAAGTCATGTAGTGTCTTCCAACCTAAAGCCAGATAAAGATCAAATGTTTAGCACCTATGACATCTTTAGCTAAAACGCACAGTGTTATGCTATTATTCTTGTATGTTGATACTTCTTTGAATATTAATACATACTGGCACTGACAACAACAATATGGATAACTCACTAAAGCAATCATACTGCCTTTCAAGACAGTGCCTCTAAGGGTCAAAGCTAAAATCTGACTGCTACCTTCTTATTGCTAACTTCACGCCATACCTCCCAATGCAGAAAGTGTGGGAGCGCAGCATCGATGAACAGTTAACCCCTGATGTGTGGGCATCTATTTGGAAGAATAAGACCAAAATCACAATCTCGGTGAGGATTACATCAACACTCACTTCATTTCCTCATAGAGTGTACCTCATCCAAGACCTCCAAGATCTGTAGTGATCAACTGTATTCACAAAACATTTCCCATTTTGCAAATAAAAGCCAAGCTATGACAGAAGGTCAAATTTATAATGTTTATATTGAAGATTCACAACCATGTGCATGTTTGTACATGTTTGAGATTAAATGGCGCACACCCATTAAAGGGATAATTCACCCAAAAATGAAAAGTTAATGTTTATCTGCTTACCCCCAGGGCATCCAAGATGTAGGTGACTTTGTTTCTTCAATAATGAAGATGTTTAACTCAAACCGTTGCAGCCTGTCAGTCATATAATGCAAGTCAATGGGCACAGACTCTTTGAGAGTAAAAAAAACATGCACACACAAATTCAGATACAAATACATTAGCTAATGAGGCATCTATGTATATATATATATGTGCCAGAGCACGTTACGCGTCACGCGCCGGATGTTGTGGATGAGCTCAGGAGAGTTGGACATTGCCTGTATCAGAGGTAAACTATGAAACAAATACTGTTCAGTTTCTCGCACAAACTGATCGTTTCGTGTCTTAGGACATCAATGTATCGTCACAAGCTGCAAGGTTTAATTTGAATTTGTGTGTGCATGTTTTATTAAAGATTCTGTGCCCATTGACTTGCATTATATGTCTGACAGACTGCAACAGACTTTGAGTTAAAAATCTTAATTTGTGTTCTACTGAAAAAACAAAGTCACTTACATATTGGATGCCCTGGGGGTAAGCAGATAAACATCACATTTTCATTTCTGGGTGAACTATCCCTTTAAAACGTCAAGTCCACAAGTTCTTGCTCCTGATTCTCTAAAATGACAAAAGCAGAAAAGCATGGTTCTGCTCTTGTCATGGCATGTTTATATTAAATGACCTGGAACCTGGTGCGTGGACTTTCTAGAATGCTTGTTGGAATCATATGAATACGACTGCTTTCAATCTCAAGACCATTGTGAATGAACCCATGCAGATAATAAAAATCTTTCTGATATGAGAACAAAGTTCTCATTCTTTGGTCTTAGGGAATGTGGTTGTGTATTATCATTACTATTATGTCTGTATATGTTTATCTCACAATCGTTTTACTGGGGAATGTGAGATTACTTGCCTGTGCCTGCAGGGCAACTTCAAACACTGAATAAGAAAACACACCACTCTAAAATCAATACACCATACTTCAAACATGTACTACAAAGAGTTTACTAACGGGATGCTTTAATGATTTATCTGCTAAAATCTCAGTACATTGCAGGTACAAACAAGGGTCTGAAAAAATGTCATCCATGAATGTTATGTCATATTGTACTCTCTAGCAATTATGAATATTTATCTAACTAATTTGTCTTTGTTGCTTTTACATTTGACCGCTGGACCCAAACAGTCCAAAATGTCTGGTCCTAACCCTGACCTTCCTCTGAAACTGGAGCCGCTGGCTAACATCACCTCAGTCATTTATGATGAAATCCAGCAGGAGATGAAACGGGCAAAAGTGTCTCAGGCACTTTTCGCCAAGGTGGCAGCCAACAAGAGCCAAGTAAGAATAGATATATTTTTTAATTGTAGTTAATAATCCGGACTTTTCCATCCTTTCACAGAACATAAAGCCAAACCTAAACTACAAAAAAAAAAAATTCTAAACTAGCCTAATATGTGTAAACTATTTTACACTGAAAATACACTGAAAAACGCAATAATTTTGTCCTCTACTTTTCAAGTACATATTGCATACAGGGTTTGCATTTTATTTCAATGTACAGGAGAATTAAACAACTTGGTATTTTCATATGATAATTGTTAATAATATATTTAATGCATCTAAGAAGTGTACACTACCTGTTAAAAATAAGGTTGTTCATGTGTGGTGCTTTCGGGTTTTTTCAGCTTTTATGGCTTCTTTAGAGACCCTTTTATTATATAATTTAATTTTCAATACAAATATATAAATCTAAATTATTAAAAAAATATATATTTTTTAGGTGCGGAAATATTGAGGGATAGGATATTTAACATATCATGATTTATTTTATTCTGAAAATATGTTATGATTATACTTAGCTTACATATTCTTTTTTCAGTCAGTGTAGGGGAAGTAACGGTGTCTGTATGTGCAGACTGTTATATCTGATTCTGGCGCGTCTCTGCAGTTGATAAACAAAAACATCAACAGATAGCCTGATAAATTGCCTTCCATTTATTCATCTCTGACTTACCATTCCAGATCCTGCCAAAGGATCTCACTCTCTTTCAGTGCCTTTGTCAATCTCTCCCGTTCCATGAGTCATGGCTTACGTTGTTATACAGACGTGCATCCAGTGATCCATAGATTGATCTGATTTCTTTCCTCATACCTTTTACATTGACACTTGTTCCCAAACAACTATATAAAGAATGCATAACATTGTGACTAAAAGTATACGTCACAGAAGTGCACTAGTCAATGTTTTTGAGGCTTTGAAAAACTCTTAAACATTTTCTAACTGAAGTAAACAGACATAGTAGCAGTTATAAAAACACATCACAGTAATCTATTTTTGGTTTTTGAAATATTTTATAAGCTTTAAGCATATTCATAAAGTTATCCGGAGTCCAAAATTAACACTTGGCAAACACTAAATAGGCAAATAAAGAAGATTGTTGCCTGAAGGTTTCACTGTTATATAATATATATACATATGTGAACACGGTCCACATTATGTTGGTGTAAAGGACAACAACAATACCATTATTTAACACAAACTGGAAAAGCATGGCATTCATTTAAGAGTGTTGATAAATAAAGCACTTTTAAGCTTTGGACCATTTGTTTGTCTCTGTCTCATTTAGATTTAGAAAGAGAGTAAATTGATTTAGTCAAATATGATCCCACTCCCAGCTGCGCCTAATTCTTACCATGTAATAACATGAGAGAGCTTCAGTCTCTGCTGCTTGCTTTACTGAGGAGCTCTGCGTTATTGAGGCATGGCTTTGCAGGTGCGGCCACCTCATATAAAGGCATGTGTTAGGGGCGTCTTCGCATGTTTGCGTGTATGAGATGTGTGTGTGTGTGTGTGTGTGTGTGTGTGTGTGTGTGTGTGTGTGTGTGTGTGTGTGTGTGTGTGTGTGTGTGTGTGTGTGTGTGTGTGTGTGTGTGTGTGTGTGTGTGTGTGTGTGTGTGTGTGTGTGTGTGTGTGTGTGTGTGTGTGTGTGTGTGACAGATGCGGTTAGGTCTCACAGGTCTGGGGTCGGGTGGGGGGGTCACGGCTGAACGCGCCCATCTGCTGCAACTGGCCAGGAGGAGCTGAGGGAGAAGGAAAGAGAGAGAGAGATGCTCAGGTCATTAACAATGTGTGCTGGAAGTGGTTAGCTGCACACAACAGCTGGTGTCAAAGACTGGCCCAGTCTAGCAGAGATAATCAAATCTTCCTAATCTCCCAGCATTTCACTCTCTCTTTCACACACTCTCCGCTCTCTCGGTGCACTTGTGATGCTTTGTGGTGCTAGTTGTTTACTGTAAAGTAAACTTTATAGTCTTAAAATAAACACATGCAAGGAGTGAGTTGTTTCACTTCCCATTCTGCCGATCATTTCCTCACCTTTTTCTAATATCCCCCTGTTAAAGTGACATAAATGCCCCAAAAAGAGAAAAAAGACTATAGTGGTGCTTTAGTGGGTAATCCACTAAGAAGGCAAGACGTATGTTGTTATTATTTACTGATATTGTTGGAAAAATTCTTTCACCAAATCGAAATGTGTAATGAATCCATATCCATTCTACAAGGGATGGCTGTGTGAGCTGCTTCGCTGGAAAGAGAGTCCCAGCCCGGAGAACAGGACACTCTGGGAGAACCTGTGTACTATCCGGAGGTTTCTGAGCCTTTCACAGGCGGACAGGGATCTGGTGTATGAGGAAGAGTCCCGTCATCACCACAGTGAACGGCTGCACACCGTACTACACTTGCCCACTGACCCTCAGGTGAATTTATGAAACAATTGCATACAAATATTTGTGGCGAAAGAAAGCAATTTAATGTGATGTTTGCAGTGCAGGATGGTCATATTAAGAGAAATTAACTATTCCTTGATTCCTCCCAGTCCAGAAATACCAATTATTAAATATTAATTTGGACTTTCTCTAAATTAGAAGGAAGATGCATAAATGAACACAACAGTCCACGTTTATATGTCAAAAGCAGTGTTCAGAAAATTCATTTATAACAATCGCAACCTGATATTTCAGAATATTTCGTGATTCTAACGAAGTGTAAAGCAGGATTTGCATAGAGTTTGTTGGAACAACCTGTATGAGTTTCTTCTGTTGAACACAAATTATGATATTTTGAAGAATGTTGGTGCCCAAACAGTTGACGGAAGCCATTGACATCCATAATATGGAAAAAAAAATACTGTGGAAGTCAAGGGCTACCATCAACTGTTTGGTCACCAACATTCTTCAAAATATCTTCTTTTGTATTCAACAGAAGGAAGAAACTCATACAGGTTTGGAGCAAGTGGAGGGTGAATAAATGATGACAGAATGTTCATTTTGGGGTGAACAATCCCTTTAAAGGCACAGCGTCAAAAAAAGGCCCTGGAAAATACAAAGAAGTTGACCCTGATCAATAATGGTCCAGTAAAATGTCATTTACCTATTTAATTTAATTTAATTTTAAATAATTTATATTTCTGTTTTTGTCCATTTAAAAAAGATCTGTTTAATTCTAAGAGGTAAAGTGTTTTGTACAAGAAACCTTGATTAACATTAAAAGTACAAATTTATAATTTGACTGCTAAGTGTATAAGACTTAAAGGAAAGAGGAAAAACTATTTTGGGTTCTGTGTAAATGTTCTAAGCATATTTATCTTTAGATCATATAAATGCGTTCATTGTGTACACTTCTTTGAGGCTTCAGTTTTAATATCAGCATCATTTATGCAGCATTCCTGCCAACATCTAATAACCCAGCACACCCCAACATCTTTAATGACACACACACACACACACACACACACACACACACACACACACACACACACACACACACACACACACACACACACACACACACACACACACACACACACACACACACACACACACACACACACACACACACACACACACACACACACACACAGACACACATACACACACTTTCGCCACACACATTATAGTAAAGACTGTGGGCACACACACACATGCACAGTACACAACTACACACACTTGGATCGATGCTTTCCACAAAGACTTTACACATTTTCCTACTTTTTTTCTTCTTTCTCACCCTACTCTTCTTTCTCACCCTGCCAGTAAAGCATTGCGGTTTAATTCACTCACAATGATTGCTGTTTATTAACATTTATTAACTTAAGTTGAGCAGCCGTATTAAGATTAAGTACTAACAAATGGAGACAGAGAGGTTCTCTGTTACTGTCTCAGCCCATTATGTCTCTTTCTCTCTCGCTCGCTTTCTCTTTTATGTCAGTGGAATAAACAGTCTGTTGGCAGCGTGTGTGTGTGTGTGTGTGTGTGTGTGTGTGTGTGTGTGTGTGTGTGTGTGTGTGTGTGTGTGTGTGTGTAAATATACTCATTTATGTGTTTTGGGCGCAGAAGGAAATGCCCCATTAGGACACACCCTGACAGACAGTGCCACCACAGCCCTGATATTAATAATTACGGGAAGAGAAGGAACACACACACACACACACACACACACACGAATAATGACTCTAGACTTCACTACAGTAAGTCTCTTTAGTAACTCTACACTGGCTTTGACCATGAACTCTTGCACAACATTGATCATAAAACCATACGTTGAGAGGATAGTCCATGCATTTACTAAAACAACAAAAGTATAATTATGTACATGGAACTTTTTCTGTTGTTTATTTATTTTTATTATGTATATATCATAAATGGCACATATATACTGTAGCATTTTTGTATGCATATTCATGTTGTTGTATTAATTGAAACAGAATTATGTAATATTAAAATATTACGTTATAATATAAATATCACATAAAATGTTCTGGGTTTTTTAAGTGATGTAATATTTTGGTGTTTTTGAGACTTTCATTGACAGTGAATATATATTTCATAAAATAATGTAAAAAAAATATTCTATTTATACACCCTGATTCTGTACATAGCATACTGAGCATATACAGTATATAGCATTGTTGTACTAATTTAATTATAATATTAAAATAATATAAATGTCATATTAAATATATCAAATATTATATAAATACAAATACATTGCCTAAATATTATATTAAATATGGAATACTATAATATGTCTAACATAATTCAAAATACAATACAATATATAAATTACAATGATATTGTGCTGTGTCAACATGAAAATGACATACATGAGCATGTATGTGGTTGTTTATGCATTTGTGTCCTTGTTTTTTTTTTGGGAAGTAGTAGTAGTAATGAGGGACCCTCCTCAAATCAAAATTCCCAGAAGCCCCTTTGGCTCCAGCCAGCCTGCCACCACAGCACATGTTAATTAATGAACACATGCAGCACATACATGTATGCAGTATTTTAAGCCGATACCACCTCAGTGTGGCCAACAGAATTCACTGATGTTTTACTTGACCCTTATAAGATCATCGAACATGACTCCAAAAACCAGCACAAGTCCTGTAACTTTGACATGTCAAAAAATAAAGCTAAATCTTGTATTAAGTCTTTTTATTACCCGTTTAGAATTTATGTTTATTGATATAGAGCATAAATCATGAGTATACGTATTGTTCTAAAGCAGTTTTATAGAGAATGTTTGATTTTGTAAAATAAAATCTGTGTGTGTGGGGGGGGGTGGGGGGGTTTGGGCTATTACGGACTCAATTGCACCCATTGCATACCCCCCACCCACCCCCATTTCCAGATCCTATTTTAAAATCATGAATCATGCCACCACTGTGTGTAATTTTAGTATTTTTTGTATTTATTTTTGAATTCTAATGGTTTTAACAGCTCCGCGACATGTCCATGTGAGTCCCTGGGTGCAGCTCACCCCACCTTAGGTATACACTCACACTAACGCACTCTAGATGGCTGACCCGGTCCCACGTCGTCTTCACGCTGTTTCTGCAATGCTTGTGTATGGTCTTAAGTGCCTCCCTTTGCTCATTTGGCAAGACATTTCTTATGAATAATTTCTCTTTTGTTTTTTGCTAAATTGGATGCTGCAGTGTGCACTGGAGTGCCCTCTAGACCCTGCCATGTGGATTGGGACCTCGGTTGAGTGCTGGGCTAAACGGAGTACAATAACTGTAAGATAAAGTTTAAAATAAAAAATTATGTGCAATTTAAAGTTACACTGTGAGATGTCACTACAAGATGTTACTAAAAATGTACATTTTGGGATCAAATTAAATTATAATTTTTTTCTGAGGCAGTAACATTATTCCATACTAGGAATAGTGAGTAATGTGTGAGTAAATTTATTTTAATTTTGTGGATCTAAACTACACATTCTGAAACAAATATGAAGATACACACACACACACACACACACACACACACACTACATGACTCATCCATTCCTGAGGTATTGCAGTGTGACGAAGAAAAATTATGATGCACATGATAATTGGAGAAGGTGAAGTCATGCACAAGCAAACCAACAGGAAAGTGTCTTTCTCATCATTACATATTTATCTGCCTGTTAATGGCGTCTCCAGTGGCAACACAGCCCCCCCTTAATCCTGCCTCTGTCCCCACGAGGGCCAGTCCTCATTAAGAATCAACTGAATTTTTTATATTCTATAATTCTTTCATACTTCTTCACCATAATTTGCCTTGATTTGTGTTTAAAGAGGAACAAATGTACTTTTTCTTAATGCAGTGAACTCACAGACTCGTCCCAGCTTGGAATTAGAAAAGAAGGAAGCGATGGAGATGAATATTGAAAAAAGAAAGGCGTGCAGGGAAAAATGGCCCTGTGTCCAAATGTGACTCCTGTGGTTGAGAAGACGTTGTTTAAGAACTGAGTAGGTGAATGAATTGGATGTGGAGGAAATCGGAGGTTGGCTTTATAGCTAAAGCAGGGTTTTGAAATGGAGTCACTTCTCTGGCTTGGCAGAAAAGCTCTTGATTAACGTCCACCGTTAGAGCGCAGGAACAGGCATTTTAGACTCTTTACTCTGAATGGGCTGCTGGAGGCTCACTCCGTCTCTGAATTTGAAAATATCTGATAGGATGCCAAAGCAACGGTATGTAAATGCGCAATGTCGTTATTTAATGTTTGTGTTGTGCATTTTGGAGTGTACTGTATATATGTCTTTGGAACATACCTAAACTGTTCCCGGAATTTAATAAAATAATATACACGACAAGCAAACATATACAGAATGAATGAGTTTGTGAATGTGTGTGTGGTCTCTTTAGCTAAGCTAACGGGTATTTTGCGCTGTTATGCCTTGTGGTCAATCTAATTATTCACCATCTTCAAACGTCTTTGACATTTCTTTTTCTCGTCCTTTTTTGTGGCCTCTGTTTGTTTCTCTGAGACATTGAAAGTAATACATTATGGAGAAACAGAGAAGAAAAAGAACAAACCTACACACTTCCTGTAAAGCGCCAACCCACACAAGTGAAATCGGAGCAATTTCATGGTCTGGCCTGCCCTCAATATTATTTAAAAAATACCCTGTTATTATTTAGGGAATAGAGAAAGAGCATGAGAGAGACAGAGAGAGAGGCACATGACTATTATCTTTATGTAGGTCCTTTAATTTTAATGCACCGCAGATTTATAGCTTAGCATTCCAGTGTGGAGGCACTGGGCACCCCACCCTGGTCATAAACTCAGCAGGACAGCGCCACAGACTTCGATAGCTCAGCTGTGACACACTGCACCTTCTCTTGTATCAGAGCTCGCCAGATACCTCTTTACCCTCTCTCTAAATATCTGCTATTTACTCCTAATCATATTTTACCACTGTTTTATAATCTACCCCCCCCCCCCCAGTCCCCGTTCCCTGTTTTGGCATGCACACTAGAAAAAAAATGGCAGATTTATTGAGAAACATATGGAGGGTCTGGGAACCTCTGTAAAAACAATAGTGTAGCTCTTTTAGTCTTCTAACTTGTTGGAAAACGCTAATGATTACCCTGTGTTTGTACAAGAAAGTAGCATATGCAAACAATCTCACATCTCAAAGTCAAAAGTGTCATTTCTTGCTGTCTGTGCTTTTGCTTTACTTTTACTGTTAAATTTAGCAGTCACTTGTCTGTGCTAACTGGGATGGAATTTATCCCTGTCAGAATGACAGATGAAACCAACTTGCCACTATACTTCAAATGGTTGTTTCAAAACACATCTCTTCATAACAGATTATTTTGATGTAATTTATTTGTTCAACTTCTTCCTCTGTTGAATTTCAGGCGGTCAATGTGTCAGCTCAGATGCTGTTAGTCGCCTTGATGGTCTCAAAACATGATACAATGACAAGATATTTAATCTTGTGGAATTATGTGTACAATATACATAGTTAAACAATCATAGCCCAGAGCAGTCTGGTTGGATTTTTACCAGAGTTGATCACATACTCAAGTGCATTAACTCCAAGAAACATTAATTGAAAGGACACTTTGAACTTTTTAGCAGTTTTTCAATTATTCCATACTGCTGACGCTTGTTTATAAGTTTAGGTAAGAGATCACTCTGGCCCAATTAATAACTCTTCAAATTTCCCACCAGGCACTTCACAGACAGCCCATGCAGCCACTGAAGGACCACTCTCCCATCCGAGAAGAACCTGTTCCCATTTCTGTAGCTGAAGAAAACCCCCAGGTTAACGCAGGTTCAGGCAACAGGGAAGGGGTTAGCAATATCACAAAAAAACCTCGCTCCCGCACCAAAATCTCTCTGGAGGCTCTAGGCATCTTACAGAGCTTCATCCAAGATGTGGGCCTCTACCCTGACCAGGAAGCAATCCACACCCTTTCAGCCCAATTAGATCTGCCCAAACACACCATTGTCAAGTTCTTCCAGAACCAGCGTTATCACGTGAAGCACCATGGCCAAATGAAGGAGCTCGGATCTGAGGGTGGTGGTTTAGATGTAGCCGAATATCGTGATGAGGAGCTGCTGTCCAGTTCGGAGGATGCGGAATCCAGTGAAGATGGCCATGAGGAGATCTACAGTGGGCATGAAAGCGCACCAGCTGGAGCAGCCAACTCTGTCTCAACTTCAGCTGTTTCTTCAGGCCAGGATGAGAATAAAGACAAAGGCCTGCCTATGGGATCAGTCAGACCCAGCTCCCTGCCCCCATGTGGTTCATCCCAAAGTCCCAGAGATCAAGCAGAATATCAGAGATAAAACAGTCTCAACAAAGACTATACTGTAGGTGGGGAAAGGCAAGGATTGAGCACTTACAACTATTCTGTAGTGGAGGCTAGACAGCTTAGAAACTTACTGTCAAAGACACAGTGTCCTCTAATGACCTTTAAAAGGCAAACTAGACAAGATCTGCATTTTTATTAAGGTGACATATAAAGTTCTGGAGTAGAAAGATTAATTTTGATCTACTCCTGGCCTCATACCTCACAAGTTACTTATAGGGATGGCATGGTACAGAAGCAACCCCTAGGGCATGCTACAAGGAAAGAATTTGGTTGGCTGGGAAGCATTCGTTTTCTAGATGTAAATCATCCAATTAAGGCAAGATAGCTGCCTCAACCCCAACATGTCACAAGCATTCAAACTTGCATGCTAAGAATATCAAGAAGGCCAGTCTTTCACGGAGTGTTTCGTTTCTAATCTGAGAGCAAGGGGTCTCTCACAAAATACCACTATCCATGCCCCCTCTTTATCTCTACAGGGTTAAAATGGCAGAGACAGTGCTTTAGATGAGCCAGTGATCTCCTATAGGACACCGACAACTTCACTCCTGTCCGATCAGGGAGCCTAGTGGGTGGCTGTGGCTGTCCTCATCTTCCCCTCCATGATGGGGCATTCTGGCAGTCACCAACTAAAGCGGCCGGTTGGGTTGGAGGTACAGATGAGATCTTGCGTGTACACATCAGTCCAGGAAGACTACTATAAACACGTGGTGTGCTGAAAGGTCCACAGTTAGCCCAGTGGTGCTTTTGAAGACCACGCCATCCTTCCCACAACCAGCCACAAGCATCATTCCAAGCAGTCCCACACAGTTCAAGAAATCACTCCTTTACCCCCACCATACATGCACACCCAATACAGACTGTGCACAACATCCCAATCCGTCACTCCTGTCCAGTGATTGAAGGTTTCATTCCAGTTTTGCTCTCTCTACACTTAAAAGACAGTGAGAATAAAACATAATTGGCTGGAGGACTGACTGCTACGGACAGAAGGACACTGGTGAGGGTGCAGTCTAACTGCATCTGCCTCTGGCCTAGTGGAGAAGAGCGAAGCATTTCCAGCAACTGCGTTTGCATGGAAGTGCAGTAGTTCTTCTCTCTTCCGTCACCTCCCACAGTTTTCTCTTTTACTGACTGATGCCCACAATGTCCTGATTGGACCACACTTACCCACACCCTACTCTACAGCACTATTTATTGCTATCTTCACCCTCAATTATTATTGTTGTTAATGTTATTATTGTTATTATGGTTTTTCTTGCTGTTATTTTTAGTTCTATTTTCATGGTCTAATATCAGCTTTTGGCTTTAAGCAGATGTTTTGGTAATGAGAGATGTTGTGAAAGAAACACTGCCAAAACAGAGAGGAACGAATTGGAAGCAGTTACTGAAGTTACTGGATGAATCATGTGATATGTCCTGCCAATTCTATCAGCATTATGTACTTTTCCAAAGAGAACAACACTTGGCAGATGAGGTGTTGAATATTAAAACAATAGAAATAAGAGGAATCATTGGAATTTATATGATCTTTTTGTGCATACAATGAAAATAATTATTTTGAGCCAATCATAACTCAGCAAGCATGAACTCTGCATTCTGATTGAAACTTTGATCAGCGTAACTTGAGGCAACATGGCCACCTGTTGCAAATAATCCATGACACCGTGGATCCAGGGTTCTGATTTGTTTTTGAGAATCAGCTGCTACTTGCTCTTTCACAGATAATAGACAAAATATTGTTGTTAACCTTATGCTAACCCTTAAACTATTTTTGTTTCAAACGAGTGATAATTGTGGTCTATGTCCATGTTTTGTCTAATACAAATGGAAATGTTTGATTTAGAATCTTTAATGTGCAAAATGCTGATGTGGTTTTTGCAATTCCTTTGAGCATCCTGACTCTTTCACATTGGCACAGTGTCCACACCTGCACATGCCTATGACTAATGCATTCCAGCAGAACAGTAGTTAAAAATGGGGATACACATATTTTTCTCAGATGGTAAAGAAGATGGCATTCCAATCACAAGGTATACAACCTTGAGAAGTTGTTCTCTAGTGCATTGATCATTTGTACCTGGTTAAGATTTCACTGTGGCTATGCTGCATTTCTCACAAATACTCAAGTAAAGACCAGATTCTGGCTCCAAAATAAGATGTGCAGGCGGCAAAAGAGCCTGGTGGGCTTCATACCTAGTAACTGTTGACACTTAGACAGCCTTAGACTATGATGTGATTATCTGCTGTTCGCCTCTCCAGAGAGATTGAATTCTTCCAAACATTTTCTGTCCAATTCACCCATTTGCATCATTGCCTCATTTCAATTTCACTCTTGCTGTTTGCTTGATTGCTCCCTAGTCTGCATTTACCCAAATCTGAACTTTATGATCAATCATAGGCGATTATACAGACCTGATGTATCTCCCTGTCTTTCATCGTTGTTCCCGTAAAAATCTTAAATTACTGTAAACTACCTAAAAGCTGTGATTATGGATTTTTCTTCAAGATCACTGAGAACAATCTACAGTCTTTCAGGTTATTTCACCCTCTTACTACACATTTGAAAACTTTAAGGTTAGTTACATTTACGTATCATCTTAAAATGTTAGAAGTTGCTTATCATATGTTGCATTTGATAATGGAAAGAGCTACTGAATGATGAGAAACACCATCTCCACTATAAATTCTTGAATGCCTGCAGGTTTTGCAAAAGGTTTTTAATAACATGGTAGCGATTGCCTGCTTGATCTACACCTTACTTAAGTCTGTCAATCATCTGCCACTTTTGGAGGCCTGCACCGCCCCTTTCGTTACACTCTGAGCATCTTCTCCAAATCTCGCCACCCCGCCGAGTCTAGATCAGCTGGAGACAAGCACTTCTGATGAGTCCGTCCCTATACACCTCCCAAATTACCCTCATAAATGATGAAAGTATTTGCACGCATGTGTCTGTGTGTCCTAGACTGGTGTTTAACCTACCATGGGGGTGGCTTACCACTCAGCGGGAGCGAACAACCATGTACTTCTTTTCCTCCATCACCTCCTCCTCTCCATCTCTGTCAGAGTCAGTGGCGAGAGTGACGCCGAAGAGAAACAAAGAAGATTCCAAGAGTCCCTGATGAGCACTAGGTCAAGGTCACTTCCCAATTATCCATGTCTTTCATTTTCATTCTGTCTTTTCAGTTCTCTCCACCATCCTCTCTGTTCCCTCATTTTCTCGTTCACCAGGCGAGAAAGTAATCGTTGTCTCCCATGCTGTGGTGTCGAGGTTAAGTGGAGGTGATCATGTCTACTTGTGGAGAGGCTAGTTCCTTGAGAGGCAGCAGACTCCTGGAGCGGCATGGCATGTCTGAGAAGTGTTGCGTTTAAGACAAAGGCTTGGTTTGACTCATTTGTTTGGTATCTGGTCATCTACAAAGACACTATCACATTAGGCTGACTTTTAGAGATTTGAATAGAAAAACTGAAGGCCTCCAAGGCCACTTTCCTGTATTTACACACACTATTTAGACCATTCGATTGGGACGATCTGAACTTTGACTCTCCAAGTGTTTATAATTTATCGCTTTGATATGAAATTTACAGGTACATAAGAATGTCCCAAACAAAACAATAAAAGGATCATAATCATTTTCAATAGCCCATACATTTCTGAGGAAAGAAGTTCTTGCTTGTCTTGCTAATGCTTTTGTTTTTCATACAGTGCCTCTGAATTAAGCACAATGCTCCAGTTCTTTGCTTCGGAGATGACAAAATTAGACAATCTCATAATTTTCATCAGTTTTCATCGTTTTTGTACTCATAAACGCCTACAATGTGAATCAGGATTGCCACTCTTGAATTGGTACTTTCCTTGTCAATCGAATGCATTGTCATTATCACTAAGTGATAATTAACTTATGTGCATCATTTGGCTTCTTTGTTTGTATGACAATGTTTTTTTTTTTTTTTCAATGCTGTTGTTTAAATAAAGTGCATTCAAGGAAATGGAACTATTGTGTGTGGGTTTGTTCTACCTGCAGACTGTTGACTAAACTGGGTGGTCCGCAAGTCAAATCGCTTTATCCTTAGTCCACATTACGGTCGCAGAAGTTAAAAGAAAGCAGTGACTAATGCACAATGCTATGTTGTATTGAGCAGAGGGATTAGAAGTGGAGACAAATGAGTGGAAAGAAACAAAATACAGTTTCACTTGTACATTAAAGTAATCAAACAAACCATAATAGGATTTTTTTTTACTGGAAATGACAATGTAGCATTTCGTGCTTATCCATTTAGGAGAATTTGAATAAATAAATCACTTGATACTGCAATCTGGTGAGTAATGAAAAATATTCGAGCATATTGCTTCAATGTCTATCTGAAGTGTCTCTATAAATCAGACTTGCACAAGTAAATTCCTTAGAATCGGACATTATTCAAAATATCCATTTTGTCCCAACTGAAAACAAATCTGACTTTCATTTCAACACAATAAACAAGAACTACACTGAGGAAAAGTTTCCTGCATCAATAATTCCACGCCTTATTGAGTTTTACAACCTGATTGCTGCAGGCTTCTTTGCATTCATTCCATTGTGTGCTCTCTTGGGCTTATTGTGGGTTATGAAATGCACATTTGCATACAAGTGATAAACTTCCACTGGCATTAACTCTGCTGAATTGCTTCAGCATATATGACAATTTTAGTTATCATTTATTATTCTGTGCAAAGATAAGGATTGCTTTAATTATGTGAAACCCCATCAGTCCCTTGACCGCACGTAGCCCTCAGTACTAAACCCACCGCCGAACTCAGAGTCCTCTCTCTGGCCACCTGCCAGGCTTCCCTCCTTTCCATGGTTCCCTTCTCTCTAGAACAGCTTGCAGTGGTGTCCTCTGGTTTTCATTCCACACCAGCCCTCCAATCTCCTAAATTGAACTTATTATTCGCTCAATTGGCTTGCTTTAACCCTTTCTCCCCCTCCACGTCCAGGCCTGTATGTCATTAGCCAGAGGATTTTTCGGTCGCAGCGAGAGCGTCAGGAGCTGGAGGGGTGTAGCTATAAACCTGTGGTCCCTGGCAGGATTTGCAGTTGCATCCGCTGGAAGAGAGTCAGCACTCTCTATGAGTGCAGTGGAGCCAGACCACCCAGAGAGGGATGTGTGGCCCAGTTTGTTTTCTGGCTGATGAGTTTAGTCCCAGCTGATAGCTTTGGCGACTTAGATCTCTCTCTTTCTACGCTCATTCATTCTCTGTCTCTTCATCTCTGACGTCAACTAAAATCTGTACGAAACATATTAATGGCCGTCTGTGTCCGCTCTTTTTAACATATCAATAGGACAGGGTTCTATAACTGTGTGGATTTCATTCAATGCCAAATGATAAGAATGTAAAGTGCAGCTTTAGAGGTGTCAGATAAGTCATATAAGAAAGTACGCACAAATGAACCCAAGAACCTGCTCTTTGAGATCATTTGCTTGAACACTGGAGTTCTCAAATACCTCAGTCAAAAGAATGCTGCATATATTAGAAACTTGGGAATCAAGGGAATCAATGCCCTTTAAAAACACTAAATATATCATGTGCATCCTCACATTAACAGAATCTCTTATCAAATTAATAAATGTATTATTTTATTATTATTTGAAAAATTCTGTAAAATATGGGCACAATGAATAGTAAGATTTACAGCATATGCCCCCTTATTTGTTTTATATTCTTCTGATAATAATATTTTTGTGATTGGTATGTAAAAATTCAAGTCTTGATGTATGTATTGTTGTAATCTATTATTATTATTATGATAAATATATTACACAATTATATTTACATATAATGTGTTTTTGTACATGTACATGTTTTAGTTATTTATGTAGTCTTTTTATAGAACGTATGGGTGCTACAAATAAAAACAAATCTTTCTATAGACCTGTATGCTTTATTTCACTTTGTTCTCTAAATAATATCTGCGGAATTACAGAATAAATTCAGATCATAGAATATACATTATATTTTGCTATTTTTGTAGACTGCGGTGTCATAATCTGAATAAATGTTTTTTTTTTTTTCACTGCATTGTATTAACCCTTTTATTACACTAAAAGTGTAGTAACAATGATTTTCGTTTAATGTATAGATTACAATTTGTATAACCACAGTTTTACTACAAATACCATGGTTGAACTATGGTTAGTGTAGCAAAACAATGGGTAATTTGTGGTAACCATGGTGTAACCATAGTAACCGTATTTATATATTTTTTGGTTTTATTTGTAGTAAAACCATGGCTAATTTTCATAAGGGAGGTATAATCTTAAAAAAACGTAAAAATCTCACTTTGAGTAGTCACTTTGCATGTCTGTCCGACGGTCTCTTCCAGTCTAAGAAGACTGTTATTGGACAGAATAAGCTGTTAGACTAGCGATGAGGTTTAATGCCGGAGGGTCTGCGACATCCTGCAACTGATGAAGCTATGAAAGCTATGTCTATGAAACCTCATCTACAGAACACTCATATGAAGATCACAGCAACTTCTTCTATGTGACAGGTGAATATGATAATCAGGTCAGGGCCTCTGGGTAAGTGGGCATCACTTGGGCATGAGTGAAGCACGCACCCCTGAATAAATACTGGCCCACCAAAGCACCATCTAAAATTTCAAACACTGTGCTGTCTGTTTGTAATTATCAAACCACAGAAGAAGTGCGTGTGAGAAAACTCAAGAGGCCCATGTGGCCAAGGGCTTTAAGCGGACACAATAAAAGGCATCATTGTTTCTGTGGGAAAGGTTTAGATGTCGCACTCCATGTGACGGAGAGCTGTGAGGTCGTGGCTGTATGCGGTTTCCCTGTGTTGCTTTGTGTTTACATCAATGTGTCTGCGAGCAGGTCTGTGTGTGGCCTTTTTGACAAATACTTTGATTCTGTTTGTTGTATCAGCCCTCGTTAATGCTTTTTAAATTGTGCCAGGGACTCATATTTCCTGATTAAGTGACAAAAACATCCTGGAAAACAATGGTTTGCAACACTATAGGATTGCATGACATCAAATACACATCTAGCCTCGGTTCGGCTCTGGAGATTTATGGACTTTTGATGTTGTGTGTTTTAGATGGGAACTGAGCGGTAGACACAGAATGGAGGGTGATGGACAGAGAACAGATGAACTGAGATTGACAGCTCTCTGCCAGGGGAGAGGGGGCAGCTGCCAGGGCACTGCTGCTGGGGTATTAGGGCCTGATGGCACCGTGATTAGGGGCCATTAGAGGTGAGAGAGAGGGGGCGGCACAGGACGCAGGTGCACCAATGCCTGTTATTACCCAGAATTCAGCGGGGTGAAGCGCAAACACACACCTGTGGTCTCCCGTTGGCACGCTCGCTACCCAACCCCCTAATCTCACTCCCGCACATTAATACACACACTGATAAACACACTAATACCCAGAGCGCACTTTCATACGAGCGGCTTCTTCCTCTCAAACCGTTTGGCTTTTCTCTCACATTTTACATCTCTAAAACAGATTTTATAAATACGTTTTTTCAAATGCATTGCTTTTCAAATGTATAATTATATATAGTAAAGCTATAACTGTGTTAAACAACCAATTTGTTGGTTCAAAGTAAATAGGATGCTGTTTACTTACAAGGTTAAATAGGTCATTATGTTTTTGTTTACTAAAACTACAAATAAAAATATTAGAAATCAAAATAGTTGAAGTAGATGTGCAAATTATTAGATGAAAAATAAACGTATACATTGTACATATATAGTATCATGTATACTGTCCTGATAACTAACTGAATTAAAATAAGTTGAAGCAATGACATTTCTAAAACTAAAACTAAAACTGAAATAAAAATAAAATATAAAATAAAATAATAATAAAAAGCTAAATATAAATAGTAAACATGGACTAAATTTTAAACTAAAATTAGATTGAAAACTGAAAAAGTAAAATGTTAATTCAAAATATTAATAAATTCTATGACAGTATATAAATAAAATAACACTGATTCATCATGTTGTTCCAAACCTGCATGACTTTATTTGTTCTGTGGATCAAAAAATAATATATTGTTTAAGAATGTTTAACAAATTATTATATTTTTTTATATATATATTTGGTGTTTCCGCAGAATAAAGACAAAAGCAGTACGGGTTTGGAAAGACATTTTAACATATTTTTTATTTTTGAAGGAACTTTGCCTTTAAGAACGGATATTAAAATGAACAAAAAGATATCTGAAGCTGGAACAAGTGTCAGAGAAGCTCAGTGGAGTTCCTGCTCATCATTTGAGTGAGAGATTGAGGATGGGAGGAAATGTGAGCTGTCATGATGACGTCCCGAGGGAGATCGGGCTAAAGCAGGGCATCTGTCACTGGCCCGTATCAGAGTGTCATACGACGACACTAATGCACCAAACAACAACACTCACATGAGCACAACCCAATCAGCTCTCATGAACAAACATTCAATTACCTCAACCGAGCATGAAAATCAAAACTGTCTCCGTTTGATTGGTGCCCCTAATTAGCTTGACGGCAAAAATAGAAATGGCTTCTGACAAACACAAGAATACTTTTATTCTGTGTTTCACAAAGTTAGATATTGAATCTGACCTCAAAAGCAGGGATCTGATGGGATACCTTGTTTACTAAGTAGTATATTAAGATTTGGTGGATTTATGGAGTCTGCACAGGTACCTGTGGAAAAAAAACATATTTGTGGTAAAAATAACAACAAGGGTTGCAGTGGGTTTGATTTGTCTGATTTAATCAGTATACCCGTCAAGCACAATATTCAATATAAGAGGCCAAACAGCTGCTGCAATTAAAAATGTATAATGCACCACATTTCTCTAAATCCCAGAATAACTAATCTCCTCTGTAACATGAAAAAAACATGAGAGGAAATGTAATGATTTCATCCATCAAAAACCTGAACAAACACACTAACTCGCACATTAGACGGTCACATACTATCTGTGAGTTACCCTGCGCTACCCACTTTCCACTCAGTTTTACAGGTGATGGGGTCTTTTAACTTTTCAGAATATGCAGTTTTCCCTGTAATTCAAAAAGATACTTTATTAAAAATTATTGCATAAAAAATATACATTGATATAGTATTAGTAAGACAATATTTTGATTACTTTATAAGTCAACATATTAAATGGGGGTGACTTAAATAAAATCTTTAAAAAAAGACAACTTAATAGCAATGTTAGTCAGTTAAAAGCTTCGTAAAAAACAAGGCTTTATGATTAGATTGAGCAAAATAAGTTGCTATTAAAACTACAGAATTGAATAAATATGAGAACCACTTTTAAAATGCAAAACATCAGTGAAAATGCAATGCAATAAATTGACCCTTTATTGGTCCCATTTATGAAAATGTATGCACGGTGTAATCGTTAAGATGCAAAGATGGTTGATTGATTGATTGATTGATTGATTGATTGATTGATTGATTGATTGATTGATTGATTGATTGATTGATTGATTGATTGATTGAAACATTTTAAAATACTTTTCCAACAGTGGACAAAAATTGGATTTCATACAACCCCAACCCTAACCCAAAGGGAGGTTTGTTAAACTTTACATTTTTATAATAAGCCCTATCTATACAGTTGCTAAGTAAACTATTCTAGATTACAGAGAAGAATAAAAAAGAAGACAGTATGCCTGGCTATATCTTAGATATTAGCAAATTGGTTACTGATTAGATAGTTCAGACATCAGACAGTATGAGTGTTCGGAAAACTGTTTTGAAAAACTATTTTTGCAATTATTTTTGGTGCCATTAGTGGAATAAATATTAGACCAACATTTTTCAGCTTTAAGAAAAATCTGAAAATTAAATGCCTACCCACATAAAACAAACCCTTTTGTTAAACATTCATGTATTTTTATCAGATTAGTTTATAAACCTGTCCCAAGTTAAAATCTATAGGAATGCTGTATTTGTGAATGGCACTGATAAAGGAATGCATTTCACAGGATTCTTCTAAGATGCCATCACAGCCGCCTCTCATGCCCAAAGGCGACCAGGGCATGATGACAGGTGTGCGGAGCAGGCCTGCCCGAGGGGGTCCCGGAGTGAAGTGCCTCCGCCCCATCTATAGCTGATGCTTTCTGACAGACTTATGGAGACAGAGCTGCAACATTTATCACAGTTCAAAACCTAGTACTATGTCACCATTTATTTTTGACAGTTGTGTTATTGACAAAAAAATGAATATCAAAATGTCAAAAATATCACATTCCTAAACCATAAAAATCAGAATGAAATAATATTTCAAAATATTATTAAAAACTATAAAAGCATCTTAATGATACTGAAATAACACTGTTCAGTTTGAGAAAACATGAAAGATCAACATATTTCCCCTCGTTTATCTAGTTCATATCAGCACACCCGCAAACAAGCAAAGCTACAATATGGACATAGTATCAAAACAATGGGCTGTCCATTAACATGTAATTCTCTCAGTGGATTTCCATACACCCCTTCTAATATCCTCCTTATGCAGTGACACATCATCCATGAATGATTGACCCACTCAGACGTGACATTGGCAAGTGCTGGACTCACTTCAGATATTAACCCCGGTACCAGACGTGACTGCGCAGCCCATCTCCCCGTCACTGATTGTCCCTTTACTGTTTACCTTATTAAAGCCTGACTGATGGCTGTCATTCTTTTATCTATCAGAGTGTTTCTTCCATAGACTGATATTATACTTAATATGTTCCTTTGTAGCCAAAGCAAGCAGAAACTTGTAAAGATTTACTATGCAAAAATAACTACCAAGAACTAAAGTGTGACATCTTGCGTGAACACATAATTAGGGCAGTGCTGGGGTTGTTTGAAATCTGTTAATGGTTGCTTTTAACACATTTGTGGTAAAGGTATATGATGTGGGATAAAATTTTATCCACACTTTTTGGATAAAAACTCACCAAGCACCAAATCAGAGTAAAAGATAATAAGCTTTGATCTGTGAAATGATAGCGTTCCTGGTGCAAGTGTGATATTGCTTAATATAACATCTCAAAAAACAAGAAGTTAACATTAAGTATCGTATATTTTACACATAATATTGTCAGGTACTTTGTATTTTTAGGCTCCGTGTTTTAGAACGAAACACTTGAATGAATGATTCACTCTGAAAAAAAAATCCTGTTTTATTACTGATTGAATTAGTGTTTCAAAACCAATCAGTTGAGTAAAAGATTCAACGAGTCACTCATAAAATTATTTGTTTTGTTCCTGAATGAATCTAAGTTTTTGAACCACTGAGTAAAAATCGATGTTTGAGTAAAAATAATTAAATTATTGACTTAAGAGAGTCACTTGATTTGTTTCTGAATGAGTTTGTGTTTTTGAACAAATCCGTTGAGTGAATGATGCAATGATTCACTCATAATTACAGTCTCTTGTTTCATTCCTGAATGCATCAGTGTTCTGTAGAAATTGGTTGAGTGAATAATTCAATGACTCACACATAAAGACTCATAAAGTCACTCATACAGTCACTTGTTGCCACCTACTGGTGTGGCAATGTAACTTGCAGAAAGACTAATATTTGCATATAATATTGCTTGTTAAGCATTTGAATAGTCTAAGATTCTAGCCATCATGCACCAGGCCATGTGGTCAACTTGTCTTTACACTACATGCACAGATCCACACAATATATTTGAACCCTCTTTTGTATATGTGTGCCGCACATGCTTGTCACATTACCACACAATCCCACGCTAATGTAACTTTACACACATTATTCAATATTCATCAGCAAGCTGTCACATAATACACTTCTTCCGCCAACTCAATCACCCTACGCTGGTTAACATCTGACAGAGCAGACCAACCCCAAGAGCCCACCATGTCTCCGATCTCCCCCTCCCGCTAACCCAGCCACTGTGGAATGGAGGTTTTTTTGTTGGGTCTCTATGTTTAGCTGTCTCAAACATCGCCTGCGAGGCCACATTCTGTGGACACTTGTGGCGGATGGTGCCGTTTACAATCTGTGGGCTCCAGTGATTGTTGGTCAGGAACGTCTGTGTAAAAAATAGGAAATAATGATGGGCTTGGTGCTTATTGTGCCTCTTCATGGTATTAAAGGTCAGCGCTGAATGCCGAGCAAAAGACACAGAGCTCGTAAACAGGACTCAGAATAGCCCTAGTCCAGTAAGCGGAGAGAAGGGCGGTCCTCCCTGATACAAAGTTCTGTTAAAAAAAGAGGGGTGAAAAATGAAGGTTTGCATGGATGCTACTTAAGTCACTTTCACTTAATTATTTTAAGTTACTCTTTTAAAATTTAAAGTTGCCATGACATAAAAACTACCATCATGTAACAATAACCAACTGAAACATGAAATTGTTTCAGATTAAAAGAGATTTATGCAAACTGCTCCCTGTGTGTACATACTTTTCAAGTGTTTGATATAATGAACATGTATCTTTCTATGAATGATGTGCAAAGAGCCTGCTTTATTAAAATCATCACATCACATTAACACAAAACAGCTTGAGATGCCATGCCACACACAGAACTCAACATTTTGTTTGTGAAACATTACAAAGGTTGAGTAAACTCAGTTACTGATCATATTCAATAGAGGAACAAATTCAAAACAAGATAAAGTAACTGAGACTACAAAATAATAAATAAATAATTAAAACAACTTTGCCAAATAATATTCAGACAAAGAAACCACATAAATGACCGATGCCCCAGTGCATGCTGGGAAGAGGGTGAATGGGACTGAGCCACAAAAACATTTTTAGTATATGCCTATTTGGGAAGAAAAAAATCCAGCTAACTTGATGTGCTTGTTAGTTTGACTTAAAAGAATGTAAAACTACACTACTTTGACATTTTTTTTTAGATCAGATCGGCTCAAAATGCAATGCTCAGTTTATCGGTTAATTAAAAAATGGGGTCATGCTGTCTGTGCATCAAGGGCTTTTATTTTTTTATTTATTTAATTTTTTAAGGAGAGAAAATAAAACACCTGTTTTTTGTTTAGTTGTTTGTATGATTTGTTTTACCTACCTACCATTTGAATGAATGACATAAGTTATAAGTAAGAGGCCTATAACATACACTCACCGGCCACTTTATTAGGTACACATGTTCAATTGCTTGGTAACACAAATTGCTAATCAGCCAATCACATGGCAGCAACTCAATGCATTTAGGCATCTAGATGTGGTGAAGACGACTTGCTGAAGTTCAAACCGAGCATCAGAATGGGGAAGAAAGGGGATTTAAGTGACTTTGAACGTGGAATGGTTGTTGGTGCCAGACGGGCTGTCTGAGTATTTCAAAAACTGCTGATTTACTGATCAGTACCGCCACTCCTATACAGAGTATGCAGTCTGCGTAGGGCACTAACTCCCAGGGGGGCACCATCCCATTTGCTCAGAAAAAATAAAAATAACGAAATACAAACACGTGACATGCCATTCCTGCATCCGCGCCCGCTCGCACCTTATGATTGCAGCTGAATGCAAATTATCATAATTGATCCGGCGCCGAGAAAAAAGAACAAGAAAAAAAAGATGAAGCCCATGCATCACCTTCAGTCTCATTCATAGTCCTGTGATAGCCTATTTATTTTGGCTGTTGACTTTAATAACGTTTTAATGTTGGTAATACTTTCACCACCAACGACACCTAATAGCCTATTCCATGTTCCCTTACGAAAATTAGCCATGGTTTTAACACGAATAAAACCAAAAATCGTGGTTCTTGTAGCCATGGTAACCGCAAATTAACCATGGGTTTGTAACTTATATAATAATTATTTACAAAGAAGTATTAAGATAATATTTTTTTGTGGTTATAAAACAGACCTAAGCCAACAACAGCCTTTAAATTACTTACATAAAACCAATGAGGCAGTAATGATTGGTTAATTCATAATATGGTTTCATTATGGAGTAACACTGTTAAAATACATAATGTACATTACCATGTTATTAGAAATGCCTGCAAAGGGAGCCAAAGGCCTGGTAATTGCTGTTGTTACACTTACAGGACGATCATATCCTTGTTTAACATTGACCAAACATTTAATTCAAATATCCACTTAATTTTTCATTTTTTGCCACCTTTTTGCTATAGATGACACAGCCTCTATAATTTCTTCAACAAAAAGCATGTGAACATCACAACCCTTACAAAAATGAACTGCTTAATTTTCTTTTTGTGTGATTTCTGAATGCTTAAGACTATAAAATCAATCAGACAACTGTATTAATAAAATAAAAGCCATAGGTAACTGGTTAGAGCTACAATAGTAATTTGTAAATAATTAAATTTAATTACAATAAATGTAATTAATTTACTTTTATATTTTATTAAAGTTCTATGTTGACCCCTATAGTAGACTGTGTTTTTTTTACTTCCATAATATTTGGGAGAGGGGGCACAACAATACAATCCTGCTTAGGCCAACCATTTGGCAATATTTTATTCAGAATACAGCGGCCATATCAAATGACTGAGAAAATGTATAATTTTAAGGTCCGAAAAAGAGAAAATATCCAAAAAAGTGAGCGGCATTTGTGTGGACGAAAATGCCGTCTGGGCAGATGTGGTTAGGAGATGATAGAAAGGCAACAGTAACTCAAATAACCACTCGTTACAACCAAATGTTTTCTAGAAAGTATGCAGATTTCATACCATCTCTGAACGCACATGATGTTGTAAACATGGTCTGGCGTCATGTTGGAAAATGAACCCTGAAGCAGACGTCTGGATGGGAGCAGCTAGAACTTGGACTTTCACATGGTGCCTTTCCAGATGGTGCCTGCTCCAGTCAGCAACCCCTAAGAACAGGCTTCTGAACGGAGGCATACAATTTGCACAGGTCCCAGTTTTCAAAAATAACCAAATTTTGATTGGACAATAGAAGATTGCCCAGAAAAACGTTGCCTGGTCTGATCATGAGTCTCGATTTCTGCTGCGACATTCAGATGGTAGGGTCAGAATTTGGCGTAAAGAACATGAAAGCATGGATCCATTCCTGCCTCGTCTCAACGTTTCAGGCTGGTGGGTGGTGTGTGGTGGGGATATTTTCTTGGCACACTTTGGGCCCCTTAGTACCAATTGAGCATAGTTTAAATGCCACAGCCTACCTGAGCTCTTTTTATATCATGTTGCAATTGACTATAGTTGCAAATGTCCATCCCTTTATGACTACAGTGTACCCATCTTCTGATGCTACTTCCAGCAGGATAATGCACCATGTCACAAACCTCAAATAATCTCAGACTGGTTTCTTGAACATATCAATGAGTTTACTTTCCTCAAATGGCCTCCACAGTCACCAGATCTCAATCCAATAGAGCACCTTTGGGATGTGGTGGAACGGGAGATTCGCATCATGGATGTGCAGCCGACAAATCTGCAGCAACTGCGTGATGCTATCATGTCAATATGGACCAAAATCTCTGAGGAATATTTCCAACACCTTGTTGAATCTATGCCACGAAAAATGAAGGCAGTTCTGAAGGCAAAAGGGGGTCCAAACCGGTACTGGCAAGGTGTACCTAATAAAGTGGCCAGTGAGTGTATAAGTTCATATATATATGAAAGCGGCTTCTGTCTTTTTTCTTATACAAAAATGTCTCCATGATCACCCCCTGAACTGTCAAAACTTGTGAAAGACAAGTGAGCTTCAGTTTAACAGTGAGTAATTATATTAATGATAATGCTTTGGTGTTGATAAAGGGGCATAGAGCCTTACTGAATGGGCACTGGATGTACCTATTACAAAAAACATTATGAAACATTTGTGAATCAATATGTAACATTTTCTCACACCAGTCTCTGCTCTCATCATTCTCTCCTCCCCTTAAGTAGTGATTAATGAGTTCCCAGGCTGGTATGCATGAGCAACACGGCTGATTTCTGACCCCTCAGTAGTTAATGGCTAAATGTCAGTCATTAAGACAGTCAATGCAGTTGGTATTAACTTTCCACTCTGTATAGGTTACATAAAGATGCCCAAAGGAATCACGGAGATCTTTCATCATGGAAAAAAAGAGAATGATACCCAGATAAGAGAGCTACAAGATACAGACCTTACTCACAGTCCATTCATTTATTCATATTCATGCTACGATTCAGGGTGAGATATTTTGAATTGTACACTATTTTAGGTCTTGCGTACATGTGTGTGTTGTGTGTGTGTGCAATCGTGCGTGTGGGCATTGTCTTTGCATTACCCCGTGTGGGCGGCTGTATTAGCTCACCTGTGCAGCACAATGCCTCATGTCTCCGCAGTCACACTCAATTAGCCGCCACTGAGCGCGTGCAAGGCTGCCTCTCTTGTTTGCTGCCATTGGCTGATGGCCCCGGTGATAGTATTGAGCTGCTGTCTCCTCTCCAGCCCCAGCATGCAGCATTCTGTCTGCAGATGGCTGCGATGATAGCATTCACAGCTGCACCGGGACGCTTTCATCTGCACATCTCCTGGCCCGATGCCAGGCACAAGGAAGTAAGGGCATGAACTGTATCCGGCCACCCACTACCTTACTATGGCCTGTCCAAAGCAGAGGTCACACAGGTCAGGGTTGCCACAATAGGGGGAAGACAAACTTTTGCCACAATGTAAACAGTGCTAACTAGGGCTAATCAACAGAAGAGTGACAGGAAAGAATCCTCTTCTAATATACTGTAAAGCACTAGGATCATGATTTGCTTCAAGTTCTTATAGTTTATACCTCATCCAAAGTTTTGAAGGGTATCATTGATTCACTGTGAAATTTAAATTGTTTTGTATGTTGCTTTTTGGATATTTTAAGTCTGACCATAACTAAACTTTACCATATTTTTAACTTAATACTTAATCAGAGCAGACAGTTTAACTGGTATAATGTATCTTAAGAAGACATTGCTAAGAGAAAAGGCTGAAAAGAGTGTTTTTCCATAAATAAAAATGTTATGGATTTAAATGCAAATTCTTCCTCTCATATGTTATTCATTTATTGTGTCTTAATGGCTTATAATGTGAAATACAGTATAATATAAAATTGTCTATATAAATATTGTTGGCACTGAAGCCTAGTCAGCATTAGTGTTTAAATACAGTACATTGAGCCGTAATGCTCATTTTGGAGACACAGGTTTAAATTTAGGATGTGAATTTGCATGCCTTTTCTGGTATAGTGAATAAAAATGGTTTGGAATTTACATTGAATCAATTTCAATAAAACGTTTCAAGTAAATATCATACATATTCAGAAAGAATCAACATGTAACACATTATATTAAACATGACATTTTAAAGTAGACACACTGAAATAGTAAAACATACTCCACTAATCTTTGCTTTATTTACAACTTATACTAAAACATTTTACAGTGTAGTAAATAGGCCAGAAAAGTAACTTGCATTATTAACAGTTCATGGTAATGATTCAGCCAAAGGTCACACTGTCTCTGATGATTGACAGATGTTCTCAGATGTTCTGCATCATCTGGTCAAGTCGTAGAAGCAGTCGTGGCCTAATGGATAGAGCGTCGGACTTGTAACCCGAGGTTGTGGGTTCGACTCTGGCAGGAATTGTCCACGACTGAGGTGAGACCCTTGAGCAAGGCACCGAACCCCCAACTGCTCCCCGCCGGGGGTTCCGCCGCAGCGTTGGCTGCCCACTGCTCCAGGTGTGTGTACACTTGGATGGGTTAAATACAGAGCACAAATTTCACTGCTGGTTATACTCTGTATAATTGTGTATGTGACAAATAAAAATTATTCTTCTGATTCTGTAATGATTCTTCTCAGCTCAAGTGTGTGTTAATGATGAATCTGACTCCACACTTGAGTGGCACTGGATGGCTTTTAAGGGCAACGACCTTCTCCCTAATAGATGACCACTCAAACAGTCATCACTCACCCAACACACATCATTATCTGTGAATGAATCATTGGTTTATTCATTAAGGACACTTTCACCAGGGAAGAGGTGACAAATTCAGCAAAGGTCACCACTGTCTCTCATGATTGACTTCTGTTCTGCATCATCTGGTCAACAGACACCTTACACTTGCATCTTTAATTGTTAGGTGGTGTGGTATAGTAGACAAAGCTTAAGGCTGGTAACTGGAAGGTTGATGATTTAGACAATGCAAAAAATAAGCGATATGAACTACTGTAACCAACAAGACATTTAATAAAAGAAAATTGTAGGAGTCCTTCGCTCTTAGAAATAAAGGTGCTTCATGATGCCGTAGAAGAACCTTTTTGTCTAAATGGTTCCATAAAGAAACTTGAATATCTGAAGAACCTTTCTGTTTCACAAAAGGTTCTTTGTGGTGAAAGAAGGTTCTTCAGATTATAAAAAGGTAAGGAAGAGATGGTTCTTTAAAGAACCTTTGACTGAATGGTTCTTTGTGGAACCAAAAATGGTTCTTCTATGGCATCGCTTGAAGCTTGAAGCACCTTTTTTTGAAGAGTGTTACTAGTGGGGCAAAATAATTGTAATTTGCATATATACTGTACGTTTAATAAATAGAATTGTCATCTCTATTTTATGGCAACATATAGTACATGTTTCAGCAAAGTTTTTATATGTGTTTTTTTTTTTTTTACCATCAATCTGCTCACTAGTTGAATGCCACAGTTTTCTCTAAACCTGTTTTAGAATGACATTTACTGTGAAAAGTTCTGTTACAAACTGAAAACCTTTCTCTTATTTTCTAATACTGGAAAGAAAAACGATACAGTGTGGACTTCACACAAAGTAAATCATTTTCCAGATAATATTTCAATCATTTATTTTGGATTGAGTACAATGACAAATATAAGTTAATCATTTCATTTTGTAAACATGGTGTCTTTACAATATCACTATTTTTGATACAGAGGGTTGTGTTATACAGATTGTGTCAACAGTGTTAAACAGTTAAATAGTGTTTTTTGTTTTCAAAATCCACTTGACTCAAAATAAGAGCACACTTAAGATCTCAGAGCCAATCCTTCAAAACGTTTCAGTTCTGTCATTCGACTCTTTCGCCTGTTCAAGCAGCTGACAAATTCTTATCAGCACTTTACTGGAGGTGCTTATCTGGATGGCTCTTTTAGTCCCATGGGTCTGTGATGCCCACCCTCCAGGGCCACATCCTCACTCCACTGCCTCCCCAGAGCCCCTCTTGCATTGTCCAAATCTGTAATTGTGGTCTAATGGCCGTGTTTGAAGCCGATCTAGCACATAAACAGGCGAAGGAAGTCTTTAGAGCCTTAATCACTCAGTCCTTCTCTCTCTCTCTCTCTCTCTCTCTCTCTCTCTCTCTCTCTCTCTCTCTCTTACGTCTCCCCTCCTCTCTCTCTCTCTCTCTCTCTCCTTCTCTCCTTCTCTGGTTCAGCCGATCAGGCCCCTGCTTCCCAGACAACTGCAAACAATTAGGCAAATTAGTGGCTCCGCCATCACCATCAAGAGGCCTGCTTGTTTATATCTTAATTGAAGCGAATGTCAAAACAGTCAAGGTTTGAAAGAAACAAGATGCGTCCATGAGATGAAATTCAAACTGCCAGCCAGCCCAAATATTAAGAGTGTTTGTTTAATAGCGTGCGACCAACTGGGAAAAAGAAGGATATAAGAGAAAAAAAGAGAGGCAGAGAGAGAGAGAGGGTAGGAATAAAGAATACATATGGGGAAAATTCATGCAAACATTTTCCACATCTGTTTATAAGATTTATTTTATCTGTTTAACCCCTCTGCCCTAATTTTTCTGTATATGTGTGCATTCGTTCTCTGTCTGAGGGTATGGGGAATTTCAGACCTTGGATCCGTACGGATGCACACAGTCATTGTAAAAGCTTTTTGCTAAATAGAGAGAAAAAATATGCACTATTCCCCTCCCCCTCCTCCTGTATACATAAATAAACAGGAATGACCTGATTGAGATGTAAAAGGCAGGGACTCGGCTCTGGGAGCCATTCGTTAGAATGATGCATTAACCATAGTGTTCTCAGCAGGGCCAGTGGCATTATGCACACTAAACAGGGATCGCTTAAACTAAAAGGCCTTTCCCATTACTACATATTCCTTCTGGAGGAACGAAAGCACTTGTGCTGTTTCTTGTTCACTTGTGCATTGTTGTGCTGATAAGTGACTTTGCCACCTACTAGTGATGTGCCTTAAGCAGCACCTTTGCAGCTACACTCGGCCTCCTCAACTGCACTCCTCAAACGCCTCTGTGAGTAACTCAATACAGCAGTTTCCTCGTATACATGAAACGCATGCAATGGCACAATTCAGAGTCACTATAACTAAAATAAGCAGATATGATGGCAAAAGCAAGTACCTTCAACTTTGAGCTTTTAAAAAAAAAATAAGACTGACATGTTGTAGCAATGCTGATAGAATAATATTATAATAACAGCATCTATCTGATTTACAGCAGTGTATACAATACACAATATAGCAGGAATCTAAAACTCAAATGCCAAACTCATAAACTGTACATAAACAATAAAGTTATTACTTCAATTATATACAAGAGGCTTGTTATATTATATATAAAAGTATAAAAACAATACATATTATACAAATTGTGTAAACACTATTGTTCAAAAGTTTGGGCTCATTAAGATTGTTTATGGGGCATTTATTTGATAAAAAAATACAAATAAAAAATTCCTGTGAAAAATCATTAAAATATTATTTAAAATAAAAATAAAAATATATATTTTTAAATGCAATTTATTCTGGTGAGCAATTACTCCAGTCTTTAGTGTCACATGTTGCCTCAGAAATCCTTCCAATATACTGATTTTATACTCAAGAAACATGTATTATTATTATCAATAAAATATGTATTATCAAGTTTTTTTAGAAACATTTTCCAGATTCTTTGATGAACAGAAAGTTTAAAAGAACAGCCTTTATGTGAAATGTATTTGTTTTTTATTTGCAACAATATAAAGGTACTGTCAGTTTAATTGCATTATTCATGCATTTTTTATATCATATTATAATTTAAAATTTGTTAAAATATTTTTTTATAATTATTTCTAATTATTTCAATAATTTAAAATAGTTTTGTGGTTCAGATTTAAGAATAAATTATTATCACTTGAAAGGTCTCATATTTTCACAGGGCTTTTTAAAGCGGTAATAATTTATTCTCAGAATTTGGCCAGAATTTGGCCTGCTGGCCAGTAAAGCGACATTCTAAACAAAATAACAACAACAAGGTAACAAACAAAAACAAAAAAGAAAGAAAGAAATGCTTAATTTTTATGTTTGCCTTTCATAAAAAACACAGCCTTGAAAGGAATATAATCCAGATACTACTGGCAATACTGATTGTTGTGTTCAGTAGATGGATGTTTATGGAGCAGGTGAGATCAGAAAGTTTGGCTCCAGCATTAGGGGCCCAGACAGACATATAGACTCTACCTATCAGGCACCGGTCTGCACAGAGCCCACGAGTATCAGCGCTCTAATTGGATCAGTGGCACGAATGTGATTACCGCTGGCGTATTTATTTACATAATAATTATTATTGCCAGCCCTGTGGTGCCAGAGGATGTGGAGGGGGAGGGCCAGAAATACGTGTGTGTGTGTGTGTGTGTGTGTGTGTGTGTGTGTGTGTGTGTGTGTGTGTGTGTGTGTGTGTGTGTGTGTGTGTGTGTGTGTGTGTGTGTGTGTGTGTGTGTGTGTGTGTGTGTGTGTGTGTGTGTGTGTGTGTGTGTGTGTGTGTGTGTGTGTGTGTGTGAGAGAGAGAGGTCGTTGTACGTGCCTCCCCCTTCAGTGCAGAGCTTATATGATGGCATTATTCTATTAGTGCTCCAGTGTGAAGTTTGAAATGAGCTCTGATTGGATTAGTTAACGGCGAGGACTAGATAGTGCGGAATGAGGTTAGCGGCAGCACACGCTCCGGCGGCCGTAATTAGGGGTCTGTCCAGGGAGAACGTTTGGAAGTGTGCCAACACGCATCGATGACTCCTCCTACCGCAAATACAAATATTAGATTATAGTTGAATGTATTTAAAGCGTGTTATTTACTATTGTTATTTATTGCTTATCTGTTCCAGTCAGTACATACCAACATATCTATCCATTCATTCACTTTCCTAGCCAGCTGTCTGTATGTCAGTCGATTGATCCGTCCATCCCTCGTTGTGTCTTGAAGCGTCATTGTTTGCTAACTCAGTTCTGTTGAGTGTAGTTAAAGAGTTTAGTAAGCGTGTAATGGTGTTTAATCACAGTGTTCCTCAAACAGCCCATTACAGCAGTGTTGAGTGGCAGCATTACATGGCGCCTGCGGGGTCTGAACAAACCACCTTTTGTTAATAAGGCTCCATTAATCAGAGCATTACAGAAGCCACTGGACCACAGGGCCATGCCGTGCATGATAAATATCCTCCAAACAGAAACAATTTACCCACCCCGTCTAAACATACCTCTATTGTGTGTGTGTGTGTGTGTGTGTGTGTTGTGTGTGTGTGTGTGTGTGTGTGTGTGTGTGTGTGTGTGTGTGTGTGTGTGTGTGTGTGTGTGTGTGTGTGTGTGTGTGTGTGTGTGTGTGTGTGTGTGTGTGTGTGTGTGTGTGTGTGTGTGTGTGTGTGTGTGTGTGTGTGTGTGTGTGTGTGTGTGTGTGTGTGCACTCAACAATACATGTGGCAATTGTTCCCGTGTTGTCCCATGATTTGTCCCTCCCTATGAATATACTAATTACATTCCCTAAAACACACCGACTGTCCGTTTATGTGCCTATGAGGCAAAACAATGCTTCGCTGGCATGTGTGCATGTGTGTTTGTGTATGTGTGAACAGTGATCGGCACAGGGCGGAACAGGAACCACGCACTCTGGCTAAAGTGACCCTAAGGAGCAGTTGAGGTTGAATGTTGGAGGGCTGCCTGTGGGCCGACGTGTCTGCAGACGCGGCCGTGTCTCATTCAGTGCCGAGAGTGTGCTGTTCCCTGTCATTACTGCAACTCCTCCAGGACCAAACACTGTCCACCCAAACCAGGACTAATAGATTACATGAAAAATGCAGCCTGTATTCATGTAAATCGGCATTTTTTACAAATAGATTGATTGATTTACAATGCAGATTTTATAAGGCAAAAATAAATGGTAACTTTTACACTAAGGTTCAATTTGTTAACCTAACGTATAGGTTATTTTTAATTTAAATATACTAACATAAATGTTTTACATTTTAAATAGTACAAATTAACTTTAGCTAATTTATCATACACTAACATGAATTAATAATGAACAATAGACAACCTAAATTAATAAATGCTATAATTATTCCTTAATAACTAATGCATTAACTAAAGTTAACAGCTAACGCTAACCTTATTGTAATGTGTTACCAACAAATTTGAATTATTTGTAAAATAATAATACAAAGTAATACTAAAGAAAACTATAAAGACTTTTTCAACTTGACCTAAAGCAGTAATTTTCTATTCTTAACATTGATTTAGACTAGTAAAACAGTAGCTCTGATCTGAAGAACCATCTATTACCCTGTGGTCTATAATATAATATGATATATGAAATTCTATATACAAATGATTGAAGTTTCAGAACAGCATAAAGTCATTTGTGTGATTTCATCTCCGAAAGATTTCCATTGAAAGATCAACTGCTGAATAATTATGCAACCTGCATTTCTGAGCTATTCAAAGCCCATAAACATATTTAAGCATCTAAAAGATGTCAGAGGCTGGTGAGATTTTGACCGTTGTGTTAACATACATAACACATATTTAAGTTTCAAGTATGATCTAAAATATTTCTCCTCTGCTCAAGATGGCTTTGTCCTCCTGCTCGTCCCCGTTGCCTTGTTTTTGTCCTTCTTGCTTTGATGGAGAATCATTTGTTGTGTCAACTCCACTTTTCCTCTATTCCTTTTCCTCATTAGTGACATTCTGTTCATTTTGGTATCCCACATTCTCGACCACCATCCCTTCTCCTCCTTCCCCTGCTTTTTCTCCCTCTCTCTTTCTGCAGAATGTCTAATTCCAGAGCTGGGATCTTCACAACAGATAACAGCGCTAATTTCATTAATTATAAACCAATATGTTACTGGAAGCCTCCGGAGACTCCTGGCCAACACTGGCATCTGGTCCGCAGTGCGGGGGGGAACTGAAGAGGTTAGACAAGAGAGTAGACAAGGAGTGAGAAAAGAAAGAGAAAGATAGAGGGATTAGAGAGCGCTGTCCTTGTCATTAGTGGATGAGAGAGAGACCGACTATGAGATCACGTCCCCATTCTTTGTCTAGAGTGGTGTATGGTCGATATTACTGTCTGTCACCATAAAGCCATAAAAACAAACTCAGAACAGCTCATTGTCTGAGAGTGTCCACAGACTAAAAATCAGGATTCAAACCAAAAAACGCTTGTTAAGTTTCTGAAATGCTAAAAGCACTTATTCTTAAAAACCATTAACCATGGTTAAACTGCACCAGATAGATAGATAGATAGATAGATAGATAGATAGATAGATAGATAGATAGATAGATAGATAGATAGATAGATAGATAGATAGATAGATAGATAGATAGATAGATAGATAGATAGATAGATAGATAGATAGATAGATAGATAGATAGATAGATAGATAGATAGATAGATAGATAGATAGATAGATAGATAGCACTTTATTTTACAGTCCTGTTCCTCGTGTACATACTATGTACTATAGTAACCTAGTAAACCCTGAACTTAAATCATTCAATACTTTTAGACAAGTTAAGTGTCATGGGTTTTTCAAGTAAAGTGATAGCCTGGTTTAATTCTTATTTAACTGGGAGAGTTCAGAGGGTAGAAATTGATGGGGCTCTTTCTGAGGAAACTTTGGCTAAAAACGGAGTCCCTCAGGGAAGTGTTTTAGGCCCTCTTTTGTTTCTTCTATACATAAATAACATGCAAGCAGTTTGTGATTGTAATTTGTTTTTATATGCTGATGATTCTGCTTTATTAATTTCAGATAAGGATGTTGGTAGGATACAAATGAATTTGGGTAAGGAGCTTTGTAAGGTAAGAGACTGGCTCTCTGAAAACAAACTGATGTTGCATTTAGGTAAAACAGAATCTATTTTATTTGGGTCTAAACAAAATTTGAATAAGGTTTCTAAGTTGTCTGTTAGCGTGGGGGATTGTTTAATATCAAACCGAACTTCCGTTAATTATCTTGGATGCATCCTTGACAATGACTTGAGTGGTGTAAGTATGTCTATTAAAGTCCTGGGTAAGGTCAATGCTAGAACCAAATTTCTTGCCAGACATGTTCGTTTTCTTGATAAACAGCTTATGAAATTACTTGCATCATGTTTAGTGTCATGTCATTTCGATTATGCATGTATTTCTTGGATGTCTGATCTGTCTCGTGGTTGGTTGGATAAGTTACAAAAATCTCAGAATAAATTGATAAGGTTAGTGTCAGGGTTTAGTCGATTTACACATGTGGAGGTTTCCCATTTTAAGTGTCTTGATTGGTTACCTATCGAAAGTAGACTAGAATATATTAAATTAAAAATGGTACATAAAATTATCAATAATAGAGCTCCTTCCTATTTTAATGTACTTTTTTCTAGGGTAAATGAGCAGCATTGTTATTGAACTAAGCAAAGTCTTATGGATATTACATTATGTCGTTTTAAAACTATGTATGGTCGTAGGTCTTTTAGATACTCTGGGGCACTTTTGTGGAATAAACTACCTCTGGATATTAAAGATATTTCAAGTATGGTCAGTTTTAGTTTAAAAACTAAAAGTTGGCTTTTAAGTAGGTTGTTTTGTTGATGAATTTGTATTATGTATATGGTTATTCGTGACTGTAAAGTTTTGTAAATGTGGAATTTTATTGTAATTTTTGTATTTAAATGCAGTGTCAGTGTATCTGTTACCGGGAGTGGAGATTGTGCTTTACATCAAGGAGCACAATGGAAATAAGTTTTATTTTAAACTTTATTGTGTTATCCTTGACAAATTAAGTGTATTCACTACATTTTTTTGTCAAATAAAAAGAAAGAAAGAAAGAAACCTACCCCTACCCCAAGTAGTTACCTTATATTACCAGTACTTTAGATAGTTCCTGGAATGGACGGGAAGTAGCTCTTGATGAGATGTGTACACTAACAGGTGTGTCCCTCACGGTTTGCTGCCTCCTGCTGCACACAACAGCACCCAATCAGTCGCGCTTCATGTCCACACAACGGCATTGTGGGAGATAAATAAATAAAGGAGCCCCTCGAGTCTTGGACATTAATAGCAATTGTGTGTGTGTAAACTGCTTCACATCGTCCTCTCCACTCACAGCTGCCCCGTAATCACTGTTGGGTCATGCAGCTGATGAGATGTGTGTAAAACAGAGAGAGAGAAAAAGACAGCATATGGGACGGAGCCATGTCAGTTGGTGAAGTTTGAATAGCGCTGAGAAAAATTATTTCAAATCTGACAACATCTAGGGAGCAGCACATCTGGCCCACTCATTGTCAAATGATTTTCCCACCTGCTTTCAGTTAGGCAAATTATGATACAGCACAATGAGGGTGCGAGGAAAGCAGGCAAGATGGAGACTGGAGAGAGAGAGAGAGAGAGAGAGAGAGAGAGAGAGAGAGAGAGAGAGAGAGAGAGAGAGAGAGAGAGAGAGAGGAGGGGAACCTCAGAGGGTGAAAAAATTTGGCCATTGATGGTGAGAACTGAGACGCTGTGACCTTGGAGGTTGAAGATGATGACATGACACGATGGCCACACCAAGCCACTAACAAGCAGTCTGTACAGAGCAAGCGCCAGAGTGACTATAATCTGTAGTTCCAACATTCATTAACTACCTCTCAATCTACCACCATCTTGCCAGGAGCAGGGATAATTGTAACGCTCAATAAATGTAACATTGGTATTAACTTAATTAACAATGCACTCACGGTGACACAGTTTTAAGGTCATAATTTTACTTACAGTAGATCAAGTCATAGATCTTTTTAAACAGCGCATTTCTTACAAATAGAAAAAAATATTATTTTTGTCAGTATGAATGTATGAATGAATGTCTCTAGACAAGCAACTATGACAACACCATCATGTGCCTTAAGTGTTAATATTAAAGTATGGACGAGAAACTACAGTTGTATTTCACTGAAGATTGTTGGGCATTTAAGAGATGGTTTACATTTTATTGTAAGATGCATTTTCAGTACCTTTGTTTGTCTAGATTACTGTGTGTTTATTTAAATGTATTTGACTGAGGTCAATATGTATTTTGTATCAATTAACGATATGTACTGTACACATAAAATAATTATTTGGGGTAAAATAAAAAAAGAATTCTAATTTTAAAGCTTTAAGCTAAATGCATTTTTTAATTTTTTTGGCTGTAGTTACAAAGTAGCACATGTGAGTATAGGATGAACAATTGTTGACCTTTTAATGAAATATAAGGTCTTACAAAGGCAAACCATCACAGTTTCATCAAGTGTTCAATGCTTGTAAAATGGTTACATTGTAATGTTTATAAAAATCATGCTATCTCAGCCAAATTATTTATATTACTTTTCATCCATTAGGCCTAATTATATTAATCTGAAACCAACTTTTAAAATGTTTTTATGCTTTAATGCTTTTGAAAAAAGTCTCTTGGCGGCTGCATTTATTCGATTAAAAATACAGAAAAACCATAATATTGTGAAATGTTATTAAACTGTTTTATAAATTGAACAATGTAATTTGTTCCTGTGATAAGCAGATATTGAAATATGAATAGGATTTTACAAAGGGACAAGCTCCATGGGAACCATTAGAGTTTCATCACAGGTGTTCGATGCTTGTTGGTTCTTATTAACCTTTGTAATGTTCACAAAAATAATACTATTATTCATATCAATTTTCATCCAGTAAGCCTTATTTTATTAGACTGAGACCAAACAATAAGTCTGTTAATTTTGTTCATGCCAGAAGTTCTGACCATTTCATATACAAAATATTAAAAAGATTTACAAGCATAAAAGTAAAGAAAGCATTAAAAATGTTGTGAGTGGAGGGAATTTCACGCAATGAACACAAAGCCTCTAATGGTGATAAAACCTGCCTGGTCCATAAAACAGACATGGCTTGTGTGTGTACTGCCTCTAGAGTTTATTAAGAAAATTGCAGAGGAACCCTTGTTAAATCCAAAACAGAACTTTTGTCATTTTGTGTCAAAATAATTGTGCTGGTAGTTTCATGATTGACAGTTTTGCTTTAGTTGCTAAAACACTACATATGTCTTTACATCAAATGAGAGAAAAGTTTTGTATTTGCATCGTTCTTTCAAATTAATATTGTTTATATTGTGAATGACTTTATGCATGTGCCAGTTCCATTTCAGCTAAGATCAAAACAAGTAGGGCCTTACATATTTACATTTACGCATTACCTGCGTCACTATAGATTTGAGTGAGTGTATAATGCCCTGTCTCAGTGACTGTAAATTATCTTTTGCAATCATAGAGACAGGACACTATTGCACATCATTTTTCATGCTTTACTTTTTTATTCCACTGAGAAAATACACATGTATATTTCTGATAACCGTAAAGGTATGCTGTATTACTGCTATAGAAACAGATCTACTAAACAACTATTAAGTGTTGTTCTAACTGACGACCCCTGCTGATCATCATATGAAAGGTTTTAGTTTGGCTTTGCAGGGTGATGAACCAGTGGGGATGAAACATGTGTCCTTTGGACTGCTGGATAATCCCTCGTCATAAACATCTCCATCACACCCACCCACACACACACACACACACACACACACACACACACACACACACACACACACACACACACACACACACACACACACACACACACACACTCACACTACACCTCTGCACACTGGTTGGTGTGTTGCACTCCAACTGTATGAAACACACACAGGACTCAAATGGCCCTCACATCCGCCACTGCACACACACACACACACACACACACAACACACACACACACACACACACACACACACACACACACACACACACACACACACACACACACACACACACACACACACACACACACACACACACACACACACACACACACACACACACACACACACACACACACACACACACACACAGATAGATAGCAAGATAGATAAGATTTTTAAAGGGATCAATGAACAGCAGCTCACACCCTTCCAAAAAAGACTGATGCTGAATACAATGCACCTAAGCATACATACAAGACACACAATCACATTTATTGACAGATATTCATATCCATGATTGACGATATTCTGCTGAGCTTGGTGTTTGTGGTAGGGGTCGGCCCGGGTGACGTTTCGGGATAGTGGGGGAACATGCTGTGTGTGCCATGTTTGTGTGTGTCCACCTCATTGTGGTTGTTGTGAAGGGTGTGTGTTTGTGAAATAGTGTTTGTTTGTAATACTCCTCTAATTGACTCTGTAATTATGCAAACATCTCATGCACATAGTTCTATTCCAACATTCTAATGCGTATACAGAAATATACACTACTGTCCAAAGTTTGAGGTCAGTAAAAAAAAAAATGCTTTTAAAAGAAGGCTCTTATAGTCAAAAAGCTGCATTTATTTGATAACAAATTAACACATAACATTTTTAATTACTGTTTTCTATATTTTAAAATGTAATTAATTAATGTGATGGCGAAGCTCAATTTTCAGCAGCAGTCTTCACTGCCACATGATCCTTTTGAAATCTGTTGGTCTTCAAGAAACATTTTTATAATTATGCTAATAATGCTTGTGCTGCTTAATATTTTTGTTTAGACCATTGATACATTTTTTTCAGGATTTTTTTATGAAAATTTAAAAGAACAGCATTTATTTGAAATAGATATCTTTTGTAACATTATACATATCGTTGCTATCACTTTTAATCAACTTAATGCATTCTTGCTGAATAAAAGCATTCATTTATTTAAAAAAGAAAGATAGAAACTCAAAAAAAATTTTTTTTAAGTTTTACATTTGCATTCCATTTTTTTCTCATTTAATGAAATATGGGTAAAACAGATTTATTTAGGATAATTCCTATTTTCCACTAATCAGACATAATATTTCTGTCATATACACCAAGGTTATTATTGATAATAAAAACTATTTTAAAGGCTAAAATATTATATTTGTTAACTAAAAACTACCTACTAAACTAACTGAAAATGTGCAGAAAAAACACTTTACCTAAACAAAAACTATATAAACAGAAACTAAATAAAATAAAAATGAAAATAATTTATTTTGAATTTAGCATTTTTAGTCAATGCTGATTGGTCTGATTAAATAAGTCTACCAAGCCCGACTTCTGATTATCAGTGTATCCTGTCCGAGTAGACCTCTAACATAAGGTGGGCCAGACAGTTGAGGTTGTGGGAGGTTTGGTGGTTTCCAGGGTGGGCCAAGTTCATGATTAGGTGGGCCAGGCCCTGTGGAGCCAGACCTAGTGTAGCGTGTGTCATCGTGGGCAGATGGAACAAATTATAATGTGATGCAATGTTGAAATCTAAAACTAAATAATAACCAAATTTTGTCATTTTCAAAATAACTTTTAAAACAAACTAATACTAAAGTAAAATTGAAACTCACAATTCTTAAAACTATAATAACCTCCACACACACCCAGTGGTTGATCATGTCTGTCTTTTTCGCTCTCTCCTATATTTCGTGCTTATGCTTTGTTTGTGTGTCTCAGTGCAGAAATATTTTCCTGGAATCAACAGTGTTTGTAATGTAGGGCAGCAACACCCAATTATTACCCCAAGAGGAGCCTTCTATTTAGGTTTATTCTATGGCTGCTAAATTTATCCAGGCATGCCTTGATGTCAGCCGAGCCAAAAGCCTGACTTTACAGTTCAAAGATCCTGCACCCTTACACATTCCTCTCTGCCCATAATGGAGGACTCGAGCTTGCCAAAGGATGCACTGACTCCAACAATCAGCGCGGCGCAGCTGACTGTACGAACTGAGCTAAAACAACTGATTTGTATCACAACAATACTGTTTGATCAGCTGCTGCTCATTATAAATGGTTGCAGCTGAAATGTAAATAAATATTGCAGATGAAAGGTATTCCGACTACAACTTGGGTCGTGGCAGAAGGTCCGTCACTGTAAAGAACACCAGTGTGACCCAAACCAAGTTTGCTCTTTATTGTTAAATGCTTGAGAGGAAACATACTTGCTGTCAAAGCGCTTGACAAAGCGGAACCAAATAAACCCTTGTTTAGTGTTGTTGGCGGTCACCATATCCTAAATAATGCAAAACACCTTGATGAGCGAGGCTTTATCGCTGGAAATAGAGGACAGGACATTAGCACACACATGGAAAGAAGCGGAGAGGGATGAGTCAAGAAATTTATAATTTGGGCTTAAAATGCACTCATTCCTGGCTCATGAATAATTTGGCAACACAACACTAATTTTGCATTAGACCACCGATTCACAGCTCAGAAACACTCTCGCCAAATCTCCAGGGCTGTTTACCCATGTGTCGGTATTTTTCCCGCCTTTTTCCCAGTTAGTAATGCGTTTTCCACTGGATGCACCTCAAAGTGACCTATATATTCACCTCGAGGAGCGTTTGGTGTAAAAGCATTACTAACTGAAGAATACCGGAATGGGTATGGCGACGATGCTCTGCGGGTCTCCGAGCGACCGTACAGGGAGTCCCGGTCGCATCGGTTGGCGCGCAGACAGTACGGCTTCTTGCTGTGCCACTATTAGTGCAGCCTCCACCGGTTTAATATTTAATTGCGCTGATGGACTGCATCTGTGCTGCTCTGTGATGCAAACATTATTATACATACTAAGTGGCTTAATTGTAATTAGAGCTGAAAATTTAATTAAACCCAACAATAAAAGAGACCGTAGCTAGTTTTTCATTCGCTTTTCCCCACTCAGTCCCTCTTAGCCCTCTCCGTAGGGAATCTATATTTCTCTTTTATACGACATGCAGTCATTGTTTATTTGCCACGTCTTTAACATGTAAGAAACTGTTTTAAAACATGCTAGCTGATTTAGTTTGAGCACGAATGGCAATGCTGAATGTATTTTAGCTCTGTGCATGTGCTGGATATTATGGACCACTGGTGCAGTAATGTGCATTAGGAATATAACACTTATTCAATGACAAACATGTTTAAAGACTCTTAACAAAGAAACAGTGAAAGATATTAAGCAACGAAAAAGGGGAAAGGAAAAAATTGCTGTCAATTAATTTATACTTTAAATTAATAATAATGTAATAATTCAAATGAAAAGTAACACTTTAATTTTTGCAATTGGATTGTTTTTGTTTAACAATCATATTGCACTACATTGTTTCAAACACTCTCATGGCAATTCATAATGTTTAAATGCAAAACATGTAATTTTTTAGTATTCAGCACAAACTGTGCTACAATAATATGTGACCATTCATTATTAATTTATTTATTTTCAGATCACAAACATGGTAAGATTTAGGGTTTGGCCTTTATGGTAATATTTAGATTTGGGTTGTATGTTTTTATATGAACTAAGTCATTTTCTTAAGATTTCACCATACTGTTCAAATTGTTACATGCTTGACTCAAGAAACCTTTTTTTTTGTGAAACAGACATTTGTTTATATTACCGCACATGCATACTTTTAGTCATATCATTACAAACAAACAAACAAACAAATAAATAAATAAACAAACACCATTTAATAAATCAATACATTTTACACTCATTACGTACATTATTACTTTTTCCTTAAAAGTGAACAGGAATAATATATATATGAGTTTAAGCACAATATTTTTTCTGTTTCACAGGTTTAACAAAGCAAAGTCTTTCCAAGTACTCCAGAGTGAATCATTGTGTTAGAAGATGGTCTTAGTTTCCAGTAAGCAGGCTCTTACTCACTGACCAGACAACGTATTTGCTAATTTAGTCATAAATTGAAAACGACAGCCATGCACGTGAACTCCATTAGGGTTGCATTTTGCATCTTCACAAATAAATAGACACTCTTCTCTACCAAACCCATTCCTACTTCTTTATTTACTCACAAACACTGGTGGCCTCCCCCTCCCGTCTGTTGCGCTGTATTATTTATTAGATGTTCGCCGTGTTAGCAGGGCTGCTGGTGGGCCGGGCAGTAAACAGCACGGTGTTAGGCAACATGATTTTGCACTCTGCTAGCAGACCCTGAGAGACTGATCAGGGCCAAGCAAGGCGACAGGCTGCCAAACGTCACATCTCTCCTTCGTAGCTGGCCTGACAGCCACAAATAAAGGCTGTTCTGTTAAAAAGTGGCTGCCAAATGAGACTCAAAAGCATAGATCTCTTAAGTTTAGATAAAAATGTGTCAAAAGCTCTTGCTGTATTTGAATCGGTATCAATGAGTGGTTACTTTAATCTACCCATGGGCATTTGTGAAAGGATACATGTGTATGTGCCTCTTTCCTGCCATATGTTTGTTTGTCTCTCTGTAAGTCTCTGTCTCATCAATCAGGAAGCCTTCAGTCACTCAACACGAGAATCAAAGTTACACATTTCAGCCCCACTAGGATAAACATGCAGCATTACACTGAGGATAAAAAGGACACATGCATGTCATCGATTATCTTCGAGACTCCATTTCTTGCTGTATAAAAAAGGATTAGGCTATAGTACTTTTTTTCTGACTAAATAGGAGAAAATCATAGACAAACAATACATTTGTATGGGAGAACAAAAACACGTTCCAGCTTTTCCGTTGTCCAGTTGGTTACAGGTCATCAGGACTGCACAGATACAACACTAAATTCACTTGCTTTATTCTTTACAAGCAGTGAAGCTTCAAACTATATATTCAAAAACACTTTGGGGTTTGTAATAAAATGTAAAATAAATAAATCTTATTTTTGTGCCTTTTTTACACTCACCCAAGCACCTACTATTTTTTTTTCAAATGGAACTTAAAGGAATAGTTCACCCAAAAATGAAAATTCTGTCATTAATTACTCACTTCGTAATTAATGTGCTAATTAACAAATTAATATTCATCAGCTTCGTAAAATTAAGGTTGAACCCCTGATGTCACATGGACTATTTTACCGATGTCCTTGCTACGTTTATGGACCTGGGAACATTGCAGTTGTGTTACTGTCTATGGAGGGTCAGATAGCTCTCGGATTTCATCAAAAATCTAAAATATCTTGTGTTCCAAAGATGAACGAAGGTCTTATGGGTTTGGAATGACATGAGTAATTAAGAGTAGTTAATGACAAAATTTTATTTTTTGGGTGAACTATCCCTTTTGGGAAGCAAAACTATCCCTTAAGGTTTGCAGCTTTCTCAAACACACCCTAAACATTGTTCAGACAATGTCCCCAAAATCACCTCATTGGTTGAGGCAGAAGTTGACACGTTAAGTAATTTAAACAAACTGGGCGATATTCTAAAAGTGCTATAGACTTTACGCTCGTTGGGAAGTAAACCTACAAATGTTTAGAGTTGTTTATGCATACTAACCTAAGATTGAAGAAAGTATTTTAACTGAGGAAATCACACACATCAGCTTTAACTCTATCAGCCGACTATTGTGTAGTATATCAAAAAGCAGTGTTGTTCTGTGACTGTGACTGTGTTTGAGTGACTCGGGCAGCCCTGCACTAGTCTGCCTATACATAATTTTAATAGTTTTATGCCCATCATAAAATATTATTATTGCCACATGATAGTGTCTCAAATTGTGTTTAAAAGGTCAAATAGCCAAACCCATATTTGTGTGTATTGGATACCGAAGGCCTGCACACAGGTCAATGCAAAAGAGATCCAGCAATACAAGAAGCCGTTTCAAAATATAAAATTGATGAGTTTCCCAAATATTTCCCCAATCTGCCATTGTTCACTAATAGGTAATCCTACCCAAAATTGGTTGTCGCCAATATGTAAGATTTTACTACCTTATTTTCTGAAAGACTCAAACAGAGAGCTTAATAGGAAACAAGCACAGAGTTGGTGTCCAAAATAACAGATAAAGCTTGATCATTTGGCTTGAATGTGCCAAGTTGAGAGTTAGGAATGACTGGCACAGGGCATCAGGGCACAGGGTAGCACATCTGTTTGCAAGCTGTGGCATCATGAACCGCTCCTTACTGTGTTTGCACCGCATTAACCTGGACCAAGAGAGAACAACAATTTAATAGAAACTCAAAGAGGTATAGTTCACCTCAGATACTCAAAGAGATCCATCATTGAAGCCCGGTTCTCTCCCTTCCTCCATCCTCAAAATCATATATTTCCTCTGCTTTGTATTTTCCTATGGTGAACCAGAGTTCCACAGAGGTTTGGAGTTTAGATACAAGGGACGGGATTGTTCCTGTCTCAACCATAAATGTGCATTCAAACCGTCCTCCCAGTCACCATCCTCCCCACCATTATACACCATCAGCAGATAGAAGAACAGACTTACACACACAGAAACTTAAAGTTGTGGGGGGTCTGGCCCACAGACAGTTTGAGAAGGCGGTAGGATGCGGTTGGGTGTCACCAGGTTGTCATTAGTTCAGCATCTGTTCCCATCACACATTCCACCACGTGACTCAATGGTGTGGGGGCGCCACATTTACTGGGCTCTTAATTAAACCACGCAGGCAATCAGCACGGACACCCCCACCGCCGGGACCGTAGGGGCCGCACCTAACAGGAGGTGATGGCCGTGGCTTTATATCTGCTTATGACTTCTTAATTGTTCCCATTTCATCGTGCTTGGTTGACTTTTGATACTAGTTTAAGACTCATTCAATTAGCAATGGTACGTGCACTTGCAAAAAAACTGCATGAGTATGTACACAGCAGATGAGAATTAGGGCTCAAATTCCCAGCAGACCCTTTTTTCTCTTTGGGGAAAGTGCCTTTTGTATAAAGTAGGGCTGAATTATCTTGATTTATCTATGGACGTAATATATTCCAGGTTTAAACTACATAAAACCAGGATAAATTGAGGTTAATCTTCATTTTACATCTTTAAGTTGATGGAGGTCTTGTGTTGAGCAGCTAGCATGCACTTTTAAGTAGCAAGGCTATTTTCTACACATTTGGTGCAGCTTTATGTTTAATATTCTCTGATTTACTGTGATATTTGCTGGATCAAACATACCATAAGTATGCTTTGCCACAGAGAAATGTTAAAATAGCATGCTTTGAATGTGATTTCCCATCATGCAAAAGGGTGTGATTGGTTTTGTTAATTTGAATACACTTGGAATCATAGTCTCTGTGGTTTTAATGTTGTTTTTTATTGTACTCCATGTGGAAAGCCTACTGATTGTACCCCATTAATTTAGAGGGCCTCTAATGAGTAGCTGCATTGTAGCTGGTCGCTCTTGCTGTGGTCATTAATTACCAAACATTTTAATGAGGGTGTGCTGTTTCAGAGTGGTGTCGTTGATATATTTAGGATTTTAGATACAGTATATGGAAGCATGCAACAGATGTCGATAGGTTTAAAATTAAACACGTCAAAAGGACTAATCTTGTCAGTTGGTCAGAAAGACAGTTTAATGTAATGTCTTCAGAATCTTGTCTGAACATAACCTTGTGTGCAGATGACCACAATACTGGCAGGGCAATATAGTGATTTGTTATTTATTTTTGTGTGTGCATGTCTGTCTATACTTAAATACCAGCTACTTATGAAGGGTGAACTCAGTCATTGTGTGTTTTTTTGTCTAAAACAAACCTCCAAACTACACAAGGGTTCCATAAGGGGATATTTATCTTACTGGTCACACTGGGTTCAACCCACTACACAAGAGTACAAAATGTTTTGAAGATATAGTGTATTCAATGACCTCTAATGCCTTTACTGAGATCTGCCCTCTTGGTAACTGTTGACAAGCCATGCAAAAAGTTTAATATGATTTTAAACAGGAATTGTGACTTTTTTATCTCAAAATTTTTTTTGTCATTCTGAGGAAAGTCGGAACTGTGACATATAATCTTGAAATTATGAGAAGAAAGACAGTTTTAATTTCAAATTTGATGGCAGAAAAAATTAATTGAATTGCAAAATGTCAACTCAGAATTCTAATGGGGGGGGGGGGTCAGAATTGTGATATCAATTTTAATTGTGAGATATAAACTTGGAATTGCAAGAAAATAGGTTTACACCTTACAGTTCTGAGAAAACAAAAGTCAAAATTGTGAGATATTATCTTAGAATTGTGAGGGGGGGATGTTAGGAGATAGAAAGTCTCAAATACCTTTTTATTTTATTTTTTGATGCCATGGTGGAAACAAACTTCCATAGAAACATTTATCACAGTAAACTGAAAAGAAAAAGGCACAATAAGATTATTTCAAATGATAACATTAAGAGATCAGTGAGTGACAGTAACATGATCTGAATCAATATGTAAATGATAAGTTAGTCACTTTGAAATTACACTGGAACAAATATACATTTTTTTATATAGAATAAAGATGAGAGTTTAATCTATAGCATGCACTTCTCAACATTTATATAAAGATCTGGAATGTGTAAAATTAGCACTTGAATCATCTCAAACAATGTCAGATCAAACTTTTTCTGTAAAATTGTGTTTAAAATCATCCAAACACACAGATCAGCTTTGAAAAATAAAACACCTTTCAGAAAATGTGGAACTACAACAGTGATGAATGTGGGATTGGTCAGTAACGGTTTAAGGATTTGAGTGGTTACTAAACTAAGAATTTGTTGTCATTGATTGGATGTTCCATAGTAACACAGTTCAGCTGGTAAAGGTCGAATGAAAACATCCATTGGCTTTCCCCTTTGGGTGAATGAGGGAAGCCAGAGACACCCAGTACCACATGCCACTGGGATAGATGTACCGTTTAGCCACAGTCCTCACCACTGGTGGAAATGGTTTTCCCATCAGTAATATAGTGAGCAATAATATAGTGCCCATGTTCCACAGAGCCTGAACACCCTGTGGTTTGACCCTGTTGAACCATATAACCACAGAAACATTCAATTAGATTTGATTCACAAGGGCAAACGCAGTGCCATTCGTCTAAATAATAAATGCAGTGGCTACGTATTAATTTAACTCAATCTACGCAAAAAAATCAATTAATGGGAATCAAACCGCACAATACACAGAAATGCGTAATGCCAATTTATTTGAATAGGACTGTGATGGACAATGTTTTAACTGTCCCGAAGTGCAATCAGAGGTCAGCCTGTTTAAAGGTGCACTAACAGTCCCACCTAGCTTAAGTTAATGAGAACAAAGTATAACTTTGGAAAAGGATTTTTATTAGACATACTGGGTGTAAAATCGTGGTTAAAAATGCTGATAGCATTTGTAGCTCCTCAATGTTTATTGGGTGTTCAAAGTTTACCTGTATGTAATAAGTGGCCGTTCAGTGCATGTTTGGTTTTATTACCATACGGAGCAACGTAATGAAGTACGTCTCACTTAATAAACATCCTGTTTTATTGGCGTGTCGGTGACTGGCATTTTGATCTCTGTCATCCAATGACAACAGCATCAAAACAATTCAAGCAAATCTTTTTTCATCCATCATCCATTAAAATGATTTTGTCAAATGCCTGATGATCTTCAATCAATAAAACAAATACACTTTGTCAAATCGATATAACAAATATACCGCTCTCGTTGATATTTTTAGGTGCCCGGCTGCCTATTTAATGCACCAGCATTAAATCACTTCCTTGTGCACGTAGACAACATAATAAATGCATTTATGTATTTTTACAACACTGATTCCACATCTTGTGTGTACTTCATATGTCTACTGCAAACATTTGTTGAGTTTCCATTACAGTGTGGGACCACGGAATGCTATGATTGATAAATGATTACTGGGATATCATATTTTTAGGGCCTGCAATTTCATAAAGTGTAAATTATTATGGACAGACTGTAAAAAAAAAGCGTATTATGGATGTCCATATTCATCAGGTGCCACCATAATGATCAAGTCGAGGTCAGACGCTGTGTCTTTGGAATAGGCAAATCAATAAACAAATCTACTTCCGCAAACGTCTTTCGCATTAAATTAAACATGTTTCTATGTAATTGAACTACTCCAGTCCCCATATAGAAGCGGGGCAATGAGGTATCATAATCGTTAAGTGCATTATTAAGACAAACCACATCACCTGTTATTATACAAGTCTTATATAATTGAATAAACAATGACCAGACCTCCCTCATAGTCCTCAATTAGCCATTTGTTTTAGCATGAAAGTCAATGAGGAAACGAGGCAATGAAAATCGATGGCTTTGCAGTGCAGTGCCTGTTGGCCTGTTGCTCTACCTGCCTGTTGTTTAATTCTCTATTAAAGCTGTAATGTGTGGGAGAGCATCGTGTTCGTTAACCACCCCATCTATTGATGACAGTCACATGTCTCATCACAATAAAACAATGCTCTCATTAAGACGGAGAGCCAGCCCAGTCTTTTACCGCTGCTTTTTTACAGCGACTGTAAACTTAACGAGCGCTTTACGGCATTATTGTTTTTAAACAGACCCTGAAAACAGGTAATGCTGAAGGTGAACTGAATATTTTATGGATGTCATTTTTGAGATGATGGGGTAAGAAAGCTCATTCTCACGCCAGGGCTGTCAAAAAGTGCTGATGAGTTGTGCTTTTAATGATTTTAACGACCTCTTAAAGCGATCAAGGACATATCCTGCCTGATGAGGAACAGCGTTTAATCCACCCCCACCGTATACAAGGCTTAACAAACATTAACACCCAACCTCTATTCTCACCTGCCATGACCTTGGGTCTGATGCTCATAAAACAGTGGGACTGATGACAGAGCTCAAACGGGGACATCACAAATACATTTACTGCGATATGTGGCCGAAATAACCTTCACGATTAATGCCTTTATCATTAGAGCCTCTCAAATAAACCCCCTCTCACATGCCATTTTGCAATTGACCTGATCTTCAAAGCGAGGATGGAAATTAAATATCAATAAAGGACTGGATTTATTGGCCTGTGAGTCTGTCTTGAAGACACAGAATTATTTATCAATGTTTACTGTCAAATACGATAACTGCATTTATTAATTGGTCACTTTCGTCCACGATTTAGTGATTTATTGGTCTCATATTCAAAAGGAATAAATTAGCTAACGCAAATAGCCGCATATTAAAATTCACATGAATAAATCACCAGCATCAGTGATCAAAAGCTGAATTCATAAGGAATGTATTAAGTGCTATTAAGTTATTCATAACCATTTCAATTATAAAAAGGCAAATTAAAAGCAATCGATATTCATGCGAGAATGAGTGAAACAACAGCCAAAGACAGGCGAGCAGGTGATCCGATGAATGGATGAGCAGAGAGATAAAGTGAAATAGCACGCAGATAGGAGAGATAGAGGATGGCCATCAAACCACATAAACCCAGAAGCATTCATCCATTTAACAGCTGCTCACAGCTTTACACATGTGCTGTTTTCTTGGTGACCTAGTGCAAAGGCCATCATTAATGGCTGTGGTTATCTTCATCGCTCTGTTCCTCATCATCCTCCTACAATAGCTTATCTGCAAGGATCAGAACAAGTATTTATGACATCATAAAACTCCCATAAGACCTCCCCCTCTTCAGCAGCATTTTACACGCACACACACTTTCCATTTGTTGAGTTTACTTGAATTGTTTATGGAAAACACTTTACCTTGGCTCGTTCAAGTCACAAGACTTAATTTATTTTTGCCTTGTTTACTCGAAACACAAGGCCCATAGTATAAGATACACAACTAAATTAAGTTAAGCATCGAGTCGAGGCAATCATTTTTCATAAACTTTTGCAGCGCATGAGATTTTCCTGTACCACACATGAATTTTCCTCTCTTTCTCCTTTAGACACAACAACGAGCTTGCTCAAGCTTACAAACATTGATCTCAAAACTTCTCTAATGCAAAACTTACAATCAAGTTTCTTCTTGTGGCACTAGGGTGGAGTCGTCGTATCCATGAAAGCATGCCGGATCACCTGATTCGCTCACCTTTTACACTATGATTATACAGATAGTTGCCTTAGACGGTCTTGAAAAAAGTGGCGCATTTGGATTATGACACAATACATGCATCCTCTCTCAAACACGAACGTTGCAGCTGGGAGTGAACTGTGACTGCTTAAAAAGATTTAGAGCCACACAAGCATCTCTGTCACGCTTGCATTAATTAAGGAATGATATAGTGCTGTCGCTCTCACCCTCCACCAATCTCAGCACTCAAGCTTCACTGTGAAATAGTACATTTAGACTTAAACTACAGTTTACCCAAAAATAACAATTCTGTCATCATTTACTCATCCGTAGGTCATGCCAAACCTGTATGGGTTTTTAACTGTTTTGACGTCTTTTTCTTTTTTTTAAAGTCAGTGAGGTCCAAAACAACACTAAATTTCATTGTATGGACATTTTTCTAAACGAGTAAATTATTTGAGAATTTTGGGGAATTTTGAAATCATTCTAATATGCTGATTTGTTGCTCAAGGAACATTTCTCATTATTAGCAATGTTGAAAAACTATTGACAAATATTTAGCTGTTTAATATTTTTGTGGAAACAAACAGAAAAAGATTCAAAGAAATAATAACAACAATACTTTTATTCAAAACAAAAGTCGACATAAAGGCATTTAAAATGTTGCAAATATTTTTTGCACTTCCAAAAAATACTATACATGAACTTTTTATTCATCAAATAGCACTAATATTAAGCAGCAAAAACTGTTTTCAGCATTGATCATAGTATTTATATACTGATACACTATACACTGTTTATATATTAATATATATAATGATAATACATTATTAATAATTGAACAGCAATTCAGCATTTTAGAATGATTTATAAAGGATCATGTGCCACTGAAAACGAAAGCAATGTTAGCTAAAAATGTATCTGTGTGATCACAGGAATAAAGTTTTATATTATTTATATTGTATTATTTTACACTATTATATTTTATACAATATATTCAAATATAGATTTTTATATTCAATTATAAAAACATTTCACAATATTACTGTTTTTTAATCAAATAAATGCAGCCCTGGTAAGCATAAAAGACTTCTTTCAAAAATATTATTTAATATCAATACGCCACATATTAAGTTTTTCCAAACATGATATGCAAACGCGAGCGTCCGTGGGAATGTGTTTTCCCTGTGGGCACCGAGCAAATCGTGCCTACTCTTTATGTGGTCAGAAAGATCCATTCTGTGTCTTGTGTCCTTCGTGAGCCCTGCTCTGTCCACTGTTTATGACCTCAGCTGGGCCAGAGAGCAGGCGCCTGTGTGGGGCCAGCGTGAACTCGGCGTGGTCACTATGGCCCACAGCGCCTGCCCTGCCCTGCCCCTCTGAGACCAGACAATCAGGGGCCACTGGTCAGTGTCACCAGGGCGTGTAGACCGCACAGGCCAGGGAGGCACATGCCTGAGGAAAAACAGCTCAACGCCATCATTTCTTCACAACTTCTCTTGATCACAACCTATTTCTAGTCGAACAAAAGGTAATGATTTTTTGTCAAATTGCGTGAAATGTTCGGCTTGCCCAATTACATGCGGCCACTGATTTGAGTTTTTTTCACTGTCTTCTCTTCCCTTCTCCTCAAGCCTGCTGTAATCATGGGGATTGTGTTGTTTACATCGAGGCAGAAACTCTTGGATGAGCGTCCGGGGTGTTCGCTCAACTCTGTAATGGAGTGGAACTGGAAAAGCTAGGCTGGATTTTGAGAGGCTGGAGGTTTTTTTAGAGGAAGTGCATCATTACGGCGACTGCACACTCCCTGCGTCTAACCGCAGACTCCAGATCAGCTCTCTCTGCGATGTTTTCGTTCATGGCTGTTGTAACCAGGGTGACCAAACTGGCCTAGGGTCAGCATAAGAGGTTTGGGTTTGCTTTAGTGTGGAGCATCCGTGGTTTTTGTGGCATTCTGATTATGGTCCCAAAGTGTCACCTTCAATGCCTTTCCCACTTTCTCTCACGAGCCACACATGCAGACCGACCCAAACACACACACACTGCTCAAACATTTTCACAACACATTTGTGTACTCATAAAAATGCATTCCAAAAGGTTCCCCTATACTTAAGATAGCAATTACTGCTGCTATTTTACATGGATACAGAGTGTATTTTGATTAGTCTATAATTTGGCTGGTTGCTGTTCTTGCGTGGTTGTGACAGGGCTGAGACTGAGAGATAGTAGAAAACAACAGGACCCACACTGGGTTTCTCTCATTGTAACTTTACTTAAATATGAACCCCTCTGAAGAAAATTACATTTATCGAAACGTGTGATTTCCTGTTCATCACACTGAAATAAAACTAACAAATTCACACCAAGGCTACCATTTAAAAGCTTTTATCTGTAATATTTTATAATAGCACAATTTTGATCAAGGAAGTCAGCAGAAACAAGCTTTTATCTTCCAAGAAAGCAGCAGACACTCAAAGCAGGTGGCAGAGAGTAATTTCAGACTCAGTTTCTCCTCTTTTCTTTCTCTGTATTAAACACACACACATATGCAGCTCCGTCAGTGGTGTGTGTTTGTCAAGGCTGGTTTCCTGAGCGGTGCTCGGCCCTGCTGATGGATCCTTCACAGTACAACACCTCACACTCTGCCAGTAAAAATAGCCGCAGACTTATACACACTAACACACACATAGTCTGTAACCCACACAAATTTGCATGCACCTCTACATCTTCATGTCCATGTTGGGTCAGTGTCCAAACCAGGGACAAATTCATAAACACTCAACTCAAACCCAAACTGCTTGAATATATACAGTGGGGAACAAAATGCTAAACCACTGTCTTTTTTTTCCTTTCACAAATTATGTGATCAACATATGAGAATAATCCAAATGTAAAATGTACATAATGTACATAACACTTAATAATTTTACATTAGTAAAAAAATAAATATATTGATACTTAATAATTATGATAAATTTAAATCTTATATAAAAATCACTTATTAATAATTAAATGTACATTCTACTGTATACACACACACATGCAAACATTGAAAATGTATATAAAAAGTGATCTAATTTACCCAAACATTTATTATAGCAACTATTTTATAATAAAATTTAAACGAGTACATTTTAATCTATAAAATGGTGCATCTTAGTTTTAAATACTGCACCACGCAGAACTGGAGTTTTTAATATTGTGTTAAGGGCCCTTTAGGTAAGTCTCTAGCCCCCTCTAGAGGTTACAAACAAAACAGCCATAATACAGAGCGCTGACTGATCCAGAGCTCATAACTTATACCTCTTGGATGTGAGGCTTTGATAAACCAAACAAGATCTCATCTGTTTGCTGTTTATGCTGTTGTGTACTCGGTTTGCTAAGATTACAGCGCTCCCCATCCACCCACCATCGGCCCAATACAAACACACAATTCACTTCACACATATAATTACTATTGTCTTTCTTGGTTGAGATAAACTAGAGCCTTGAACTTGTAAACAGGCGAGCGTTCTCTGAAGTGTGCAGCACATAAATGAAAGACTCCCAACAGGGTGGCAAAGACGAGGATCAAAAGAAGACAGGATCTAGTGGTGATATTAATCACTTCAAGACATGCTGCTATACAAAGGCAATAGCAAAGTGCTGTTGTACAAATATTTGAGTGTGTAGTCATACATAAGCAGAGAACATGGTGTAGCCATGCTTTCAACATAAAAAACAAGAAGTCCTCCATACAGAGCTTTGTGGAATCCCATGATGGCTTAAGCAATAAGCACTAACAACGGAACATACACAGTAACCAAACTCTATACACACACACACACACTATTAGTTTGTATTATGACAGATCTCGACAGTGCCTGGTGCAGGGTTTGTTTTTTTGTTTTTTTGGTCTTTTGGTCCACTCCCTTTCTCCAATGTCAGTCTGATTCAAATCAAGAAAAGCTTTATTAGCATGACGGCACTGCCAGCCCGGTGATGTCACTCTAAATAGCTCCAAATAATGGTCAAAGGCAGAACAAACATAAGCTACTCTCAGTCAGCCACTCACATAACCTTTTCATTAGAGGCCTGTGTCAGTCTTTCGGAGAAGCACTCCGAGGCTGAGCGGACAGTAAGGGTTAATGCGTTTCCTAACTGAGAATCCGTGAGAATCAGATCTAATAAAAATATCCCATGTCTCATGAATCAAGTAAATCACGTAATTTAACCTCCTTCTGTTACATCATCGTAGTTTAAGTTCAGGCCTGGAAAATTCTGCTGTGGCACACAAAGGGTTAACTCAGAGCGCTTGATTAAGGCACATGGGATTGGGTAGCACGGAGTAGGTTAATGCAGTCTTTCTGAATGAGACACTGGTGTGAGCAGTGTGGCGTGCAGCGCTACACAAACATATGAACATGAACTGCTTCCTTATCTGCGTCTCTATCTGTGTGATCAGGGAAGGGGGAGAGAGAGAGGGATGGAACGAATGACACATCCATAGGCCTTCACCCCTCTAACACAGGGTTCTGTTACCAATGAGAGGAGGCACAGCAAAGCAGACTGAGTGGTAGGGGGTATGTGTGTGCGTCTGTTTAAAAGCATACAGTACACGAATACAGCAATACAAGTGCATTAAAGGGAATGTGAGTGAGTCTATGCTTGTTTGTGATCTATGTATTCTCTCCCCAGTGGTGACATTTTCTCCATGTCTACCTTGATCGCAGTGCAACTGGGTCAAAGTATGGGTAAAGTATACAGTATTATGTGACAAGAAATTAATATTTCAGGTTTAATACAATTTAAGTCGACAGCATATGAAGTATGATTAGTCCAAAAATGAATTTAAACTAAAAATTTACAAAAAATAAAGCTAAATTGATTGTTGCTATCAATTAACAAGGAAAGTGAATGGAGGCAATTACTAAGATTTAAAATCAGAAATGTAAAGCTTTTTTATAAAAAGCACTCACATTAATTATTCTGTTGAAACACGTTTAATTTTTAGACAAAGCATTTTTACAGTTGTTTATGGCTTTGTGTTGTCATAGCAAAAAACTGTTATAACTTTACACAGAACAGGTTATTAATCAAAGAAAGAAAGAAAGAAAGAAAGAAAGAAAGAAAGAAAGAAAGAAAGAAAGAAAGAAAGAAAGAAAGAAAGAAAGAAAGAAAGAAAGAAAGAAAGAAAGAAAGAAAGAAAGAAAGAAAGAAAGAAAGAAAGAAAGAAAGAAAGAAAGAAAGAAGGTTATTCTAGTTCTGTTTTTATTTATTTAAAAGAAAAAATTATACGTCTATTCAGCAAGGATGCAATAAATTGATGACAGTAAAAAACATTTAAAATTGTATCAAATTTTCTATTTAAAATAAATGTCATACAAATAAATTAGATCTTTCTGTTTACTCAAGAATCCCAAAAGAAAATGCGTCATGGTTTCCACAAAAACATTAAGCACAACAAAATTTCTTCAGCAAATCTAGCATAGAATTCTGAACAAATTCAGCATATTAGAATGATTTCTGTAGGATCATGTGACACCGAATCCTAGAGTAATGGCTTCAGAAAATGCAGCTTTGCCATTACAGGAATAAACAACTGTAAAACATTACTGTATTTTTTATTAAATGTAATGCTGCCTTGGTGAGCATAAAAGACAATACAATCTTATGCACAAATGCTGTTGATTAATCTTCACTTACTGAACTCAAAATATTCCTTTAAGATTCAGAATTTTGCCGGCCTTGTGTAAAACATAATGACTCACAAACTGTCCTCTAACCACAATTCAAATAAAAAAAGGATACAAGAATTTAAAAGATAACCACTGAATAAATAGAATCACTGTTAGAAGAGGAAGAACAAATAAACGGAGCACAAAAGCTTGGGGTAGACGAAGAGGACACAATATGGGGAAGGTAGAGACAAATAATATAAAGAAAACATTGGTAAAGGGAGAAAGATAGAGACAGAAAAAGAGAGAGAGGAGGAGACACATGTGTTATTTATTTCCCAGGTAAACAGAATTCAAGGCAGACATAATCAATAGGAAACTCCAGATTGTAAATAGGCAGCTCTAATAGCCTAAACACTGGGTGCTATGGTTACACAGGCACATCAGCAGCGGTTAACATCGGGAGAGACCAGCCGGGCACCCTTATTTACCAATAAAGAGCTCTGATGATAAGATAAACATATAGGAGACAGAAGCGAGGGAGGAGAGGGAGGGGGCAATGGAGAAAGAGCAGAGCTTTCATCCTCTATTTGGGGCTGCAGGAGGGAGTTATAGGAGCGAGGAGGCCCGTGTCAGAAGCCATCAGGGTGATGGTGCACGATGACCCGGCAACCCCACAAGCAGTGGCTCACATCTGGATACATGCAGTGCACACACGCTGCTCGTAGACCCCTGTATGGCTGCTGACTGGGTTGACTGGCTTTGCATTAAGACCAGAGCCCAGCGCTGTTGGTGGTCAAACTGTTAGGAATCTGCTAGGAAAGGTGTCTGTCTCAGCCAAACAACACACACGGTGATTAAATGGAAAATCTAAACAGATAAACAACATAATTTAAAATCAAAACAGCCTGGACAGGGAATCCATGCACTATTATGCCATATTTCAGGTTAAATACATGGGCGATATCGACGGCTATGCATTTACAATGGAAGCCTATGTTGCAAACATTGGTTGACTTTCTTGCATTATATGTGCATTTCATGCATCATTCCTGTTATGCAGAAATTATATATACATGTGTTGTATTTTAATTAGTGCTGTCAAACAATTAATCGCATCCAAAATAAAAGTTTTTGTTTACATAAAGATGTGTGTACTGTGTATATTTATTATTTATTTTTTTATTTATTCTGTAATTTTATTTAAATTGTATTTTATTCTATTAATTCGATTCATTTAGAGGATGGAATGTTTAGAGTAAGTCAAACCAGTTAATAGTTCAAAACCAAAATTCATAAAATTAATTGATGAATTTATACAATTACCGAGGAGTATGCGATGGATGGATGGATGGATGGATGGATGGATGGATGGATGGATGGATGTCTAAACAAAACTAATATTCTCAAAGTTTTTTTTTTTATTAGAGATAGATGAGAAACAGAAATACATATTTTTTGTTTACATTTTTCTGTAAAAATTGCTAGTTTTCTGTGTTGTTCATGCACAGCCGTTGGGAACATGGCAAAATTTACAGCAAACATTCAAGTCAAATTAATAAAATTCATTACAATGAATTGCATGATCACAATCTTTTACCAAAATATGCCAGTTAACTGCGATTGTTTTAATTATTGAATACGTTATTCAATATATTTGAAAAGATGAATATGAACATATTCTGCACAGTAGGAAAGGAGCCACATACATATTTTTGTTCAAAGCTGAAAATTATTTTGTGTGGCAATCCACACTGTATTTAACCCGGACTATTCCTTTTAAGAGACAAGAATGAGTAAATTGATGGATTCCGACTGAAAGACGAGAAAACGCTAGATGTTGGGAGCAGGTCAAAGGGACATTGACTGGGTCTGGCCCAGTCATTTGTCTCTGTACAGACTGTTGACTGCAACCATTAATTCCTGGTGTTGTGTTTGTTCAACCCGCCACTTATTTTGCCCTTAGTGCCGTGGAATGCAGGGCCGTGCTGCAGTGAGAGAGAGGGAGAACGCAGCCACGTCTGAGGGGATGAAGATGGAGAGAGGAACGGTGGTGGAGAGGTAATGACAGGGCCATGAAAAGCCAGTGTTTAGCAGGCTAACCACATGAGGCAGTGCTCCTTAACACCAGACACTCCGTCTGCTCACAACCCAAACCATTCGGTCCGAGGTTACACTCGCACCTGAGTGTGTATGTTTGTCTGCGTTCCGACAACAAGTTGCATTACTAATAACCTTACAGCTGCTTTCAAAATTAGTTCCTAGTTATGTTTTATTTACAGATTTTCTTTTTCTTATAAGGAAAATGAGAGGATTATTGACATACATCAAGAACCATACAATCAGGCGCGGACTGGCCATTGGGAGCACCGGGACGTTTCCTGGTCGCGCATGCACACCATCCTATAGGTTCTGTACTGGAATTAGTTCACCTTTTTCAAGTCTTCGGAGTCATTCGTTCATCACGTGACTAATGCAGTATGAGCCGGAAAGAGATTTGATTAGTTCACCTTTTGAGTCTTTCGAGTCGCTCGTTCAGCAAAATCCCATGTGTATTAGGATTTTGGCATTTAGGCACTTTGTTTCAATATATTTGTATAAATTATAGGTTTGTTAAATCTTAGGTATTTAAGTCATTTTAAGAGAAATAACAACATTATGGTGGTTGTTTTGCAACAAGGTGAACACAGTTCTGTTAAGAACAGTAGACCTGCTGGTGAGGAAGTGACAGGTACAAGAAAAACGGAGTGACAGAGATATTGGAGAAAATGAAGAGAAGGTGAAGAAGTGAAGGTGAAGTTCAAAAGAGAACCTTTAATTATTTTCCACGGCCCCGACTTAAGACTTAGACCTTTTTATGTGATGGTCATGCAAATAGGCCAATAGGGTTGTCCATATTTCATAATTTGTTGTGGGTGTATGGGACGGCCTGGATGAGTGTGAGATTTCCCAGCCTGAAATTTAGTCCCAGTCCGCCCCTGCATACAATTATTCTGGAATATTCAATGAATAATATTTCTTGAGGAGACATATGTAAAGGAAGCTAAGTAGGATACTTAAGCCTCAATTTGTTCTTACTTTAACATAATTTCTGTCTGAGAGAAACCGTTGAGGAAAACAATTATTTTCTATGTGAGTCCTCAGAAATGATTTACAGACAATTTGTCATGAATATGCAGTTGCCGATTTAAAGATTGCAAAACATGCAAGTGTGTAAAGAAGTGTGCGGCTTTCCAGTTTTTTTAAAAGCACTAGTTTGTCCTCCCATTTTTAAAATCACTTTCATTTTACCTTAAGAACACATAAGCGAGCCTATTTCCATATTTGTTCTCTCTCTCAGTCTTTGTAAGGTGAAATGGAGACATGGAGCTAAAAGCTCCAGTAGGAGAGTGATCTACTAAACAATTCAACAGAGTGCGGGCGCAGCAGGTGGTCTCTGTCATTCACTCCGCTGTGCCTGTGTCTATGTTCAGCCGTATATGTGTTTCAAATTCCTCTGTACACCTCAATAAATAGGCCTTTGAAAAGTAATAATCAGCAAATGACCTCTGTTTATATAAACATACAGAATAATACTAAAACACGTCCTGACCCAGTGTTGAATTTTGTCACACTACAAAAAAAAAGATATTACAAAAATGTACATTAATTGTAACTGCAGTTGTACGAAGGACTATATGTAGAAATATTTACATCACTATGGTATGTTCAGTATAACATACTAGCATGCCAGTATTATATTTACAGTATGTACAGTGAGCAACAATTTTCTGTATGCACAGAATAGCTAAAATGGGCTGTAGGCCTATACATTGCAGAATGCACAAATTATTATATCCCACAATGCAAAGCATCTGATTTGGCCATTCAGTTTCCTTGTGAAGTAACAATGATTTTTTTATAATAAATTTAGAATAATTTTTTTAAAAAAATCATTTAATTACACATTTAGAATTATAGATAATTAATTTAAATTTTAAATAATTATACATTTATAAATAATCTCTTTTGCGACTCAATAAATCCATCTGCCAAAAGTTAACATTTATTTACACAAATACAGATTTAAAAAATACAAAATGGCCTCATATATGTCAAAAATTTCTGTCTGCATGTCAAAGTGCTTATACCTACATACAGATCTGCGGTTCTATTGCATTGTACAGACAAATGCCATAGCAATGTAGTAAGCCCTGCCAATTAGCCAAACCTCTCCATGCGTCTCTCAAAACGTCCTGTGTTTAGAATGAAAAGCGCTGGCTGGCCCCTCTCCCACATATTCGGTGACTGCTCCGATACAACATCATGTACACATAAACATTCATATTTGAGCCCGAACACATACACACACACACATAAACACAGTATGGCAGTTATATTTGGGTGCTTCACATTGTCCAGACGGCACACTGTCAGAGAGTGAAATGAATGGCTGTTTATATTAGAGCCTTGGTTTAATGAATTAACCAGCTGCCTGGCCGTGTCAAACCAGGGGCTCATACAGAACAGACACCCTGCGCCGAGCCCCTTTACCTCTCCTTGCTCTCCCTGCAGACAGTAGCGCACCGTGATTGCGTCCTCGGGGACCGACGAAAACAAGATGCCCAACTCCCCTTCGAGGACTTGCCTTAATTTAGAAGAAGGCATCTGGCAAAGTGTCGCCCCACTCTTAGCCCCATCACTACCGCAGTTTTCTGACTCTCCCTCACTTTGTTTACCTCCATTTTTCATAAATTGGCACGTTTAAACAAACGTATACAAGCAGTGGGAGTCCCAAGACTGGCTCTGTTATTTGTACAAATTTTAAGGTGTTCTCCATTGCCCACCCTCTTCCTCTCTCCTCTCTCCTTCTTTCTTAGTGGACTTTGCCACACTAATGTGACCTCTACCCCGTCCTTCAGTAACTCACTTGTCCTCTCTCCATAAAAGTCCATGATAAACATCCCTAGCTGGGGTGTGTGTGCGTAGTGGATGTTGTGATTGTGACAGACGGCCGTATGGAGCACAACTTCACCCATTGCCTGAAGACAGACAGGAGCAAACAGATGGAGAGAGAACGGAAGGGACTCATCAGAAAGGAGAGATGTTTCAAAGAGAGTGTGACTTTTTATTTTTTAAGCAGTTGCATAAACTTTGGAAATCATTTAGGTCACTTTTTAGTCTAGATATTACAAATCTCTGAAAAATATGTGAGTGACCCTAGGATATTCAAAACGCACTGCCAAGATGCTAGACTAGGTTGATACGGCTTTGCTAGGTGGTTGTTAGTTCTTCCAAGTCAAAAAATCATACTGTCTGCTATTCTCATCTCTCTATATGGCTCAAATCACTCCTGTAATGCAAACAGGCAAAAATCACCTCTCCTCAATAAGCCACAAAAAATTGTACTAAGCAAGTTTTTTTCTGGCAAGAACATATACATAAAAGTTTTATCTGGAAAAAATATTGCATTTAAAGTGCTCAAGATCTGTAGAATTCAAACATTTTAGTGAAGCGTCCATGTTTTTCTCTAGCATCAACACACTTGTGTACCAAATTCATCTCCAGCATTTACTCTCACCAGCGTCACAAGCATTTATCTAAATGACCGATAATAGCCAGTTACTACATTTAAATCTCTCTGTTCAGTCTCCTTTGTTTTCCTGTTCAGTTTCTCTCTCTATTCCTGCCCTTTCTTTCCGCCTCTGCAGACTCCTGCAGGGCCTGGTTTCCTCAGTCCTGTTGGGCTTTGTGTGGTCCAGGCTAGCATGTGTGTGTGTTTGGGAGGGGGCTGAGATTGCTGTAATTACCCAGTCATACCTGTTCATTAAGCGCACAGTTGGACCCTCGCTCATAAGCATTTAGAAACCAATTGAAGCAACGCGGGCCATTAACAACTCCTGCACTATAAGAGACGGAGAGCGGGGAAGAAAGAACGAAGAGGAGTCGCCATAATGATGAAAGATAAATGGCAGAAAGACATTGTGTGCTAATCACACAGGCCTCTTCTTTATCCCAGCAAGTGATGCTGAGATGCAAAAGAGAATAAAAGATGGTGCTACACAGAGGAAAGAAGAACGATAAAGAACAGTATGGAGAAAAAGATAATGAGAAACAAGACGAGAACAGTGGAGAGGAGAGGAGAGGAGAGGAGAGGAGAGGAGAGGAGAGGAGAGGAGAGAGAGGAGAGGAGAGGAGAAGAACAGTGACGAGGAGAGGAGAGGAGAGGACAAGAACAGTGGCGAGGAGAGGAGAGGAGAGGAGAGGAGAGGAGAGGAGAGGAGAGGAGAACAGAAAGAGGAGAGGAGAGGAGAGGAGAGGAGAGAGAGAGGAGAGGAGAGGAGAGGAGAGAGAGAGGAGAGGAGAGGAGAGAGAGAGGAGACAAGAACAGTGGCGAGGAGAGGAGAGGAGAGGAGAGAGGAGAGGAGAGGAGAGGAGAGGAGAGGACAAGAACAGTGGCGAGGAGAGGAGAGGAGAGGAGAGGAGAGGAGAGGAGAGGAGAGGAGAGGAGAGGAGAGGAGAGGAGAGGACAAGAACAGTGGCGAGGAGAGGAGAGGAGAGAGGAGAGGAGAGGAGAGGAGAGAGGAGAGGAGAGGAGAGGAGAGGAGAGGAGAGGAGAGGAGAGGAGAGGAGAGGAGAGGAGAGGAGAGGAGAGGAGAGGAGAGGAGTCAGAAACAACAACAGAGTAACTGAGACTCGAGAAGTAACACAAGTGAAGGGCCAGAAGAGAAGAACAGGTAAATGACTTTGACAGAAGGATAATGAATCATGAGGATGAAAGCTGAAGTGTGTGAATGAGAGTGATTATGATACAATGGCTCTCGGTGTGTCGTCTGATTGCACAGGTATCCTCTCATCAGTGGGGGGTGGTGCTCAGTCCACAGGGCTCACTCTCACACATACAGTATGATACTGAGAGACAATTACACATACCAAACAACTCAACTCTGCCTTACGCTTAAACAATAGGCAATGATTTCAGATCATCAGGCATCGTCTCTCTGCTTCAAAAGCTGAAGGAGAAAATGTAGCTCTTTAAGTATGACTGCTGTTTAGAGGTCAAAGCTCGACCCATCAGTCAGCTCTCAACTTCACATACAGTAATACAGAATGTTGCTAGATGCCTGGGTTAGGATTAAATTAGCCATATATTACATTATTTCTTATTTTTTCATAATATATAAATAATGTTTCTGTTTGAAATATATATTTTTACAGTGTAAAGGCAGTGTAATTTCATTTAAAAATAAATATCTATTAAAGGGGTAAAATGTTGTCCTTATTTACGCACCCTCATGCTGTTCCAAACCTTTATGACTTCTGTGAATCACAAAATAAGAAATTCTTTAAGACTTAAAAAAGCACGTAAAAGCCATATAAATTGACCATATGAATTGTACTCCATTGTGCAAGTTTATAAGCACATACCCTACAATAACTGTGCGACCATTATTAATGGAAATGGATCCTGATGTAAGCCTTCACTTATTCAAGGCACGGCAATGTCAGATTTGTGAAAAAAATTATTCTTTTGAGACAAATCTTTTCAATGATTCGGTTGACTTGTTTTACAAAACTGGTCTAAAAGATTTGTTCATCAGTCAGTTCTTAAGTTCAACTCACTTATTCAATCTAGTCGCAAGGTAAAGATTATTAATGTATCACTTATAGCATCAGTTATTTTTAGTAATAATTACATTATTTCCTCAAATATGCCCTTGAAACTTTAATAGGCCTTTTTTACCTTTATGATGAACATCTCTCTTATTAGTTGTGTGTATATTTGGTTTATATCAATTCAATTAAAAGCAAATAATTGAATGTCTTTAAAGTGTCTAAATTTAAATAGGCCAAGAATAAAATATAATGTTCAATGTCAGTTACCATAATTCATATTTAGCATTTTCCTCCTGATCCCTGGTTAATTTCTGAGATTCTAATTAAGATTCTGTCACATCAATCATATTTCCTAATTCTGCCAAACCCAGACCACAATGTGTGTTGAATGTGTCACAATTGAATGTTACTCATGGTGAAGTCCAGGACATTTCCAAACCTGAAACACATCATGAAGTCAAGAGTGCATTTTTACATTTAAAACAGTCATACTTGACACATCTTAAAGCATATTGAAAGGAGAGTTATGAAAGGAATCAGATTTATATGGAGTAAAGCTAGGCAGCTAATAATGTGCAGCAGCTCAGAGAGGAAGCGTAACATGCTGGAAAGAAACTTTCCATGACAAACTTTTCAATCATGCCTCATCAGTCCTCCTGTGCCATCTTTAATACAGCTCAGATAATGGCGTTGGTAATTGGCCACAGCGCGCTAGATTGGTAGGAAACATGCCGCGCTATTGTGCCCGTCCCTTTTGTTGTGGTTAAAAAGAGGGGGAAAATAAGATGCAATTTAGACACTTTTAAGAGGTGATCATTTCTCGCGCTTTTTTTCCTCTTCTCCGCCAAAATCATAGTGAAATTACTGCTTCAGGAAGACTGTAATTAAACTCAAAGTGGCTCTCCTCTGAGGCGCACGCCAGGCTAAAATTAACAGGGCCCTATTAGCGTTGGGAAGCACATCGTCATCATTGGTGAGCGCCTTTGGCAAAAGAAACGTCCCGGCGATGTGACTTGCTGTGAGAATCCTGACAAAAACACGAAGAGCTCCAGCTGCTAATGGCGAGCTGTTTTAACACTAGCTGTGTCAAGGATTTGATTGCTCTCACCGCTGTTAAGTAAAAGTCACGCAGAAGAAATCAAGTGTTACTTAAACTTTTCTTCGAGGTTTAAATTAACTGTGCTGCTTAAGATACTGTACATCAATACAAACACATCTACGCCTCTGAAAAAATAGTCCTGAGACATTATAAAGCACAAATAAACTTCTCTGAAGATCTAAGGTTTATGGTAAACATCTGAAATGGAGGTTTCAAAAAACATTTTGACCGCACTCTGTCCATTATAGAACATCAGAGAGTGTCTTAAAAGTGCTTTAAAAGTGAAAAATGTCTTTGTAGCTGCACTCTGACTCTCATGGCCTCGGGCGGGATCGGAGGGCAGATCTGCGCATGCTCTTGAGTCTTGACACAAACCAAAAGCAGGCAGATGTTCGCTGCATTAGAGGCTGTCAGCCTGTCATTTCACCTGTCCGCTTGGCACAATGTCACATCTTCTTACATCTGTTCCGGTGGGGCGCGTGTCTATAAAACCCCAGGGCTGTGTGTAATGGGCAGAGACTCCACACAGCCATGCTTTGGGTCACAATCAGAGCACTTAGGGTTTGATTCTTTTTTTAGCGACAACTTGGAAAAAATATATATACATTTTTAATTGTGACAAAGACAAATAAATAAATAAATAAAACACCACTGATTGGATAAACTTAAAAATAGTAAAGATAACAAATAAATTAACAATAACAACAAATTAATATTTGTATTAATATATTTGACTCATAATTTTGAATTGGTTTTCTGCCTTTTCAAATGATTAGCCTACCAGAGAATGGTGTGGATATTCTTTTCTCTCTGTAATTCTGTCACTGTCTCCACCAAGAGGTAATTTTGCTAACAACAGGATACAGTTGGTCATATTGACCAAAAGGTGTTTCCCTGTTGATAGCAGCCAACCTATATGAGAAAGAATAGGCTATATTATTATTATTATGATGATGATGATGATGATAATGATAACAGGGGCAGTCGTGGCCTAATGGATAGAGCGTCGGACTTGTAACCCGAGGTTGTGGGTTTGAATCTTTGCTTCGGCAGGAATTGTCCACGACTGAGGTGAGACCCTTGAGCAAGGCACCGAACCCCCAACTGGTCCCCGCCGGGGGTTCCGCCGCAGCGTTGGCTGCCCACTGCTCCCCGTGTGTGTACACTTGGATGGGTTAAATGCAGAGCACAAATTTCACTGCTGGTTATACTCTGTATAATTGTGTATGCGACAAATAATAAATTATATTCTAACAATAATAATATTAAATATAGTGGTGGGGAAATACTTAAAGTGCACTGCATTTAGGCAAAACTAGACTGCATCTGTTCATCATAGATTACTTTAATCTTAGTTCATGCATCATAACTGCAAAGGTAAAGTTTAAGTGTCCACATTTCACAGTTAAAATTATCCATCCAATATTGAGAAAAAAAGGAAGAATTCAAACGTGTTAAATGCATTTCTACTTTTACTAAGCTAAAGTAAGCTTTGATTCTTAGTTTTTGACTGATTAACTGATTCGTTTTACAGGTGGTTTGTGAGTATGAAAAAATCCTGAAAGAGTCAAAACATTACATTCAGAAGCAGCATATTTTAGTTGTTTTACATTAGTTGCTTATAGAAGTAACATAAAACATATTTACACTACTCTAAGTATTGGATATGCATATTAGCAGTTAGTAAAAAGCACAAGGCCTTCGGTCAAATAGCATGTTGCAGTGACTAATGAGAAATCTGAGGTCAGTTGCACTTTACACTGATGTGGATTTCATTAGATACATGCAGAAATTTGTGGAAAATAATTTTAATTGGCTTGTTTGTTCAGGTTGACAGGAAAAAAACTATATATTTAAGCCATGAAGACCTGATACACATATCTTATTGCAATTTAATTTTGATCTCCCAAGATCAAATAATGAATGATTTTTTTGTTTGTTTCTTGAAAATGTAATTGTTTTGAAAATTGAGTTAAGTGCTTGCAGATAAATAAAAAATACTTACAATTCTTGATTAGATGCTATACTGCAATTAAGTCAAAATAAGCCTCTGGTACACAGAATACATATTTGAATAAATAATTGCAATAGGCTTGACAGGCATGAGATATCTTCTGTAGTAGCATCAGGCCTGCAATAATCCTGATTTTTAAAGTCTGTAAACAACTCCATCTGCTGGTTACTTTTAATATTTTCCCATGGTCATTATTGATAGCTGCCGTTTCCCCACAAAATAATGTTAAGTAGACTGGATAAACAAACATACCCAAACACAAGCCATTAAATGGCTAAAGAGCTCCAGCAGTATTGATAAGACACAACAGTCACGGTTAACAGAAGAGACAGCAGTCAGTAAAAGATAGCTTTATTTAGTCTGGGGCACATCTGTGTTACATCAACTTGTTAATGTTATAAAATACAAACCATCATTTCAAAATAAAAGCAACGTAGCTTTGAAGTTCACTTTGTTTAACGCACGCTTGTCACCTTTAATAAATACTCTCTATTTATACAAGGACAACAACTGCTAACAAGAATGCGACAAAAATATATATATTTCATTTTTTACAGTCAGAGGAAAGGCAGACAACAAACGCACGGTAACCGCACATGGGGAAAAAAAGCAGAAACGACAAATTAGGACAGCTGGATTAATGCTCCTCATTAAACTAGTCATTATGTTTAACGTCAAACAGCAGAGTAATATTGCACCGTCTGAGATGTTGACCACTACCTAATACTGCAGGAATCAATAGACCGGTCCAAATGGATTGCTCTGTTTGGTTTAAAGTGCACCTCAATGCGGTTCATTTTCTCTCGTTATTGACCCTTACGGACAGTGACACAGTGTATTTGTATCCGCTTGCTCATAAGAGTAATTGTACCAGTCTAAAGTGAGACAACTCCCTTCACATGTCTGATTGGTCTCAAGAGCCATCTCAACTGAAACAGAAAGCTAATACTGTGAATGGGTATTCATTATTTAGATTTTGGCCCCAATAGAGGTACACCGATCCTCTGGGTTACAGGTCCAGGGGCCGGAGGAACAAGGGTTACGTGTTACAAACGCACAGACGCGTTATAAAGGGGGCAATTAAACATATAATATTAACTCTTATATAATTCACAAAACATTTTTGTTCAATCTTCAGCAAACAATTTGTTTTTAAGGAACACTTTAGGAATCAGTACACATTCAGTTCAGATGTGAACAAGCACAAAACTGTCCCAGAACAGGCATGAATCGCTCACTCTTCAGTCAAAAACAGAGAATAGGAAAAGAACAATGGCACAGACAAAGGAAGAGAAAAGTAAATGCATAAAACGCAGTAAAGAACAGTTCAAAGTAGAGTTAAAGTGTTAAAAGGGAGAGTAAAAGACAGAAAACAGGACGTTTGCTCGTGTGGAAATGTTATGCCTTTTCTCATTCTATTTATTATCGATTTCTACATATTCACGGTTCATAAAATAAAATATCTGACATCAACTAACAGTAAAGGGTTCGTTTAAATCAACTGCCCAAATCGATCAGGCATCAGACTGGTCACATTCAGAACATGTACCACTGAAACATCTAACACACATTTGATGTGTGGGTCCTAGGTCCTAACTGCACATTAGGACCCTTCCACACACTGTGCACACAACGTACCAACACTTCTACTAGTCTACCATAAGAAAAATAATATATCGTTTTCCCATCTCACATATCTAATTTCTGTTACTTTGTTAACATGAAAAGAAAAGGTGCAAACTTCAAAAACTAGTCTATTGTAAGAGTCTTTGACGGCAGTAGACAAATACTGCCAATGTTTTCCTTGTCTATCACAACACTGTGAAATTGTAAAACTATTTATATTTTTATCTACTTTAGTCCTCTCAGTGCTTAAAGCGGTTTATAATAGTTAATTATTTTTTTATCAAACAGCTGGCAGCAATTCTAGCCATGTTTAGTAGCATTTTAGTCTTTGTTATGACACAAAAAAGGGACGATGACCATGCCAGCGGACTCATTGGAAGTCTTCATCCAATCAAGCCAAGGAATGCGTGTGAGAAATAAAGTCACTTTTCACCCAAACTGTAGTTAATAATTTTGTAACATTGTTCCAATCCCAGGTGTTGAACTCCGTTCACATTACATGGTTGTGTAACTTGTCGTCCCATTGAGTAACTGGCTCAGTTAACACAGTTAGGGAGCACTGAGCAGTATTTTAACAAAGCCTTCTTGAGTTCATTCTGCATTGTTAATGAGCTGAAGACGGATGATCCGTGTCACTGGAAGATGAGGATATGGTTGCCTTCAAAGGAGAGTTACCAGTTATATGCCATACACTTTGGACTGGATAGGGCTTAGGGGCCGAAACGGTGCTGTCCTGCTGGTGCGCATCACCTGTCAGTCAATTTGAGTGATGGCACAGATGAAAATACAGCGCTGAAGATGATGCAGACTAATGTCAGACCTTCTAAAAACCTTTCTGAGATGTGCTAACCCGAGTAAACAAACCTCACGCTTTGGTGGTTTTGTCATGAACTAGGCAAAGACTAATACGTCTTCTGTGTTCAACATTAGGTGCAGTTTTATCTTTTTTTTACATTTTTCAAAAGAGCTAGTCTGTGAACTGTGAGTTCAACACTAAAGTCCTCTTAAATATTGCAGGAACGTTTTTCATTCCAGCTAAATCTACATTGTTGACATCAGTCATTTAATATCGCTGAGGAATTCGCTTTAATTCCTTGTACGTCCTTCATTCAGTATATCTTGATAAGAACATTCCTTATTTTGTCCTCAAATAACATCTAGTCAATGCTGTGCTAGAACAAGCACCCACGTCAATGAAGGACAAATGTCCCAACTAGCATCTGTCCATCTGAGACACCTATACCTCTGTCTTTCTGTCTGTTAAACATTCAACCATTCATTCACCTATGAATAAATGCTCTCTCAATGCCTGTGTGTGTCTCTGAGGCTCAGATGCGACCATTGCCATGGCTACTGCCACGTCTGGAGGACAGGCCGTGAGGGGTGTAGTGACCGTCAGAGGTCAAGATCAGGCCGGACGCCTCACAGGCCAAAGCCAGCTGCCTCAACGTATCCAACGCATCTAGCTTAGCACTCCGCAGGAGGTCACACTGACCCTAAAAAGAGAGAGACATGAATTGCATGTACCGGGTTGGTTATGAAGTTATATTATACATCAGTTAGCTCTGGTGCATGAACTTGATTAGGCTCAGTCTGTGCATTATCAATGGGATTTTTCAGTGACTTATACAGGTTACATATTTACACCAGAAGGTGGCGACAAGTGAATCTTTTTGAGTGAATCATTGCATCACTGAATCATTCATTCAAACCAATTTGTTCAAAAGCACTGTTTCATGACAAGTCAGTTACTGAATCATTCATATGTCATTAAACCACCCTATTTCATTAATCTTATATTCTTTGATATTACTGTACTTTACAAATTTAGATTTTTAATCAAAATGTTAGAACTCTAATCCCTGCCATAATTATTTTATTTTCCAATATTTTGTTACACTTGGGTGTACTTCATTGCAAAGTATATCATATACAAGTCACAGCAGCAAACATTTGCCTGTTGGGAATTATCATGGAAACGACCGCAGTAGGAAAAATAAATGAATTACAAACATATGTCCTCTTTAAAGGACATAGAAGATTTATTGACTAAAGCGCAAAAAAAATACAGCAACTATTAATAATAGCCAAACAACAAGACTGTGAAGAGACTTGGTTTTTCATAGCTTTTATGGCAATGTCTCTTGTTTATAGTCCCAAGTGTAAGGTAAATGCTATTGCATAATCTTTTAACCCATAAACTGCATAAACATCAAATGGAACTGAAACATGAATTTCTCATAATCGACAAAAACCTACTAAGACCTGCTCATTTCAAAAGTCCACCGCACACACGCTGTATTTATAAGGTCAAACACTTTGCAAAACAACAGAAGCCTTTCTCCCTTTCGTCTAAAAGCAGAGTGAAAACATTATCCAAAAATGCAAGGCTATTTGAGGGAGGGAAAGAGAAGCTCACGCCTTTTACCTTCAGCACAGTGATGTTCCAAGCGAAACTTTCCACTGCTTTGCTTTGTTTACGGCCTTTTAGATTTTCCTTTTCTCCCAGCCTGGGCAGGTCTTCATGAAACACCATTCCTAAGAGGACATATAACAGAAAACAAACACACACATAACATGTATCATTTTATCTTTTTTTTTCGTCTGGCTTGAGATTTTCAAAATGCCATTTATGGTGCAAACACGCTTCTGCGGGGACTTCGCTGCCAAATAATGGATGATATGTACTCATTCATCCTCTGGTTAGATAATATAGTGCTTCCCGTGATGAATCTTGGCATGGCCTCTGTAAGCTGCCCCTTTATTCCTAATCTGCAGTGTTGTCTGTACTCGCTCACTCTTACTTCATCAATATACCCTCATAAGGACATAAGAACACAGTAGTTTGACCTAAGGGCCTCGGATATGTGTGATTGGGGTAAAAATATATATTTGTGTGAGAGATAATGAGGCTAGAAACAGACAGCGAGGATATCTGTTGTAACTGTAGAACTGCAGTATGTTGGTAGTTACCATGATAAAACTCTAATTTGTTGAGCTATCATCATTTAAAGTACTTCAACAACAGTCAAGCTCTCTTTTGAAAAAGTAGTTGCTGTGGCTGTATTACATAGCTACTAAAAAATAGTAACATAATACAATGTTCTAATAAACTTTTATGTATTCTTGCTACAACTATTATTATTTTAATACAATTTTAATTTACTAATAGTTAATTGATTATTTTTAGCATTAAAACATTGAGGGGTTTTTAATTAAAGAATGTCAATTAGGATGACATCATACTTGAACAGATAACGCACTTTTAATAACACACACGTTTTAAAAACTGGGTCGCAAACACAGTGATAAAAGCACCATTTTCTACATTAAATATAAAAAGGAAGACAGAAAGCTCCATGCAGGGACTGTGAATGATTTATTTAAATGGTGAATCGTTTATTTACATGACACCGCCAAAATGAAGAGAGTCACAAAAAAAGAATGAGACTTCCCAAAACTACATTCTTTGAATATTGCGTCAACTAACTTGGTTATAAAGCTGCGTGTCCGATACAATTTCATATAACAGTGGTGTTGTGGTTTGTCATGCTACAAAAAAAAATACGCTTTGGAAAAACATTTGTAGCTTTGTTACTGGATAAGCTACACAAACAGAGCCATTGATAGTGGGGTGAAAAGTGTGTGATGTTTCAAGGGACCCCCAGTGGTGGGGGACCCGCTGCGATTTTGCCAAAGGGGGGCCCCACAAGATAAACAGTACCAGTGACCCCGATTTATTATCAACAGCCCTGTTGTCACACTACTAGAAAATGTAATTAATAGCATATCTAGTATAAGTACCTCATCAACACTGGATACTGTGTAGACTTATATCATTTCAAAACAACTCCGTGAAGGTATTTTTAGCACCTTTCAGGATAAAAGGCAATGTTTCAAAGTGTTGATAGGGGACTGTGCGTGTTGTGGATAACAGGATCTACTTTGAATGCAAATTTGAAAAATCTGTGAATTGTTTCTCAAGATTTTCTCACATCCTCTGGGACCTGACTAAAACATAATTCGGTGGAAAGAAAATACAAAGATGATTCATCCCCACTCATCTTCTCCCCCCACACCTCTACTCACCTTCCTTCTGCACTTGTGCGATTCTCTCATGCACTACGTCTGCATTTTCTATCAGCTGTTTGTTGGCAGAGATTATCTGAAGGAGGATGCAGACAGGAACTATATTATGATCTGCTCATATATTTCAATACGATTATTTTCAACCAAGACACACTGCATTGATCAAAAATGATACTAAAGACATTTACAATGTTACAAAAGATCTCTAGTTAAAATATATGTGGTTCCTTTGAATTGTCGATTCATCAAAAAATATCAAAAAAATATTGCTAAAAAGAATCCGAAAAAAAAGCATGAGCAGCGAATCAGCATATTAGAATGATTTCTGAAGGATCATGGGACTGGAGGAGTAATGGCTGCTGAGAATTCAGCTTTGCCATTACAGGAATAAGTTACATTTTAAAATATATTGAAAAAATAAGCAGTTATTTTAAAATGTAACGATACTTCATAATATAACTGTTTTACTGCATTAAAACATAAATGCAGCCTTGGTGAGCGTAAGAGACTTCTTTCAAAAACATGAAAACAGTTCATCAATCCCAAAACTATTCAACAGTATTGTACACATACACACATTTTATGAATATGGCTAAAAATATGAACTCCAAGGACTAATTTCCTAAAAAAAATCCTGCTGATCTCACGTCTCCCAAAAGAATGAGAAACTGCTCCTAATTTTGCATGAAATTCTTCTGCAACTTATCCAAGCTAAATTATACATTATTCATTCATTCATTTCATAGGTCTATACTTTTACTCTATGTAAACTCATTTCTGACATAAATAAAATACTCAAACATTACACATCTGAGAACTCTATTATGAACTATGAAATAGATATCTTCAAGCATTAAAATTCTGAGAAGACCCTTGCTGCCCTCTCTCACAGTGCAGATATTTATAAAATGTAGTCCTGCCAGTCAGTGCTGTCTGACTCTCTGGGTCTCAAACACACAACAGGACCCAGAGTCAACCCACAGAGAGAGACAGAGAATGAGGGAACCTACAAAAGGAGAGGAGGAGGATGGTGACTAAAGCCTGAAATGTCTTACTCACTCCGATGTGCCTGTTCTTACTCCCACACACATACATGTGGGATGGATAAAAAGACAAATGTCATTGTAATGGCAGGTAATGCAGAGTTAATGCAGCTAATATTTGCAGCAGAGAAATGCCATTTTTTAAGAATTGCTTTGTCAGCATAAAGAGAGAGGTCTCTCTAGCCTAACATATAGGAAATGGTATTATCTGCACATTAGCGATGCCTGGTGAATTTAACATAAGCATAAAGTTGGCCTATTGTAGTCTATGAAACGGAACCACCGACAGCCCGACAGAAAAAACAAATGGCAATGATGCATGACCTTAAAATAGCCTACATAAATGGGCGTCTCTTACAGCGTCATAACCATTTAGCAGTTTTACGGGTGGCATCAGTCAAGTTGCCCACAGGTTCCAGGTATGGGTAACCTTCCTTCAGAGTGAGTGTGGCACTTGGGGGCCCATCTGGACTCTGCAGCCTGGTGGCTAAGCTCTGGATGCACTGCTTCAGTGTGGCCATCAGGGGGAGCCCACACTGCTCTTTAAAAGCCGCTGTGGCGCTCTACAGAAAGAGAAAAACATGAACACACAGGCACACACTTGGTTAACACAAATATTTCAATAAGCCCAAGAGACAGAGATATAAGTAAGTAACATGACAATACGATAAGCACAAAAAAAGTCATGTTAATAAACAAAAGAAACTGAATTTTCAGCAGCCATTACTCCTATCTTCAATGTCACATGATCCTTCTATTATGCTGATTTAATGCACACAAAATATTTCTTATTAAGCAGCACAGCTGCTTTCAACATTGCTAATATTTTTGTGGAATACTTTTTTTTCTTTAAAAGACAAAGTTGAAAAGAACAGCATTTATTTGAAATAGAAATCTTTAATAACATTATAAATTACATTATACACTTTTGATCAATTTTATGTAACCTTGCTAAATGTAATAATTTCTTGAAAAATGGTGACATTTATATTGTTTGACACTGACTGTATTATGTAAAGCTATACTCTCACGAGGCAGAGCCAAAATAATGAATTCTTTCCTTTATACAGACTGATAAACCTGTGCAATTTAACAGCTTTCTGTGTCTGCACGACTGTCAAAGGCCCCAGCTAATCACATTTCAGCTTTTTATCATACATTTCCCTTCATTACATTGTGGCAGATAGAGAGCCTGTTTCTATTTTCCACCTGACAGAATCACACACCCACAACCGTGATTAACAAAGCCATTTGGAGATGTACGTGTGTGTTAAGGGGGCTTCATGTGGGTGATTAGTCGGTATATCTGTGTTTATTTGTATGAGAAAGAAGTCCATAGGGGTATGCTGTGAATAAAGTGGACATTGTTGTGGCTCAGATATATTATGCAGGAAAATGGAATGGAAATAAAAGAAAAAGGGACCAGTGTGTACAGTGACCCATGAAGTATTCAGACACTGAAAATGTATGAATGTCATTGCATTAGATAAAAAAGAAAACTCAAACCAAGTGGCTTTCAATTCAAATAAAGATAAGAATGCATTTGGGCTAAATTATCAATCAAACAACAACTCATTTAACCTGTGGTGTGTGAGGTAACATTCACAATTCTACTAAAAAGGACCATTGGATCAGATGGTTAACAGCAATTGCAAAGATAAGACTAAAATTAAATAGTTTTGGGGCCGCTGTCTGGTTGTGCGTTTATCTCTGAGATCAGCATGTTTTGTGAACACCGTAATTATGGATGTGGAGTAACTTTTCTTCCTCAACACACTGTGGTGGCAACTGATCCTGGCCCTGTCACCTGACCCCACAGATACTCTACCCGCCATCCCTCCTCTCCTTACAGTCACCCATAAACCATACCTTAACTTCACAGAGTCTAGGTCAGCACAACTGTTGTGTTTTTGCTTGGTTTAATTTCTACGGCTTGCTTGAAAATTCAGATCAACACACCGAGATGCTAGAAATGTGCGTGCTTTCATCAGTTAGGTTAAACCCAAGAAATGGCAAGTGAACTGAGGTTTGCTTTTACAATGGATGGCTGTACTCCAGTGAGGAGGTGTCTGGTTTTTACATGTTCAGATCTGAGACTTGCAATTTCATGTCAGCTGAATATTAAAAGTCTGTCAGTGACTTCGTATCAAAGCATTGCTATTGCTAGTGAGGTTCAATCTTCAGGTGAGTGGATTTAGGATGTGAAGCTATTACTTGTGTGTACACTGCAAGGCAAATTTTTTAATGAAAAGAAAACAAATATATTCATCCACCTAATGTCTCACTATTATATCTGTTTTCAGTGCCTGACATGGCCATGGTATTAGTGAGCGAGACATATTTACAAACAGCACCAATTATCAGCACGACCCACTGAACAGCACTAATAGCACTGACGAAAAGCTACTTAATTTCTTTGTTCACTATTGCCAAACCATTATATTTAGACAGCTCTGACTGGGAGAGCCAGCCGTCAATCTAGAGGGACAAGTGCTACCCTGACACTAATGTGGCCTCATCCAATCCCAAATACATCCATTTAAAATGAAACGCATTAGTAAAAGCTGCACCCATAGAATATGATAGAAAGAATATAAAATATTTAGAAATACAATAAAATGTTTAATTATAAAATGTTTAGAAATTATTCCAATAGCATTTTTTTTACTATTGATTTAGCTTTTAGATTATGGGTTTCTATGCAGTGCACTGATATTTTTTGAAAACTTATCAGGATGCTGGTCCCCAGCACAGCCCCAAGCATAAAGCGATAAACCAAAACTTTGTGACAGGAATGAAAACAAGGCTGTCACGGATAGAAGTACAGCGGGTCCAATGGGCTGTAATGTTATTAAACAACATACCGACAGTTCAGCCAGTGAAAAGTCTTTCTAAATAACTTTCAACAGAATAATAACTTCATAAAACAGTTTTGAAAGTCGTGAGGACCTTTATACAGTGTGTGATTTTTCAAAGACTGTAAGTCTATCCCTCACAGTGTTGTTTTCATCTGCATTAAATTAAACACTGTCTAACCTGATTAAAGTCTATAGTTCACCCCCCCCCCCCAAAAAAAAACAAAAAAAAAACCTCTAATCATTTACTCAACCTCATGTCATTCCAAACCCATAAAAAGACAATTAAGATATTTTTTATGAAACATGAGAGGTTTCTGTTTCTCCTTTTAAAGTACAAGCATGCAAGCCTAATTTGAATCTGTTCATTTTATGAAGCAATATTATCTCTTCACAAAACTTGGATTAAACCACCTGAATGTTATTATTCATTTTACAATGCCTTTATGACTTTTCTGGATCCTTGAATCCGTCTGTCTTTGGAGAATAACCAAAGTTTTGTGGGTTTGGAACAACATGAGGGTGAGTAAATTAAATCTTTTGGGGTGAACTATCCCCCTATTACCAGCAAGATTACCTTGATCATCCAAAAAACATGCTGGCTGACCAGCACCAAACCGCATTAATCTACATAAACCAACCTGAACCAGAATGGAAATTCCTACATGTGTAACCTGGTCTTTTCAGCAGGGTGTGCCTGCTAAGTAGTGCAGAAGTCAAATTGCTAGTATTACTCTTGTCTGAACACGCACAACCTCTCTTACCATTGCATCCTCTCGCAGGTCTGTAGCTTCTCGCAGAGGTCCGCTGGCTGGGCGGAAAGTGTCATCCAGCACTTTGATTCCTGTGTTACGCAGAGTGACATACTCTCGTCCACGCCGTGCTCCTCTCCTGACGGACAGACCCCGTCTCTGGGCCTTTCCCCCACCTCTGCGGTTAGTGATGGCGATGTGTACAAACAGGCTGGCATGAGGCAAAGGGTCTCCAGCGAGGCCCAGCAGGGGCACATTGCGGTAACCAGGCTGTAGACACTCAAAAGCGATGGTGTACTGGCCAATGAAGTCATCACCTATATAATCATCATCCAGAACTACGAAACGCAGCAGGGCTAGTTCAGGCATGTTCACCTGAAAAGAGAACAGTGAATGTAATTTTAGGCTCTTCAGGTGTACAACATTCTACAGATGCAGCTGAAAGGGTAATTAAATATCTATGGTGTGTAAACAGACACTTAACACATGAGCAGACATTCTGAAATATGAAGCATGCCAAATTTAGTGCAGACCACTGAGCCAAACGTGCCACTGTAACACCGCAGAATATGGTAGTTAAAAGACAATTTGCATAAAGCGCTTTCCCGGTCTCATCTATTTAAATATGGAAATGTTTAGCATGCACACACAATATCACCTGGACATCTGGCTATGTAGGACAAGCACACACATTAATAAACAAGGACACAATTTAACAAAATCATAGGCCTACTTCTTGCACACCATGAATAACTGCGGGACTGTTACAGGCTGAAACAACTTACAAAAATGATTTTGGAACTATTGTTAGAGGTTCACATAACCAATAAGTATACTCACATAGTAATAAATACATTGAAAATAACAGGAAGTCTATTTCACTGCTTCCTTTGTGTCAGAAAAACAGGAACAATGGTACCTGAGAGTAATATCACTTAAATTACTTATTTGCGCATCTCCAAAAGAAAACTTATCGTTATCGAGAGGGGTGTGTGTGTGAGCATATTCGTGATATATAGATGTATGTATACACAGCATGTACTACACACACACACACACACACACAAAACAAGTGAGACACAAAAGAGTTATGCATATTTACATATTCATACTAAGAAAAGGAAAAACAGGAAAATAGAAAACAAAGATAAAATGCCTCAGCTGGCAGCAGACACCCACGCAGACGCCTGGACACAACTCATGCAAGAGAAAATATTTCAAGACAGGTATGCAGCATCTCAGAGAACCTGCTTCACGCTTCTGTACATGGACATATTTAAAGAACTCTACAGACAAAACTGTTATATGATATTACCATGTTTTTGGACATGGTAATACCATGTTAAGACCATGGCTGTATGTTGCTGTAATGACATAAGGGTACCAAATAAATATTGTTAATACAATGGTACATAAATAATTACAGTACAGAAAGGATCATACAAACATCTAGGTGTAACAAATACATGTATACTCTACAGAAACATTAAATAAAGACCATTAAATAAAGAGCAAGAGTTATATAGCAAATCTCAACTGCTGAATTGCTAGCATCATTGCAAAATGCAAGAGTATTAATGCATTATCACCCAACTCTAATCTGTTAAATGCGACTATTTGGCATTACGTTATTAGAATGTTATCAAACAACATCATAATGTTCTGTAAAGCTGCTTTGAAGCTGACATTGAGACTGGCATCATTAGGGGTACAGAACTCTCTGTTCCTCATCTGTTTAGTGAAAAAGGCCACAGGAAGAGATGTAAAAGCATTCTATCAGATCCCACCAGAGGATGTGCATTTGCTCCTCTGTGTGTGTGTGTGTGTGTGTGTGTGTGTGTGTGTGTGTGTGTCTGTGTGTGTCTGTGTGTGTGTGTGTGTGTGTGCGTGTGCGTGTGCGTGCTTGTTAGATAGGTGTACCATTCCCATGACTTATAATTGTATGACGTCCTTGTGCTCCAAGCAACAAGAGACAAACAAATGCAAACAACAAGAGGCACAATCCCCCAGGACAGAATAAGTGTGTGTGTGTGTGTGTGTGTGTGTGTGTGTGTGTGTGTGTGTGTGTGTGTGTGTGTGTGTGTGTGTGTGAGAGAGAGATATTTGTGATTTCACTGGATCCTTCTCAAAACCTCCTCTTCAAATAACCATATGGCACAGTTTTTGGTTTAAATCACAATAGCAGGGATTTAAATTTATAAGCGCTAAGAAAAAGTCTCACCCACAATTTGTATCACTGTCTACTTGCAATACAATATGTTTGATGTAGAAACCCATCCAAAAGGCACATATCTACCTTTATACTAAACATGGATGTACAGTGTCTGGAGATTCATATCGGGAGACTGTTGTTTTCTAGTCAGTGGTGCAGAGCATTTATCAGGTCTAAACATGACAAATGCAAAAACTGTGTAGACTAAACAGGCAATACATTTCAGCAGTCTTGCTTCACACCCAGAGTGCTGCATGTTTGTGTCCACTTCATTGCACTGGAAACCACAGGTAAAACAAACCCTCACCTGCACAGAGAAACTCTTAATTTGCATCTCGTAATTAAAGCTGTCTAAATTTGGCATGCAACTGTAATTAGGCCCTGCTAAAATAAAGGTCACATCACTGAAAAAAAAAAATGCTGGAAGAAACTGGCACCCACTTATAGAGCAGTGTAATTAAGTATCTAGAATGTAGGTTTGAACTACAATCCAGGGCAAGAGCCATTCAGTTTTGATGCAGACCTTCCCTAATTACAGATCTAAGAAGAGTTGTGTTGAGTTGCACACTCTTGCGTCATCCCAGTGCATCCATGAGGACAGACTGCATCTATTAACCTCATTCTGGTTGTGGATCACAGGTCAGTACTCTATACATTCATGTTATTTATGTATGTGACATTATTATTATAGTTTCCAGCTCAGGTTAACGCATGCTATGAAATTAAAGCAAATGAAGCAACCAGTGAACTAGTGAGAGCTAACCTTTTATAAACTCACTGCATTCTATCAGGATATGCTAACTACATAGAGAGAAAATCAGCATATCTTAAAAAAAATATTGAAACTTTCATAAATCTCAGAGTCTTGAATCAGCGCTAAGAGCAGAATTAGCTTTCAGCCATTTAGTTGTCCTCTGAGTCTGAATTCTATGTATGCAAAGCCCAGGCAGAGCCAATAATATTTGTTACAGAGGCACAATCCTGTCAGTGGCGTTTTCACCTAATGGTGCCAAAATATAACACGTTCATTTGGAATCACCTTGTCATCATTACAATCTTTAAGGGAGGTCAAGGAGGCATAACTGAGCTCAGTCGGAACTCTGTTAATATTGCATGCAGCAGGTAATAAGTATGAGACATGGCTCAGTTGCTGCTTCATGGACTGCAGCATTCTGATTAAGACACATGAGAATGGACACTGCGCTCAAGACTGATACACACAGAGAAGCTCAGAATAAGCTTGCACGTCACTGGCCACACCACAGAACACAGGGTCAAAAACCCACAGGCAAGGTGTCATGTAAAACGTCTCATGCCTCAAAGTTTTATACCGTCTTTTTCTATCTCAGAAAAACATCAAACTACAGACCTGGGGCCGGATTCACGAAACATTCTTAAGAAGAAATTTCTTCTTAACTTCCATTTTCTTCTTATTTTTTAACTTAAGAGAAAAGTTAAGAATATTTTGTATTCCAAAAAAATTCTTAAGAAATTTATATTCACATTCTTACGCAGGATTGACCATTCGCAAAGACCTTGATTGACAGGAGATCTGACCAATCATTACGCCGAATCCGCCATCTTGTCCGACAGCTACGGCTGGAAACTAATAATAAATTAAATGTTCTATTAATTAGTTTGTGTTTTATTAAAGGTGCAACAGGTGATTGTCTTCAGAAATATTTTTTGTTAGGCTCGTTGAAAGTCTCTTCACATCCCGATAGCAATCATTAAGTTAAGTGGTCTAAATGCATTTATGTATTTATATATTCTGCGGACAACGTAGGTCGTTCCAAGCATTTTTATTGACTTTCCTACCTGCCTGTCAATGTGTATTTTCATACCTCTATGCACGCGGTTCACGCAGACAGAATACGTCATCAGCACATTCACATATGCTATGCAGACTAAGCGAGAATGGCAGGCAAACATCAACAACCTGATCTTCCTTCCTTGTATTGTAGTACTTTAATTAACTGTACTATAAAAGTTTTCTTACCGGTGAATGACATATGGTATATTGTAGTAATGTTGTCTCTGGTCATCTGATCTGTTCGCGTTCATTCAATGTGTGGTTTTGGATGACGATTTGCAGGGAGGGTGGGACGTTCTCTTTCAGTGCTATCAGGCTAAAGTTAGCATTTTCCAAGATCTCCTACTGCACCTTTAACGTCTATACCTAACCCAACCCTAAACAATAATGCAAAAACAGTAATTGTTGTTGTAGAGTGTGACAAAAATTACACTATACTGATGTGTGCATGCCCATTTACAAGAAAAATAAATAAGACTAAGAAAGGAGGGTAGATTAACTTCCGTGGACTTCGTGAATAATGGTGTGTTCCACGGTTGAAATAAAATACTTTCTGATTTTCATTCATGTTCATTTTGTGCTTTAAGTACATATGAAAAGATGACCGGTTCACATGGCGCTTTAACAGAGGCAATACAGTGATCTGTCATGAAAGAGCCAAAAAATGGCATTTGTTTAAATTTCTTTAAAAATGACTAAATTTGAGAGCTGAGAATCCGAGACTTTGTACCAGAAGTAACCTGCTCTGTCTTGTCTGTCGGTGCGTTGTCAGTTTCCTCTTTACTTTGCAATGTATTTTTTACTGTGTGAGAACATGTGTAGTGTGAGAGCGGCATTGTTTGTCAGAAATAGCAACAGTAACTAAGGAGGGCGGGTCTTTGCGAAGGGTCAATTTTCATATACAAAATACATTTCCTTAAAATGAACAGTTATGAATAATTATATCCAAAACAGTAATTTTATAATTGTTAAATAATTTACATTGAGTAGACAAAGAAAACATTTTTCTTTTAGATGTACTGCTGACCATTTGTTTTGTGTGTGTGCATTCATTGTTCATTCATTTTACTATGGTAAAAAAGTAGAAAGTAATGGCTACAGTACTGGCTACTTCACAAATAATTTGAAAGTTAAATGCACCTACCACTAGGGGGCAAAATGCAAAAACCATATGCAAATATAGATGGTGGAAAGGCCGGCTTTAGTTTCAATAAAGTGTTCCAACATCACATATGAAATAAATTAGACGTATATGCATGATGTTCTCACTCTCTCACCTGGAACTCAAAGGTCTCGTCAAACAGTGGGTCATCCTGGTTCTGGGCAGCAGTGCGAGTTCTCTGCTCTGTGCAGTCTGCAGGCACTCCGTGCAGCTCCACCACCACATATGGGTCAATGACCTCACCTTTGGCACCAGAACCTTGTGGCTTGGGTAGACTATGAGCACTAATGACCTTCACCCTGAGTGTTTGTGGAGGTACACCAGGAACGCAGCCTTGCGACTGGGCACTGAAGTATGAAACCTCCTCTCGCATGACTGCTGGACGAAGAACATACCCACACCCACCGTTCTGCATAAATCGGCCACGGGTCAGGTCTAGCATGGCACCTGGCGTCTGCTGGTTGAGTGCCACCAGTTGCACACCTCCTTTCCAATAGCCTTGTGGGTTTGGGTTGCTAGAGTCTAGCCTAACAGAGCTGGGCCGCACACGAGTTAGATTGCGCTTAGTAAAGATCACCAGCTCCTCTGGGCTCTCACTGGCCAGCCGTCCTGCCTCTCCTTCCCCAAGAGAGCACAGGGTCCAGTAAGGAGTGTCAAGGTTCATAGGTGTACCTGGTGTAGATGGAGTGGAGGGGGGGGAATGCTGTTGGGATGGCTGTACACTCGTCCGGTGAGCATAAAAGTTGCGACTTCCAGTACGAGCAACTGCGACTAGATCAGACAATTCACGCCGCAAGCGGAGGCGCCTTGGCTGTGGGGGCGGGGGAACAACAAGGACCACCCCCAGTTCCTCTTCCCCAGGGATAGTCATCCTTCTGCCAGCCAGAGGACCACCACCACCAATCTCCTCATCCTCCTCAGATACCTCTCCTTCAGAACCTTCCTCTTCGGGGGGCAGCTTCTTTCCGACAAGAAGCACCTTTCCCTTCAGCTGCTCTGGAGAGGGCAAAGTGGTTGCACGACCTCCCAGACTGACAGGCAGAGATTCAGGGGTATAGAGCTTGGATCCAAAAACTTTTTTTAGGTGTTGTGCAAGAGTACGTTGTTGGGAAGGTGAGCAACGCTGGCATAGATACAGCAGCAGAGGATACTGGGAGGTGAGAAACGCATACTTGTTGACTACTTCCAGGGCACTGCGCAGAGTAATAGAACCATGATGGTGATGGTGATGGTGGTGGTGGTGATGATGCTTTCCATCTGTACCATGGTCTACACCCAATAGTGGCTCCCCTTCAGGCCCATCGGTAACCCCAAGCTCCAGACACCGACAGCCAGCCTGCAGTGCTCGAATGAAACCCCCAAGATCAGCTCGGCCGTGCACTTGGTCATCCAGCAGGTAGGAGCGGTAAGAGGCACTGATGAAATAATGAGATAGGGGCATCTTCATGTCCTGGCACATATTCTGGTGCTCAGGGTCTAATAACTGGCACTCAGCTGACTGTAGGTAGCGGGTAAAGCCATCCAAGCCCAGTAGACCTCGTTCACGCCCAGCTGCAGAGGGCTCAAAGCGGCGAAGAAGCTCCAAGCAGCCCTCAGTGGTTGCCAATGATAGGCCTTGCTCACTCTCTAGGAAAAGACGCAGGTCTTGGGCGTCAAGGCACTCTCGGTCTTTTGAGAGTTGCACTAGCAAGAAATAGACATCAGGTCGCGTACACAACTCACAGTAGGCCTCCTGGAATTCTTCCAGTGTAACATGAGAGGTTAGCTTCTCTTTGCTCCGCTGAATCTCCTTAAAGCGCAATCGCACCTGTTAAAAATAAAAAAGAAAGAGTTGTATTAACGTTTTTAGTACACATTTGTGTTGGCAGCACTTTTATAGATAACAGTTTGAGCTAGAAACCCAAACTTGTTTTTTCAAAGCATGATTAGAAGAGGATTAATCTACAAACTATTATCATTGTGCTATTGCCCAAGGCACTTGCTCCAGGGGGAATGCCTTGCTTTGCATATTTAAGTATTTACTAAATTATAAACAAAAGAACACCTGAACATACTGTCAAGTGATGGTTGGTTATTGATGACCAAGGCCTTGAGAGTTCTGCAGTCTACTGTAATTACCATCTGCTTATAATGTAAGCCTGTCTCATCAGTTTTTTTAGGTTTGTGTTTCTTGAATAAGAAATGCTGGGGGTGATATTCTTCCTTCCTTGAAAATAACTTTGTAACTTAATGAGCAATTGCAGTACAAAACTATTACACAATCCAGAAGCAAATCAAGGCTTCACAGGGCCTAGATTGTGTCCTGCATTTTTCAAGATTAGGATACAGCCAGGAGCAAAGGGAGTCATGCCTATACAGTCAGCTCCTCAATGCTTGCCCTTTTTGCCTTTACATGTGTCTCTAGACACATGAAGCAGATGTTACACCCGCTGTTACAAAGATTTGGATACATGGCCCTGTGGCTTCTGTCTGTCCACCTCCTGTCCCCAGCTGTCCAGTCCACACATAAACACACATGGATGAAACTACTGTTACAGCTGCCAAATTGAAAACCAAACAATTGCTTTGCGCCTCAGCAGGGCTGGTTATCAAGTAATGATACAGAGAGACGAGCTCTGGAACAACAATAATATTGCCTGTTCATATTTATGGCTCTTTCAGTGTTTGTTTTTCATCTCTTACTGCTCTAGGACAGTAGTATGATTCTTATTCGATGCGTGCTACATAAAAAAACGCTGCAGTATATGCATTTCTGATTGCTTTCCATTTTGGGAGCCAGACATTCAGTATTGCTTGGCTTTTTCTAAACCCATTTACTCATGAAATACACGATTTTGTGGTCAAAAAATTTAATTATAAAAGAATGTCCTACCTTTGCTTCCCTAATGCCAGGGCAGAGTTTACAGATGGTGGCCACTGCTGTGTCCTCAGACACAATTCCGTGTCCATCTTCATCAACGAGAGCAAACTCTATCACCAACCAGTTCTGCCTCATTTTGCTTCCAATACTGCCTTCTCCCATCCCTCCATCCCCTCCTCCAATAGAACCAGGGTGAGACAACAGGTACCGCAACCCTGTCACCCAGATGTTGGCCACATCAGCAGAGAGAGCAACCAGGTCCAGGGACTGATACTCATCACCGTGAATGATGGAGAAGGCTGCTTCTTCAGCAAGGTGATCCAATGGGCCATTGTGGAGAAAGGTCTCTGTGCTTTTCCCTGTACGGACCTCACGAATAGCAGAGATGTCAAGTCGAGCTCGGTCACCATCTTTCTTGGAGGGCTCCCAACGGAGGCAGGCCAGATCAGGATCCAGAGTGTAGAATCTCGAGTAGATGCGCGAGTTGGGTCGCACCTTCTTTAGCTCGCAGCCACCCTGCATGAAGGCAAGGCAATCTGCAGCACTGCTCACCTTCTTTTCTGATGGCATACTGCTGAAGGAAACAATTTTCTTTCTCCCACCACTGACCTTGACCACTGAAGGATCCTTCGAGAAAAAAGAAAAAAATTGAACAATGTGAACCACAGAGGAAAACATCTATGTCATTCTACACAGTGCTGTTATAGTAAAACGTCTTAGCAACAAAGCAAGATGGAAATTGTCTCATCCATTACAGAAAGCATGTCTGTAGGTTTACGTCCAAACATGATGCATGTTTCTACCTGAAACGACTTTTTGCACATAACCATTCAGGCACATTTTAGACATTAATGGAGTTTCATGTCATCCAAGGGAAATGAACTATGGTGCCCTTCCTCTGGCCTATTCAGAATAAACTAACCACATCCTACAATACATCACAGACCAGCAGCCCTGGACTGTTGTATTGCCATTGTCAGAGCTGCTAAAATATCCCTGTTTTTTCTTTCCTATTCTTAATTCTGTATTTGTAATTATTGGTGTCTAGTTAATTTTACCTACCAAAACCTAAAATCTTGGGCTTCCTAAAGAAAAAAACATCCTTTAGAAATATTCAGATTTGACTGAATTCACAAATAAGATGATTCGGTAACATGTTGCTGAAAAGCTTATGTAGCAATTCAGACATACACATTAACATTTTAAAAACAGCTATTTATTTTCAAGAATTTCACTCCAGAGATGCAGAATGATGAAATGATAATGAAATTAATTTTGGAGTAATATAAAAAGCAAAAGCTAAATGATGGCAGAACTAACGGTCACCTTGTCCGACCCACTGAAAGGAAAGGAGATAAAAGGTTTATATTTGCTGCGGCTGGTGGTCTTGCTGGTTTAAATCTATGTGCTTGCAGCACTGGCATAAAGTATCTATGTCTTAATATCTAAAAATGAATCCACAACAAAGCCTCCTAAAGGAAACACATTATGTCATTGCAGTAGTTAGAATGTGTAATCTGGGATTTCCACCCCAAGCCATTTAGCGCTAATCAGACTGACTCTCATAACAGATACGCAGAGAGTATGCATGCAGAAGCTAATCAATGTCAGACATACCAAATATAAAATATGGGCTTTATACAATCAAGACATGAATAATCCCACTGGAAAGTCTTCAGTTTCTCTGCATGTGCCATAACTATTCCTTTTCAAATCAATCATCAGATCAGACATGAAATTTATACCTGGCAGACAATAAAATGTGCAGAAAAAGATTTCCAAAGACTCAACCATATCTGTCCAGGGACCAGAATATCATATATAAACTTGGGTGCTGAGCTTTTGTGGCCAGCAAGGAACTACACCGCAACCAACCCCAACATCCTAATAACCAATTAGCAACACTCTTGAATTCACCCTGAAAACATCCCCAACACACGGCATCATGTCATAAAAGAACCTCTGATGTTTTGTTTAGAAAACCGTAAAAATTTAAATATGTCCCAATTTACCATGTCAGGGAATTTTCCGTGATGTTTTCCCAGAATTTTGAAATACACATCACATTGTGTTATGTTTTAGGGTTGAAGGAAATGTCCATTCAAAAAAAAACTAGCACAGTAATTTTATGTCAGGATATTATTTGCTTTTCTTGTTTTGTTCTTTTGTTTTTGTTTTGTTTTTTTAACAGTGTCGTTTCACATTCACATTTTGCAATTTTATCACAATTCACATTCTTTTTGAGCCAAGGAAGAAATAATCACAACTTGGAGCTTTCACAAAACACCACAATTCTGGAATTCCTCAGCAAGGCAAAACCCAGTTGACATTCAGACCAGAGAAGCAGTGGATGAGGTCAGGTCGGAGAGTACAGTGTGCAGCCACTGAGCACTCTGACATGTTCATTTGTCTGTTTTTATGCAGCTGGCAGACTCAATTCCTCAAAGCTGCCGTGCTTCTGGATCAGAACCTGCCGCTGTGAATCCAGGTCAGCGGGCGTTTGAGCAGACTGGGTGATAGCAGAGCTGAAGCAATCACAGTGAGCCATGCAGCACAGTGCGCAGTTTAACAGGCATGACCACGCAAGGCTAAAATGCAGCTTTAGTGGTTAGACACCCAAGGGCACCAGGAGAAAGAGGCAAAAAAGCAGGATGCTCATCCATCCATCCATCTATGCCACCTACCAATCAGGGCTCTCCAGGATACCATGACGACAAGTCTGCAAAGCTTTTAATGTATCATTCTAGCCTAAAAGTGCATCTATCCGACTTAATCCCCCTAAAAGCACTTAATTTTGCTTTGTTTTTTTGTGTGTTTTTCCAACAAAGAATGGTGGGTCCACTAGTGAGGAAAAGAAAGGATTGTAAGAGTGATAGATAAGGAATGTGAAAAAAGGGTGTGAAATATAGCAAGGGTTGCAGAAAAACAGAGTTAATGAGAGGGATGAGTGTAAAAACACACACTCACAAACACTGCTGGAAAACCTAGAAAGTAGGTAAAACACAAATCTTTCTTCCATAATATAAAATTACAGACATTATAAGCTATTTTCCACCATTAGTCAGAGATGGATAAAAGAAGTATCAAACACAGCAAGGGGGAGCTGGGAGATGAAGTGTGGTTAAATTTAATCAAGGGAAAGAGGAGGAGAATGGAAGGGGAGCACAGGCACTAGAAAGGAGGAGATACTAATTGGAGGTTGGTTAGATGGAGAAACTGAGGACAAGGAGGAGAAAATGAAGAGTGACAAGGGAAAATATAATAAGAACGAAGATTCGTCAGTATGGGCACTGGTGACAGCTTAGAATGAGGGAATAACCCTTGGTCTATTCCTACCAGAGCTGACTGGTTTTAATAACAGTCGAGTCCCTGCCCTTTAAGGGGCATTTTCAAGCTCATCAGTGATTTGGCAGCTAAAACCCCCAATGACATCAGCCTGCTCTGCTACTGAACCTTTTCAATACTGCCTGAGGCTAAACTCTTTCACACAGCAGAGTGTTTACTACTGCCATCCGCTTACAGCCGATTCAAACACTCTGGGCTGAAAGGAAGACAACAAAGCTAATTTAAAATTCAAAGACTGTGCAAGAATATTTTATTCACAGACATTGACAAATGCAAGAACATGCATCTTAGGTAAGGATAAGCAACAACTAGTTAACTAGCAAGATCTAGATTTTGTGTAAAAAGTTTAGAAATGAATAGGGCAAGGATGTAATAAATTGATTAAAAGTGAAACCAAAGACTTTTATAATATTTTCACAAGATCTATGCGAAATTAAGCTTTGCTGTATAAAATATATTATAAAACAGTTTTGCATTGCAAAATATTCACAATATTAGTTGTACTATATTTTTGATCAAATAAACGCAGCCGTGGTGAGCATAAAAGACTTTCAAAACATTAAACAAATTCGAACCAAAACCAAACATTTGAACGGTTGCATATACAGTAGTATTTTGCTTTAATTAGCATGTTAACAGTTGCTGTTAGACTGTTTAGTAAAAGCTTTATGGAAATTCAGCACATTTACAAAACCTCTTTATAGCCCAAAACATTTGGAAGGGTGTATTTGGCTGTCAATTTTAGGAAAATGTTGTTTTGCATATTCCTAGTTTTAGTAGGCTAAACAAACTGTTAAATTAAAAAAGGCATGTTAAAATAGTATAGAATAACAGAGCCTGCAAATACAGTATTTATGTGGAAGGAGACATTAGCTTTGAGCAATACTGGGCAAGCAAACAAAGAGCTAATCACATGGCAGTCTGTTGAGGAAATTCTGCTAAAACTTGCATGGAGGAAAAAAGTTTCTATGAGATCACCAAGTAACAGTATTAGAAAACTGTTTCCTTCAGCAGTATGCCATCAGAAAAGAAGGTGAGCAGTGCTGCAGATTGCCTTGCCTTCATGCAGGGTGGCTGCGAGCTAAAGAAGGTGCGACCCAACTCGCGCATCTACGCGAGATTCTACACTCTGGATCCTGATCTGGCCTGCCTCCGTTGGGAGCCCTCCAAGAAAGATGGTGACCGAGCTCGACTTGACATCTCTGCTATTCGTGAGGTCCGTACAGGGAAAAGCACAGAGACCTTTCTCCACAATGGCCCATCGGATCACCTTGCTGAAGAAGCAGTGTAATTGTACACTGACAAATGAATGGCCGATTACTATTTTTTCAAAAACAAACAAACCAAGCCATCTTGCACTGCAGAAAGTAAAACTGCCAATATCATGAGGTCAGGTTAAAAGGATAATTCACCCAATAATGGAAATTCTGAGATAATTTAGTCTCCCTCCAGTCATTCCAAACATATGACATTATTTATTCAGCAGAACACAAAATAATTTGTTATGAAAAAGAACTGTCTCATGCCTTTTTTTTGTCCATGCAATAAAAGTAACTTGGGGCCAAAGTAGTTCTTCAACAATCTTTTTTGTGTTCACCAGAACAAATAAAAAAAGTCACAGGTTTGCAATGACGTGAGGATGAGTCATTTTTTTTTGTGAACTCTGTTTAAAGGGTTAATTCACCCCAAAAAATCTGAAAATTCTGTCGTGAATTACTCACCCTCGTGTCATTCCAAACCCATAAGTCCTTCGTTCATCTTCGGAACACAAATTAAGATATTTTTGATTCAATCTGAGAGCTCTCTGACCCTCTGTAGACAGCAAGGATGCTACCACGATCAAGGCACAGAAACGTAGCAAGGACAAAATAAGTCCATGTGTACGGTGCCGCATTGCTGCCGCACACATATTATTTTTTCCACTCGATTATGTCATAATAACAAGATGTTATGCCGTTTTAACATCTTTTCTTGTAATAACGAGATGTTATGTCATAAAAACTATATAATATTCTCGTTAAAACGACATTTTCTAGTTAAAACATATTTTTTCTCGTAATAACGACATATGTCATAAAAACGATATGTTTTCCGTTATAATAGATATATGGTAGGCTACATTATGTGAGCGAGCTGAGCGATTGTCCACGCTGCTGTTGCCTGACATAAACGAGGATCTGCACGCTGCTGAATTGAAATACACTGTTTTAAATGTATTTTAATGTAATGGTTTTAATTGTAGCGGCATGTTTATTAGGATTAATCTCCAATCTGTCTAAAATATAGTGCTATCCAATAACTGCACTCAGACCCATGACTTGTTTAGGCTATATATGATCAGATCAAAACAGTTATTTTTGAATAATTGACTCTGGGCTTGGAATATTTCTTTATTTGAATGACTCAAGTTTGATTTAGCAACAAATCGAAATATGAACAATAGCGGTAATGGCATCCTTATGTTTGACCTTGCTATGTTGAGGAAACAACATCCATGTCTCGTGGCCACGGCTTCTTATGTTGAAAGAACGACATATTTTTCTCGTTGCCACGAGTTTAATGCATAAACAAACCTACTTGACCATAGCAACCCGAGATTGTCAGAGATGGATTCATTATTTTATTTTTATATTATTATAGAAATTATTACATAATTATTATATTGACCTACCGGACTGTAGGCAATGGCCCGCAATGTACACATCATTCAAGTTTATCATGAATAGGCTAAATGTTACATAAAGTACATCAAATAAAATAGACAAGAATACATTTTTATCCATTCCACAGTCTTGCTAGCTGTGTGTGTCCATTAACTGATCGGCTGTAGCCTATCCATCATCATCTTTATTATTAGCCTATTATTATATTAGTTTTTCCTTCATTTCAGTCTCTGTACATAACATTCTGACTAGTTTAGTAAATAAGCCTACTGTAAATGCTTGACATGCTAAAGCTTTGATTATACTTTGATATAGCCCTAACAAGTTAACATAACCTAATGATAATAATATACAAATATTGAATGAAATGTTTAATGTTAATACAATTTTTTTTATCCATCTCTGATAATCCCGGGTTGCTATGGTCACGTAGGTTTGTTAAAACTGGTGGCCACGAGAAAAATATGTCTGTCACCTCAACATAACATCTCGAGGCCACGGCATAATATCACGTTCCCACAAGTTAATATGGCGTTCCCACAAATTAACATCTCGTGGCTACGATATATCACGTTCCCTCGACAAAACTAAGTGAGCCGAAGACGGCCCCTTCCAGGCACCGTATATTTGTGTGTGGGCAGCCCTAAAAAAATAAACGTTTTAACTGTCTATCCCATCACACAGAATAAGAGTTCATCTCATGTACCGCTCTGAAAATTAGTCACAATAACGACTGTTATTCCAGATGTTGTATATGCTTCTTGCTTTAGCCTATATCTCATATAAAGCACAGGACTGTGCTTCTCAGTTCGGGCGACACCGACGCGATCCCTAACATTGTGATAACAGAGGAAAGCAATATAAATGTCTGCTTTATTTTATATACTTCCACAATAAGAACAAAATGCTAAGAATTGCTTTTGTAAAATAACTGGGTGCGCTTTCTGGCAGGCCATGTTATGTCTAAAGGTCTACTTAAATAAAATAATCGAAAAACTAATTTGTGTTTATTTAATTTGTATAGCCTAAATCCAGCAAGAGGTACTGAACAGTCTTTCCCGTGAGCTCATCTGTACTATTGTGCTCACAATAGTTTTTTTATTACAGTTTACCATGAGACCTGCGGGGTAATCCGTGCCGGAGGGAGAGCCAGTGATTTAGCAGGGTTAGAGGGGAACGCTCATGGATTAACCAACAATGAGTTTAGCCGGCAGTCAATCCTGCCGCCCAACTAATTGAAAATACTGATATGTGGGTCAAAATAGAATTATGTCAAGCAGAAATGTGAGGCAGAGCTGATCTCCTGACATTGAGCTTGTCTATAAACAGCTTGAAGGATGAAAGGTGTTGTTAAAGCAAATATGAGTACAGCAAAAGAGAGATTATCAAACACCTGTTCTTCCCAGGAGCAAAAAAACAGGAGAATAGAGAAGGCTGTGTATAAAGACTGGTGGTGGTGCATTAAGGATCAAATTAATCTAGTAGTTACCCTTCACATTTCAAAGCGATACTGAGAGATAATTTAATAAAGTACAGCAGTGTGTGAAAAATGTTCTAGTACAATCTGAATAACTCCTGCCTAATAACAGCTGGCAGCTATGGAGATTTCAATGCTCCAACTCATCACTCGGTAATTGCTTTATAATTAAATGAGTGTTGTAAAACTTAAACAGGACTTTAATATGAACACACTCACTAAACCTTCTGTTGTACCCTTCTGTCCTGGAATTAAGAAACAGGTTTATTACAGTACTTCCTACACAGATTAGATTAAGGCAATGATACATCTATCTAGTGTGTTTGTGTGAAAGTACTATAACTACTTGTACAAGTTTGTAGAAATATCCTTTTCACTATTTGACAATTTATCATTTGACTTATGAACTGTTTTACTCTGACTTCAATGCTTTGATGATCTCCACTGGCCTTGTGATATCTACTTAAATGCATTTAGTTTCAATAGAGTTATTTCCAGGTTTTATTATCCAAATTGCTTTATTTTATATCTAGCAGATGAGTTTTCTGCTAGCCAATCAGAAACTGTGGAAGAAGAGAAAAGAAGCTCATGACGATGGGCATGATTGCAAAGCACGGCTGGTTTCACATTATCAAGAGTAAAGCACTTGAAATAATTGCCGGCCATTTCCACAATCAAGCTCCTCTTATCACAGTTTTTCACGGCCTACATACCCTACACAGTCATCAGCCTATGCTGCTTTACAGGTTCCATTCTGAAAAAATCAGTCCTCAGGGAGTCTTTAAAGCTGCCCGGAATGAGCAAAGAAACCTCAGACACCACTAACTCAAATGTCTGTCAAGAGTGATTTTCATGTTATTTGTTTCTTAAAAAGCCTCCTCAGCACTTTCTTAGACTATAGCAAAAAAGACATATCACTGTTTAGTTAAGCCAAAGGTTCTCAACTGTCAAAGAGTCACAGGGATGTGCTAAATGCAAATAACCTGCAACTAACTATTCAATAGTTAGTTGTTAATAGACAGTTAGGTAAAGTTATTTAGCTAATTTAACTAACAGTAAAAAATAAATAGGTCAATCACTTTTTTACAAATATTTTTTTTTTCTTATACATTTATTGATGACAGAGGTTGTACATCCAATCAAACTACAGTATATTAGTGCATTCATCTGTCACTTAGTAAAATGGCTAATACTAATACAATATTTTGCCCAGTGTCTTTTCCATCTGCTCAGCTGGTAAACAACACTTCTGCTGTTGTTTATGCATTTACAAAATTGTCCATTTAAAAAAATGATAGTTCTGCATATAAATCCTAATTTATATTCAAAAGGCACATATTAAGGCCCTTCTGCTGCGCTGCTTAGCAACATTAAACAGCTTATAAATAGTGTAATTAATATTAATTGGTAGATAAAGTTTATTTTGTATGCCCTCATCCAGTTCATGTACAGGTACATTTAAACAAAATTAGAATATCGTGAAAAAGTTCATTTTTTCTTGTAACTTATTTCAAAAAGTGAAACTTTCATATATTTTAGATTAATTACATGTAAAGTAAAACATTTCAAACATTTTTTGTTTTAATTTTGATGATTAGAGCTTACAGCTCATGAAAGTCAAAAATCCAGTCTCTCAAAATATTAGAATATTTACATTTGAGTTTCAATTAATGACCATCCCTACAGTATAAATTCCGGGTATCTCTTGTTCTTTGAAACCACAATAATGGGGAACACTGCTGACTTGACAATGGTCCAGAAGACGAATCATTGACACCCTCCACAAAGAGGGTAAGTCACAGAGGGTCATTACTGAAAGGGGTGGCTGTTCAAGGAGTGCTGTATCAAAGCATATTAAATGCAAAGTTGACTGGAAGGAAGAAATTGGATAGAAAAATGTGCACAAGCAACAGGGATGACTGCAAGCTTGAGAATACTGTCAAGCAAAGCTGATTCAACCACTTGAGAGAACTTCACAAGGAGTGGACTGAAGCTGGAGTCAGTGCATCAAGAGTCACCACGCTCAGACGTCTTCAGGAAAAGGGCTTCATCTTCAGGAAAAGGCTACCAAGCCACTTCTGAAACAAAAACAAAGTCAGAAGCATCTTACCTGAGCTGTGGACAAAAGGAACTGGACTGTTGCTCAGCGGTCCAAAGTCCTCTTTTCAGATGAAAGTAAATTTTGCATTTCATTTAGAAATCAAGGCCCCTGAGGAAGAGTGGAGAGGAACAGAATCCATGTTGCTTGAAGTCCAGTGTGAAGTTTCCACAGTCAGTGATGATTTGGGCTGCCATGTCATCTGCTGCTGTTGGTCCACTGTGTTTTCTGAAGTCCACAGTCAACGCAGCCATCTACCAGGAAATTTTAGAGCACTTCATGCTTCCTTCTGCTGACAAGCTTTATGGAGATTCTGATTTCATTTTCCAGCAGGACTTGGCACCTGCCCACACTGCCAAAGTTACCAAAAGCTGGTTCAATGACCATGGTGTTACTGTGCTTGATTGGCAAGCAACCTCGCCTGACCTGAACCCCATAGAGAATCTATGGGTATTGTCAAGAGGAAGATGAGAGACACCAGAACCAACAATGCAGATGACCCGAAGGCTGCTATCAAAGCAACCTGGGCTTCCATTACACCTGAGCAGTGCCACAGGCTGATTGCCTCCATGCCACGCCACACTGATGCAGTAATTCATGCAAAATGAGGCCCAACCAAGTATTGAGTGCATAGAAATGAACATGCTTTTCAGAAGCCTGACATTTCTGTTTAAAATATCCTTTTTTTATTGATCTTATGTAATATTCTAATTTTCAGAGACACTGAATTTTTGGGTTTTCATTATCTGTAAGCCACAATCATCAAAATTTCAAGAAATAAAGGCTTAACATATTTCACTCTAAGTGTAATGAATGTATATAATATATGGGTTTCACTTTCTGAAATGAGTGACAAAAATATTTACCTTTTTCATGATATTCTATTTTTTTTTAGATGTACCTGTATATACCTTTGATAGAATTTGTCCACCCACCCTTCACACCATTGATCTTGCTGCCCTGCTTCAAAGAGCCTCAAAAGACACGTCTAGACCCTCCTGAGAGTCTTTACCCAGAGCAAGTGCAGGCTGAAAGCAGACTTATAAAAGGATAAAAGTGCTGTCATTCCTTATTAACAACTGCTGCTGCATTCGGAGTGAATTCCTGAACATCTGAATGGCTTTCCATGCAGTAAAACAAGAGAGGGAAACAGCCGGATGCACAAAACACAGTAGGAGTGACGGAACAGTACAAACAAGTTCCTGCATCTTTTACTCATTAAAGACTATTCAGCCACAAGACAGTTAAACAATTAAAAGCAAGACAGTTACGGTGACATAAAATGTTTAGTGGTACAAAAAGAATAGCTATTAGACTATATATCTGCTGCCTAGCAACTCAAGGTGAAGGATATGCAACTGCAGTCATACATAAGTGATGACTGCATTTTCCGCTGCATAAAAATGCCTTCCAGGATAAATTCACAATCACCGGGGCTGACATAGTTTATTCAAGTTTAAGTGCACAAACCTGTCTTAGGGAGCAGCTGCAATTTTAGCAGCCCTAACGGCCCAAGGACTGTTAGATTTCTTGTTGGGATGTGGTTCAGTGGCTAAGAAGCATTGCTCTGTGAGTCTCAAACCCTGAGGAGCTGTTCTCGGCTGTTAATTAGCAAAGCTGGTCCCAATCCCTCGTGTTAATTACAGCAGACATGCTGGAAGAGGTTAGGCCATGCATGGAGAACAGATCAACCCATGGATTTACACTTTTTGTTTAGTTGTTCACCTTATTTTTAACATAAGAGCGGGTACAGCCATTCTTAACTCGAACACAAGAGGCTTCTGCATGGTGTCATTCGGTTCCAGACTAGTTATGTTTAGCTGAAAAAAAATTTTTTAGGCTTCACACTGTAAACTGGGATTTGTTATCATATTTTACTATTGTAATCGAACACATTGGTTTCTAGTGAAAATAGTTTGACCATTTACTTCCCTTTGTAAAATAAGGTGGATAGAAGTGGAAATTACAATATCATGTGTAGGGTTATTTATTTACTGTTTGTATGTTTTTTTATATCTTCCAAATCATCTTAAATTCTCAAAATCTATTAACATTTCATTTTTTTCTAATTCTGTATTTTGTCCCATCACCCATACTTTATAAAAAGGAGTGAACAAAAAAATGCACATGTATACATAAATTCAATAAATACACATACACATGTTATTTAACATCATTCGAAGTTGAACATTCGTGTATATTCATATATACAGACACAAAATATATACATATGCAATAAATAAGCATCCCATGTAATTCATTTCAAAATTACTTATTTCTTGATTGGCAGCGCTAATGACAATATGTCCTAAAGTGAATGGGGTACTGTTTTAGGTACTGTACTGTTTAAAAAAAGGTACTGTTTTACCATACTTCTAAAAAAAGAGAAAGACTTGTTTTAAATAATAACTGTCCACAATGTTGTGAGATCAGTTAGACTGTGTGATTGTTTTGAATAAACCTACACCCAAATGTGGTAACACCTATTTCCTGTTTGATTTGTTTTTCTTCTCACCCCAACCACCCCACCACCCCAAATGCTCACAAAATTAAACGCTCTGCTGGAAGCAACCTTATGTCTGCTGAAAGTGAAGTGAGCGGATCCGGGCCATCGCAGCAAGCCAAACAAGGCAGCAAAGCAAGTGCAAAAGAGAAGCCAGGGGCTAGGAATGAGAGAGGAGAGAGGGGAGAATTAACTGTCTGGCTGGCACTCACTCATGCATAAGTAACACGCTTGGATCTATAAATTCAGCTGCGCATCATCACTATGAGTGTGACATACAGTGAAAGCTACAGAAGGGGGTGTGAGAGAGGCAGAGGAGGAGATGAAGTATGGAGGAAGACATATTTGTTCATGAAAATCTAAATGTGACACTTCAGTTTCCATCCATAACTACAATGTAAAAAAGCACTTCATTCAGTTAATTTACTGCTAATAATGTCCTAGTCAATACTACTAGACTTTTTTCACCATGGTGCTCTTACATTGTAACTTATTACTGCTTTGGCAACTTAATTTTTTTTTAAACTGTGTTTGGCAACAAAAAAAAATTTAATCGCCCTCTTACTCCATGACTGGACCTAAACTTCATCCTTTTTAAACCCCTTGAAATTTCTCTCTCAGATTTCTCTGTTCTTGCCAAATTTCTCCAAAACTTAACTGATTTTCCCACTTCTTGAGGATCTTTATTTTGGGTCATCCATTTATTTTCAACGGGTCTGATCTTTTTGTCTTTTTTGAAAGCCACCCACACTGCTGGAGAGAAAACAACATAACACAAAACAAACAAGCAGCGATCTATAAACTGGCCTGTATGAACTTGTGGAGGTGTAAAGCAATTTAACCAGGTGCACTGGTGTTTTCCCTCATGGCTGTACCTTCTTTTGTTTGTTGCAGTACATCTCTTTACCTCTGACCTTTTAATACAGTTCAGTCAAACCACTGGACACCTCAAATGGACTTCAACTCAGACTCTATCTTATGCACAGACTGAATGCCAGTATTAAAAAAAATATTTCACAGAGTTTGTCTATTCAATTTTACAGATTTAATCATTGAAACATAGCTATTTTTAAATGTCAACATTTACATTTACATTCAGCATAGTTTTCCAATTTGAGAAATTCAGATATAATACAAATACTCTCACACACACACACACACACACACACACACAAACAGACAGCACAAACAGTAATTTTATGAAATAGGATTACATTTAAAAAATACTTAATCTTGACATATTTTGTAGACTCCAGTCTACAGTGTGATAAGATTATTTTAGAAATCCTTCTAATATACAAATGTCATGCTCAAATAACATTTCTTATTAATATAATGTTGATAAATGTTGTGCTGCTTCATATTTTTGTGAAAAATCCATGATATATTTCTTAACATGTTTGGTTGACTTGAAAAGTTAAAAAGAACAGCATTTATTTAAAAAAAATTTTTTGCTAACAATGTAATATGCCATTTATTTTTTGGCTGTCAATCAAATACAATTATTCATATACGTATACTGCATGCAAAAAAAAAACATTACATCTTAAAAGATGCTATTATGATGCTATTTTAAAGATCATTATTTTGTGTATTTGGAGTAACAGAATATGTTGGCAGGCTTTAAAGGTAGGGTAAGCAATTTCTGGAAGCCAATGTTGATATTTGAACATTTATTTTTTGGCTTCAATCGCATGCAAAAAGGTCAAAACGATGATATTAATTGCATTATGGCCTACACAACTCAGGCAACGATTAGTTCTGTGAAACATAAGCCACTTTTCCACCGAAATTACCTGGAAAAAAATATGTCCCAGGAACTTTTTCCCCCCAGACCTGTTGCTGTCTGTGTTTCCATCGCGGTCTATGTACCGAGAAGATTAGGCAAATAGTCTGGAGACGTAATGTTAGGTCTGCGCGTGTTTTTCAATACCAAGTACGCAAATTTTGTTACTCACCTATCGAGAAGAAACAAAGCAACCTCGGCGTCCGATCGCAGGCCTTCCGCTCCTTGAGTTCTCTCCGGCACTGGAAAGTTGATCCGATCCGATATTTACACGGGTCCTACTTCTTGCCGGAAGTCAGCGTTTTCTTCGTTTGTTTTTTTATCCGCCATCTCTATCTTTCTGTCACTCGTCTCGGCTGTTCACTGAAGGCTCTCTCTCCTCCATACCACGAGTAGACACGCCACTTACTGCTGATTGGCTAAAAGTTTGTTTTGGCACTCGGACCCGACTCAAGTTTAAGTCAATTTTTGAAAAATTGCATACCCTACCTTTAATGTTCAAAAAACATTATTTTTCAAATACTGTACATTATTGTAGTATGTACTATGCCCCGCCTCTCTCAAACGCATCGTTTTCAAAAAAGCCCCTCCTTCCGACAAACACAGTCTGCTCTGATTGGCCAACTGACCCAGTGCACTGTGATTGGCCGAACACCACAAGCACGCGTCAGAAATGTACGCCCCTTTCCATATTAGCGAGCTTCAGCTTTCAAAGTAAATATAAAGACAGTTAATAATGTCCTTAGTTTTACCATCAGTTCAAGCCCCGAGAGGGGAACAGAGTCGCATGACAGACACAGTGATGATGCTCATACATATTTGCAGTACACAAGCCGTGATGAAGAAATCTGACTCCACTGTGATCTCTCTCTCTCACATGACGCGCAAAACTCCGCATTTGAACAGTCAATAGCAAATACTTAAACTAATAACAAAACATACTTACAGTCGCTGATTCAGAAGCGGCAGATTGTCATAGCAAAATTACTCTTAGATTAACTCTCCTAGATTCACGAAACTATCATCCATAAAATGCGTTGCACAAATTCGAACATCTAGGTTGTGCTGTTCTGTTGTAAATAATCTTAAATGATTCCTAAATGCATCTACTTTCGGAAGACCAAATAAAGTGAGTTTGCTTTCGCCTAGAAACACACAGCGTCTCCCTGACATGGCTGCATCAACACTACTGCGGTTACTGAAAACATGCCTTCTTTCCTTAATAAAAGTATTTTTACCGAGGCATTACGCAAATATTTCCACACAGTGACGTAGACATGTGGGGGCGTGTTTGAATGAGCCGTTTTAGGAGGGCGTGGCAGAGTCTTAACTTTGATAAAGAATATCTCTTTGGTTTTGAGACTTTAGTCTTTGCAATTTTAGGGATCTTATCTATGAACAATCAGCTTGTAACAATCCAAAGAGAAAGGAAAACTTGAAATTGCATCATATGACCCCTTTGATGATGGAGAGACCAGCCTTAAACTGCCATAAACATACAAATAAATATATTATCAAACTAAGCATGTTAAATTTGTATGAAGTCATGATGTCAAAGCTTAGAAACCTCATATTAACCCTTAAGCTAAAGTTAAGAAAGCAAAGACCACCAGAGACCAGCAGATAAAAGAGAGAGAATTAGATGTACAACAAGGACACTAAAAATGCAACTTGAAAGCCACACAGAAAGGTCATTCAATAAGGAAGGCTGGTCCCAAATGAGAACAGTATCTCCTGTGGGACGAAGAGCTCTCAGGCATCATAATAGATATTTTGCTTATTCATAAACAAAGGGAAAAAATAACACTGAGCAATAAACAGTCCAGAGGGAAGAGGGCAATCACAAAGAAAGGACTCAAGCAACATGAAAGATGCAGAGAGGAAAAGCAAGAGGTCTGGAGAGCAAACCTTGCCAAAAGAAAAAGAGAAGTTGGCCCTGAAAAGAAGAGCAAGACATGAAGCCCAGTGGGAGGTCATAGCTACAGACAGAAGTGTATTAAAAGCATTATGCAAATAACGAACAGATGCATTGTGTTAATACGGTTATAAATATACGGTGCATCAATACATTGTGCTATCGCAGCTCTGTGTGTGTGAAAGTCAATGTGTACTTTAGCTTGGCATTTAGCTGTGTATTTCTTTCTGCCTGTGTGTTTGGAAACGTCTGGCCACTGGCAGCTGTGTGTGAATGGCTGGGTGCCAGCGTGAATTGGGGCAGCCAGAGGGAGGGCACATAAAGACCACCGTGGGCCTCAGCTGAGCTGGGCCATTAAGGAAGTTGACGTCTGAAAGGGTTAAATGCTAACAAGATGACTCATGGAGAGCACCAGGATGGTAAACTGTGCTTCCAATGGAGCCAAGTTTGACTAAAAAGACCCAGGAGCACAAGAAGAAAATGGAATTAAAGGGACAGTTCACCCAAAAACAAAAATTCTGTAATTAATTACTCAGCCTCATGTCGTTCCAAACATTTCATATTCTGAACACAAATTAAGATAGTTTTGATGAAATCAGAGAACTTTCTGACCCTGCATAGACAGCAATGCAACTGACATGTTCCCAGGCACAACAACAAAAATTGTTAAAATAGTCCATGTGACATCAGTGGTTCAACCGTAATATTACAAAGCAGCGAGAATACTTTTTGTGCGCAAATAAAACTAAAATAATGGGCCTCACTCATGAAACTTGTAATTTGCGTGTAAAAAAGACCTTCCCGAAATCTCTCCTCCGGATTCACAAACACTTCGTAAACGTCTGATTTGATAGTAAAACATGTGTATGTTAATTAATTCCAATCATTAGTAAATATGGCACTCTTGCATGCTCATTCAATATTAGCATAATCCCTGCCTATGATTTACAGCTACGCAAATTGCGTGTCCAGGAACGCAGTGGAATATTCTGGTCTACTTTCTCAGGTTTGGCTCCAGTATATTGCATAAATGCAAAAAAACTAATAGGCCATATGCCTAACAATAAATATTCAATAACACGTGTCCACCAAAGAGTTTTAGCCAGCTGAAAAAATTTTTTTTATCAAAACAACCAGCTGGTGGAACTTGAACACGTTTTGGTGGCATAGTATTTTTTCCAACTGAGATGCTTTGGTTGCTATGATTTTGAATATCCATGGCGGCAACGTATTACTAGCATCTAATTTTTAAGAATTTTACTAAATATAAAAAAGCAGTAACCAGTCATATTGACTTCTCTGTTATAGGCATTCGCTGTACAAGTAGGATGGTTGGTCGGTATTTGTCCCACCCATCCTCTATTTACGGCTGGGTAAAAAGTGACAGTGACGAGCTGCGTTTTACATTTATCAACTTAGCTGCAATTTTTTTTTTATATTTCAAAAAGAGGGCAAATAACCTTGTAATTATTATGGCAGTGCATCAAAATTCAGTGTCATCAGTTTTCCGAAAAAGAACACAATGTTTTACGCACCATTTACACGTGGTAGGGAGCAGGTATCCATTTCTTTCGTACCAACTAACATTTTGAAAATACAAACATTTTCATGAATTTGAAAGTTTACGTCAGAACGGCTTTACGAACGATTTATACAAAAAGTCGTTCTGCTCGTGTTTCATGAATGAGGCCCAATTATTTTATTCAACTATTTTTCTCTTCCGTGTCACCATCCTCTGCCATTATCTAGAGTACCATGATGCATGCGCGGAGAAGAATTGTTGAATAAAGTTATTATTTTGTTTTATTCATAAAAGTCATAAAATTACAGTTTTTTTCCATTGGGGGCTCAAAATAGCATTGTACAGACACAAAATATCTTCTTTCATGAAGGTTAGTTAAAAAAATTATGATAATTATTGATGAGTAGTCATGCATGTGAGGTTTTGGTTTATATTTGGTTTAAGTCGATAGCTTTCCTCGCATAACTGGAAACCACTGCATGGGGGAGGTACCAAAATGGCCGTTGAGTGAACTGACTCTTTATAAAAAGGACTTTGGGTATAAAAGATCAAGAGAAGGGACAAAAGAGAAAGGGGAGTTGCCCTGATTGATAAACAGATATACAAAGGCATAAACACAACAAAAAAAGAAATGGAGCAGGGAGGGGAAGGGCAGAGATTATGACTGATGTCATTATTTTCCAGCTTTGGCCAAGCATCAAGATGAAAATTGAGGGCAGAATGATTGCCAAAGGGAAGAGGTCAGCGATGCATTTATGGTTCAGAGAAACGATCATCATCAGGGCAATGCAAAAGGACAGGGCTGTGTGTTGAAATATGCACTATACACTCAAACATACCAGTGATTTCATCAGATGGATTCTAATTCAAAACATACGTGCAATTCACTGCTGGGTGATTATATGGGCACTTTCGGTCCTGGAAAGGTTTATAAAACAAGCTCAGAAACACAATTTTCACATACTAGGTTCCTGTGGCTCAGTGGTAGAGCATTGCATTAGCAGCGCAAAAAGTTGTGGGTTCAATTCCCAGGGAACAAAAAAAGTATAGCCTGAATGCTCTAAGTCGATTTGGATAAAAGTGTCTGCTAAATGCATAAATGTAAATGCAAATTTACCAGATTAATTTGTCTACTAACATTTGATAAATATACTACTGTTCAAAAGTTTGTGGTCAGTGCTTTTTTTCTTTTAAATAAATACTTGAATTAATGCACTATTCAAGAGTGACAGTAAAGAAAAAAAATCCAAACAAATGCTGATATTTTGAATATTCTATCCATCACGACTCAAGATCAACAAGAACAAGCAACACCAAACTTGGGACACAAAAGTGGCCAAAGTTAAAAGAGACTGCCAATTTTCATCTTGATTAATTGAGTTGCTTTGACTTATTGATCCAAAACAAATGAGCTTCAATGCAAAAACAAGTTAATCAACCATGTAACTAAGCAATCGATCTAATCTTCTACTGAAAATAAAACCGAGGAAGAGCTTTGAGAGTGATGAAACAGCACAGTGCGCTATTTACATAATATTAAGTTACTAGGCAACACATGCATTGAAGAATATCATAAAACCGTTTAAGACATAGTGCAGCTTAGAGTGTGTTGGTGTGAAGCCTACTGAATAGTTCATCTAAAAGTGTACCATACTTCACTGCATATTCATCTAATTGCAACTCTTGAAACAGTCTGTACTAAAATGGATTGAAGCACACTGCATGTATTTTATCGATCAGTGGGAACAAAGCAAGTGAAAGGTGAGGGAAACTCTGTGGATGAGTACTGAAGAACATGAGGGTGGAATATACAGGGCTATGTATAGAGGAGTGTGTGAGTGGGACGGAAGCAGATATCTCTGCTGCTCAATATAGCTCATGCATGCAGGTCCACAGTGGATGTCGAATAGCATTTCTGCAATGAAGGATTGAAGAGATGAAGAGCGGCAGAGAGCAGTGGTACCCTGCTGTGAAACTCAAACCTATGCTTTCTGACAGAGCATGCAGATGTATTCAGATATAACCTCACACACACAGACAGCACAAACACCAACGTTGGGAAGGCTACTGAAATAATAGCCTAGAATCACCAGTCACAATGTAGTGATAAAATCGCTATATATACACACACATACATAAACATTCACAACAGTTCAAACTAAGGTTCGCGGACAAGACCATTTTTTTAATTCAGCAAAAGTGACAGTAAAGTCATTTATAATTGCATAAAAGATTTCTAAACTCAGCATAAAAAAATCCTCTTTTCAGGATACTGTATTGCAAAGATAATTTAGTAAAATCCAAATAAGCTTTATAGATCTTTATTGGAAAGGGTTTTTCATGTTTTTTCAAAGAGCCATAAAAGAAAATTAAGAAACTTAAAACTGGAAATAAAAGCAGTTGAATTGAAGAGCACGTTTATTTTTTTCAAAACCGTTATTTTATATTGTAATAATATTTCACAATATTACTGTTTTCACTGTATTTCTAGTCAAATAAAATGTAACTTGTGTGAGTATGAAAGACCTTTCAAAAATAATTTATAAAAATACTGTATTTAGGAATATATGGTAAAATAATTATTTAATTATGGTCAAAAAGATGTGTACTTAATGAAATAAAACAAATAAATGCCTAAAAACATGGTTAACATACCTAAATACCTTTCATGGAGTTTTTATTGATTTTTGTTCATTGGTAAATTACCACAGGAACAAATTAAAAAAATTAACTGGATTTCCCAAAGTTAAATTTAAGAGAGGACATTTCGGGACATTCAATTACTGACTCGGCTCAGTCAGCTGAAATAATTCAACAGTGATTTAGCATTTAGTCTCGTCACAATGCTATTTGTTGTCAAAAGTAGCTCACTATTGTAAAAGCTCAACTATTTTTAGCAGCTGAGCTATTGACAAGCTACTGAAAAATGTAGTTAAGTTAACATCGTTGCTACTTTTAGTGAGCAACTCCCCAACACTATACAGATGTATTCTGGGAACTGGCGGGAGTGTGGGGGCACTGGGGCAGAAAGTCAGGATGGTGGAAGGAGCCAACACACAAACAAAAGTCAAAGCATTTGTCTGTCCCCCTTTGGGAAAAAAAGCTCTTACATAATATAATCTGCTTATGCAACATACGAGAGCCACAGCATCCTTCCCCGCCCTGCGCTCCTGTTCTCTCTGCCTCACGCTCCTCTGAGAGATGACCTCCTCTGCACACGTCATTCACACAACCTCACAAATACACAAACAAATGAACGACAGAACAGCTCTGGGGGGGGGGGTCGTCAGAGACAAACATATACAGATGCTGATGAACTATTCTATTCTCACACACCAGCCATCACGTAGTCAAACTCGCATGTAAACAAAGTGGTTTAATACACAACCATGTAAAACATGTTTTATTCAGGCCCCCCATGGAACCATAACAAATCTTGTAAATTAACATTTATAAAAAAACGATTCGCTAATTTGAGTCCCGGAAGCTCGATTCATTTAAGTGAATCGGTTCCTCCCAATTGGTTCTCTCTGTAGCACTGAAAAGTCCATTTCATTCTAGTGAATCAGATTGGATGATTCATGTAATGCATTAAAAAGCAATGTACTGTATGTACTGTGTTTTTTTCCCACTATTTATTAACAAAGTATTCCAGGGTTCTTTAACGAAAAACTGCCATAGTGTTTTTTTAATGTATTGTGAAAGGGGAGTTCACAAAAAACCTCCACAATAAACGCACATACACAGTAAGCCCATGTTGAGCAATTAAACACTGTGCTATTTGCTAAAAATACCTATTTTAACAGATCGGGGGTAATGCTACCAAAATATGAATATGCTTTTTCACGCCTACAAGCTGTGCATGCACTGAAATCCTCTAATTCTTTTTACACACACACACACACACACACACACACACACACACACACACACACACACACACACACACACACACACACACACACACACACACACACACACACACACACACACACACACACACACACACACACACACACACACACACACACACACACACACACACACACACACACACACACACACACACACACACACACACACACACACACACACACACACACACACACACACACAGAGAGAGATAAAACCCAATGTTTAGCTGAGGGCCAAAGCCACATGTGTATCTACAGTATGAGTGTGTGTGTTTATGGGAGCAGTGCTCAGAGATCGACGTGGGAACAGGGCAGAGGGAGACACACTGCATCGAGTTCCCACACTGTGTCAACTAAACTACGGTAACCCGGACGGCTCTACAAACCCGCAAAGACCATGTGCTTCAGGGCAGACTGCACAAGCCCCATACAAGTCAACATCATGACAAAAACCATGGGTCACGGACAGGGGTTAAACTGGGCATGACGTCCTGGCACCTTCAATTCAAAGAAAAAATTGTCTTCATCTGACGTCTTTTAATGGAGAAAAAGGGGATTTTGAGAAAGTTGTTGCATAATTAAAATATTAAATTCATAATCATAAAAATAATCCTTACAAATGAGTGCTGTAAAACAATTAATTGTGATTAATCGCATCCAAAACATAAAGGTTTGTTTACATAATATAAGTGTATACTTGTATATTTATATATATATATATAAACACACAAATACAGTATAGATATTTTGAAAATATTTACATGTATATATTTATATTCATATAATTGATATTAAATATAAATATTTTTATATATAAACAAAAATTTTTCTTAAATGTATGCATGCGTGTATTTAAATCTACATATACACTGCACACATTATGTAAACAAAAACTTATTTTTGGATACAATTAATTGCAAGTAATCATTTGACAGCACTATTTCTAATATGCACACAAACATGGCACACATTCAGATATTGATCATAAGGGTACAACAATGTACTAAAAACGGAACCATTTCATTTTTGAAAAGTTTTGCATACAAATGGCAATGTTGTCAAAATGCATGCCAGGCCAGTAGTTGGTGACATGACTCTGCAAAGAAATGATGTAACAGCATGAGGTCTCAGTTTTCAGACATTCTTGCACTGTGAAACCAGTTTTCAAAAGTTTGCATAGTTTTCTAAACACAGTTTTTGTGTAAATGAACAGCCAAAAAAATATATTTTTACGTTTTCAGGTTTTTTTGTTAAAAATGGTGTCATGTAAATGCCCCCTAAATTTCACAAATAATTACAAAGAAATGGCAGGTAAAACAGTGAATTAAACATGAGATTCTGAAGTAGAAATACTATTTATTATTATAGATTTTTTTATTGTTATTAATTTATATTTAGTTTTTTTTGTCTTTTGTAAAACCTACTCATAATATCTGTTTTTTAATAACTTTGAAGCATTTTTTACACTCTAATTGCTTTTTCAGTCTTCAATGGTGGTTTTGTGCAATTTTAAATTTAAACGTTGAGGAAAATGAAACTTATTTCAAGTATAATTTTTGAATCCTTTTCTTTTGTGTTGTTTTCTTGAATTAGTACTTTACAAATAGGTTTCAACACTGTTAATCATGCTTTTTTGGTGAAACTTGAAAATCTCCAAAATCCCTATTTAACCCACAGCGCACTAAGCCGCATCTTGAGCACAGGCATCTATGTGTCTGCAATTCCCTCTCTTATGTTCTTTCACATGATCTCACTGCTCCAACCAAGCATGATCTCAACGAATCTAGTTCACACAGCTGGCATGGAGTTTTCCTGCGCCGTTTCCAGCTAGTACACCCATAGGACCAATCAGAAACCATTCAAGAAACAGACACACATACAGACATATAAACTCGCCTGTCCTCAGAGACAATCACATTAAATCAGACAGGTTCATAATAACCACTCAGTCTGAATGGCTTCTTGTTCAGTGAGTTTATATTAACGTCCAATCGTCTCTTGTTTGTCCTGTTGATTAAGGTCACAGTGTGAGGTCATCACTGTAACCATATCGACCCGAGATGACAACAATCTCTGTGGGATGTATGATTGGCTAACGAGCCATTGTCTCTGCAGTGCCGGTGAAACAAGCATCAAAACAAAGTACTGAGTAAAGGTCAACGGATGAGCTGAGAGGAGTTAGAATTTAGTTTATTTTGTTGGGTCCGTTGGCTTTTAGGGGTTAGTTGGAGAGATTGATTGTCACTGTAATGAATTTTAAAGTGCCAAATAATATCAATTACCTCCTGATGCTTTTGCTTTGCAACAATTTTCTATGCAGACGTCTTCACAGCTATACATGAGGTGTTGGGCCAGCACACACCAAACACACAGAGACTGGTGTTAATCTGACAGGTGTTATTAACTCTTGCCTAGTTAATAAACCCACTTGAGGCTAGAGCAGTCAGAAATATCCCATAATAATCCTATGTAAAAGCTTTCTGATGGTAATTCTGTTTTCTTTGCTTGAATACAAACCGCAGTGTTAATATTTAGATTTATTTGCATGAACTATTGCAAAAATTCTTATGTAGTGCAGGTGATAAAACACTCATCTCTTCCGTATAGTGTTTCTGTCCCGAACAAAAAGGGTGACACTGAAAACACTGTTATTTTAGTATTATTAATATACAGTTATAGCATTTATTAATATTTTGCAGTAGCTTTTTTATATATTTTCAGTTTTGCGTTTCATTTTGATTTAAATTTGAGTAATGTAATTTAATCACCGTCATTTTTTAAATATATCTATTTATATCAGTTTTGGTTTTAGTAATTTTAGTACTTAAACTTACTTCAGTTAGCTGCAAGTCAACATTACTAATTTTGCATTTAGGTTTGTTAAATATAAGTTTTTCATCTACTATGGATTTTTTATTTCAACCATATGTAAATGGATGGAAACTAGTTTTAACGGTTTTATTTTTAGTTAACACTAACACCCTTAGGACAAAGTGTGGGAAATGGAAATGAAATGAAATAAACAGCGGTCAATCAGATGTGATCAGATCTAAAACCTCGAGAATAAAGAACAAACTCTTAGGAAAAAATAACAAACAAACTGGTTTACTTGCTTGTTTGTCTTCAACAAAATAGTTCAACCATCAGATTCAATGCCACAAACCCAGCAAACCAATAACCAGGAACGTATAAACATGACTTTGCACATTGATGAAACCCCTTGAACCCTGAATCCCGCACACTGTATTTAGTCATTCAATCAGATTGGAGCTTTCCATTATGAAAAAGCTTTTGCTATCTTGTATTGCAATATGCAACAGACGCTACATGAGCTTTCTATGGGTGGTCTGTCAGTGTGACGTCCGAGGCAATTAAAGAGGTCATTTGAGAGAAATGATTAAAGACAAACCGGGAGAGACGACAGGAATGCTTTGCATCCTCCTGCTTCCTGTTCCTGTCCATTTTTGTTCAAGTTCAAACATACTTCCCTGGCAAGAACTATTTCATACAGATCATGAGGACACTATCAGCTTAGCTAAATAAGATCAAATGATTGACAGCTGAGTAATTACATCGGTACACAATACACACATAGTTTAAAGAGAAATAATAAGCAAGATAGAAAAAAGGTGGGGGGGTATGCCTGCACTCTTAAGGAGGCATAATACTCCATAATCAAATCCCTCTTTCCCCTTCTACTCTTCTAAACGCAATAAATATTCCTAATCATTTTCTCTCTCTCTCTTTTCACCTCGTTCTCTCTCTTACGCACATAGACATGCTCACTCACACTCTCTCTGTCGGTGGCAGACACACATGGTGAGGTAATGAGGACCTACAGAGGCGTCTGCAGGAGACACGCTTTCATCAGTGCTGCTGGGTAATGGTTACTATGGCAATGGGGGCCATGGCACATGGGTGCACAGATGCTCCGGTTGGCCTAAATGAAACACAAAGCGCAAATTTATTCCATTTCAAATGCTTATCAATTTATAACAAAGACCCTACCGGTGAACAGATGACCTGCCGTGGCCTACAAGGATGGCATTTGCTATAAAAATCAATACGCAACTGATGTAATTCTTACATCCAGCCAAATATCGCATTCGAATTATTGCATAAACCTGCTGTCAGTGATCATTTTTGTATGATGGCAGAAGACGGTGGAACAACGAGCTCCTCTTAAAAATAGTCCCATCGATAAATCCGTAAGCAGCCAGTCATGACCCGCTGCTCAGGTGTGAAGGTCAGCTCACTGTCTGATATACAGAGAAAATAAGGTTCTCAGTCAGGGTGCGAAATTGGCGAGAAAGTGCGAGATCATCTCAGGAAACAAGCTCAACAGGACGATTGAAAATGAAAGCTCTGTTCCAAACCCCAAGAAAGGCATATTTACATTCCAAATATGAGCTACCATTCAAACAGGGGACGTTCTTGCATTTAAAAAAGGAAATGGAACAATGAGCGGCTGAAAAAAACTTTTCATGTTTGAAACAATTAAAAAATAAAAAGTAAATGCAAGAACACCCATGTGAACAGCCCCTTAAAAATAAAGAAGGAACAGTTTAATACTTTTATTTATCATGGTCAAATTAAATAAACGAAGTAAAGACATTTATAATGTGGCAAAATATTTCCATTTCAAATAAACTCTGTCTTTTGAACTTTCTATTTAATAAAAAAAAATCTTGAAACAGATTTTTACAAAAATATTAAGCAGCACAACTGTTTTCAATATTGATAAGAAATGTTTCTTGAGAAACTCAAGTCAACATATTATAAATATTTATATGACAGGAGCAATGGCTGCTTTGCCATGACGAGAATAAATTACATCTCAAAATAAATTGAAATAGAAAACAGCCGTTTTAAATTATAATAATATTTCACATTATTAATGTTATTACCGTATTTTTGATCAGATAAATGCAGCCTCATGTGAGCATGAAAGACTCCTTTAAAAATTATTTTTAAAAAAAAATCTAACTGACCCCAAACATTTTAATTTGTATTTTCAAAACATTCAGACCCTTTGTCAGTCAGATATTTGCATTTTGTAAGCAACTTGATACTCATGAACATGCATGCGAGCTCACTTGTAATCGGACTGTAAAAACTATTTTATTTGTTCTTCTCACCATCTTAAATGAAATTTCCCTGAGCTAATCCCAATGCATTCTGGGATTGCTTTATCTTTGAAAGATACATGAGATGTTGCTATCATTTTTGGCAGAAATGGGGAGCATCATTTTGCTGCCTATAGTGTTTGGAAGAGCTTGACACTTAAAATCCTGTCTAGGTAGGCAGCTCCCTAGGGTTCGGAAGAGAGCCAATGAGGCATTTCCATGGCTGAAAACAGCAGATTATTGAAAAGGGATGGAAGAGAAAATTGAAGATTGAAGAAAAATTGAAGAAAAGGAATGATTGCTTTAGGACATGGTGACATGATAGGACCCTTATTGAGAAAAAAAATAATGATATCTGAAATAGAAAAGATGATGAGCTAGAGGGAAATAGAAAGAGAAAATGACAGGGTCTTTTTGACCATGATAATAAATGCTCTGGAGTAATTCCTGGGCAAGTTTTGAAATCAGCACTGCCCCTCATTTCATGGATCATGTAACATGGTAAAAAAACTGAAATCTGAACGTTATAAATAAGATGATCTATTAACTACAGATATCTTCTCTCACCATTGTGCTTATGGGAAAGGCACTCAACTGAAGGTCGAAGCTCCAGGAAGGCTGACCCTGCAATAAGTGAACCAAAGCTACTGCATATAAAACATTCTTCTCAGAGATGTAAACAAGGGCCGCAATTGAAGTGTGACACTGAACTTCTTTTTGAAAGCATACGTGAGTGGAAAAACAGAGGATCATAGGGGTTCAGATGGCACACTACAGTGAAATTGAAGTGCTGACGGGGCACAGTTCAATCTGCATGTAATGTATTACTCTAACGCTAATTTTGCATTCATACAATACCTTCAAATAGAAATAAACAAATGAGCATCTGCATGTAAAGTCATGGTTTCAGCTGACTGCATTCAAGACGAGCTAACCTGAACTTACACTTAAGCTTATTGTGTATGTATACACAATGTACTAATAAAAGAACCTCCAAGAACAAATGAACGACCTACTCTTGGCCGATGCTCCAGGCTCATTTTAGCACAGTGGGCTGCACAGTCCAATTGACATTAATAAGAAGTCTAGACACAGTCAGAGTACGAGGGGCAAGGGCAAAGCTGGGACAAAAGATCGGAGGAGAGAGAGCTTACATTCATTTTTCATACCTTTGAATAATTACACATTTTTGTCTTGCATCTTCATCAACACCAAATGTGACCAGATATATAGAGGTTATCATTTAGCATTATGATTAATATTATTGTTAAAGGGGATATATGGATATAATATCAACTGATAATGTGGATGGGAAACTAGCTCAGAAAGTAACTTTTAATGAGGCACCAGAGATTTCTGACTTTTGCCAGTTTTGACCATTCTGATGGTAACTATCTATCCGTCTATATAAAATGTATAAATATAAAAGTAGGTCTAAACAACATACACATATATATATATATATATATATATATATATAAACAAATGTAACAGTCGTCTATAAAAAACAAATGATATTTAACAGCAAGTAAATAAATGCATATGGTGCTAAATATAATTAAAATAGTGCACAAGTTGTTCTATATTATTTATAAATACATTTACATATTTTGTGTGTAATTTATTTACTTATTAATGTCTGATGTCAAATATGTATACATGTAACACAAAATATGTAAATACAAAAGTTGTTTAAACAAACATCAGAGACGAGTAAAAAAAAAAATCCATTTGGTGTTCAAAATATTTACAATATAGAGAAGTTGTTTAGGCTACTTTTATGGTGCATTATTGTACTTTTATGGAGACCTTTCTGAATCATGAAAGCTTCAATCAACATTCATTGTAATTGTATGGGCAGGAGTCTAGACAAAAGAGCCTTGATAATTTGTCCTTTTGTGCTTCACAGAAAAAAATAAATTAATAGGTTTGAAATGACATGAGGGTGAGTAAATGACAGAAATATTATTTTTAAATCCCACAAAAATGGCACAGTTCACCTTTATGTTTTATTCTATTGTGTAACTATAAGATAAGATTGAAAAAGCTTGTGAGGAGAATTTCTCAGACTTCGCTAATGGAGGGGCCAGCAGGATTAATGACTGAGTGATGAAACTGTGAAAAGAAATGAGGCCAAGGAGGGAAGGAATGGTGGGAGTGGGTGAGAAAGCGAGAGAAAATGAGAGCGAGAGTGAAAGAGGGAGACGGATGGACAGGTGGGAGACAGCTCAATGAAACGAAGCAAGCAGGAAGAGGAGGAGGAAGGACACATCAAAGAGGACACCGAGAAATAGAGAAGTGGGAAGGCAGATGGGACGCGGTGACAAGAGAAAGTGTAAGAGAAAGAGAGATGGATGACAGGAGAACACACATTCTCACTCGAGGATCAAAGACACACAAGTTAAGTGTGACAAAACGTTTTCAATGGAAGCGAGGGGTGTATTTTTGAAGGAGATCTGGAAGAAGGGGACACGTGGACACAGACACAAAGATGATTAATCAAGAGCGGTAAACAACAGCCAGGCAGTCAGACGAGGCAAGGAGGGACGGATGGACAGGGGGAAGGAGAGAGACCGGGAGTGTGCAGACACATTAAATAAGATAGTGACAGGCAGAAACTACGATGGTGCGGGACGATTAGAGAGCAGGCAGACACACAGAAATATGCAATAAATCAGCCTGCACTGTGACGAAGCATGACTGAAATGTTTATGATATGCCAACATCATGGAAGAGAGAAAGAGAGAGAGTGTGAGCCAGTGATAAAGTCATCTAACTATGGCAGAAGGGATACAAATGTAATTGTATACAATATGTAAATATTCAGAATCTATAGAATATAATTCAGGGAGAAACTGTGTAAAACAACATGTACAAAAAAAAATATGATACAAATATAACGATATCTGAGTAAATAATTTCTATTACATAAACACTACCATTCAAAATATGTTTTTTAAAGAACTCCTTTGTGCACCAATTATCATCAAGGCAATTCATTTGATTTAAAAATACAGTAAAAACAGTAATATTACTGTACAAACATTTTGTTAAAAATTAGGTGTGTAATATTAAACTGTAAACCAACGTTTAATTTGTATATAATATACTATAATTCAATATGAAAACTATCTCAATATATTTATAAACCATTTTTTTTACAAGTAATTATTTTTATTATTGTTTATGTGTATATAATATACTATAATTCAATATAAATACTATCGTAATGGATGCTGAAAATTAGTTTTGCCATTTTTTTTCACAGAAATACATGTATTTTTTTAATTGTTTATGTGATATGAAGATGTGCGTAATGGATGCTGAAAATTAGTTTTGCCATCACAGAATCATGTTATTTTAAATTATATAATAGGATGTATTTGATGGCAAAACTGAATTTTCAGCATCCATTACACACGTCTTCAGTGTCACATAATCAATTAATAAAATAATTACTTGTAAAAAAAATTATAAATATATTGGGATAGTATTTCATATTGAATTATAGTATATTATATACTATAATTAAACGTTGATTTATTTATTTACCACCTAATTATTTAATAAAATGTTTAACACTTTAGAATAACTATAAAGTCATCAAAACAAATATAAATATGACAAACCTAGTATCCTAGATACTTCTTGGCTGCTTCGCTTTTACCATACACTTCAACTCATCCATTTAACATAAAAATAAATGAAAAGCTACAGTAAAATTGTGCAAATGTACCAGATTGCAATATTTATTATCTTTGCTACCACTAGATTATCATTGTTGAATTACTGTAAATGAATTTCATGAGAACATTTGTTATAATCAAATGAATGCCGTTTTAATTATACCAAACACACAGTCAAATAATAGACTTTATAATTATAACAGGAGCAACATATGGTTGATTACGCTTTCCAGAAGGCTCCTGTCTGAACCTGAAACTCCACAGGAAGAGCCAATATCACCACCTGCCCTACTTTTTACCCTGAGCTCTTCCGGCAATTCTACCCCTATGTGGAGACTCCTGGTGAGAGGGTGATTGACAGCTGGGGTAACTATAGAAACACTAAACTGTGTGGGTGGGGGTCCTATGCAAATACATACTTACATTGAAGGAATTCAGAGTTATGTCTAAAGACCTGAATATCATAGAGACATACCTTGTTAACCGCATGGCAACACTCAAAACACCATACATCATGGCTGCAGTTTTGCACAGGCAAGCCGCACTATGAAAATGATCATAAAATGAGAGTGAAAGTTTTGTTTCTGCTGTTATTTATTTTCTCTGGGAGGTCTTATTTGCACAACTTGGCATCTGAATTAGGCCGAAAGATTACTGCAGTGGATGCGTTGGGAAGTCATCAATATAAGGCTTTAACGTTAATCTGATTTGAGATCAGTGTAGGGTAGGTGAAAGGTGACGCATGCTGTGTTTATTTACAGGTCAGCTGATTGGCTTTGACTCAAAGCCACTTCCAGCACAACATTTTCCATCTACTGTGACATGACTGAAAAATGGGAAAGAAAACATGCTGATAATGAGGTTAGAAACATCGTTCTTGCTTGCTTTCAAGATGTCTTTCAAGGTTATTATGGAAAAACTGGGGTGCAAAAATAATGCATGTTTAAAAATATAAATAAATGTAAAATAAACAAGCTGTAGCAAATATTTAAGATTATGAGAAACAAATTCCATCAAGTCACCTTTATTTCTAAAGTGCTTTATGCAATACAGACTGTCAAAGCATCTTCAAAATAATAAACAGGAAATGGCAGAATGAATCATGGAAACTCAGCAATGGATTCCACTGTAAAGTAGCTCTAAGAAGACAATAGTGTAATTATTCAGCTGCAGTCAGTTCAATGTCAGTTTAATTCAGTGTTGATGTTGCAATAACGGAGTAATAATTAGGTACTAACCCCGAATCTACCCCAAAACCTAACCCTAACACATGTAGTAAACTTATATTATCCAGTACTTTCTAAAGTAAATGAACTGTAGGTACAAGTAAGTGCACACACTGTAAAATAAAGTGCAACCACAAATTCAGTCAAGTGTGACCAAACAGTTGGTGTGTAATGTGCAATATAAATAGAAACAAATGTAAAATAAATATAAAACTGTAGGACTTTTGGAAACAAATCATTTAATTATATGCATGTATGTATGCATGTGTTTATAAATAGCCTAAATAAATAAATAAATCCAAAAACTCAATGAAGGCTTAAAAAAATAAACTAACACTTTATTTTCTTGTGTAATGTGTATATAACTGTATATTTACACACACAGCAATTTTCAAACTGTAACTCCGCTCTGTTCTGCATTTTGCTCTAATGCTGAATGCTGGTGTTAATCTCTCTTTGTTGTAGTGCTTCGGTTGGATTATTAATAATGAGATTAGGATTCCGTCATTAGCTCAGGATTAATCTACTACAGTGCTACGCTGCGTTAATGGGGTGTTCCTTTCCTCTTCCGGACAAATTTGTTATTTTTTAACTGTCAATTTTTGCGTTAGAATCACGTGTGCATTCCTAATCTGTAAATTAGTTTGGTTAAAAGCATCTGCTGAATTATTCAATGTAAAATGTTTTGTTTAGTGGAAATACATGATTTATAGAAATCCTGATTTCACTTGAGAGAAAAAAAAGCAAGCATTTACTTTCCACTGATGGAGGTAAATTGCAGACAGCAGCAAGAATCTACTCTAAAAGGCCATTTTGAAATAAATATTTATTTTATGTTAATGTATGCATTTATACTTAATCATCTGGTAGACAATTTATCCCAGAGCTGCGTAGATTACTTACAAATTGTAATCCGTTACTGATTCCAGATTACATGACAAAAATTGTAGTCAGTAACGTAATCCGTTACATTACACATTTTAGGTAATATAATCAGATTACTTTTGATTTAATTCGTTTATCACATTGATCATCCAAGTGGATGCTGCACACTGGTGGTGGTTGAGGAGAGACCCCCCCCATGATTGTAAAGCCCTTTGGGTGTACAGCAATACACAATAAAGCGCTATATAAATGCATCATTCATTCATTCATTTAAATAGCATTATCTTGTACCATAATGATGTGAAAAATGCAGAGTAAGAAAACTTGTTCCATTCATTGTAATTTACAACATAAAGTGCATTAAATATTATATTACATCAAGGTTTCCCAAACTAGGGTTCATAAATCAACTGCCCGGGGGTGGGTTAATGAAAAGCTGACAATTAATTAAATCATAAAAATTATTTTAAAACAAACTCCCTTTCGAGGAAAGTCTCTTCACTCAGCGGCCATATTTGCAACGCCTTCTTAATCTTAACGACTGGGGGAATCCTGATATCTCAAAAACTGCTTGCTGAACTCATAATTAAATTACATATGTCAAATCAGCAGCACCAATCTGAAAGTAATGGCCCAATAAATGTTGTATTTTATGCTCAAATAGTGTTTAAAAAGCTTATTTTTCTGGCTAGACCAGCCAGTGCGCATGCGGAGTCATAACGTGCTTATACTGCACATGTGCATTGGCTGGTCTCGTCAGGTTTCTATGGGCTTTTATTTAGAAGGTGGGACTATTCCTCCATATTGTGCTTTGCAGTTTCTCCCATTCATAAGTATAGGAGTGAACCGTCTTTTTATTTCTATAGTCTTTGCTTTAAATAAAACACTTACAAAAAAAGGTATTTTTATTTACCTGCATGCCATGTGATCATTAATCAACATCAAAGAAACTGAACATGCAAATGTGATACTTAATTATTGAAATATTTATTTTTAAATCTCAGGGGTAGAAATATATTAAAGCAAATATATTATTTAAAAATATATTAAAGCAAATATATTTGGTGAATAAGGTTCAGATGACAAAACGTTTTGGAATGCCTGCATTACATGTAACTAAGAAATAACGCGAATGTGCATTTTAATTAGTTATAATTAATAATACATGGTTAAAAAAATCTGTATAGATTAAAACAGAACAATGAGGGGTTTCACTAAACTCGAAATCTATATAAATAATAAAAAAAAGCATTTTGCTTATAAGCAAGTGAATATAAGGAAGTGAAGAGCAAGTGAAGAGGTATGAAAGCAGGCCGGAAGTGAACCTCTATCCCCATGATCACAATAATTTACTCACTCCAACAAAGCTATGAAGCCTGAGGGCAAAGGAAAAAGCCACAGCAGCAAAACCACAGCACCAAATTGACTTCTCTTCAGAGATCTCTTTACACTACTAAAACACTAATTAGTTTAATTAGTCCCTGTTTGTATTTGAATGCAGGCCATGAGTTGTTTTGTTTTGCTGCATGTTTGTGGTGTAAAGGCATGTGTATGGTACTATTTTTGTATATTATATATATGTGTGTGTGTGTTGTGTGTGTGTGTGTTGTGTGTGTGTGTGTGGTGTGTGTGTGTGTGTGTGTGTGTGTGTGCGCGCTTTGGTCTGCAGCTCAGAGTCTGTTACAGTCATTTATATACAAAAAAGCTGAAGCAGCAGCAGCTATAGGTTTATGCTCTGATCATGTGACAATGCAACCATTCATACTTTCACATTGTTCATAATTACCCTGATTAAATAATTCACACTCTGTCTCAGCGTCAGAAATTAAAATGATAATTCTGATTTCAGGAAGTCAGTCACCCTTTTGAATGACATTTTTCCTTCACTAATGTTAAATGGTCCTGCTGAGAAAAATGGTTTTGAAATGGCAAACATCCCAAGTAGTCACTCAATTAATGTGAGGTCATAAAAGTTGCATGCATAATAAATATTAATTTTTTTGCAAAATGCAATTTAAAATATTTTTAAAATGGAGCACACCATGTCACGTCACATATTCCACTTCCAAAAATATTTTAAGTCAACTACTATATTATAATTATTAATAATTTTATAATTAACAGCCACTCCGATTGCTGATCTATGGTATGTTTTTCTATGTGGGAATATAGTGATTTTTTTATCTTTAATTAATATCTGACAATGCTCTATACCTTTGCCATCATTGAGATGGGCTTCATTCTCCAAGGTTAAAAGCGGTTTTAACAAAATTACAAGTGTGAAACATAATTTAACCCAGAATCAGTGGCTTTTACCCAACATTAAACCAAGGTTATGGATGTAGTCTGGATTTGAGCCTGAAAAGCCAGATTTTGTCAAGTTCGATTAAATTATCAAGATCCAAAGGCCCCCAAGGGAAAGGTTATGGCTATATATCGTAAGCAAAGATTTATAGATATAAAATATACAAACATATGACTCTCTTCGAGATAATTTGTGCATTAGTTTTGTTTTTGTGGAGCAAATACTTTTTTCCCCATCAGTTTAATTTATAACGCACATTTAATATCCTTTGAAAAGCACGAAAACAAAATAATATCATCAATCACTCAGAATGCAAAGTCGTCAATATGCCAGACAGACAGAGAGATAGATGGATATCTGAATAAAATAAACTTATCTATATCCAATAGTCTGTAATTATTCATAAAATGTTTAAAAATTAGATTTTGAATGGTTGTTTTCTTTAATGATGTCCTTACTGACAAAACTCTCTGCCTCAATCATTTGTCTTTCTCCATCTCTCTCTAGTTTATCTGATAAATCTCTGCAGGCCTGATCCTCTCTGCCATTTCTGTTTTGGTCTCATCCTGTTTGTCCATTTGTCTACATCCTCCTGAAAAAAAACTATAGGGATCAGTCAGATAAAAGACAGACAGAAAATCAGAGTGAGCGATGGAGAAATGGAGGCCGAGAGAGAGATGAAAAGAGATAAGCCTGTGTTCTTGGCAATGGCGATTTGTAACGTGTCGAACTGCGGTTCTCATAGGAGTGTTCTTGGAAAGCAGGGACTGTGCAAAGATGGAGATAAGGCAAAAGAGTCCAAAAGATTTAAATGGAGAGACGGATAAAGCTGAAAAGCCGATATTTCCTATTTATTACTATGGAAACTGCCCAACCTGCCTCTTTTGAGAGTCAACGATCACAGGCAGTGGCGGACTGGCCATCTGGAGTGCCAGGAGTTTTCCCGGTGGGCCGCTGTACAATGTGGGCCGGCCCTTTGCGTAATATATATAATATATATATATAAAAAATGGATTTTAGTAAATGTACGTATATCCTTCCATCGACCCAGACGGCCCGGGGCGCGCTGCCCACTTTATTCAAAATTGTAATTAATTTAGCGTGCTTCAGATCAGTGAATGAGTCGTCAATGTCAAAATGTTTGAAATAGCCAATCACAGTGTAGAAGGCAGGATTTACCGTTCACAGACGCGGAGCTGCGCGACTTGAATGTGAGCTGAGGTAAGATGTAAGCAGCTAAACATGACGAGACAATATTTGCAATATTTCAGCAATATTTGACAACCTTTTGGTTAAACGACAAACATTAATTTTCAGGAATGCAAACTACTACTGGCCTTTTCAAATGTCTCCGTTATTCGAATCGTCACAATGTAGGCTACATAATGCAGTTTTCAGCAGACCAGACATAAGAGGTCATGTAAATCTGCTTTCTTCCGTGATTTCACGTTTCTAAGAAAAAAAATTAAAATCTATAACAAATTATTCTCAATCTTACTTTAGAACATTCTAAATCTGAAGACTTTTGCTTTCGAGTGCTGTGCATAGGAAAGTGATTTATATTAGGCTATAGGCCTAATACAAATATAAAATTAATTCACATGCATTAGCCTATTTTATATACACTTGTTTTTACTGGTCTGGTCTTTTTATTTATTTGAAAGAAGATTTAATTTATTTGATCAAAAATACAGTAAAACATAGTCTAATATTATGAAATATAAATATTACACTTAAAATAGTGGTTTTCTATTTAGGATATTTTAACATGTTATTTATTTCTGTGATCAAAGCTGAATTACTCCGGTCTTCAGTGTCCCTTCAGAAATCATTCGGATACTGCCTAATTTGCTGCTTAATTATCAGTTATTATTTGTGATCAGTTATTAATAATGGTTGTATTATTGGTATGATGGTTCTCGGTTAAAAACAGCATTTATTTAAAATAGAAGTACTTTGTAATAAGTGTAAATATCATTACTGTCCCTTAAATCAATTTAATCAAAGTCCCTTTTTGTATAATCTTTGATTTAATGCAACATTGCTGAAGAAAAATATTCATTTATATTTTTTTATCTTACCCAAGACTGAATGGTATCACATTTTCCATAAAAATATGAAGTAGCACAACAATTTTCAACATTGAAAATAATCAGAAATGTTTCTTGAGCAGCAAATCGGCATATTAGGATGATTTCTGAAGGATCGTGTGACACTGAAGACTGAGTAATGATGCTGAAAATACAGCTTTGATCACAGCAATCAATTATATTTGACTATATATTTGCATAGAAGACAGCTGTTTTAAATTGTAACATTTATTTCACAGAACTGTTTACTGTATTTTTCATCAAAATTATTTGTTTACTCACAATTGGAGCTCTATTCCTTAAAATGATAGATGTCAAGCTCCTGCAAAAGAACAAATACTGTATATGACCAATAGAAAAATCACCATAAAAACAGTCCACATTCTGCACGATTGAAGTCTTCTAGACGATACCAGAGCATTGTGTCATATGGACTGATATTGGTATTTAACTTTAGCGCTATATTAAAATGTCCTTCATAAAAATTCTTTACTATTTGCCATATACACCAGAAAATACCAATTATAATGTCAAGAATATACCACTCATTTATGGTGTGGTGTGGACCGGGTTTGGTGGCTGATCTGTGCCAAAAAGTCCAGGGACACTTTTTGGCCCCAGTCCATCCCCTGATCACAGGGACACTGGTACTGTAATTCCTGGTGCGGCACAATAAGTGCCTACTCTGTGACTGCCAAGCATCAGTGATAGAGATGGAGAAATGTGAAAGTGAACGAGTGAATTTCAGCCAAAACAACAAATAATGGAAAAATAAGGGGAGAACAACTGCCTCGAGAATAAAAACTGCCAAAACTGGTTTATTCCAAAATTAGACATGCATGTGGATAGTGGCATTATGGGTAATCAGATATAATAGTCAAAGTTTTGTTTTGGATACAAGAACTGATTTGTAACAGGGTTTCGGTTTGAGGTTTTCAAACTGAAGCAGGAAAGACATGGAAAAAATACTTGTAATGAGTGTGATTACAACACACTTTCAGAATTCAAGCATAAGTGGTTGTACTTTTGTCTACCCAATTTTTCCATCTGTTTTACTGTCATTTATTTATATTGTCAGTTCCCCTGGCTATAAAGACAATGGCTAGCTTTAAATGCTCAAACTGAAACAAAATTCACATTTAACCACAACCTGTTCCCTCCATCTGCTATGCTAGGAATATTCCAGGATAAATGCAACTATTCGGTGGCCTGCAGTTGATTACAACAGAAAATAATTTCAACGCACCCTTCATGCGTTTATATAAACAGAAAATTGGTTTACAGTAATGCACTTATAATGGAAAATGGGCAAACAGGCCAGGTGGGTTCAAAAGAGAAATGTGCAGCTCATGCTTTTGCTAAAGCACTTAGATTAGCATTTTCAGTAAAAAATAAAGCTTATTATTTAAGCATTTTTTATTTAGCTTAGGCAACATCAGAATATTTAAGATAAAGCTCAAATAAAGTGTACATGTGTAGGTAGATAAAAACAAGGAAAACAGTTTTGTGGGGGACAATCCATCACAATAGAAAATCTATCTCAGGCTAAGTACATTAACTTTTATTTGAGTTTGAGAATTTCTGATCACTTTGAAATGTTCTGATACAAAATTAGCTTAAAACACTTTTTTTACTAAAAAAACAGGGTGTTAGGATATTTGACTGATAGTTTCATATTTTCTAAATTTCCATACATCGCAATAATATCATTAATTATTTTCTTCACTGTAATCATGTAGTGAAATACTGATATCACATCATTATCAAGGTCAAACGGGGTGATCAGGAATTTTTTCTATGCGTTGTGTAATACATTGTAAGTTCATTACTGTACACACAATGTTTGCATATTTTTACAAGCCCACAGCATGCCAAAGATCCTGTCGATAAGATTTCAATTGTATTTAACCTGCAATATTATTTTTCAAATGCTCCAATGTCTGCCTTTAGTTGTCCACTTTTGTTTCCTCTCATTTCCCCGCTCACTGCTACCCAGAGAAGCAATTAGAAATGTAATCCTGTTATAGAAACTGCGTTTAGGAATCACCTCTCTCATAGCATGCCTCCTTCCCACTACCTAAACACACAACTGTCAAAGGACCAAAAGCTGTTTTTATCTGCGGAAGGAGGAATGAAAATAAGAATTTACAATAGGAAATTAGTGCATGAGTATGGAGAACCTCTCGGCCTGTTCTTATTCACAGAACAGCTCTTTTGATGGAGTGCAGATGGGTGAAACTCGGCGGAACCCTTAAGTGTTTCTTGTAATTCTTCCAAAGTGAAATATCACATTCCCACAGACATTCGCGAGAGACGCACGCCAGGCCGTGCTTAAATGAGGGGAACAGGAACATGAGTGCATGTTGGGTAGACCTCAGCTGGCAGAGTTGTGACCACACCCCAGACTACAAAACCGCTTGCTGCATGTCAATGAACACTGAGGTGGATTGTGTCAGGCCCAACGGTTGCCATGGTAGCTCAACTGAGCACCAGTGATTTCCATGGTGAGCTGGAGTGAAATCATCGCAATTCAGAATCCAAGATCGCATTCTTGCTGGCCTGCCCTTTATTTTCTTGGACTCGCACTCCTAGCTTAACTGGCTGAAAGACTGTACAACGCCTGCTCTAGACACAGCAATCGGTTTAAAACAGTAAATGAAGCAATAAAATGCAAAAATGGATTTTACTGTAAAGCATTTATAATAGAAGGCAATGGAGCATGACATTGCAAGGCACAAATGTTCATAAAATAAACGGTTTAAAAAGTACAGTCACTGTAAAAATTACAAATGTTAACACGAAATAGGTATAGCAGAATTGTTATATTATTGTATGCAATTTCCCATTCCAAACCATGTAAAGCCTATAAAACCTGCCACTTTTGCATGCAATATACATGTAGGAGATAATATAAATAATATAAATTAATATTTTGATTAAATACTGACACATATTAATCAAAAGAGACAGAAGAACGATTTGCATTTCAAATAAATGCGGTTCTTTCGAATTTTCTATTCTTCAAGATTTCTGGAGAAAAAAAAATGAATATGCAGCAATAAGAAATAACCATAAGAAACACCAAATCCCCATATTAGATCGATTTCTGAAGGATCGTGTGACACTGAAGACTGGAGTAACGGCTGCTGAAAATTCAACTTTGTCACCACAGGAATAAATTACATAACACTATTTTACAAACAGAAACCAGTTCTTTTGATTTGTAATAATTTTTCACAATATTACTGTTTTTACTGTATTTTAATAAAATAAACAACTATACACCTTTAAACTCTAGCCTTAGGAACAGTAGTTATCATTACAGCAAAAGCAATTTATTTTGCTGAATTCTAGTTTGTCAAATCTCGTTCATGCTTCAAAGACCACAAACACTGAACATTTGATGAGCATGTCATCCAGTATTCTGAGAACATTTGTCTCTAGAGTCTCAGTCTTCAGAGACTCTTGCCTGTGCCCTGTGTGCCAGGCCCGGGGAGGGCTGGGAAACCTCTATGACAAACTGCAGACTGGAATAACAAAGTAAATTTCACACTGACAGGGTGAGAACTTCACCCAAGATGAGCATGCACAACAATACAAAAAACCTGAGCATATACTTATTCTTTTCACGTCATATCATCCCTCAAAGCATCACCAAAGATGGCATGTTTGTGAGCATGTCTCGGTGTGTTAGCCCCAAAGATCTAACACTACTACCCCCCCCCCCCCAACCAACCAACCAGAGATCACTTCCCTCTGGGCTGTGGTCTACCAAAGGGAGCATTTCTAATTCGGCTCCTCTCAGTTGAGTGGCCACATGCTGAGCTCCACCCTGAAATTAAAAGTGCTCTACAGGTGCATCTAAATAAATTTGAATGTCGTGGAAAAGTTAATTTATTTCAGTAATTCAACTCATACTGTGAAACTCGTGTATTAAATAAATGCAATGCACACAGACTGAAGTAGTTTAAGTCTTTGGTTCTTTTAATTGTAATGATTTTGGCTCATTTAACAAAAACCCACCAATTCACTATCTCAATAAATTAGAATATGGTGACATGCCATATTCACTTCATGCTTCCTTCTGCTGATTAGCTTTTTAAAGATGCTGATTTCATTTTCCAGCAGGATTTGGTACCTGCCCACACTGCCAAAAGCACCAAAAGTTGGTTAAATGACCATGGTGTTGGTGTGCTTGACTGGCCAGCAAACTCACCAGACCTGAACCCAGAATCTATGGGGTATTGTCAAAGGAAAATGAGAAACAAGAGACCAAAAATGCAGATGAGTTGAAGGTCACTATCAAAGAAACCTGGGCTTCCATACCACCTCAGCAGTGCCACAAACTGATCACCTCCATGCCACGCCGAATTGAGGCAGTAATTAAAGCAAAAGGAGCCCCTACCAAGTATTGAGTACATATACAGTAAATGAAGATACTTTCCAGATTGCCAACAATTCACTAAAAATTTTTTTTTATTGGTCTTATGAAGTATTCTAATTTGTTGAGATAGTGAATTGGTGGGTTTTTGTTAAATGTGAGCCAAAATTATCACGACATTCTAATTTACTGAGATGCACCTGTAGTGATGAAATTTACCAACCAGTTCAACACTGTTCCCTCTCATTCAACTTGCTTATATTTTCATGCTATCATATGATCTTTTGTACTGTACTTCCTGTCTACACCTAAGCACGCATGGCTTTCCCTTGTCACTGCTGTTCATAGTCACACTCTGACATCTGTAGTGCCTCTGCCTTTCCTCCATCCCCTAAATTCCCTTTTTTGAATACTGTTGTCACAGTAATGGCACATACACTTCAGTGCCAAAATCAGATGTACTTCTGATGTAGATGATCACAAGTAAAAGCATGCAAGAACAACATCAGCTGTGGGTTGGGTGCTACTGAACAGGAAGCTAAACGCAGACAGTTCCTTCAGCTATCACACTCCTTTAGATCGAAAAATTATCTCACTCACATTTTCTGTATCTCTCCTGACTTCTTTGCATTCCAGCTGTCGCCACACCAACGGGTGATGATAACCGTAAAATGCTATTTGAAGGCTGAAACAACAATCAAGCGGCAGCTAGATTAAAAGTTTAGGAAATTATGTTTGAACCTTATAAAAGTCTTTGAGTCAGCTTTTGGCAATTTGTCTAAAAATAAAGTTTGGCATTAGTTTGCCCTTTCTTCACAAGCTTTGACTCACACAGAGTGGCCAAACAAGGCAAAATTGCTGTCCAGTTTTCACCTGGCACTGAAAAGCAAGACAAATGTAAATAAAAAACATGTTAATGAGGCAAACGTCTTCAAGATGCAGTCAGCTGAGGTACTGCTAGGAAACAGAGCCAAATTCTAAGAAATATGCACAGGAAAAGGGCTATGAAAATGTCAAAATTTGCATCCTCTGATAAAAGAATGTGTATACTTCCCAAACTGACACACAGACAGTCATAAAACACCTTTAGTGGTCGCTGTACCCATCTAGTTTCCCCAAGCAGATTTGGATCATAGACCAACTTTATACAGACACAGACTAGGCCTCTGATCACAAGTGAGGCCCCAGAGGCTTCGATGAGCGCTTGTACCAGATAGGAAGGATAACGTCAATCAGAGGATTGTGGCACCAGTAGCTGAGTGACACTAGAGGACAAAGGTCCAGTCTGCCTTCAGGACACCGACAAACACTCGTACACAGGCCCACTTAACCACAAAGTTGGTCACACAGTGTCATAGCAGCTACATTGTTATTGCTTTTGACCAGCAGCCAGTGACGCATTCTAAACAATCACTGTCCAGAACAGAGTGCAACGCTGCAGAACAAAGTTTACTGTGATCAAAAAGATCAAAAAGCATGTCCTATTACCAAACTGGTAAACAAAAAGAATAATGGATCCTACAAAAGGACCTGGGGGTTTCTTCAGAGCAAGTGTTTAATATCATAATACAAATTAGATTTTGGTTCAGTTTTGCTTTGATAAAAATAACATTAATAAATATATCCAAAAAAGCTTGAAATTACTCACCCTGAAATTTGAAAGCTTCAATCATCTTCTCATTCATTTGAATTACATTGAAAAGAATGAGTAGTACATTCTTCAAATCCTCTCCTTTTGTGTTCTAGAAGTCATACAGATTTGGAACAACATGAGGGGAAGTGGTGACTGTTTCATTTTTGAATGAACTAATCTTTAATGAGCAAGATTAGATATTGTTTTTGTTTGCATGAGAACACTGAGGGGAGAGGGACAGCTAAAGAGACATGAGTGGGAAAGGAAGTAAAATGTGGGACAGAGACTGCCAGAGAATGGCAAAATAGAAAGAAAAAGAAGGGTATCTTGAATTACAGCAAATATGGTGAAATGTGAGGTAGAGATTGTGTGGAACATTGTAATGGATATACTATACTAAGCTGTAGTCTGACAGCACTGATTAAATGGAAAGTACTCATGAGGCTGAAAAAACAAGCAAGGTGTTCCCCAGGGCTCTGTGCACGGGCTTCCCCATGTTTGTTTTTCTGCTCAACCTAAAGCTCACTAAATTTGAGTGGTTTCCCATTTCCTCATTAAAATCATATCAAAACACAGCGTACATATAAACTACTTGAGTAACTGTACTTCTTTACTATAATCTAAGATATATTTATGTGAATTTCTTTAGTTACAGAATCTGAATACATGTACTCTTCAATTTTTTCATAATGTCATTTACATCTTCAGAGTACAAATAGCAATTCACAGGTCTTCATGACTTAAATCATTTTTCTTTTTCTTTCATTTTACAAAAAAAAAATCTAATCCAATGAATAACAGGTTACTTTTTCAAATATAATTGCCCATTAAACTTACATCAGAAACTAAATCTACAATCCAGAAGTTCTGGAAAGTCTTTGATTTCTAGAGCTAACAAAAAACTTTCGTTTTAAATAATTAAGCAAAAATAAATTAAATATTTTGTATTAACTTATGTATTATGAGTTATGTTTTTAACTGGATACTCTGACCTATATGGAGTAAACTTGACATTACTCATAGCTCTAATTAACACCCCTTCCACTGTCCATATACAATGAAATGTATGTAGGCCTATAATTTATTCTATTCAACCATGAGAGCAGAATTACCTTAACCATGTTAGCAGTTCAAGAACATATGTATAGAAAATTAATTTGGGAAACTTTAGGTCATTCTAGGGCTGGGCGATAAATCGAATGTATCGATTAACTCGAATGTGTAGTTTACGTCATACGTCAACTTGTTTGAATGAAAATCGGTTTTCTCTTCAACATCCGCCGACGATCCCCTCAGGGCTTCCGTAGTTCTGAAGGGGCTCAGCCCTCCCACTACACCTTTGCCAAATTGCCATATGTTGGGCCGATAGACGACATGTGTGTTAGACTTGAAGCAGCGCTGCACAGAATGATCACTGTGTGACATCAAAGTACTGCAAGAGCGATAAAAGAGCAGATGGATCCTTATGCTTTCGAATCGCTCTCGCAGTATTTTGATGTCGCACAGTGATCATTCTGTGCAGCGCTGCTTCAAGTCGAACACACCACTGCCCTCCAAAGGCAAAGAGCAGTAACTACACATCTGGTCAAAATTGAGTTAAGTCATAAAATGGGCTTTATGACCAAGCGGAATCCTCTGCCGCACTTATCACCGAGCAGGACTCGCGTTGACAAAAATTCCCCTCACCATCCGCATTTTGATTTCATTTCGGCAAATCAGTTTGGTTGAATGCAAACAAACGTGATTATCATGAGCACAACATCCAGCTAGGCAAGAAAACATGCAATCTACATGAGGGATGACTTCTTTCACTATTTCACAGGCCCGTGGTTTGTGTGTAATGTGTGTGACGTTTTTTTTGTATGACATTACAATTTTATACACATATACTTAACCGCAGACATGGAAATGATGTACAGGATGTGGTACAGTACAAATATTTTGAGCATCCCTTATTCTGTCCCGTATTTTCCTATAAAGACTCACAATTATCGCTTATTTTCCTTTATGGCATCCCTAGATATATGGTTAGGCAAAGTTTGAATTGTGTGATTTTTTTTTACTACTGGTTTAACTACTTGGTCTGTAATAAATTACTTTTTAAATAAAATGAGCAAAACACTCTTTGTGGTGAAAGGAGCATTGCGATAAGACGATAAATTTTAACATTCACAATATGCAAACATCAATAACACTATTAAAATTATTAAAAACAATCATCATGTAGTAAGAAACACAACAAGAAAGCTGGATGAACATTTAGTTTGTAGATACTGCACTTTGCTTTTGCAATAGTGTTTTAGTTGTGTAAGGTCATTCAAAGGCAGAGTGCAGTATCTGCATTTTGGTGGTCAAAGGTCACTTCAGTGGTCATGGTTTTTATCCATAATAAAATTCATCCTAAAAAGGCTTTAAATGAATGCATTGCCACTAATCTACACACAACATGTTTGACTGGCTGATGTAAAAACTTTAAAGGCATTTTTCTCAGTTTCAGTGTTTGTGTAGTTACTGCACTTTGCCTTTGTAGGGCAGACCTGATGCCATCGTCCATCTGATAGACATAACAATGTTGAGCCGGCATCGTGATCCCCCCCCATACCCCCCGCAATCCGCCGCATGCCAATACCGTGTTCAGAAAGAAAATTACTGTTTTTTGAGAATGCTTAAACTCACGCTAGACTTAAGTCAGTCATAATGTTCTTTGACAATGCAAGTTCTTTGCTCACATTCTCTGTATTCGCTGTTTAAAAATAACTGTGGAAGGTACATATAATAAAAAAATTAATCCATTACCTCATCCATGAACATCCTCCTTCATAGCGTCATCAAGCTTCGCTTTTATTGTTTTGAAAATGCGATCTCTAGTGGCGAGAGAACTTACATATTGCACCTTTAATTATGAAAAAAAAATTGTCATCTGCAGATTGATTTTAAGTAGGGGGGGAAAATTTATTTAAATCGTAAATCTGATTTTTTTTATGAAAAAATCTGGGATGTTTTTCTTAGGCGATATCGCCCAGCCCTAGGTCACTCCCTCACCAAGGCAGCCAGAACACAAATCAATTATTTGTACTATTATCTCAGTCAAGATGATACAGGCATAGGCTGACAGGTTAGGTTATTGCCTGCTCATGGATGCTGCAGGTTCAACTCCATTTGCTTGTTACGCTGATGTGGGGTGCTCTTGTGCATGCACTACTTCACAGAGGGAGTTCTGTTGATATCAGGCAACCAACAAGTTCTTAATCTGTATTAAATAACAATAAGCTACAAGTCCTGCATTCATTTAAAAACAATGATGGCTCTGAACATTGTCTTGGAGGGCTGCACACATTGGCTGAGGACAGGAAACATTACTCACATTCTGGATCTCAAACAAACAGATCCAAGAACCCGGGCTGGGATGAGTCACATGAAAACTGCCTCCTCTCTCTGCTCTATTGACAGTGCCTGTCACTGACATCATCAGCTTAATCTGTCAATTACCCTATGCCACTTCCTGCTCACTGAACGAAGCCTATTCAAGCACTGAAAGTACTGAACTTGGTAATGGGCAGCACCCAAATACAGATTAAAGTCTTGTGAGAAGTAACAGCACCAGCTTCTCTGGGGGCCCCTACTGTCGCAAATGCAAAATCTAATGTCTAAACAAGAAGAAATTGAACTGTAAATAAGAGAACATAACAAAAGACTCAAAGGTTTCAATTACGGCCATGCAAACACAATGAGCACAATTAACATTTTACATCACATTGCAACAACAGCCACTAGCAAGTGCTGTGCTTAGAAACTCTACATATGTGGTGTCTAATACACCCCTCATAGTTGCTGGCTTTCTCCTTAATCCTTCTACCTAATAAAGCTGAAGCCAATTGGCTGACCTTCACTGATGTAGAATCATTGCTGCATTACTCTGTAACACTACTAGATCAATGATTATCTATTCTAAAGCATTAGTAAACCCAATACCCTAAGGGCATTTGTGTGTTTCGAACAAGTCTGGCTATTAATCTGACCTCTTAACTTGTCCTTTTTTTCAGTTATCCTTATAAGTGCTAAGAAAGTTCGTTCTTGGTCAATATGGGTATTTCATTCATCTCTTTGAAGTCATTGTCTACGCTTTATTCTTGCAAAATTAATTGTTTCAGGTCAACCTTTAACTCACAATGGCCTTACTGTTAACATGTAACAACCATTCTTTGAAAAACGGCCTCTGGCTTTTTTCATTTGACTGAAATGTATGTCAAAGTGGACTAAAATGCTTCCATCCTAGAAAAGCAGTCCAAAAGTCTATGGTTATGTTCCTTAATGACTTACTAGTGACTAGTTCCCTAGTGACATACTAAATCATACCTGAACTGAAAAACCCTATGCTTTTGACCCTATGGGGATGACAGACAAGAAAACAGCATTAATAATTATGTAGGTCTATAAGAAAAACTATGGAAACTTATGGCAAGATCACAATTCCACTAAAGGTACAAAAGCTTTTCTCTTGTGATTAAATATCTACTGTCAGCGCCGATAGTCTTGTGGGCAGCATGCCGACATACAGCGCCATTGCGATTATTCAATTCTAATCGGTCCTGTCACAATAAAGGCAAACAATGCCAAAAAAAACATCTTTAAAAATATCTACTGTTAGGTGATTTCACAGGTGAGCATGTGTGAATCCAGCAAGTAATCTCAAGGATTCAAGGCACAACAGTAAGATCTGTAATGACCAGTGTGCTCAGAGTTGTACTTATTTATGTATATGACGCACTTAACATAATTTCAATTCATAAGGAATGTGAATAACAGAATCCTGAAGCGATGGTTACATCAGTTCCAAAACAGGCTGCGGAAGTTCTAAACACTAAATGGGACACAGGTCTGAAACCAATGCAAAAAGCAAATAATAAAATGTTAAAAAAAAAAAATCATAATTCAGAGTACTTTTTAAAAGAGATGAGAAAATTCTGTATGTTAAATGGAACTTTTATTTTGTGTTTTCCATAATCTGGTCAGATGTCAAAATGGACAGCTACCCTCAATCTCTAAAAGATTGTTTTAAATGTTTCAATGTTTGATTTTAAGAAAATGTGTAATTTGACTATACAGTAGCATGTCGGGTGCCACATCTGGGTCCTGAAGCAAAACCAGTGGATGGGCTGCTACACCCTGATGCATGTTGTAATCTAGGGCTGGCAACTAAAAAGGTTTTAGGTAAATTCTTACAAGGATCCATAAAGTGCCTCAACTGTGTCATTGATCACGTCACAAACCCTCAAGCATGTCCAAGAGAACTGAATATGTCATAACCTGTATGAACTGCAAGGACACCAGCTGTTGTTTACTCGGTGAGGGGTCTATCGCACTCTATTCCACGATCTGAATTACTGTTATAATTCCGTTTGAAAAGACAAGATCGAGTAGGATTTACACTACTCTTAACAACTCACAGGTGTGTTTCTGCTATTACCTTAATGATGCTGCTCCTCCTCGGCGCAGCTTTCACCGACTCTAGGAGAGCCGCCTCATCGCGCTCCACCAGCGACACGTTTAGCCCACTCCGCCGGCCTGATCGAATCGCTCTCGGTGGGATGAAGTCCGGAGCTCCATCCCCACACACCCTGTCCTCGTAAGACTCCGACATCTCCAAAAATTAGTTGGTTAGGAAATCAGTATTGTTTTACTCTGTATTTGGACCCAATAGCATCCACATACACGTCTTGATATGGGTCTGTGGGTAGCTCCGGTGGTCCAATTTAACTTAATTGCGCAGACTGTACGGCAGATTGAGAATGGATCTCGTTCCTTGAGATCATCATAAGCAACTTTTGCCAGTCACAGCTCGAAGAACAAATTATATGTATAATAACTGGCACATGAATCATTCTATTGCGCAAGAGGACACTTGCATCACCGCGCAACAAGTGAAAAAGCACCGCCGGTTCCTAACTTCTCTCATTGATCCAGTGCGAGTCAGTCTGTAACACGTGCAAAAATGCACATTTGTTCACAGATATGCAGGAGAGTCACCAAATGATATCAAGCATCAAAAGAAATGTTCGCGTTCTGTGTCAGCATGATGGAAAAGAGACGCCAGAGTACTGGCTGTAGATGTTGTTCGCCTCATCTCACTGTGTTGTTTGGTTAGTCAAGAATGAGGAACGCTACTGACACTGGCACAACCGCTTAGATCCGCTAAACCCGCCCCTCGCGTCCGTAAGCTCGTGATTGACGGGTGACGTGACCAATCAGACATTCCCAATTTTCATAAACTCTAATCGCTCATCTTTCAAAGAGGAGGAGCCAGTGCGTATGAGCCTCAGGAATGTTACTCATTTGAGTTTACCAGATGTTTGGGAGGAAAGAAGGTTGGGGTATCACTTTTCCGAAGTAGCTATTTTGGGGATGAAATAGTGACGATTTGGTGTTGTGTATCAAATTATATATCTTGCTATTTGTGTAGGCGGCGTTTCAAAATGTGATTATCTTCACTTGACAGTCATTGAATTAACACATTGTTTATGGCATTTGATTTAAAAGTCAAACATTTTCCGGTTCAATTTAAAATAGAGCAAGACGTGATAAAGTTCAACAAACCTCCTGAGTTGTTTTTATGAGACAAACAAATATATTTTTTCCCAAAAATTGAATCAAGATATAAATTAGACTAAAGGGCAGGGTTATTATATTTAACCATAAAAACATCCATTACTTGAAATAAAATAAACGTTTACTTAAACTTAAAGTAAAATATTAAAAACTTAAACTTGTTTTATTTCAGCAACTTTTCTCATTTTCAAAAATGACAGACAACAAGATTACTAGAAATCTGACAATTAAAATGAAAAATATTCAAAATATTACACATCTGAGCAGACACATGAATAACAAATATGTGTGTGTGTGTGTGTGTGTGTGTGTGTGTGTGTGTGTGTGTGTGTGTGTGTGTGTGTGTGTGTGTGTGTGTGTGTGTGTGTGTGTGTGTGTGTGTGTGTGTGTGTGTGTGTGTGTGTGTGTGTGTGTGTGTGTGTGTGTGTGTGTGTGTGTGTGTGTGTGTGTGTGTGTGTGTGTGTGTTTGTGTGTGTGTTGGTGTGTGTGTGTGTGTGTGTGTGTGTGTGTGTGTGTGTGTGTGTGTGTGTGTGTGTGTGTGTGTGTACGTGTGTGTAAATAAAGGTTTTCTAATAAATTCAGTACATTTTAATGGCATGTTTATTCTTCATAAATATTGACAAAAATAGCCATTAACAAAAATATAGTTTAGCTTATGTATAAATAATATTTCCAAGATAAATTTGGTTATGATAATAATCATTATCCAAGAAAATCAAGTATATCCTCCATCCCTGAGTCTGTAAAGGTTAAAGTGAGATTTTATTATTTTGTCAGTGACAGTATACCTGACAAAGTAAGTGTCTTTCAAAGGCCTTCATAGCAGCTATAGCATATTTTGCTATGAATATTCTCCACTATGAGATGTAGCCTATTTGTTGAAGGCAGACAGCAGGACCACACTGACATGAGGCCTTTAACGCTTCAATGATGAATGTAATCCTAAATGATATCTGGACCGTCCTCTGTGTGCCTGATATGTGTGTAGAACACATGACACAGGCATGAGAATATTGGTTAATAAAACTCACACAGAAATGCAGAGTAAAAAACACTTGGAAAACCTTGCGATGAGCCAACTGATGAGGGCTTGCTCGAGATCCAAGTCCTCTGTGAAAAGTAGACAGAACCCGATGGTCATTAGCATAGGGCTAAGAACTCTAACACCTTTCTGCAGATTTCCCCCTTGCGTCAGGTTGTCATGGTTAAACTAAACCCTCTCTATGAGAAGAGTGTCATTAAAAAGAGCTCTAATATCCACTTTAAGACTGATTAGTGTTTTAACATCATACTTTACTTTGCCACACCTTAAATGTTTAGCACACTGGGTAGCAAAGGAGGGTATGAAATGGAAACTTTTCAAGAAGTGTAAAAATGGGACTTGTTTTAGTCAGTCCATTCAGCCCAAAGTAGACAGTTGGTGTAAGATGTTGAATGTGTGTGTGTGTGTGTGTGTCTGAGTTAACATGTTTACGAGGCAAAGAGGTTTGAACTAAATCTTCTCATAGCAAAGCAAGTTTACACCCAACTCCACAACATTTTCCACATTCTATGTATGTTACCTCTTAGAAAATGTGGTAGTGTCATCTAATATTATTATTGAACAATATGTGGAGTATTTATGTAAAAAAAATTAAATTCAGTTTAATGTTCTCTCACTATCAGCAACAAAGATAATATTCAGTGTCTGTTTTTCTGTAATTTGTTTACATTTTAGAATCAGGTTAACATTTAACACAGCAAAATTATGTGATTACGGTTAGATTTGAGTCCACTATAATAACGAAAATGTATTTGCAAGCGTATCTTGAAATATCCCAAAACATACAGAAGCGTTCACGGAAGTGTGTGATCGTAAATAGGTTTTCACTAACTAGCCCTTATGTGTATAACGCCCTCAAGTGTATAACGTGAATTACTACAACAATTTAAGAACCTTAACATTAAAGGTCCCATATTCGTACACCTTTCTTGAGTTTTATTTTAGGTGTCGATGTCCTTAAGAATATATATTTGCGGTATAAGTACCAAAAACCATCTCAATATATTTTTACAGCTCTTTTCTCGGGAGCTCTGGTAAAAACAAATCGATTTGTCCTGTCTGATTAATATTCATGAGCCTCTCTTCTGATTGGCTTGCTGTTTTCTGTGTGACGCACGGCTAGAACAACCACAGGTAACTAGGGTCATGTAGGGCCGATGTCACAATGACGTTACAGAGCTAGCTGCAAAACAAAGGAGGCCCATTCAAACCAGCGCAGATTCGGCTAAGTTTGTAACATAAGGGTCTTAAATTATCATCGTGTTGTGATGTTGGGTGCCGGAATCGATGTAATACAGGCTCAAATTAGAAATGTGATCGTATACCTGCTGTCACTGCCAGACAAAAAACCGAGACAGCTGTGGTTAAACGCGATAAAAAAAACGAGTGGACTGGACAGAAACGATCGTCAAACATGATCGCGTTTGCAGCACACACTTCTTATCAAAAAAGGTTCAATAAAGTATTGTCTTTTGTTATTGTGGTCGCGTCTGAAGATTTCTTGTATCTCACGACCAGAGCCGATCCTCCCTATACGCAGAATACGCAAGCTGCGTAGGGCCCCCGAAACACCAGGGGGCCCCTTGCTCTCAAAGATGTTTTAATTTTAGTTTAGTTTTGAATTTGGCCAGCAGCTATGAAAACATGAATGATCATTTGTAATGCGGTGCTGTTGCCCTTTCTACGTAAAAATCGGTCAAATCATGTAACGTGAATGTCGTAAAGTCTCTTGCTCGAGACGAAAAAAAAAACGAGTTGAAAGTATAGGAAGCCGCGAAAGAGATACTGTTTCTCGAGCGCTTTCCACGAGCGCGATTCAGGGAAGGGACCGATTCATTCGTTCTTAACCACTCATACAACCCCCCCCCCCCCCCCCGGTCGACACAGTTTTGCGTAGGGCCCCTAGAAGTCTAGGATCGGCTCTGCTCATGACTATGCTGTGTATGAAATAATATGTGTGCATGTGTGTAAAACAACAAACTGACGATTTATATATACGTTAATCATTTGTAATTGTATATACAGTGCTGTGATTAATTGTGGCTGGAATAATAATGTAGCTATAAAAATAGTTGCCTGCTGAAATTGAAATGTATTTTCATCTTCATCATGACTACATAGACACGGTGAGTTTGTCTTTACTATACATGTTAGACGTGATCCACCTCATAGTAACAGTCCTGTCAGATCGTCCATCCTTTGAGTGAGAGTGTAACTTTACAGGTCGGCTGATCTGGTTTCATCCGTTAAAGTTAACCTTTTCGACATGTTTCCGTGTTGTTGTTGCTCAGCAATAGTATGGAGCGATGCTGTCTGGGGGTTTGGCAAAAGGACGGTGGGCGGTGACGGAGTAGTTCTGACATCAAATTTTTACGGAAGTTACAAGGGTCGTGAAAAATCACAGCTACTTTATGCAGTCTGTGTGCACTTTACTGTGGACTGACTGTTTTGAAACTTATATGGTAGTTACATAGCCCTGTTATCATGAAAAAAGCCAGGAAATTTCAGTTTTGACAATAGGACCTTTAACGTCAGAAAAAAATAACAAAAACACAGTTTACTTCGAAAATATGGCACATATTGTATGCTTTTGTGTATTAGTATCCCTATATAAATAGTTTACCTGGTAGCCTTGTCTTGTAAGCTTCGTTTAAATATGTCAGTGTTAGGCCCACTACGTGAATTGTGGGTAATACACTCAAGAACAAACAAGAGCTTGTTATTGCTGGAGAGCGCAAGTGAGTGTGAGAGGTGACAGATGTGTGTCAGGGTCCTGTTGCTCATATCTCTGTGTCCTTCACTCCTCAGCTCTGCTTCTTTGCGCCCTGTTCGGTGTAGAACGAGATAACAGCAGGTGCAGCATATCAAGTCCTTATTGCTTCAATTGTATTTCAAAACAAAGTCGAAATCAAAATGTTCTCTATGTGTTTATGAGCCGTTTTGAACTGAAGTTGTCTATGCATTACACAAAAAGCTTTTGAAAGGTTGACAATATTTTGAAGGCAACATTATCTGAAACAATCTTTGTTGCATTATTGCTTCTTACCATTTCAAATGTTTTCACACAGAATCTTAGTTTCTATCAGTGCTGTTTATTTCTTAATTATCAAGTAGTATTTCAAGTAGGTTGGTCAGTCATTTCTATCTGCACTTACATCTCCTCACATTCAATACTGAGTTGCTTTTCTGGTCTCGGATGAAACGCTCTCAAATGCTTCACGGAAAATAATGAAAAGAGTAGGAGCAGCTGGTTACGAACTCTCATATTTTCACAAGAGGGAAGATGCTGCAAACCTTAAAGGAACACAAATCTGCATTATATTTTAGCTGTCACAAATTCAGTCATAACAGCCATGTTTAACTTATAAATGTTCTCTATGGTAAAAATGTTTTGCTTACGCCTGCTGCTTTAGTTAATCAGATGTTTCTAGTGCTACAGTTTTCATTTAAACTGGTTTTAAGACACTATATATTCCAACCCCGCTTTACATTGTCAAAGATAAATAATACAATTATTAATATGACTGATGGTTTGGGAAGGAAAAACGACTATTACATCACATTCTTTAATAAAGCAATTATTAGATATCACAAATATATTTTTTTATAATTATTGCATAAAAATTTAATAAAATGGTAAGTTATGAAAACATTTTCACAACTCATAAAGAAAACAGAATTTGCATAATATTTTAGCTGTACTATTCAGACCTGATAGTCATGTTTATAACCTACAGACAGACAACATCTTGAAGTGAGAATTTAAAATAAATCTATAAAAAAAAAAAAAAAAAAAATTGGTGAGGTCCACCAGCAAATCACAATATCTGGATATATAATATTGCACAGTATATTTTGATACATTTTATAATATCAATCAATATTCAGATATTCATCGATATTTGGTTTAATTCTTTATCACAGTCAGAGATCCACTCTCTCGTAAAAAAATTAATATCCACAACAAATTATTTTACACAATGAGATGAGTGAAAATTGTAACAGAAACGCTTGTTAATTTTTTCTATTGAATCTACATGATGACATGAAATTAAATTGGAATTTTAATGAATAATGCTAAACATTTTTTAAATCATTTTCAATACAGGATTAGTACATGTGTTGAACGCTAGATGGCGCTGTGTCACGTGGATCGGAGAAGAGACGTGTAGCGATCATTTGCGAAACTGAATTCTCTCATTCATTACTCATGACGCTGTTTAATGGCTTTTAAAAGTTTCAATTTGTATTTTCTGAATGATAATTCAGAGTCAAAGCTCAGCAATCTTAATATTTACTTGTATTATTTCTTGGCAGATTGTTTCTCAATAGATGTATTACAGTTTTTCTCAGTCGCTTTGGTACATTTCTCGAATCATCCTTGTCATTTGCAAAACAGTAAGTGCGTTTCTCAAAACAACTCGTACAAATAGCAAAACACCATGGATTACATGCAAAAGCCAGTCTCTTGCTCAAAATACTTAGTTCATCTCTCAAAAATAAATATCTGTGTCAATGAACATGTCAGTGCCATCAGAATGACAAGTCCTTGTGTCATTGTGTATGGATAAGACAGTCAAATTGCTTAGTCATGTTGTCAATATAACAGTGTACTCTGGAGGGATGTTCTGATATAAACTATAGCTACAGTTTTGATGACAATTATTGTAAATTGTAGGTTACACCTTAGTGTATGTGAGAGTTTGATTGCAAGAGACTGGACAAAATTCTGATTTACGCTTTTACTGTTTGTACTGTAATTTGTTGACAGACCATGTCATTGCGATACAGAAAGGAAAAGACAGCACTGCATAGCACAAAGATAAAAAACAAAAGTAGAAATGTGAACATAGGACAATCTCCTTAGGGAAAACTGTACATGCAGTTCTGTAGGAATTACAGTGCAGTCTTCCTACACCTCCTGACGTTCCTGTCTGTTGGGCCACAAATTCTCATCCACATCACAACGAATATCTTCTCTTGCGATGCAGCGTGGAAAGAATCTTTTAGAATGTCTTATCCAGCCTCTGCAGGCATCTGCTGTGATGTCATCACACGCTGCATCCATGGCAGCCAGAAGGGTCATCTGTGTATGTGGCTGGCGATCATATACTTTCCATCTCCATGCTGAGAAAAATTCCTCAATGGGGTTAAGGAATGGAGAGTAGGGTGAGAGGAACTCCATCAGCATCCTGTTGTGGGCTGCAAACCATTGCCTGATGATGTTGGAGCGATGGAAACTGACATTGTCCCAAACTATCACGTACTTTGGCAGATCATCTCCAATCTGACCCCTCTCTTGTTCAGGGATGAGATCCCTGTAGAGAGCATCTAAAAAGGTGACAAGACGCTCTGTATTGTATGGCCCAATAATGGGAATATGCTTTAGCACACCATTCTCAGAGATAGCAGCACCCATGGTTATGTTCCCACCCCGTTGGCCTGGCACATCAACTGTAGCTCTGTGGCCGATGATATTTCGACCACGCCTTCTGCGTTTCGTTAGGTTGAAGCCAGCCTCATCCATGTAAATGAAGCTGTGCGGTGGTTCACTTGCTTCCAGTTCCATTATACGCTATATCCAGAAGACACAAAATTAGTTATATGAATTACATGCATTTTCATTTTGGCCAAGATACAATTACATCAAATGTATACAGCACATATTGCATCTTCTTTTCTACAGCCATAGCAAATGTGTAAAGGTCACACTTACTGTACTGTATATCACTATACGATGTTACTGTTTACTGTGAGGTACAGTTGCTGCATGCTCATACATGTTTTACCTGTACATACTGGTAGCGCAGCTCCTTCACTCTTTCACAATTTCTTTCAAATGGAACAATGTACAGCTGCTTCATATTCATTTGGTGTCTTTTCAGCACCCTGTCAATGGTTGAGATGCTGACTGTTTGGATGTTTTCAAAGATGTTGTTGTCCTCTATAATGGCACTCTTTATCTCCCTTAGTCTTATGGCATTGTTTTCTACAACCATGGTGCAAATAGCCTCCTCCTGTTCAGGTGTGAAAAGGGGCCCTCTGCCACCCCTGTGAAGTTGTCTTGCAGTCCTATGTGGAAAAAAATATTGTAATGCAAAACACAAAATTGAGTAAGATAAAATGTCACTGTTTCAAGTATACTTACTGTATAATGTAAAATGCAAGGGGAATACTGTAATATTGTATTAAGCATTACAGAAAGTATACAGTATTACAGTACAGTGCATATTGTTAGATTACATATATGTTCTGTCAACGAAAAGTCTGAATTATTGAGGACACAGTTGTTCTCCCAACATTTGGCTGCACCCTTAGACCAGCCTCGGCCATTGTATGCCCATGATTGAGAACGTGGTCTACAAGTGTGGCTCTTGTCTCATCAGGAACACGCTTATGTCCTCGGCCTCTTCTGCCTCTTCCTCAGTTTTGCCTCCCAACTCCTCCGCCATGCAGCCTCACTCCTCTTCCTCTTCTCTCTGGCTGTTGACCCCGTCCAATTCCTTGTCCTTCCATTGTCAGATATTGTAACATTGTGTTGTGTTTCGACTATATATATACTTGCCAGTTGATGGTTCACGAGATGCACCTTCGTTAGAGAAAGTCAAGATTCACCTGTGAGCAATTTACCAATTCAGGACAGATTTAGAAAAAAAGTCTTATGGAAATGTATAGAAATATGCTTGACATATTATGACAACCTGTTCAACCATTTTGCATGTAAAGACTTATGCTATGAACTAATGCCTAAATGTTGTGGGCGGTGAGACTATTCAACAGAGACCCATTATAATACATTTTGATCAACATGACATAAGCAATTGATAATGTAGGAAACAGCAGAGAATTGTACATAATCATTTGCATGGATGTACCAAAGCATTTGCAACTTGTTCAAATAAATGAGAAACTGTTTTTTTGATGTGCACAAGTGACACAATGATGTGAAGATTGAACAAGTAGTTTTGAGAATTTAAATTCTGATCTGAGAAATGTACCAAAGCGACTGAGAAAAACTGTAATAGTTAGAGAGAAGGGGGGGGATCTCATTTCTGTATTAATTACAACTAAGCATACACTATTCAGTCTCCCCTATATTATGTAGTTCAATATCAAGTACAAAGACATGCCAGTTTAAAATAAATGATGAAATTAATTCACCCATCATAGTTTCCAGACTGCTTGTCCTATGCCTTCTGTGGGGGTTTTGTTGCTGAGAGGTGACATTGCTTCCATTGTGTCGCTCTAACACTGAAAATGATTCCAGAAATGATCTCCCTGGAGCTCAGGAATAGATGACTAGGTTGCGTAGAGTCAGGATTATGTGTCAGAGCGACTGATGTAGGCCAGTTTAATCTCACAGGAACAGAGGTGGGATTATGAGTGATGTCTATCAGTCTGTAGTTTGGGATGAAAATGTGGAGACAGATGAGAAATTTATAGATTGTGCGATTTTCAGAAATACTAGTTTGAAAATAAATAATTTGTGTTTTACATACACATACAGTTTTGTATCAGTTTAGCTACTGTATGTTTGTTTCCTTCCTACGCTGTCTGTTTAAAGAAGGCTTGGGTTTCCTTCCCAGTGTCCTTTGGGTGTGGTCTCAGAATGACAGTGGTTTCCGGTCTAGGACCCAGACTTGGTTTTCAGTGTTATTTCTGAGCACTAACAAAGAGGCACACAGACACACAGATGTGTGACTACTGTCAAAATAGAAACTGATGTTTCAGTGTCTGGCATGATAAGATAAATAGTTTGTCAAGACAAACTTTGAAGTTGGCTTGAGAAAGCTGATAGATAGATAGATAGATAGATAGATAGATAGATAGATAGATAGATAGATAGATAGATAGATAGATAGATAGATAGATAGATAGATAGATAGATAGATAGATAGATAGATAGATAGATAGATAGATAGATAGATAGATAGATAGATAGATAGATAGATAGATAGATAGATAGATAGATAATTACATTTATATGATAGGTTATCAAATCCATATTATTCCAACTTTGGAATTGGCTCTTATAATGAATGCATCAGATGCTTGTTGTCTTACAGGGCAACCCAAGGCCACATAATTTGAAAAGAATGACAGGAAAAAGGAATCAATTTTGAAAACTGTGGAAACTAATCCCTATTCATAACTATTGTGTTCTTAACAGTAAGCCAAAACAATAAAGCGACACACAAAGCCACTAAAATGAGCTGCTTTCAAAAATATGCCGCTTTGTGTCTGGTTAATGAGACTGTTGTTCAGCATGGTGCTCACGGCCAGCAGGTGGGTATTGTTTTCAGCTGTAAGTTTGACAGGTGGTACAGTAGCAAGCTACTTTGGTAGTTTCATGTTTTGTTTTTTGTTCCGCTTTAGCCTTGGTGAAGTCTGACTCACACACAACGGTGTAAAAATAGAGCCACATAATACACACACTGAATGATTTGAGTTGTGTCTCTTAGCTTTCCTCTGCTCCCCCCATCTCGAGGCCTCCTTCCTTCCTTCTCTCTCTTTTGTTATGTTTTATTACCAAAATGCTCTTATTTTCTTTTGTAAGAGAAAAGGTAGCCTACTATCTTTGTTTTTCAGCAACAGTGGCGCATGTCTGTTTGCACTTTAGCCGTGTGCTACTTCTAAAATGCACAAACAAGATCCAGATGCCAAATGCCTCCCTCAACATTAGGCCAATATTACAGCTGCCTACTTACAGTGAGGTCCACATGTGATACAACATGTCACTCCTACAAGTCTTCAAATAGGTAACTGAAATTATGAAAGTCATAATCATATAATAACTCTTCAAAGAAACACATCTGATCACTGGCATTGTTGCCGGTTTGAGGAAAGTAGCATAACAGCTCTCAAATGGATAGAATGGGTTAAATGAATGGCCAACTGTTTAGTTAATTATATGTTTTAGACATTCATCTTTAAAAAAATACACTCTTGCTTTTGCTCATATATAATTTTCTACTCAGCTCCTCACGTTTTATATTGCCAACAAATTTAGCTTACCGCTTATTTGAACAGATGTTTCTGGCGCTATGTCTTCAGTTAAAGTGGTTTTAAGTCACTTTATAGAATTCACATCCCTGCTTTACACTGTGCCAGAAAGTGACCTAAATGCTATTTGTTTCATTGCTGGTTTTGGTAGGAACTTTTCCCCATGAATTATTGTTGAGGGAGGAAAATTAATATACATCCCATTTTTTATAAAACATTTTTGTTCGTTTTTAAAATAATTATAGAATAAAAAAATGACATATAATGCCAAGAAAATAATTTGAGAACAAATACTGAGAGTTCATTTAACTGTTATCAAGTGTAATGAGTATGTGTTTTAATAGACGTTATCATAATCTTTTTTCTTTCTTTCTTAATCTCCATGTCTCAAAATTGTAATTTATTACAATTCAAAATATGTTTTAAAAACGTTAGGAGTCGGTTAACAAAATAACTAAACGGAACAATAACATTGCTAATACGTTTTCTGTTTGCCTAGTAAGCCTTTTAAGTATTTATACACGCCCCGCCTCCTGTTTAATATGGCAGCCCCGCCCTGGAGAATCATTCAGCAATCCCGTTCTTCCTTCGCCACGCCCCCTCATTAATTTCAACACAATTCCTGCCCACTGCAACTTTTGTTTTATTATTTCGCGGCCATTTAGGGAGACTGAATGTTATGTGGTTTTCTGGTAGAGATTTGAATGAAAACAGTCTGGATTTTTTTCACTGCTCAACTTCAGAAAGTATTTTATTAATTTTAGTCTCATAAAGACCGTTGAAGCAGGACTTGGTGATCTTTGCTTGACTTAAGCCGTTTTCTTAAAGGCGATCAGACACACGGCACGTCATCCTCGGTTCAGTGCCACTCCCAAAGGATTAAGTTGGAATATGAAGCAAACCCACTAAGCACGGGAGCGGGAGTCCTCTGAGTGCGTGGCCGAGTGGGTCGCCCCGTGTCCGGCATTACGTGTGCTGGAGATCCCGCTAATATGGGATGTGGACTACGGAAATTGGAGGACCCGGAGGACAGCAGCCCGGGGAAAATCTACTCCACTTTAAAGAGACCACATGTCGAGACTAAAACAGACTCCGTGTACGAGTATGTGCTGCTGGACTTCAGTCTGGAAGGTACAGATCAGTGCAGTAAACACAGATTTAAAAAATGCCTTGGTAACAGTTAACCATAGTTCCCTACAAGTTGATTCAGTATTAGTTAACATTAACTCTCTAAAGAGAAACGCGGTAAACAAACTGTCCTGAAAGCTTTTTAGAGTATTGCAATTACTAGAACTATGTGTATTATTTTATTTATTTATTTGCAGAAACTTACTTGGCATGCTACGTTTTAATTGTGCATGGGTGTAATGAATAAGAGCTCCAGTTGTTAATTTGGCTGTCTCAAAACTTAGCAAACTACCTTGCTAAACATCAGTAGCATGTGCCAATGAAGGACACAAATGCTGCCTGGGTAGGCAGCTCACTGTGATTTGAGTCAATGCCATGTCTTCGCTTTCAAACTTGTGGCATGATGAATCTTGGCACGTGCGTCCTGGAGCGTGAGAGGGATTACACCGTTTTACCCAGCAACAGCTCCGGAGCTTCATCATATGTGGAAATAGGTCAGGAGGTTTTTCCTTCTATTAACGGCAGCACACTCGCGTCTGTGACAAGATGACATTCATACTCAGTCCTCCCTCTGTGCTACAGTTTCCACTCTCTGAATTTCTCATTAGCGCCTCATTCTTGGTTTGAAGGGACCATGCGCAGTCTACTTCGTACCGCCCACATTAATGGTATTTAGAATTAATGTAGTATAAATAAAAGTAATGTGTAATTTTGCCTGGAGGAGAAAGGGATTGTTTCAAAGTTGGTGCGGGTTTCTGTCGCGACTGGCGAACCAGCCTTGAGAGGGAAATTAAAAAACCCGTTGAGGAGAAATAAAATCTGGAGTGATCACAGAACGCTGTTAGCACTCCACTCCACTCATTTACGATCCAGACCGTATTAGAAATGCAGTATAGAATTAAAATGTAGTCAAAGTGATATACAGTCAAACCAAAAATTATTCAGACACCAGATATAATTTGATACTTTTTTACTAGTGGGTGCAGGACACTATAGTTCAAAAATGTAAGTGAGGATGGCAAAATACAGTGAACTGTCTGTGACATACCCAAAAATTCTTCATGCATTCTACCAGTAATATTTGGGATCAAAAAAATATTCTGACGCTTTGAACTGAATGTGTTTTGCTTAACTGTTTTATCTTTAATTGCTAATGCGACCTTTTGAAACCACAGACTCAACAAAATTAAGCATTGCTTGGTAATTGGTTGACCTAGTAGGTCTATTGTATACTTAAATTTAACTGCTGAATAATTTGTGGTTGATTTTAATCCATTACATGCCTTTCTGTTAAAGTTATAAGTTTAACTCTTATTGAGTTCTTGTGATATTTTATTACCATTTTCTATACTATAGCGAATAAACTGTGATATAATGTGAGAAATGTTGAAGGTGTCTGAATAAATTTTGGTTTGACTGTACATATCTTGATGGTCGGTCATACACACACACCCCTTTGAAATCTTTGTTTTGTGATGTAGTATATGTTGAGTATCCAAGTAGTGCTTGGAATGTGAACCGATTTCACGGGGTCACGTGTCTCCACCTGCCCAAGCCTTAAATCCAACACTTGGATTTGAGGCTTGGGCAGGTGAAAAACTAAGTACTACCCAAAAACTGACCTAAATCTCATTCCCCTGGAAGTGTTGTCACCTGGTCTCAAAAATCAACATGCATCAAAAGCGTCAATAATATATTAGAACAATAAATCGTAAACTCATCTTCAGATATTGTATCTTTATATCTGAACATAAGGACGTGCGGCTGTGGGAGAGTCAACTGGAATGTCAGTTCATCCTTCGTTCCTGCCTTTCATTCCTGAGAACACCTGGTGTACAGATGCCTGAAGCGACGGTGTTTGACAGACACTGCTCACCAGAGCGCTCACATTATTTAGACCTCCCAGGCTCCTTTGTGTCTCTCTGACTGCTTATTGCGTGTAACCTGTGGAAACACCACCTCTGCTGTGTTAGCCTGTGAGTTTTGTGTTTTTTTGAGTTATAAGAAGTTGTACTTCAGTTCTTCTTTGCAGGCATGTGCGTGAGCCTCAGCTTGGCATATACATTTTTTTCTAAAATTATGGTTGTGCTGATCATGAAGTTGATACAGACTTTGTATCGCTTGTAAAAAATACCACAGTTGTTGCACTTTTCAACGTGTCTTGACCGGAGTTGCAGGTCAAGACAGGATCCAAAAGGGTTGCCGATGATGATGCCATAGAAAAACTATTTGGTTGTTCTTAAAACAACCTCAAAAAGCCTTTTAACCCCCCTTTTAAGTGTGAAGAACACTATTCTTTTGTACAATGGAAAGTTTCCATTGGTGTTAACTGTTCTTCATAAACCAAAAGATGGCATTAAAGATCCTTTATTTTTAAGACTGCTGTGCCTGTGTTAAAGTTTTACGGTTGGGCATGTGAAGATCTTTTTCAAAACTATAAAAGGTGTTCATGACTTGTCTAAAGATTGATGTGTGCTCCATATGTGTGGCTCTCTTGGGTAGTCAGTAAGTGTATTGATGAGAGAATGTTAACCTTTGATCATGGATTAAAGTCATATTATTTTTTTTTTTTTTCATTTTTAGAAATACAATAATTTGATATCTAAAATACTGTAATGTTCACTCCCCCCCCCCTAAAAAAAGTGTTTCCATTTATTGAAATTAAAATGATATATAATTATAATACTTAAACAATTATAAATGCAACATTTTAATAATGCCTTTTTTGTTCACAGGAACTTGCTTGGTGCTTAATTTGGGCATTTGGTTGTAGAAAGCCAGCTGTTCTTGTTGCAGAGGCAGACTGAATTACTAGTGGCCTTAATCGCTACCTTGGATCAGTTTCACTGCTGTCGGCTTAAAACAAAAATAGAGATTAGCTTCAGTAACATCTCAGTTTGGTCTTAAATCACCACTATACCTTCATCAATTGTCCTGTCCAATAAAGTAACGTTGTTCACCCAAAAATAAAATGTATCGTATTCTCACTCTCATCAAATGAAATGAAAATTAGTATATAATGACAATTACAATTTTGGGGTAAACTATTGTAAATGTTAGTATTCAACATTATACATTTTTTATAAATATTCAGCATTGAATTTATAAATATTGATTCAGTTAAATTCGATTGGTACTGAAAATAATAATTTGCTCCGTGCGGTGGTATATTGGTGTAATCTCCTTTTTGGTTAATCTCATACTCGCATGCTAGGGGATATTTTTTTTTAAGGGAATTAATTTCCTGATATATGTAGCATATTACATTTTAAGGAACAAATACAACTGGGCTCTGAAAGTCCAGTTTACACGGTTTAATTTAGCAAAACCAATCGGATTGTCTCATTGTGACTGAAATGAGTTGCTGTGACCTTGCAGTATTTTCAGCGTGAAAACATTCCTGTTTCACAGAAACGCACAAAAAGAAAAGGAACAATATTGTGCATAATGAAAGTAAATTCTGTTTTTAGGACCATAAATAATCTATTGCATTGAATTATTCTTATTTTTTTATGGATGTTTATTTTTTTTTATAAAGGGATAGCGCACCAAAGATTTTAAATTCTGTCAATAATTACTCGCCCTCGTGTCGTTCGAAACCCGTAAGACCTTCGTTCATCTTCGGAACACAAAGTAAGATATTTTTGATGAAATCTGAGAGCTTTCTGAACCTGCATAGACAGCAAAGGTCCTACTACTTTTTGTGTGCAAAGAAAACAAAAATAACGACTTAATTCAACGATTTCTGGGACAGTCTTCTGCCATTATCGATGCATTATCGTTGAATTGTTCCCTTTAAAATCAGCACAATTCTGTACAATAGTTGCTAGCAAGAGGTATAAAGCTTTTATAAGAATACCACAGAGCAAAAAATATATTTTCCTTAAAGGATTAGTTTGCTTTCAAATTAAAATGTCCTTATTTCTATACCTTATATACTCACCCCCATGTCATCCAAGATGTTTATTTATTTAATTTTTGAATGCATTTAGCAGACACTTTTATCCAAAGCGACTTACCGCTATATTCTGCTATTCTGCTCTGTTCTGCGATGCGTGCTTCAGGTAATACGTAATAACGTTGAAAAGGTCACGCTTGACGTAGGCGGAAGTACAGAGTCAGTGTTTACAAGTTGAACGTGCAAATACTAAGTCAAACGCCGTTTACAAACTCAACGAGTTTACAAGGTAAAACAACGATGTTGGACAATTTTGAACTTGGAGGAGAAGATGAGATGGAGCCTACTTTTCAACGCTAGATAAGACCCTTATTCATCGTCTGGTATCGTTTATAGCCCTTTGAAGCTGCACTGAAACTGTAATTTTGAGCTTCAACCGTTTGTCGTCCATTGAAACTAACTATATGGATACAAATCTTGGAATGTTTTCATCAAAAACCTTAATTTCTTTTCGACTGAAGAAAGAAATACATAAACATCTTGGATGACATGGGGTGAGTAAATTATCAGGAAATTTGAAAGTGAACTAATGCTTTAATGCAAAACAAACATCTATACATCTCTCTCTATATATATATATTGTTTGAGTATTTTGCCAGTTTTCCTTCACACTCTCAAATGGTACATACACAATACATCTTTTTTTAACCCTTTCTGTGTCATGAAATATCCCATAAATTCCTTCACTCTACTTCCCTTTTCTCCCTCTCTTATAGCCCAGTCTGTCTGTTTCTCATTTTCCTTATGAAGCCTTCACACCTTCATATTCTTATTTTCCTTCTGAGTTTTCTCTTTTGCTTTCTCCTGCACATGTTCTCATGCCTTTTTCTATTTATTCATCTATTCTTGATTCTCCTCTTATAAACACACACACACACACAGTCTCTGTCTCTCTGGAGAACAGAGGCCTCTGTGTGTGAGTTGACAGGAGGGGGGTTCAAGGGTTTGGAACAAATTGCTGGCCTTTCAGGGTCCCAATCTCTGTGAAAGATCCACCGCTCTTCTCAGCCACTGAGGACCATCGTGTCTCTGACGCTTCTCTAAAGCTCAGGTGTGAGCGACGGGCGTTCAGACGTGCCTGTCAAAGCCACAGACACTGCTGGGATGGTGAAACTTTCAGGTAGCTGCCAAATCAGGCTGGGATGAGAGTAGAAAACTAATTTCCCTTCATAGCGGTTTACCATTTGAGAATGAGTTTACAGGGAGAAAATATTTGGCCTGAGTTTTCTCAGACTAAAATTGTGTTTGCTGGTCTGCCCCAGTGTGGGAACCGAAGGACTGAATGTTTGTGCGAGTATGTTTGTGTTGTGTGTGTGTGTGGTGGAATGTTGTGTTTGTGAGGCTGGGTGTTTGTGAGTGTGTGTGGCGTGGGGCCAGCCCTCCCTGTGAACAGCAGCTCTTTGTGGACACAGGAAGTGTGTTGGGGGTGGGGGAGAGGAGGGAGACGTAAGGGTGATCTTCTGTCAGAGGCTGCAGACAGGAGAATGAGAAGCCAAACGGTAGCACGCTATCGAAGAGCCGCTTAGAGAAACCTTAACATAGGCTCTGTTCCAACATAGTCTTACTGTTTGCTGCCTATATAGACAGCATCCAAAGTGGAATATAATACTGTACATTGGTGGCAGTCAATAGCCTTTTTTAATATAGTAATGCAAAAAAGTGCATATATTATGTAAACTCTTTTTTTTATTACAGATTGTTAATATATTTCATTACTCCTATTTGGTATTTTATAATTTAGATTCAATGAATCTGACAGTTTTCACATTGTTAGTGTAACAATTTTGAATCAAAGCTGAATACACTACCATTATTTTATATATGTATAATGTTTTTTTAAAGACATTAATATTTTTATTCAGCAAGGATGCTTTAAATTTATCAAAAGTCACAGTCAATGTTACAAAAGTATTTTTAAATCAATACTGTTCTTTTGAACTTTCTATTCATATAAGAATCCTGGAAAAATTATCATAGATTCTACAAAAATATTCTAATGGTTTTCATCATTGGCAATAATGAATGTTACTTTTGTGAAAGAATTCTAAAGGATCACATGACAATAAAAACTGGAGTAGTGGCTGCTGGAAATTCAGCTTTGCCATCACAATAATAAATTACATTTTAAAATATATTTAAAATTAAAAACAGTTATTGTAAATGTAAGATTACACATTTTTACAGTATTTTTGGTCAATTAAATGCAGCCTTAGTGAGCAAACGTGAGCAAAAACATGTAAACGTCTTACTGACTTCAAACTTTTGAACTATAGTGTACATGTTATGTTTAGAACAAAATATAGTATAATCTGTGATAAACCGTCAGGCTCGTATGGGCTTCTTTTGAATGATAGCTATATGATGAATATTGCAAATTAAAATGGGTGCTTTATAAAGATTGTAATCAATCTGATTGGTTGTCTGTACACAATTTTCAAGAGTCATCCAATTTCCTATTTCCAAAATCAATTTTCATGTTTACCCACCGCTAAAAGTCACAAGAGGGTAACAGTGATTGGTTGCTTTACATGTCAATCCCATGACCCTTTGTTGTCTAAGGAATTCTTGTCCAAAATAAACTACGAAAAGACAATGCACATAATCAAAATTCCGGTTTTATGAGACAACTTGTAGCTTCATAATATTTTCATAAGGGATAAAGTATATTAGCTCAGCTTATATGGTGGTTTCCACTGAGTGTATTGTGAGTTATTTGTGCTGTGTTCCACAGGCAGTCGGCCTACGGTGCAGTATCTGTCCTCACTGTGCGAGCTGCCCCATGCCCTGCAGTCCTACTACACCCAGGGCTATGTACTGGCTGCCCTGCATCCCATCATCCTCTCGGTGGGCCGTACCCGCTTCCTGCCCTGCAGCCTGCTCTACCGAGCCATTCTGGTCCGCCCACGATCCAGGTAATGTTCACCATGACAAACACTTCATATATCACCATTGCACCCCCTATTCTGTACCCCGAAAACCCACACCAGCTCCTTCCAAGTAAATAATTAACTTTTAATGAGTCAGCATGAATATTTAATGAGATCATAGTGGGAGGTCAGACAGTCTAGCTGGAGTGGGCGGGGCTTGTGTGAAGTCATACTGAGGTACAGATGTTGGTTAAATTTAAGTTAAAAGAAGCCCCTGACAACAGTGTAGTTTTTCAGCAACCAATGAGAACCAGCAAAGAAGCATTGTAGGAACAGGACAGGCTAGACTCTGATGATGTAAATTATTCAAAAGTAAAGTCTGGGACAGTTGTAATATGTTAATAGTGTTGTAGTGTGAAAAACATTGAGCTGTGTAGTGCCAACTCCTATGAATACTTTATGATTGATGTCTGAATCCAGTGAGCATTAGCTTGAATGCACTTTTAAGCAGAGACAACCTGCAGAAAATTGCTTTCTCAGGCAGTAGCATCCCGGCAAATCCACATCCATTGTTTGCTTGACTTCCTGTCTACTAAGATGCCTCCATGTAATTTATTGAAGGAAAGCAGCTTAGAAGTATCTTTGCATCCTGTGATATCTGAAGCTTAATTTGATGAGTTGTAAATCATTAAATGTTGCTTGAAACCAGTTTCCTTTGATGCTGGTTTCTTATTAAACCACTGACCGATGTGGTTAGTTGGGGTCAAAAGAGTTAAACGTGTCAGCATTTCTATACTGTGCTAATGGAGGACATGTCAAGAATAGCAAATGTCAGCACTCAGCAATAATAAGATATGCATAATATTTTCATGCAACAAGTTTAAAATGTATTTCCTTAATTGATGTGTATTTGTTTGTTTGTGTTGTGTGGTTGCAGCAGTCATGCAGTGCCAATGATTGACAGCTTGCCAGTGTTGCGAGTGGAGGAGTGGCCACTGCCCGGAGAATCTCTGACCAGTGACACAGTGAGACTGCTCATAGACAGGGTCTGTGTCTTTGCTTCAAATGCTTTTGTCTGTTGTCCATGGTTCTTTTTTTATATAATTTACAGCGTTCAACAAGTTTTCATTGATGTATTTATTTATTTTTGCCAGACCTCTTGGGTTGTTAGTAGTGTTCGACCAATATTGTTTTTTGACAGCTGATGCCGATATCTTCGAGAGCAGGGTGGCTGATGTGAAGCCAATATAAAATATAATTATTTATTTTAATTAATATTTAAGAAATTTGAAGTGATTTGAATGTAAACAAAATAATACGTGTCAAATAAGCATGCCATCATCTTGATTCTGTAATCTTATTACAATATTTTTCACAAATAAATATATATATATTAATAAAAAGTAAGTAAACAGTATAACCTGAATCCTATGTTTTTTTTTTTTTCAAATAAAGCCTAAGGTAACACTCATTTGACATTTAGAATGCTGATGGTAAATGCGAAAGTATTATAATGTTTGCCTTTCTATTACTGTTAATATAAAAGCAATCATTATAATGCTTCTTTGTATGCCTTTTTAATTCTTTTGTTGTGCAACAGTTCTGATTATTAGACAGACTTCTATCCGTATTAGACAGAACTGTTAAAGGGCAAGTGGGAGAATGCGTGCATGTGCTGCCATTCTCAGCACCGTCAAAATAAATGCCCCGCCTCAAACACAACGACCAAACAGAAAAACTGTATCGGCCGATGGCGAAATTTGAAAAAAAATGCCAAATATCGGCCGATATATCGGTCGACCGCTAATCATTAGATCAGGGTTTTAGTAGTCACAACACATGGCTTTTTAAGAGTCATGCATTTTGAAATGATATTTAGATTTTTAATTCAATGTTTGTTCTTTTTGCTTTACAAAAAGAAAATTGGGTAAAGCTTGGATTTTTCACCAATTTGCAGTCTAGAGAAGGTGACACTAGTTGCTGAAAGTCAGCGCCAGTCTGTAGATCTGAGTTGACCGATTTAAATGAAAATCACGTAGTGTGTGATCCTCAGTCGTTTAGTGTATAATGCCTTGTTTTCATGCTGAGGTCTTTCTTTTTAAAAAATCCAGATACATTTCTGTTCCTTGTGATGGAATGTTTAATTATGGTTTCATATCACTAACAGTGTGCGTTTGTCCTCAGGTGAACAGCTATGCCAGGGGTGGCGTGCGGTTCGTGGGGTCAGTGCTCCAGCAGGCTGGAGGAGGGGGGTGTAATGGTAGAGTGCCCAGTCCCAGGAGGGGCTGCCGTTCCCCGCCCCGCACCCCACCTCGCACACCGCCCGGAGATGCAGATCTAGAGGGCCGTGACTACAGCCCAGGTGAGATGTTCTTCTAATCTCATTATGGACCATCTGAAGTCTATGAAATAATTGTAATAGTTTTAAATCAGGTGCACAGCTGGACTATAAATTATTTGAATCACGCATGATTGGGTGAAATTCACAAACAACATGTCATTTTTCATCCCAGAATCAAACAGGAAAATTATATTTGGCATGTGAAGCTTCTTTTTTTATTTACCTTGTTGACAAAGAGATGCATTGGTAAATAATAACTAGTCTTTATAATTTTTATAACCTTATTCAGACTTTTATTCTTTTCCTTTTTTATTTATTTCTCTTCAGTTTGTCTTGAGTGGTGTCAGTTTGATTTGGTTTAAGCCTGTAATATCTTTGTCCTCTGTGGAGCTGTGGTGTCTCCTCACCCTCTGGGCATCATGCCAACCTCTCCACTCTCCATGGCAACCATTTCGGGGCCACATGTGAGATTAAGATCAGTCAGAGGCTGTTAGCGTCTTAACACGAGTACTGTACCTCATTTATCTGCCCTGTTACACTTATTAGTTATGGTAGATGGACTGATAGTTTGACCTATTAAAAATAGTGTCTAAATTAATGACCGTTGCATTACTTATTTGACTAAAACGTGTCAAAGATTTTGAGATTGCGTTGTTCATACAAAACGTGTGAGACTCACTATCATTTTCAGACCTGAGGTTGTTGGTGCTGTTTCACTCCTGGGCTCCGGGATGTGCCCCGCTGGACTCTCTGGCCTGCTGTTACCACCAGGGGGCACTGTCCATGCGCGTGTCCAGGAAGGGTCAAGTTGTCAGTGCCCTGGAAGCTGATTGGCTGGAATTGACCGCAGCTTACTACCGCAAGGGCTGGTCATTGGTCGACTCCTTTGTATACTGGGACACACCTAAAGGTAGTTCTTGGACTTATTTTTGACTGGCATGATTTGATTCCCTGAGCTGGGTTTTTTTCTGACTGAAATGTTTGTTTGTGAAAGGAAGATGTCAACATCCTCTTTAGCGCTTCCTAAGGAAGATTTAAGATTATGATATAAGGAATTAACTGATTGTTTTTAGCAAACCAGACCTCCTATCATCTTGTTTTTTTTCCTCCAAGCATATCTTTTCATTCTCAGAAGTCAGTTTTATAATCCTCATCTTTATTCATCCTTCACATCTCTCTATCTTTAACCAAAGCCATGTTTGCCTTCTCCTGTCTCCCACCAGAACTAAATTTAGAGCTCACGTCCCTAACCTCACGACCGTGCTTCCTGTTTCGCACCAGACTAATGGGAGCTAAATCAGAGTGTGTGTGTGTGTGTGTGTGTGTGTGTGTGTGTGTGTTTGAGACATCTGGAGCTAGTATATTTTGACCATAAAAAGCAGTTTACAAAGTAGCTCTATAATTTCGCTCACTTCATTCCCATGTAATATGTTTCCATATGCATGATATATTTAATGTGTTTACCGTATATACTGTGTGTGTGCATGTTTATGAGGACACAAATTTGTATAATGACATGGGTATGACACAGGTATTACAAGGAGAAGGTGGTTTATGAGGACATTTTCAGTGTCCCCATAATTGAAAAGGCTTATAAATCATACAGAATTAGTTTTTTTGAGAAAGTAAAAATGCACAAAGTTTCCTGTAAGGGGTGGGTTTAGGTGTAGGGTTGTTGTAGGGCAATAGAAAATACGGTTTGTACAGTATAAAAAACCATTACGCCTATGGAGAGTCCCCGTAAACCATAAAAGCCAACGTGTGTGTGTGTGTCTAGTGTATCTGCGGTCATCTGGAATACATTTGGATTTTTTATAAAAATAAATCTTGTTCTCGCCAAAGATACACTAGGATACAATAGAAAACGTAACATTGGGAAACATTAGTTAAAATAACTCTATATTTAAAATGTTAAAAAAGTATTTTATTCTTGTGATGACAAAGCTAAGTTTTCAGCAGTCATTACTCCAGTCTTCAGTTTCACACGATCCTTCAGAAATCATGAAAATATGGTGATTTCTTATTATTACCAATGTTGAAAACAATTAAATATCTTTAATGCTTTTTCAAGATTGCTTGATTTAATAAAGTAAAAAAACAGCACTTTTTTAACTGTCACTTTTGATCAATTTGATGCATCCTTGCTGAATAAAAGTATTATTATTGTTATTTTTAAATCCAACTAACCCCAAACTTTTGAACAATAGTATATATGTATGTTGTCTACCTGTAAATATTATAAGACCTCTGTAATGTTCCCAGTGTTTGCTCTATAATCTTATTCACTCTTTTATCCTCTCACGTGTTGGTGTACATGGATTTATCTTGCTGTCATACAAGTAGATCAGGTTCATTATCTTTTGTAGGCCATTGACACACTTCCAGCACTCACTAAATGAGACCTACAAATTATGTCTCTGTGGTTCAGTGGGCAAAAATATAGAATAATCAGAATAAAATGGTCTCCTGTATTATAAACAGTCACTTTTAACATTCAGATATGAGTATTAATGATAAAAGGATGCATTTGAACGATTAAATTAACATTCAGACACATGTACACATGCAGACATAATGTAAAAATCTAGCTGTGAATTGACATTGACTAGCTTCTACAGTATAATGTAGATTTGTAATGGTTGTTTGTACAGGTGAGCCAGTGCCCAGGTCTCTAGAGGGGCTGTTTGTCTATGAGGAGAAGAGCACTGCGCCACCTGCCAATGACACGATTGTAGTGGAACAGTGGACTGTTATAGAGGTGTGACTGCATGTATGACATGTCTAAAATGTCACTATCACATGAAGGAAGTTAAGTGTGTGCCATTTTATGTTGTCTTTAATGATTTCCTGTTTGTGTCACAGGATTCAAATGTAAAGACAGACTATGGTCCTCTGCTGCGCACGTTAGCAGAATTCGGCTGGCTGCTCACCTGTGTGCTGCCCACCCCAATTATTCGCCATGACAGGTGGGACCCTCATCGTACAAGCCATATAATCATGTTTCTTTACACCCCATCACCGTATCCCAAGCTGACTGCTTTCTTTTCCTGCAGTGAAGGGAATCTCGCCACCAAGCAAGTTGTTTTCCTGCAAAGACCCGTCAAGGGCCGAACGGTACCACAGCACAGTCAGGTACATGTTTGCTAATGGCATTTGAAACAATTACATTTGTAAATCTGTTGCTTTTCTTATTTAGTCTATAAGACATATTTAAAAGACACAATTGTCTATTTACAGTCTATTTTTGTGAGGAAGACCAACTTTTAAAGTGATAGTTCAACCAAAATTTACTTAAGAAAACAAAAATGATTTTGAACAACCATTGTTATTTTAGTATTATATATACAATTATTGTATTTATTAGTATTTTGAATTGGATTTTTATTACATTAGTAATTTTGTGCTTTATGCAGGTTTTTTAATAGCTTTTATGGTTGAATTTTAGTGCTTTAGTAACTAATATCAGTTAGTTACTAGAAGCGTTGTCATCATCAGCTAAAACAATAAAAAACATTGTTACTTGAATCAAAATACTAAACTCTTATTTCAGCAAGTTTAAGGCAACTCCTCTTCATATCATTTAGTTGACCTTAAATTACTAAAATAACTAAAACTAATAAATACAAATTAATAAACTTTATATAGCGTTTAAAAAAATCATAAAAATGACAAAAATACATGTTTACTAAAATTAAAGTGAAAACAGAAAATCTAAAAATGTAATTCAAACATTAACAAAACTATATTAGTTTATAAATCATATTTAAATAACACTGCAATATTTATAACTTTTTCATATTTATTTTAATATTTATATAATTTCAGTTAAAATATTAATATATAATTTCAGTTAACAATAAATGTATGAATAAAATGCACAACTATTAAGGACATAAATCTTTTGTCCTCTAAAATTGCAATATTGGGAGATTTGATGTTATTTTGTATCTCAAGCCTCTTGTTTTTGTTGCTGAAGGGGTGGACACGACGAGAGGAGTGCAGTCACTCTGTGAGTCGAGGCGTGGATGAACCGCACACAGAGCTGTCGTCTCCATGTTCAGGGGGAATCGGCGGTTTCCCCGTGTTTGGAGGGGGGTATCACAGCGCGCTGTCCCATTTAGATGAGGGAGGATTTGAGCCAGACGACGGGGCTGCAGAAGTCACCTGTATGTGATGGACCAACTCAAAGATGCAATTTCTTTTTCAAGTTCTGTCAGAAATCTTTGACGACTGAGAGCGGCAGCTGGCGTAGAATTTACCACATCACCAGACCACAAAAGATTTATGTTCCTGTATTAGAAACTGACTCGTAGCACTTTTAACATTTTGTAAATGTATTTTTAACAAGCCATAACGTATCAGAGGTCAGTTTTATTTACTCTTGAAAGCAAAGTTTGTGCAATGATACTTTGATACAAAGTATCAAAAATAGCACTGAAATTCACTGTTATTTGCATCAACAGTATTTCACAGTTCAGTTCACATCACACTTCTCTCATGATCAAGCTCCAACCCTATTTATTTTCTCATCACTGAGTGTCCTTCCTCACTGTTCATTTTTGCTGTTCTTTTTCCTGTTCCTTTTATTCTCCGAACCAGCTGACAATTCAGTTGTTTGTTCTAACACCTGCAACGGTTCAACATGACGAACTCAGGAACTGAGTGTCCAAACAGTCCCTCTGCAGGACGCGGACGTTTACTTGGTGCGTACATTTTCTTGCAGAAATTTTCCAGGACTTGGACTCAAAACATCAGAAATGCTTTGTTTGGCTTGGAATGCCAGTGTTTAAGGGAAATGCATATACACTGTAAGCCTACAGTGCTTCAGAATGGAATCCAAGAACTAGCCTGTACTAAACGCTGAGCTTGATGCTGTAGTCTGGTTTATCAGATCTGTGCCATGTGTTCAAGTGGTGCTAGAGCTGAATTTGTATGTTAATCTTTTGGGAATTTCTTCACACAATCTAAAAGGGAGAGGTAATACACTGATTTGCATGTCAAGTGGCAGCATTTCAGTTCATTAACTGCTATGGGACTATGAGCAGGGTATTTTTGTTTGGTATAAACGGACTAGTTCTCCTCAGCTCGGTGGTCAAATTCGATTTATCTGGCTGGATTTCTTCAAACGGAGCTGCAGTGGTGCTGCTTGTGCCACCTTAGAATTTTAACCACGTTAAGGGTGTATTTTTCATGTCTTGCGTTGCCTTGACAATGTTTATCTCTCTTTGAGGAATGGCAGAATAGAGAAAGCACATTTTAATTCACAAAACAGACTATCAAGCTGCTGTAAATGTTAAAGCCATGGTGAACCGAGATGTTTCTTCAATTCCAGAAGCTGAGCTCAAGATATTTAACATTATATTCTAATATACCAGAACTGATCAGTATTATTTACCAACTAGTATTGGAACGTGTTTCAGACAGTTTTTGTAATGTTTTATTAAATGGGTATTTACCTCATATTAAAGTGGATGTTTGTGTTGTCACTTAGCAGTCGAACATGGTATAAAAAGCTAATGCATAAGCGTTGACTCGGTACAAGTCTTTTATTAACAAATGACAATGAAAATACCATACATTTGTTGATTTAAAAATAAAAGGGACAAAGTGGGCCGGATAAGAGCCCTCCACCCATGTAATAACTTAACAACGAGGGAAAAGACAGGGTGAATATCACCAGACTCGTTTATAGTCGAGAGAGGGAGAAAAAAGAAAGGAAATTCTTATTGGTTGAGAAGGATTTACAATGGAGATGGAGTGAGATATTTACAAGGAGTTGCTGATGTAACATTGTGATTGTTACAGCTGAATGATGAAATTTGGATCAAATGAAGCATTAGTGAGTGGAAAAGTAACATGTCAAATGACTAAAGTTGTACACCTCTGCTGTCTGGATTCTAGAGGCTCAAGATGCAGCTCAGGCGTCACTCTCCCCAGCAGTGGCACTCTGGACTTCCTCTTCCAGGATGGGCACGATGAGGTTGTCCTTAGACATGAGGTTGTACTTCATCACGAAACGAGTGAAGCGGTGACACAAGAAAGTCTCGTTCTGTGGGAAAGAGATGATCTTTTGATCAAATGTTTCTATCTGATGCTGTTTTGATTGTGCTTTTTAGCAAACTGTCCAAAGATGCCTCCTACTGACCACTGCAGGAAATGCTGTTCTAATGAACAGTAGTTGCTTTGTCATGACCACTGACATTATCATGCTTAACATTCACTTTAAATTAAGTAATGACTCCAAGAACTGTGAGCTGCTTAGACATGAACCTCAAAGAAATCTTATTAGTGACCACTTGGAACCATTCTTAATGAGCAGTAATTCCTGATTACAATTGCTCTGTTAAGCAGAAAAATACAGCACACATATATATATAGTAAAATAGATTCATAATCTAATATTTTTTTATCTAATAGTTCAGGATTGTGAAATGCATAAATAGGCAGTGCAGTAGGTTTCGGAGCAGAGCTGTTAATCTGTATTATGAAACGTATGTGCTTATGAATTACATAAATGATCTTGCTTACCTCATACTTGTCAAAAATCTGGCGGTGGTGAAAGTAAGCATGGGAGAAGATCCTATAGATGCGACGGCAAACCGAGCCCAGTTTGGCCACGGATGATTCCTTAATGCTGACGCTATACGGACAGCAGTGAGAGGATCAGCAGTTACAGAAAACATCAATATCCTGTTTACAGCTAGAAAATACTAGAAATGGTCATAGTAATGCAAGGGTGCACAAATCTGCTCATGAAGGTCTTCCTATGTACTTGACATCCAACTTCAATTTTGTGAAGCGCTTTTTACAAAACATCTTACAAATTCATGATGTACTGCATATATGTAGATAAAGCTGTATTTATTTATAGTAGCTGGAGGTTGGAATAATTTAGTCATCATGCAGTGATATGGAACTCTGTAAGGGTTGAAAGGTATGAGCTGCATAAGGTTTTAATTATAAAAAAATAAAAACAGCCTATTTACTATTGATTCTGGTTATATCGCCCACCCCTAAACAAGGGAAAAAAATGGTTTGGGGGGTCCATTAAAAACTCAAATTCAGTTGTGTTCAAGCAGTGCTGGAACTAAATTCCACAGGAAAACAGATCTCCAGGAGCACTGAACACCCCTGCTTTAATAGATGTTCAATAACTCACCGGCTGGGAAAATACTTGTTGCTGTTGAGAAGACACGCAGCTCCATCGAGAGTGTGCCTTGTGTAGTCAATAGCAGGGCACTGTGAGCCACAGTAAACAAGCAAATCAACACAAGACACAATTATCCATATTTTAGCTTCTGCAATTCAGTCTCTTAAGAAATTAATTACGGCTGCAACAACTGATCGATAACAATCAAACTAATTTGATTATCAATTTAAATGAATGAATGAAAAACATAACACCTGGCTTTTTATCTGATTAATCAAAGACAATCTACAGATTATGCAGCCCTAAAAATCATACATGGGCCCTAAGCTAACTTCGAATGCAAACTTTTAACTTAGCTCAAAACGTCAGAGACACTCACCTCTTTGGGAGTCTTATGGGCAGCACACAGAAAGATCCACTGCTCAGTGGCAGTCATCTGGGTACACGTGTCAGGATGACACTCATTCTGTGGAGCAAAGACATCGCACATCATTGTACTGTCTTCATAAATATCTGAAGACGACTGTAAAGTGTATGAAAGATAATTACCTGCAGTTTAACTGCTAAGCCATTGAGCTCCAAACAGAACTGTCTATATGTATATACAAAACATGACATTTACAATTTACACAATTCAATAACTCCCAAGATACAGTAATAAAAGAGAATCTGATAAACGTTTGTATTTAACTACTGTGTACTAACATTTAAATAAATAATGCCCTTATTCATGCATGCTTTTAAGTTGTATGTATATTTAAAACAAACAAACATGTAATTACATCTACTATAATTCAATTCAGTAATTACATCTAGAATTAGACTGTTGACCCTACCTCAACACACCCATAAACCTAACCATGCTACAACATTGTATCTCAGCTCAATAGCACCAAAATAATTTTGCAAACAACTTCAACACAAAGTACAAATTTGTATGCATGTACATAGTAGTTAAAGACAACATATAATATGATGTGGGACCTATTTTGTTACCAAAAACTATATATGTCATTACAACACTAGATGATGTGAAGGATGTTCAGACTAATAATATACCTGAGATGTTCATATTTCCACACCCCCTCATCCTGTCCCTCTGGAGGCTCCATAATCTTCTCTATGTTGGAACAATCTGAACGGATGTTCTGCTGAATATACTGAAAAGCAAAAAAAAAAAACTATCAACCATCAACCATTTATTCACAATATAAAAACACAGAACAGAAATTAACTAAATGTCTTCGGAATATAACGATCTTCAGCAAATAACTTCAATCTGTTCCTCATATAAAGTTACTGCACTGCTTAAAGGGACTTAGAATACGGTACAACAATAACATTGGCAATTTTTACAGTGCTTTTTGGAGCTTGACAGCCTTTGGCCACGGTCTGGAAAAGTGCACCCCTTCAAAATTCTTCTTTAGTGATTCAATGAAGTAAGAAAAGCTCTCACCTGTTGCACTGCCAGTGTGCTGTCCATCTCTTCAAAAGACTCATCAGACCAGTTATAGAAGTCCTAGCAATGGATAACACAACCACAGTTTCAAAAACAACACTAGAATATTTACAACAGTTCAAACACTGTTAAGCACTGGTTGACAGTACACGTGTGATACATATATATTTCAAAGCTTTTAGACAATTTACTTCTGTTTCTACGTTGTTATCATAGTTTGTACCTACCTAAAGTTACAAAACAACATGGTAAAATGTCCCAATGGTTAAGTCAATTTCTTTATATATTAGTGACTGAAAACAGCAGTGTATAATACCTGAAAGCTGCATTGCTCTGAAATACAATCGAATATTATGTTGACTGTGTTTTAAATATAATAATTTAATGTATTTGAGCATCCGCAGGGATGATCATCCGGGTACTTCCAGACGGCTGCTAACGTTAGCTGACTGCTGTTTGCCAAAAACTAGATCATGAAAGCCTGTCATTTCGGACGCCTCCTGTCTCATACTTCACTACATATGCAAGTACTTTCAAAAAGGACATAAATCCTATCATAAATTAAATTGAACAGGATATTCAGCTAAATCCCTGGAATCATTAGTTTTCTAGGCTAACTTCTAGCTTAGCTCCTTAGCATATCTTCAGCTTCCGCTCGCAGGAGAACAAATCGTTTTTTATGTAAACATGACATTAGAATATACTCTACGAACAGATTTGCGTTTGTAAAACGCTTTCAAACGTTATCCGCGGTTCGTTTTACCTTCGCCTTGGTGCCTGGTCTATTCCTCCTCAGAACAGCTGTGCCCTCCGCCATGACCATCTCGGCAGATTTAGAGTTTGATTGACAGCGCGCCCCCAGTGGACGAGTAGAGCTGCTACAGGAGCTGCTCCGATACAGTGAACCCAACAAATTCCGGACAACAAAACTTATTTTATGTATAGTATTTTTTGTAATTATTTTGAACTGTATTTTTAACTGTTTTATTTAAACTGGTGCCTGTTGCATTGACACAGCCATTATACATATACTTTCCCCCGGTTTCACAGACAAGGCTTAAGTCTAGTCCTAGACTAAAATGTAAATCAGGGCCCGTATTCACAAAGCATTTTATCTTAGCATTAAGAGTTCTCCTAATAGCAGTAAAAGTTTTTAGCTAAGAGTTTTCTCTTAAAACCTATTCACAAAGCTGCTGAGACAAACTTTTACTAAGGAATAGAGAGAAGTCTTAGTTAAGAGTAAGGGCGGGGTTGACCTCGTTGCTATGGATGATGTCAGCATGCTTACTAACTATGCACACAATGATTGGCTGATAGTCTCTGTCAGAGATTTATTCATAGAAATATTGTAGAGCGTAATATCATGGTGCCATAATCAAATAAAGGTTTAAAATAAAAATGTTAATTGAAACATTCAAATAAAGATTTTAAAATGCAGGATAAGTGTCAATAATTAAACAAGTATATGTTCAGCTTATTGGCAGCCTCTTACATGTATGCTTCTCATAATAAGTGAATATGCATATAAACAGCCTTTTAATTAACAGAGTAAAATAATCATGGCTGATAGTAATACATGCTAATGTAAACAAACAAACAAACAAACAAACTGGACGCAAGAACAGCGGTTTCGTCTTGGTTAAACTAACTGGTTAATGGAAACAAGGATATAATCAAAGGGAAATTTGGAGTTGGGATAACCTCCAAAACCATTATCATCAAATGTTACGTTCAGAGGTATAACCCTTTTAGGAATAGTTTGTGGCTTGGTCTTTGTGATTTAGGAGTCCTCTTCACTACTCCTAACGATTCACAGATTTAGGAGCTAGTTTTAGCGCTAAACGCTTTGTGAAATACTCTTAGAGCAAAAATGTAGGAGTCCTAAATTTAGGATTGACACGCCCATTATTTTTAAGATTGTTCTCTTAAATCGGCGAGTTATGAGCTACTCTTAACCTTGATGTTTTGTGAATACGGGCCCTGAGCTGTTTCAACTGAAAGAAACTTGCACTGACTGATCTTAAAACATGCCAGTGCCTTTGTTTTGTCTTAAGATGAATACCTGTGATGCTTTTTCTAAGGCATGTTTATGAAAATTACTTAAATGTCCTAATTGAACATTGGCTAAATCCTGTCTATGAAACCGGGCCTGTGTCTCAAGAACTAGTCTGAGCTAGCGGTTAGCCAAGGGATAACCAGTCTCACCTTTTTTACCCTCAAATTTAAATAAAGAATTTTAGGCAACGGCATTAAAACATTTTATAACTCCTCTTTAAAAAATTAGATGACTGTGATAAGCAGTTTATGCAGCTGGCCCCTGTGGGGAAACTCCAGGGCCCGTATTCTTAAAGATTCTAAGAATACTCTCAGAGAGCTCCTAATTTAGCTTATTCTACGTAGGAGTCTTAGCTTAAGAGTGATTCAGGACCAATCTGAGAGCAACTCTGAGCGAGGAAAAGACAAAAACTTGTATCTCACCCCGTTGCTAGGAATGACACAGTCTTCTGAAGACTGTGATTGGTTGGTTGTCCAAGAAGGAAATAAAAGAGCTCTTTTAGGGTTTATTATAAGCCTTCACTTTGAAATTACATGCGTAATTGTTCCTGTTTTACCGTACTCTCTCTCACACAGACACACACATTATATATGTATGTATATTCTTTATATTTTATTTACCATGCTGTCATATTAAACACATTTTTAGAAAATGAACAGCGACATAATACAGTTCTGAAAGTGCTGTACATGTTTGTGTGATCACTTTGCTTATAGAAGGTTGTGACAGACCCAAATCATCACTGCTGCATTGTTGCCAAATATGCTAATGTAGAGATTACGTCCATTTCTGCGTGGTGTCGGAGATGTTAGCGTGTCTTTAATAAGATCGGTCACAAACATGATCTAATGTGTGGCGTCTTATTAACTGACTGTCATGCATTGTGTGCAACAGATTCATCCATTTTCTCCGCTGCTAAAGAAACTCTTAAGCCTCTTAAAAGTCCTCATTCGTACTCCTAACAATTTTGGACCTTACGACATCTTTTAAGGGTTGAGATGCTTTCTGAAGTACTTTTTTCTTTACTATGATCTTTTCTTTAATTTTAAGAGGAAACGCCCACATTTCTAAGAATTTTGTAACCAAGGAGCAACTTAGCACTAAGATTTTTCATGAATACGGGCCCAGGTGGCATCTCTTTCACTCCTTCCATCTAGCCACTCCATAAAGACCTGACTAATGGAGTACAGCAGGGATTTTTCAAGGACTTTCCTGTACAAGCACAAAGCCTTGAGTCCATTCATATGTATTTCTTGGCACTTTTAAAAAAAATATTTAAATATTAGCCGCAGTGAACCAAGCTTCCCAAGAGTGCACTACCAAATTTCTTTATTTCTTACATCCATTCATTAATACTGTATATGAGTACATAATGATTATTCTAAACAATGTCAAAGAAAAAGCAATTTTTAAATAATTTTTAATGATAAAAATGTCATGGCAGTTGAAAAAACACTTTTTATATAATTGTGATAAAAAGGTCTATGAGTCTGGATAACTTTCAGAAGGCACTGTACTATTATTATTTTAGTTATTCCTTCTGATCACATCCTGCAGCACATATTCATAATTCAAAGGAAATTATTAATGAAATAAAAATGTGTCTGGTAAAACATTCATTTTAAAACCCTATAATCAGTTCACTAATTACTTTATAATCACAATTAAAAATAATAATTAAAAAAATCCATCAGACTGCATTATAATCATCTACAAAGTTGGAGTTAAAGAATTCACACCTGACCAAACACTAAAACAAACTGTTCATGAATATGGAATATAAAGTAATTGCAATTAATTGTGTGTGTATCCTAATACACACAATTCAGACAGACCATATGCATGTTTCAACATTCACATGTTCATTTCCAAACGGTTCCATGAAGAAGCAAGATGAAACATCAAGATCACTTTATTTTAAACAAAACTTGATCATACTTATTTACATTTGAAAGACATAGAAACAAAGAAAACCATTCTCTCTCTATGGACTCCAGAATGACAGATGGTTGAACAAGCCGACTTCATTCTACATATTTGCCAAGAATATCTCCATCCCGGAACAGGAAATAGTCCTACAAAAGAAAAGAAAAATACAAAAATGGCAGTTGTAAAATCAATATCATACAAATTATAAATATAATTTGGTTACATATCTCCTATAGAACTTAGTCAGGATAGCACCATATTTAATTTCTGACAGAAATGAAAAAGCTGTGAAGAATAGAAATACTGTTCAAATTAATAGTTAAAAACATTTTCAAAAAATTAAAATATAAGTTGAAAATTATGTCATCTAGGACCTTTATACAGTGCATGCCATTGTAAAGGACTTTGCCATTGTAAAAAAAAAATCAATCATCTTATAATGCAATAATAACCAATGATCTAACCTTATCATCAAGAACAACTTTTGTTCCTCCGTACTCCGGCAGCAGAACTTTATCCCCAACTTCGACGCAGATAGGCGTTACTTTCCCTTCCTGAAAGACAGACAGCATTTAAACTCTGAGGTACAGCCTGCATCTCACACACTGTAAAGAACATGCTTGAATCAGATCAGAAAATATGAGTTTATAAAAAAAGCTACCTTGCTGGTGGATCCTGGACCCACTGCCACCACTGTAGCATGCAGCACTTTGGCTTGAGACTTTTCTGGAATCATGATGCCTCCTTTTGTCACCATCTCTGCAGCTAGCCGCTCCACCAGCACGCGGTCGAACATGGGAAGAAATTTCCGGAAAGCCTGCTTTGGGGCAAAGGCATGTTTAGTACAGTGGTCTATTGCAACACTACAAAAATGTACCACTAGAGGACATTGCAGGCTAGAAAAGAAAAAAATATTCCTCAACAGTTTTTGCCATGTTCAAACAATATTAACCAATCAAAAGCTAATATGGTTACAATCACTTTTAAAAGCAGGTCTTTAAGTAATTATTTCCTAAAATGCACTACTGCAAGCTCTTGACTTCAGTTGACTTATTTAAATCTTTGGTTTACCTCCCATACAGACTACACATTTTAGGCTACTAAATTAGATGAATAGTTAAAATGGATACCTTTAAGAAAAAAAACCTGACCATTACAGTTCACACAGTTTCAAAGACAAGAGCAGCTGCTTGTCTGAGAACAGGTGTGTGTGTGTGTGTCCTTGAGAGAAGGTCATGTGTGAGGGAGGGTAGATGGGATAGGAGATGTTGAGGGTTGATGTGGGGGAGGAGAGAAGTTTGGAGGTTTTGTAAATGTTTACTTATCCTGCTGAAGGACAAAAGGACAGGCAACATGATAAACCCCAAGGCTGAACGGTTCGGAATGTAGAAGATTCTAGAATGAATCAGTTGTGCGTTTCATTTGGCCTCATAATACATTTAAAGGCAATTCATAATTCATGCCACAAAAGTCTTGCGATATTGTCTGGTAGCCATTGAAGTATAAGCATGTTTAATTAATATGCTAATGGTAATTTATTACAAGGTTAGTACAGAAGGTTAATACAAATAAACCGTAAACCCCTCTTGAGGCAATATTTCATCTCTATGCCTGAATCTAACAGAAAACTAAATAATCAGAGTTACTGTACATAATGCACATGTGTTCGCCTCCATTCAATATGACCCGGAAGTTCATATCGTGCTGAAACGCTATTGGCTGTAATGATCTTGGAGCCTAGCAGTGTGACAACCCGATTCAAGAAATTAAAATGATATAAATATATTGAGTTTTCACATGCAAGATGTGACAGTACCTGCAAGACAAATATACTTTATACGCATGAACAGAAATGACCATTCTACACACAGTCATATACAATAAAACAGTATATATATTGTAAAATACCACCTTTTTAAACTATACTTTAAAAAAATACTTGTTTATAAACCAACGATTTGCTAAGATTCAATTATAGCAAACCGGGTTCACATAGCTGTGAAATCACCAATCCTGCTCACACTCATTTTAAACCATTCACAAACATTCCGTGTACTAAGTAACACGCTTAGCATCGCGTCATCGTGTTCTATTAACTCCGAGCACGAATACATTCCTAACCGTGACCTTGCAGCTGCAATTGATGGAGGGTTATAAAACAATGCGCTAACGTTAGCTCAGTCACACAAATCAAATAACTAACGTTACAGAAACAACTCATTCAGATGGTGTAGCTAACGTTAGATACATTATCTTACGCGTCTTACCATTTTTGCTGATCTTTATGAAAGGCGCGTCCGACAGAGCAGCACGAGACAGTCACACTGGACACTTCACTACGGCGATCCACGTGAAGAAGAAATGTCTGGAAGGGCACTGCGCATGCGCCAAAATCAATCCTTACCGAGCCCCATCCTGCAATCTAGAATGTTCCTCGATCGCCTAAACGTTACACAAAGACATTTAAATATATATATATATATATTAATTTCAACGGCATTGTTGATTACAAATAACTCAAGAAAGGTAGTAAATAGGGACCTAAATAATAATAATATTAACCCACTATAAATACTAAATAATTATACAACATAAATACAAATGTATTGACTTATATAAATTGAATGTATTATATAATATATAAGACTTTTAACTAAATCAAAGAAATTTGTAAAATGCAATAGTATTTCTTGTTGCACAATCTTGACCTCTGACGTCTTTTTTTCTCCAATAGAATCTGCGAAAATTCTAGAACTCGACGCCCCGGATCGAGGATAACAACAATATAATGCGCTATTTCAATTTATTTTGTTTCTATGCTCCTTAAGTATGAACGAAATATGTTGAATGAAATTAAGACAAAAAGTAAATGAAGGCATCTATGTATTTAAGAGCTTAATCCGTATCTATTGTTTGATAATGTTGCGTTATTCAGATGTCAGGGCGGGCGGAGGTTACCCGGATGAAGAACACATGTGAGTTCAGTGTAACTGCAGCAGCTTTAAAGCGGCCTCTCTTCTTATATCATTCAGTCTGCTGTACTGACGGACACGCGTATCCCTTTATTCACCTCCAGATCACTCTACAGTAAGTCAATTATAGCATTATACTCATTTATAAAAGCCTATAAACATACTACACTGCATAACGCTATTTACTGGCCTGGCAATATAAAGATTAATGAGATCAAAGAGGCAGATATGTAATATCGTTTTGTAACGCCAGAGCTGTCAGTTGGTTCTGTCGAGTTGTAAAATAACATTGTGCATGTTTACTGTGTAATTAGCTGTCATTTAATCTTATCGTATTCTAGAACATTTATACTTTTATGGCAGATGCTGATGGGGCTCATTAGAATAACGTTAACTGGCATGAATGCACCAAATATATTATGTATATCACATGCATTGCTTGGTAATTTTAATGCATCAGTGTCATATATGCTTTATTGACTACTACTTTATTAGCAAAATAATAAAGCTCAGTCTTAACTGAAATATATTGGTGATTATAGCTTTGCATGCTAACTATAGCACATTCTATTAAACTGAGGCCTACGAATTTTACACGTTATGTATGGAATATTTAATCGGTGGCAATGCTACAATATAGCAATAATTGTTAGTTTTTCTAAAACAAAAGCAATACACCGGGGACTTTGTAACCGTAACGCATGGGGATGAAAAAGCGATGCTTTCCGTCTCTGTCGTGACGAGGAGTGACTTTGACCTTGTGACGCCCTGAACACACGTGGGGGAGATGAAAGACCACTACAGACATGAACATTAACACCTTTCAGTTTAGTGTAATGATTACCTCTTATCGTTGCTTTTTAAAACTTTTCCCTTTTTTTAATGGTTTATGATCTGGCTTTTCGAAACATTGTAGTAACTGTCCAGCCAAACCATGCCAGTGATGATTATCTCCTCGTTATTCTAAAGCATGTTATAACGGAAAGCCTTGATATTTTGAACACGAAATATGATGATGATAAGTTAATGAATGAATCAGGCAAAGATTCATATAAAGCTTGCAAGGACCAGTGGAGGCAGTAGCCCCTCACTGCAGAACAAAGATCCAGGGGGCGTGGTTGGATCCACATCTAGGGGGTGGTGATGGTAGGGGTGGAGACTGGTAGGTTTAGGTGAATGTAAGGTGGGAGGAGTTGGATCTAGATCCAACCACGCCCCCTGCAAAGACTAATTTTTGGCATCCGGATTTGTTCTCATATGACCTCAACACATGACTTGAATTTGTTTCAGTGGGTTGGGTGGGAAAGGGGGTTTGGGAGGTTGAATATCATGCATAAAATGTCTCTTCTGCCTGACCGATATCAACAAATGTATGAGAAATTACGCTCGTATGTGACTACGTTCTACAAAAAAAAAAAATCTCAGAACCGTTCTGTCGGTGACTGTCAGCCAATCAGAAACGGCTCTCAGCCAATATCATGGGTTTTGGGCGGGGCTACCAAATCAGTTCTCAGCCAGGGAACTAGGAGAAAATTCAGGGTGCCTCAAGATGACTTCAAATTATTTTAAATGACAAAACATCTAAAAAAAAATATATATTTATTTTAATTTATCCATGGCCGTTGAAAACATGAATACTTGAAAGAGACTTATTAAAGTGTTATTCTGGACTCTGAAAAGACAAATTAATACAAATCTTGTGGGCATCTTTTAAAAGAATATACTTTTTTTCTTCTAGTCATTCCAAGCTCTAAAATATTTTATCAAGAAGAAGTCGGTAGTAAAAAAAAAAGTCCTTATTACTGGTCTTTATCCAATAAATCACAAACAACTTGAAAAGAGCCCTTGAAAATTGTCTGAGAACAATGGTACCCTGGTCTAAATTGGAGTGTTTCTGAAAACCATCTTTATTTTTTATTTTAATTGTTCAAAAATCACTCATCATGAATTATCTGAATTAAAAAAGTGTTCTGCTTCTACTCTCTTTCTCATAGAAATGCTGCGTTTACCCAGTGTAATGAAACAGATGAGGCCAGTGTGCAGGGCGCTGGCCCCACACCTGACCCGTGCGTATGCCAAGGACGTCAAGTTTGGAGCAGATGCCCGCGCCCTCATGCTCCAGGGCGTTGACCTGCTGGCTGATGCTGTGGCCGTCACCATGGGACCAAAGGTATGCTGAGTTTAATCAGTCGCCAGAGGAACAGAATATATGCTACTCCTCTTAAAGTCACATTTGTAATAGGGCTGCAACGATTAGTCAACATTATCGACAATAAAAAAAAAAAAAATCGAAAAATATTTTTGTTGTCGAGTAGTCGTTTGATCTCATATGACCTGATGTATGAGCCTGCAATACTGCGGTTTGACCAGCGTGGCGCTGTAGCGCTTCTGCCCTTCTGGTGCAGTTTAAGAGAAGACGACAGCGCTTCAGTTCAACAAACCTGAAGCTGCTGAGCGGTGTTTAGATGAATATTTTAAATATATTGCGTGCTTTTCTCTCAATAACAAAATAAACCACACAAACTGACAGCAGTGTGAAAGCACTCAAAGCAGCAGTTAGAAATGCATCTGATTACAACAATGTAGATGTTTGCATGAGCTCTGCAGTTCAGTAACATAACTTAATCCAGTAAAGTCCGGTCATATCATGTTTATTTATATAACGTTAGTACTTTATGCAATAGCGTTAATTCAAGCATTTTTACGATATTAAACATGAAAAACCAGAGTCAGTGTCACTGACTTGATTATAACTTGATTTTCTGTTATAATACATTTCTATATTAATGTTGGTTAATAAAAATACAGTTTTTCATTGTTTGTTCAGGTTAGTTCACACTCAGTGCATTTACCAATGTTAAATAACATGACTTGTTTTTTTTTGTAAATGCTGAAATTAGCATTTACTAAGATTAATAAATGCTGTAGAAGTATTGTTCATGTTAACTAAGGAACCTTATTGTAAAGTGTTACCAATTAATTGTAATTACATAATATCCTTTTCTAAAGCTGAAGTGACCTTTATTTATGTTAGAATATGTATTACTTAATATTTAATTAACTATTTGCAAATTAACTAATTGCAAAAGATGAATAATCAATCAAAGTCTACTGATTAATCAGTGGAATAATCAGCGTTTAGTTGATTAATCGATTATCAAAATAATAGTTTGTTGCAGCCCTAATTTTGTAATCATTAATGGCAGGAACAACTAGATTCGCCTCTCTCCCTCAGGGTCGCAACGTTATAATTGAGCAGAGCTGGGGCAGCCCCAAAGTCACCAAAGATGGTGTCACAGTTGCCAAAAGTATCGACTTGAAGGATAGGTATAAGAACATCGGGGCCAGGCTGGTACAAGACGTGGCCAACAACACCAATGAGGAGGCTGGAGATGGCACCACAACCGCCACAGTTTTGGCCCGTGCTATAGCCAAGGACGGATTTGACACCATCAGCAAAGGCGCCAACCCTGTGGAGATCCGTAGAGGAGTCATGACGGCGGTGGAAGAAGTCATCAATGAACTCAAGAGACTCTCCAAGCCGGTCACAACACCAGAGGAAATTGCTCAGGTAAGAAGTGTTTTAAAAATGTGCACTAAGTATGGACAGGGAATTTTGTTGTAATTAAAAAAAAAAAAAAAATTTTTTTGTCAATCTTTCTTTGGTATAGGTGGCCACTATTTCTGCCAATGGAGACATTGAAATTGGTAACATCATCTCCAATGCTATGAAGAAAGTGGGCCGCAAGGGTGTTATTACAGTGAAGGTAGGCTGCTACAGCAGAAGTAGTATTTAGTACAGGTGGAATGATGGTTTGATCCTTAAAATACCTCACACTTGGGCTGTAATTCTTGTTTAAAGGATGGTAAAACCCTACATGATGAACTTGAGATAATTGAGGGCATGAAGTTTGACCGTGGCTACATTTCTCCTTACTTCATCAACACAGCTAAAGGTGTGTATTTTGTAATAGAAGCTCATGTGTTTGTACCAGTAGGAATTGGATAGTTAACCCAAAAATTAACATTTTGTCATTTACAAACCCGTATGAGTTTCTTTCTTATGTTGAACATAAAAGAAAATACTTTGAAGAATGCTGGTAATCAAACATCTGATGGTCCCCATTGACTTCTATAGTATTTATTTCCTTTATATGGAGGTCAATGGAGGCCAACAACTGTTTGGTTCTTTAAAATTCTTCAGAATATCTTTTGTGTTTAGAACAACATGAGGGTGGGTAAATGATGGCAAAATGTAAATTTTTGGGTGAACCATTCCTTTAAGGCTGGAATGACAACAGCATATATTCTCTGATTGCAGGTCAGAAGTGTGAGTTCCAGGATGCTTACCTGCTTCTGAGTGAGAAGAAGATCTCCAGCGTACAGAGCATCGTGCCAGCACTGGAACTTGCCAACCAGCATCGCAAGCCTCTGATCATTATTGCTGAAGATGTGGACGGAGAAGCACTCAGCACTCTGGTCCTCAACAGGTTTGTCTCTAAAAACACCTTAGCACAACAACAAGACGTTTGCAAGAAATGCCCAGAATGGATGAATATGAAATAGAACTTCTGATTCCAGAAATATGGAATCTCCAAACAGCTTTCAGAATATTTGGCTTTTTTACATTGTTATAAATATTATTTATATTTATTTTCTTAATGACATTGGTTAATACTACAGTACATTGCAACAGAGATATCAAAGTAACAACTGTAGTAACGTTGACGGAAATCTTTTTCTGTAAGGTATGATCCTTTTGAGGTTTAAGAATAGGCTGTTATTTAAAGGTCAATGCAAAACTCGCCAACAGGTTGAAGGTTGGACTTCAGGTCGTTGCAGTCAAGGCTCCAGGATTCGGGGACAACAGGAAAAACCAGCTGCTGGATATGGCAATTTCCACTGGAGGCACGGTATGTGCCTTAGCTTTGGTCTTCATCTGTATTCATTACATTAATTAATAGCTCATTCAAAATCTCATTTATGTAATGCACGTATCATCTCTTGAGGTACTTGCCATTGCCCATAATAACATGATAAAGTCTCTTAACACACCTGATCTGTGTGTTTTCAGGTGTTTGGTGATGATGCTGTGGGTCTGGCCATTGAGGATATCCAGGTACATGACTTTGGCAAAGTTGGCGAGGTCATAGTGACAAAGGATGACACTATGCTCCTCAAAGGCCGTGGTGATCCAGCAACCATTGAGAAGCGTATGAATGAGATCGCGGAACAGCTGGAAAGCACAACCAGTGACTACGAGAAGGAGAAACTCAACGAGCGTCTGGCCAAGCTCTCCGATGGAGTGGCTGTGATTAAGGTATGAAAGCAGGAAGAATGTATCATCATTTGTTAGTATAATGTGTCCATCATAATGATAAAAAAAATCATTCTCTTCATTAGGTTGGAGGAACAAGTGACGTTGAAGTGAATGAGAAGAAAGACCGTGTCACTGATGCGCTGAACGCCACTCGAGCTGCTGTGGAGGAGGGAATTGTTCTTGGAGGAGGATGTGCCCTGCTGCGCTGCATCCCAGCACTGGACAACATCAAGCCAGCTAATAATGATCAAAAGATTGGTAAGGACTGAAGTGTAGATCTCATCCTCCAGATGTCCTGTAAGAAATAACCCTCTGTTAACTTCCCAAACTTGACTTTTGCTCTTAAAGGTTTCGACATCATTCGCAGAGCGCTTCGTATTCCAGCAATGACTATTGCCAAGAATGCAGGAGTTGAGGGCTCTCTGGTGGTGGAGAAGATCTTGCAGAGCGCTCCAGAGATTGGATATGATGCTATGAATGGAGAATATGTCAACATGGTTGAAAAAGGCATTATTGACCCCACAAAGGTGTGTATTTGTAATTCACAAATGTATAAGTTATCAGTTTAAATCGGTAATGTGTCAGAGTGGTTTCTGTTAATTAATATCTTGACATGTACGATATATCATCACAATACTGCCCTACATTATATACAGTAATGTTCAAACTTAAAAAATAATATATATATTTTATCCGTTTTGAAAACAGATGATGCTTATTATTTTTGTGGAAACATGATACTTCTAAAAAAAGAAAAATTATTTAAATAGAAGGTTAAAAAGACCAGCATTTGTTTGAAACAGAAATGTATAAGTTTTTATTTTATTTTGATCAGTTTAATGCCTTATTTAAAAGCATTTATTTATTTAAAAAGTCTTATTGACATCACATTTTAATATATATATATATTTTGCTGTGATGCCTAATAGATGATAGTGTACTGCTTAAATTATTTTGTTTTGTAGCATTTGAATCATTTTTAGTTTTACTATTACTTTAATCAAATAGTATTGCATTTTTATATTTGCCTTTCATCAGTTATTGGGCGTGAAGTTAAAATAATTATTGACTTGTCAGTATCAGCCAGAATTGTAATGTTGGTGCATCTCTATCAAAAACACAACGCTCCCTCGGTTTAATTAGTGCTTTGTCTTTGTCGCCCCCTGTAGGTTGTGAGGACTGCACTGCTAGATGCTGCAGGTGTTGCATCTCTGCTGGCTACTGCTGAAGCCGTTGTCACCGAGATACCAAAGGAGGAGAAGGACATGCCGGCTGGAGGAATGGGTGGAATGGGAGGCATGGGTGGCATGGGAGGAATGGGATTCTAAACCGATCTACACTGACTTTAGTGAAAGGGTTGTGGGCAGGGGACATGATTTGCCCCTCCCTTTCGACTTGGAAAGAAACCTGCCGAAATTGAGTGCTCGTGGTCTGATCATGGAGCAAAAGAAATGGACCTTACAGTCTCCCATCCTTCCACCGCTATGTCCAATCTTATCTCTCTACTCATGGCTGAAGACGTCACCCTACCGCTTTTAAGTTCTTGATAATGTGACCAGGGAGTCTGTCTGCCTTTGTTCTATAACATTGTGCTCATCAACGTCTAATGGGAAAGTGCATTTAACATATTGCATACTGTCATGCTGTTGTGTTGTACGAATGTCATTGTGCGTATAGCTGGTTTTGAATCAGACCATCTGTTAAAGTTTGTTTTCATGAGCAAGAAACTTTGGCCAGTTGTATCTAAAAAAAATATTCCACTTCATTGATCAGTTAATTATTTTTTTGTACACCGTTCATGGTTTCATACAAAAATAAACCCCTCATTTGAGGATTACACAACTGTGACGAAGCAAGTACTTGTTTGCCTTCAATTGTTACTTTAGTTTTTCTCACTGAATAGAAATGTTGATATCAGCTTAAAGAATTGTTTTCCTGTGCAAAAAAAAAAACATTTACTCATTTACCCACTTTCATGTTTTTCTAAACCTCTGAATTTTTTGTCTGTGGAACTATTCTGAAAGTCGGAGAGGTCTAAAAAAAAACATTCAACCGCATTGAACAGAATATTGGAGACTTTTTCTTTTTTTTATCTCTCGGTTGATGACAATTTTTAGTTTTGGGTGAACTGTCCCTTTAAAATCAGAATGTTGAACATCTTTTGGTCAAGACTAGTGTTTGGTAGGAAGCTTGAGTGGAGGGATGGGCGAACTTGTTCCACAGCAGTTTTTACAACAGTCATGCAAGTGTATGTCCAACGAAATATTGAGTACAATTAGTGTGAAGTTATTCTAAAGATCTAACTTTTGAGTAGTGATACAGAATTGTTTAAAAAACTGCTGTCCATTAAGATAATTACTTGTTTCTTTTTAATGAATCTCTATGAATGTGCAACAATGATCATTCAACAATGTTTTGTATAATATAGTCATTAATAATGCATTTTTTATTTAATAAAATTCAGTGTTCACAAAGAAATGTTTTGTCCTGTTAATGTCTTAGCCAATCAGTGGCTTCCTTCTCAGAAATATTTTACATTAAAAATATTTGTATAAATCAACTTAAAAAAGTGATAAACTTATCGCTGCAGTATAGCCTGACAATGACAATAAAATGTCAAAGGCCGAGCCTTGATTTTTGAGAATTGATTGGATTGTGAAAAGTGGGCATTCCATACCAGACTACTCCCCGCGAAACAACAGCAAAGATTTACCTTCTTATCGTCACATAGGCAAAACACATTTTTGGGCCCTCGTTCAATATTAATAGGCCTATATAATATCACTATCCCAGCAAACAAAAATATTTCGTAATAAGTGGAAACCGTTACAGTGTTTTCTATCGCAATAAGCGCTTGCGTTCAGTCAATAAAATCGAATGACCGCGTTCAGAGTTGTGGCCACATCGGGAGTGCACTATTTCTCTAATCATTTTAACGGCCTGGAGTCACATCCACACCTCAAGACATTGTTCAGATGAATTATTTTAAGACCTTTGGCGTGTTTCTGTCCTGAAATCTCATGTATGTTGAAATAATTTCGTGTACACCTCATAAACCTATGCAAATTTCAAAACGTCATTTTAGAGCTAATAACAGAGGCTTGGGCCATTGATATGCAGACTAATGCAGTTTAACGTAGTTATTAGAGAGATAGAGATTAAGTGCGTGTGAATACCTGCGTCTGTGACTCTGCAGCGTTACTAATAGCGAATATTTAAGTTGAACTGCTTCAAGAATCTCTCTAAGTTACTGAGAAATGTCATGTTGCTTTTCAGCTGGAAACATGGACATAGTTTGTCATTTTTTACCCTATTGTTTTTTATATTTATTTGCTCGATGTCTTGGTGTTTTTTTTACTCTTGTAGATAGCCCATAGTATAATAAAAAATATGATATATCTTCATTGTGTTTGGGCCCCCATTGACGAGCGAGCATAGGCGCGTGCCTAGAATGCCTGTGCAAAAATCCGGCCCTGTTCCTCGGTGACGTCTGAAAAAGCGAACTATATTTAGACTATTACAAAGACAAACATTTGTTCCTTTATCATACGTCATGTTCCTTTATCATACGTTACCATCATGTCACAACCATAGCTCGTCATAGCGCTTGCACATCGTTGCTCTTTTGTTGGTATTGAATGCTTCTATTATACTGATTGTGTAAGTCCGCTTTGGATAAAAGCGTCTGCTAAATGACTAAATGTGAATAATACAACAACACTATTTTTAATAATAAGTAATTAAAATATGTTCAATATACAGGTAAAAATATAATACAGATACAGGTTAAATTATATTTATGCTCATAACTTTACAATCGATAAGTACATTAACGATCCGTTAGCATGATAATATAACATTTAAAACTGTTTAATAACTTTCAGTAATCAGTTACCAATATTTTTTGAATGAGTTCCTTTAGAATACAATATAAATTATATCTGCTTAATAAATTACTGTTCCAATGGCTATTTTGAAATAACAAAAATATTAATTAGTATTTCTTCAGGATATATTCTGTGAGCAGTATGTATATTTTTACATACTATTTAAAAATAATAGTAGGCACTAGGCAGCATACTGTATATCCTGCACATTTTTCACAATGCTAATATTTCTTTCCAACAGAGCCAGAGTTGTAATTAGATCTCATGGCCATCACCGTCACTGGCTACTAGGGGTCATGACACAGGTTACCCAGAAGCCTTCTAATATTATACCTCACATGATCACCCTATTTTTAGTGTGGAAACTAGTTAGAACCAGATGTTGATAAACAAACAGACACAAGGCTAGGTTTTACATATAAAAATAGTTTATAAACCATGCAGGCAGGATATATATTCACCCACAACACACTCATTAAAACAAACAAAAAGAAGAGATCCCAAAAAGAAAGAAAGAAAAGATTATCCATTAGTTTTTTATAGCTCAATTGTACACTTAAGTTTAGTCTGTGGTCTTACACTAGATACCTACACGTGGTTAACCCATAACCAAAATAAATACAAGATACTCGTATACATGTTTTTAAGATAATGATAAATACATGAAACCTTCTCTGTAAAAGGCAGTAAGCATGTGGGAGCGAGCAGGGTATGGACTGGAATCTTTAAAGGTCTGTGTTGACGGATACCTCACTACAATCTGATGAGAGCTCTGGGAAAGGTTTGCTACGTTCCACTCCGTTTCCCAAAGTTTGGGCCCTTTTAGAAGCAGTGGATATTGTAAATGGGTGAGCAGTCTATTAAAAACAACATAAAAACATATTGCACACCTCTAGGAGAGAAAAGCAGTCTTTAATCTGAATACTTAAAATCATCTGAGTGAACTGGAGCACCACTGTCAGGACTAAACTGTGGAAAATGGTATAACGCAAGGCAGTGTGGTGAAAGGGAGCCTCTTAGCGTTTATTTTTCATGCCCTTTTTTGTGCTGGTATGCAAGAATACAACAGATCCTGAGTCCAGTGTGTAGCCTTGATACCCTGATAGCACTTTGTGCATTTGGCTGCAACGACAATCAGCATTCTGCACGTGACACACGCACTCAAGTTGAGTCTCCTCATCCCTTTTTTGAAATCTTAAAGAATCACCTAAAAGCTTTTCAATAAATACATCACTCACCTGTCTTATAAACTGTGTAACATGACAATCTTTCCATAAAATATCATCCTCTCGACGAAACCCATGACCTTTGTCAATTGTGCCATTCATGTAGCCATTATGGTTTTTGGCAGCCGTTTTAAAAACCATCCCAAGGTCCTCATATTAAAAATATATTCGGCTCAAGGTGCCATATTGATACTGAGTTTTAAAAAGTTAACATGGAGGTAGTTGAGCAGGGCTCAGTGGGCACAATCAAGCCCTCCATGAAAAGATCCAGTCACATTTGTTTTTTTAGCATAAAATAAATTAAATCAACTGGTTTGTACGGACCAGGCACTGACGATATTCAGGCACACAGAGCTCCTGCTTTCTCAACTGTCTTTGTAATACTCTAAATGTATGCTTTCAGTAAAACCCCCAGTTCCCTGAACGACAACCCCCTCCCCCTCCCCATCCGTCTGAAGCTGTGGAATGAACTACGTGTGGTGGATCTCGTGGAACATCAGTTCTCGTGGGATCTGTGTCTCCGGGCCGAATTGCTTGGAAGCTTGCCGCTCAAAGGCCGACACCATCTGCTTCACGACCTCGTCGAAGAAAACGGCGGACAACTGAGAATGAAGGAGCGAGCGGAACTCAAAGGAAATCTAGGGACAGACAGAAGCAGGGAATCAACATTTGGTAGAAGTTTCACGAACTGATTCACAGACAGTTTTACTTTGACATTTAAAAAGCTAGGGTTCCATATGTAAAACCCATAAACCTTTCAAGACAGACCTAACATAAGCTCAAAGGTTGTTAAATGATGGTACAAGCAAGTGTGAAAATCAGTGTGATGACTTCTAAACAACAATTACAATAAATGTTTAACAGTCAAACTCTAGAAGCACTGAAATTAATTGGTGGATCTTGTTTCAGCATTAGCAGCAAAAATGATGTTACCATTAAATCTTTCAGTTCCAAGCAGTGTGTTTTTGTAGTATAGCATAATCAAGACAAAACTCTGATTCTTTTACACTATTAGTAATTCTTCATGGGATGAGTAGATCTTTTATATCCTCATAATAAAAGCACACTAAAAACTTCAGCTTTGAATCAAATGTCGTAAATCATAATCATGTATTGGTTCATCTCAAAGGACTTTACTTTAAGACTTTTCAGAAATACAAGAGAAGGTGATTGGAATTGAAACTTCACTGGTTCTTAAACTCAAATCTGCTTGCATGATATATGAGAAAAGCCTCTGTTTAACATAATTAAAGGGGACAGTTAACCTGAAAATGAAAATTCTGTCATTAATTACTTACCCTCATGTCGTTCCAAACCTGTAAGACCATTCATCTTCGGAACACAAATTAAGATATTTTTGATGAAATCCGAGATTTCTCTTACCCTCCATAGACAGAAAGGACAAATTTTTCATTTTAGAACTATCCCTTCATTTGTGAACCATCCCTTTAATGGAGGGACAGAAATCTAAGGTTTCATTAAAAATAGCATTTGTATTTAAAAGATGAACAAGTCTTTTGGGTTGGGTGAGTAAACGATGACTAAATTTCATTTTTAGGTGAACTACCTCTTTAAGTATAAGCAACGGTATCAGTCTTGGCAAGCACCCTTAAATATACTTAATATTAAAGTTTAAATATACATAGCATTCCAGCTTCACCTGAGGATGATTAACCAGACTGTGTTTGTAATACTCACAGCAAAGTCAAGGGTGCATGTACGGGGGTAGCCAGGAAGACCAGGGCTGAAGCGCCACACCGTCTCCAATTGATTGAAAAGTTTTCCATCAGAGCAAGATGCCTGAAAAAAAAAAATTATATATATATATAGTTAAAAACAACGTTCAGCTCATAAACTTGATTGACAACACAAGTATTATGAAGTATTGGTCTGCCATCAATCCATAAAATAGATCCACTTAAGAAAATAAAGTGCTGTACATGCCTTGACCAAATGCGGGCGAACTGTAGTAACAAGCGAGGTGTAGTTTTCTACCACAGGAGGGAAGCCCACACTCAGCTTGGCCTTGCAAAATCCAGAGCGGCGGAATATAACATCCGAGCGCTTGCACCAGGGCACAAACAGCAGGTAGTCTTCTACTTTGGCCACAACCTCATACATTTCTAGCATCGAGTACCTGTGTGCCACAGAAAAGACAGTTAGCCAAAACAATACAATGGTGTCTTGTGTGAAAATGACATTAACAACAAATTGTTTAATTTTTGTTTTGGGAGTAGACTTCTTAGGAGGGTAGGATCTTTCTATGGAAGCAAGTAGTCATTTAGCAGACACTTTAACTCAAAGTGACTTACAGTATACTTCATACATAGGAGTAATCCAGGGTTAAGTGCTCAAGGGCACAATAGTGATAGCTCATAAACTTTCTGATTACCAGCCCTAAGCTTTAGTCATCAATCATGCCACAACACTAACTCAGTATTTATAATCGGAGTACAATGACCTTTTTTATTAATCTAACTTTGGAGTCATGGCAGCTCATAACCTCACTGGATGCACGGCACTGCATCAGTTTGGGATTGACTCACTGCTGGACGTCAATGCACAATGGAATCAAGACAGAAGAAAGGTCAAACACTGTTTGTTTACCGTCAGATTTGTGTACACAGGGTCCAACAGAGGTAAACATGGACATATCTTAAGTTTCAAGGTCTCATTTTTGAGCATTTTAAGACCTTCACGTTAAAGAAAACCGATAAGATAAAATGTTCATAGAAATGACTCAAGTCCTCCACTGCCTGCTTGTTAGCCACAATCCATCAAATATAATATTTTCGAAAATGTCCTATATAGGTGCTCAGTTCTGTTCCTGGATATGCAAGTTGTCATTCAGTAAACGCTTTTATTCAAAGCTACTGACGGTAACTTTTTATAAGGACTTTCCCGTTAAGTAATGTAGGGTTCAGTCAGAAAGGGCACAACGAGGATGGACTTTACTCTTGACAACATTCTGGTTACCAGCACTGTGCCTCTGGAGATCCACCTTCATGTAGGATCAATTTCCAACCTAGACTCAGCTTAGACAACATGACCACCGACCTATAATCCACTCACTGACCGTCTCACGACACACAAACATGGCCATCGTCATAGTTCAAAAACCATTTAGATTAACTGGCTTCTATATACTTCTTGGCAGTCTGGGCTCATCATTCACCTGGGGCCCGTTTCATAAAACAAGTTTACCAAATAAGCCAGGTTTATTACAGCCCTATTACTAACCATGGGGAATTTGATCATGTTTTATCATCAAACCGGTAATCGTTACATCCCTACAAGACAAGTTAATCAAATTCAGTATGTGCACACGCACGCTGTATTACTGCTTGAACTAAATTCTGCAGGACAGCTGATCTGGACTGAGCCCTCTGCTCTAAAATTTCAGGCTTCAAAAGCGGTTCCCAAGTAACTTGTGATGACGTGTGTAACCGGTACAGATTCATTCTCCAATAACCCCAGATACCTAAAAAGCTGACACCAGATATTATTCCCATGCCCTGTTACATAAAGAACATTTACAGGGACACTGGGGCTAGAGTAATCATGGGCCTCAATACAAATTTTAAATGGGAAGAGATCATGCACCATATCCAACTTGGTTGGGAACATACCCAATAATACGTCTTTCAGAGTACTCCTTTCTCTTGTTAAAGGACCCCGAGAAGTTGAAGAAGCTCCTGGCTGGAGCAAACACAGCACGACCGGACACAGCCCTGAAGAGGGGCGGCGACCGGGTCATCAGTATCCCACATGAAGACAGATATCTGTTGACAAAACAGGGTGAAAGTATGTCATTCAGCAACAGCATAGATTCTGCATGAGACTTTGTGTATACTTGTAATGATTTAGGCCCTATTTGTTTGTTGGATGTCTTAAGATAGCTGACGTCTCCTATAAGTCAGATAAGAGCAGAGAGAATCAATGAACCACACAGATAGTTGTGTGCAGTTAACAAGATTAGGACTCTTAATCAAGACAAAGCCTTTGTCCAGATTAGTGAAAATTACTCTTTGCCCTTAATCTAAAGCCAAAAAATGCTTTTTCAGACTAAAAAAAGGCTAGACTATTGGAAAATTGACAAGTTTCTATGGAGTCGTCTTTTGTAGGCCACACACACAAACATTTAGTGCAATCACTCAATTTCATGAAACAACTCTTTTGAGGCAGTTCAGATGAATCCTTCATTGAATAAACACACTAACTGAACAGCAAGATATCATGCCGTTCAGTGATATTTGTCTCAACTTGAAGCAAGTTTCATGTAATTAAGTGTGTTGGTGAAACTTAAATCCATATCTTAATGACTGGCTGTTCATATGTTATAATAAAGTGTAAAACGATTTCAACAAAAAAACTCAAATGTATATTAAACGGAATACTATAAGAGACACAACAATATGCACATCTTCTACTAAACTTGAGGTATCCCTAACACACAACTGAACAATTGTTAATAAATGAAATTATAATTCTTATTAGAAACTCAACTGAGGATTTGAGTTGGCTAACGACGGCTGTCAACAACAGCTGAGTAAACAGAAACCTAAACTCTAAAATGCAAACAGCATGTGATAGCAAGTGTGTTGCCTAGACGTAGTTGCATGGAATTTACATAGAATACTCTATATGACACCTTTGTGCAAATTGCAAGATAGTGTGTAAAAATGATTTAAGGGTTTTCTGTAAGGGGTTTAAGGGTTTTCTGTATTGTCTTCTTTGTTATGCACTGGCTAATTGAATTTACAAAGGCTCTGAATGACAAGCCTTTGAAATGCTAAAGAGGAGCTTAAAAAAGCCAACTGTGATGCAACCGGCCATACAAATTAGACCACACAAGCAATCCACAATACCAGCTGTTGTGCATTGGAATGTGTATTTCTTCATTTACAGAGTTCATCATTAACTACAAAACTTTATGAAGCAGTGTATTCATGCGGCAGGACCAGGGTTAAAGGAAACATAGGATAGGCATCTCATGACATGTTCACCTGCCCTCCATTTGTCAAGACACAAATCATAAGGAGAGCGTAATCACTGACCATCACAACCAAGTCAAGGGCAGTAGTAACACCCCATCCCGTTAAAATGTGTCTGATGCATGCCGGGTCAATCACACACATCTGAAACTCAAAGAGATGAGGCCTTGCTCTATAAATGGCACAATATCTCCTCAATGGAAAGAGTGGCAGCCAAATTCATTCGGCACAAGAGCTGCCAAGAGGAGTCAAGCATGGCGTAACTGTAACAGCCGACAGAGACAGAATAGTCACCATCAGACACTTGACATGGCCTTATGCCAAGCAGTTATAGCATTTGGCTGCCCAGTACTTGGTTGGGGTACACCATGTCCCTAGCCACAGGTAACAAACGTCACAGCTCGACTTGTGACGTCACATATGCTGCAGACTCCTGTAAATGCATACCTACAAAGGTGTTTGGAAAGAATTGCTAATTAAATCATTTGTACTATACACACTAATACACACACACATATATATATATATATATATATATATATGTGTGTGTGTTTACATGATGGGTGCCAAAACTTTCTTTTGCATTTCCCTAATAAAAATATGATTTGCATTTAATCTGCAGCTATCTAAATAAATGAATAATTCTGAATAAACACCAGCTGTATGCAGTTGCTGACCAGCTTTTCCACACACAAAAAAACTCCTACGGTTTTGTTCTTTCCCCTTAAAATGCATTTGATTGCATCTGATTTTAAAGGGACTTTAAATAAATAAATAACATAAATCTGAATAAACACCACCTGTACGCAGCTTATGAAAGTTATTCAAAAAATAAGAAAAGCCTTTAACAGATACACCTGGTCAATTATATAATATCTTAACCTTCCCACTGCCACTTATTAGGCTATCTGGCAACCATTTATGTGACTCCCTCCAACCCCCTTCTAAAAAAAAATTACACATTTATTTGAGCACGTCACAAGATTTAATACATTGTTGGACGATAAATAAAGGCTTTATTGACACAAAGTTGTCATGTTGGCCTTAAATTCACTCCACTTGAAAGCGTCAAACTAACCGTCCAACAAACGAAAGCAGCTCGCGAGTTACTACTTCACTTAATCACTTCAATCTTCACATGAGCGCACATAGACAGTGCGAAACATTAAACCGTCGTTAATTACCTCACTCCATTCCTGCCCGGTGTTTCACGACTGGCTGTGGACGGTAGGTTTCGGATACACTCCGCTACCGCTCTTCTCAAACACCGGGAGCCTCTCGCCATCTTCACTTCTACTCTCTTTCGCCTTCCTCCCGTCGAGAACTCTTTTCCCGTCTCGAAGACCAGCCTTCTCGGAGACCCACCCTGGGATCTCATTGGCTGAGGTTGGTTTCCTTGGCCTCTGATTGGTTCATTCATCCATTCGTCACGTGAATAGCCTACTGACGTAAGTGTTTTAATTGTGAACAGGGTTTGCGTGCGCAGAATTGTCACGGGATGCGAGATTGGGTTGCCCAGGCTGCGCGACCTACAGTGCATAGTTAGTAAAGGTTACAGCTAAATTAGTTTGAGGACACAATGTAAAAGCATTAATAAGGTTGAAAAATATAAAATACGTTGAAAAACAATGGTGCGGAGGAAATACCTACATTTAGTTTTAAATGCTTATGCCGTGCCTGTTTGCAGTTATATATCGTCTTGTGAAAAAAACTACATAAAAAAGAGTGATTGTTTTCATCAGGTCTAACAACAACATTACTTGAAGTAAATGCTGATTGTTGGCATTTGTTCTTTTATTCACTTTTTCAAAAGTATTGCATCCAATTACTCCACAGTTTTCTGTGGTAATGAAAGCCATTCTTTATGTAGCCATAATGCTTTTAAAAACTTTAGTTGGCTCTCTTCTTCATTGAATTCATGTAAACACATCTGTTTGGAACAATAAAGAGTATATGCTTTTATCTAATCCTCTTTTAGAAAGCGATAGAAAGGAGGTGACATTCCGAGAAAGAAAGTGTGGTCTTTGGCACATAAATGTCAAATTATTTTAATTAATTAAGTTAACCTGTATCTCGTCTATAAGTCTATACTAAAAATCAACGCACAAAGACATCCACTCTATAACTCTACTTCTCAATCAGAGCGGGTGGTATATACTACAAAATGTTGACATTTGCCAGCTGCGACGCCTAGTCTCTGTGCTCTGCGCATGCGCATGCGCGTTCTCGTGAGCGCAGCGGAGTCGGATGTGCAGTCAAAGGCCTTCCGGTACTGAGGCTCACACAACAGCAGGAAAATGGCGCAGATCGCCAAAACACATGACGGTAAATTCATTATTCAAAGATTATTGAAGAACATGTCGATTTATTTGTCTACATTCCAGTTGGGGTGCCTGTTATTTTCTAGTCCTAAAAAGTGGAATTAGCGAGGAAAAAAGCAGAATTAGGCCAGCTTGAGGCGGTGAATAGAATATGGCGTCTGATCGTTGAATAAACCAGGCCGTGGCGCACATGAGAAATATTAACAAATATTCTATCCGGAGATTCGTCTTGTGGTTTATAGCAGAGTTAGTTGTAGCATTCGTTGCAGGAATACGAAATAAGTGTATCTGTTTTATTGCATAGAGTTTGAGTGTTAAAATACGCTGGTTGAACGATTATGTATGGAAACCAAAATGGCGTTGCAAACACAGACCAGATCTTTACCTGTATACGGTTGTTAATCTTTATAGGCATTCCAATCGAGTGGTTGTTTCTGTTTTCTGTAGAATTATGAATTGTATTCATTGTCTGTTTGTTTACCGTGCTTATGTAAACTTACTTATGTGGATAATTGTTCCGTTTCTCGCGCCTCTAACGAAATGTTTGTATTGTGCGTGTATACGCACTCTTTCTTGTATTAGTGGATCAATGCTATGCATTTAAAACTGTATTCTAGAGCATGGTTACCTGTAACTGGAGTGTATGTGTGTAATTTCTGAGGCATATATGAATTATTGTTCACCGGTTTAAAGGTATTTTGGTGTTTTTATCTCTGATTGTTGCTTCTTTTTTTCTTAGACATTGAGGCTCAGATCCTGGAAATCCAGGGGATGAAAGCTGCCCTGGTGGAGGGAGCGGAGCAAGGGGTTGGGCTTGATTCCACTGGATATTATGACCAGGAGATCTACGGAGGCAGTGACAGCCGCTTTGCTGGATATGTGACATCAATTGCTGCTAACGAGCAGGAAGATGTAAGTGATAGCATAATACTCTAAATAGTTTTAGAAGAGACCATGTCAGCATGTGTAAAACAGGGTTTCTGAACATAACTTTTTATTTCAGGATGATGATGAAGATTCGTCCACAAGTCTGCTTGGACCGAAGAAACCTGGATATCATGCACCGGTTGCAATACTCAATTCCATTCCTCAGTCAGATGAGCAGGTAATTAACCGCAATTTAAATTTTTTATAAAGCTTAATTTTTTTTCCCCAAATGCATTTGTTGAAGGATATAAAATATAACTGTCATCATACAATATATTTTTTTGCCCATCCTGCAGTATGATCCCTTTGCTGAACACAGACCACAGAAGATTTCAGACCGTGAGGACGAGTACAAGAAACGCAGACAAAAGATGATCATCTCCCCAGAGCGTCACGACCCATTTGCTGATGGTAAATTTTACACTATTTTCTTCTCGTTTTATTTTATCTGTCTATACGATCAGTATTTACTCTTCATATGACGTTCTGGTCCAGACCAGTTTTGTTTTTGGTTAACCCTTCGAACACCACCCAACAACTTGCTCCCTGGATTCAACTGACCTGTAAGACTGTCTCAGTAAGACATCAATCTTTTAATGGGATGTGCTGAGAATGAGTTACTTTTGATTCGGAGATTTAAATGAGTTGGGCTGCAAAGGTTTCGGGAGACAGTTGTTTGGGTGACGTCATTTGTCTCATCAGGACATAGGTTGCAGGTAGGTGTGTTGTTCGAAGGGTTAATGCACTTTTTTGTGTGAAACAGGCAATACAATAGTCAGACACCTCAAACAGACACTTTTTTATTGAGTTTAATAATGCCAGAGGCTGCAGTGCAGTTACTGTCACTTTTCTTTTCACTTTTTTTCTTGTTCCATAATATACTCTATATATTTTCCCAAGTTAGCTAGATGTTTCAAAGTTAGTATGTTTCCAAAAAGAGTGGAACTCTAAATAATCTTGAGCCACTTCTGGACGTACTTTACAATTTACTGTCCATATCGGTTGTAGTCTGTTACAAAACCCAGTGAAGCCAAATGTAATATCCAATGAAATGTTTTCCAGCCATTTTAGTTTCTTTAAACCTATGGCCTGTGGGTGCTCATACTGGTACCAATTAGCAAGGAGTTTAGGAACTTCAGAACATGTTCCGACAGGCTGCACACACTCAAACTGCACCAGATGGGGGTCAGGGTATGGTAGGGAATTGATACTGGATCAGGCAAAACATCTTGCATGTAGTCCCAGACAGAGGAAGCTTTACAAACTGTTGTGTAAATATATTTCTATTTTATTATCATAAAATAGAGATATATCTATTGAAGAATCTGTGTACCAAGATTCCACAGGCCCATACTAACTGTCCTTAATTTCTCTCCTACAGCAGTACTGCTATGCCAGTCCTGTCTGCACTCTCTTAAGGGTGCAGCAACTCGTCCTGTGTAGGTTATGGTCAACAAAAAGCAGCGTGTTTAACAGATAAATCAAGACCGTAGTTGGTAGTTTTGCTCTGATGTGAGGCCATAGGGTCTTTCAAGGGAATCCACCATGGTTTCACGAAACTATTATTATAAAGTTATATATTATTTTTAAAGCCTCATCAAGGACAATTTTCTCTTCTCAACTTCATGTCCTCTCTTCTCATTTGAACTTTTCATACCAATCCATTGTAGATATTTATAGTTTTTTTTAATGAAATTAGATGCACAAGTGTGCGTTTTTCCTTAATTTATTTCTGATTTAAATTAATCTTAAATTTTATTAGAGTTCCCCAAAGTGTTCAGTGTCTCTGGCTGCAACACGAATAGTACAATAAATTATAGTACAATTTTGCAATGGCCCTTTTTTGTATTTAAATGAATTACAAGAGCAGAAACAGGTGGTATGCTATTGTGTGTGTGAGTTCAAACCCTTTTCCAAAGTGTTACTAATGGTAAAGAGAAATTTTCTAGGCTTCTTTTCTGCCGGTTGAAGTCTGACTGCAGAGAGGACCCTTGGCACTGAAAGTGTACGTATTCTGGAGAGCGCAGCCCAGGACCCTGCATCAGTGATGGCTATATCCTCTCCTTATCTCCTCTTAAAAGCAACAGACACCTCTTTGTACCTGCCTGTTCTTAATGTATGACTGTATACTAAGAGTGCTTAGCTTTTATTGTCTAGGGCAGTTTTGTGTTATGAGAGGATAGTAATTTAAACATTTAAGGCCATCTATTCAGGTACAGTTGACTGTAGTGCTTTGTGTGTGAAAATGCTGGTTTTGAGACTTACTTGGCTGACCGTCTCGCATTTTGTTGGTGCTCTTTCGCATAGGGGGCAAAACGCCGGACCCCATGATGCAGATCAGGACGTACATGGATGTTATGAAGGAGCAGCATCTGTCCAAAGAAGAGGTAAATAAAAAATGTTTTTAGGGAAACTAAGATGTTGGTGGTGATGTTTATTTATTTGATTTTTTTTTAAGTCAAAAAGGTAAATTTAAGAGATGTTCCAATCTGACCAAAATATTCAATGCATTTTCTCCAGAGAGAGATCAGGCTGCAGATGGTAGAGAAAGCAAAATCTGGAGAGCTGAAAGCAGTGAACGGCTCTGCTGCATCTCAGGCTGCTGTGGCCAAACGCAAACGACGCTGGGACCAGACTGCTGACCAAACCCCCACCAATACCACACCCAAAAAAGTGTCCAGCTGGGACCAGGCAGATGGAGGTGCCGATGTGAGTCAATTTCCTTTTAACAGCGTTAGGGCTTCAACTTCAATTAACTTGAATAAAAAAGCCAAATATATATTGCTCATTATGTATAATATTGCTAATCCTGTTCTTCTCTTTACCCAGACACCAGGACACACACCTTCTAACAGTCGCTGGGATGAGACACCTGGCCGTTCCAAAGGTAGCGAGACCCCGGGAGCTACTCCGAGCACCCGTATGTGGGAACCCACACCAAGCCACACCCCAGCTGGAGCTGCCACGCCAGGTCGAGACACCCCTGGACATGCCACTCCTGGCCACGGAGGGGCCAATTCCAGTGTGCGCAAGAACCGCTGGGATGAGACACCAAAGACAGAGAGAGGTCTTATATTTTGTCCAGTTTGGGGTGCATTCACTAACAGTAGATATTTAATGCACAGTGATTTTAAATCATTTTAATTTGTGTGTTTCAGAGACACCTGGTCATGGCAGTGGCTGGGCTGAGACTCCACGTACAGACAGAGGAGATGAGTCAGTGGGTGAGACCCCCACCCCAGGTGCTAGCAAGCGGAAGTCAAGATGGGATGAAACACCAGCCAGTCAGATGGGCTCTTCAACTCCTCTGCTCACCCCTGGAAAAACCCCTCTGGGCACACCTGCTATGAATATGGCCACACCCACTCCAGGTACTGGACCGATAGTGTTGGTTGTTTCTATTGTTGTTAAAAGTGATGTTTTTTTTGGTGATTTGTAAAAGTTGCTGTAAAGTTTTCAATGTTTGCAGGTCACCTGATGAGCATGACTCCAGAACAGCTGCAAGCTTGGCGCTGGGAGCGAGAGATTGACGAGAGGAATCGCCCATTGACTGATGAGGAACTTGATGCCATGTTTCCAGAAGGATACAAAGTACATAACTTTATTTTCTACAGAATGCCATTACTTTGTCAGAAAATTAATTTATTGATATTTTGCTATTGCTAACTGTTTTGCATCTGCCATTTTTCCTAGGTACTGCCGCCACCAGCAGGCTATGTACCCATCCGCACCCCAGCACGTAAGTTAGCTGCCACCCCCACCCCTATCGGAGGCATGACTGGCTTCCACATGCAAACAGAGGACAGATCTATGAAACAAGTCAACGATCAGCCCTCCGGAAACCTGCCCTTCCTCAAGCCAGATGACATACAGTACTTTGATAAACTGCTGGTAAGTCCCATGTACACCAGGAACCCCAGGGTTGTGGAAAACCTCGGATTATCCGGATGCTTTTTAAAACTAAATTTGAGTTATTTTTTTAAATATTATTAGAATTTTATATTTTTAATAATTATTATTAAGGTTATGAAAATAATTTTAGTAGTTGTAATTTGTGTCAATTATATTTGTACATTTTATAAAGAAAATGTGAGTGGGTGCTTGCCGTGGCAAAACTTGGCACTAGGCAGTTGCTGCTAGAGAGCCAACTCCCATGTCTGTACAATGTTCTGGTGCTGAAATATGGCTTGTTTATATTGATATATGGTTGCAAAATAGTCCACCTCCATGTCTGATCCAGAGTAGGGATGCAACGATTGTAGATTTTGTTGGAACAATTATAGTCTGAGGAATAATCACGGTTTCACGATTATTATTAATTTCACAACATAAAATCACATAAACTCTCTTTAGATATTAAAGTGTTATTTATTGCTGCCTTTTGAAACAGAAATAACACGGTAACCAATAATACAGCACAAAATAATAATACTAAAGAAAAAAAGTCCATCTCTTCTTTTGAAATTAAAAAAGATGTCCTCTGCTCTGTGAACAGCCATGTCAGTATTTCCCTTTTGAAGATATCAAATGGAAATGGATCACAAATGTATTTGATGTTCTCATTTTGTATATTCTTTCTACATTTCTTTTTGGACCAGAGGTACAGAACTTGGAAAGATGGAGAATTAATATATATATTTTTTTTTTATACTTAAGAATAATACTATAACAAGGATGATAAATCACAATGTTAATTAAGTATTATTAATATAAGACTACTATTAACTTTATTTATCCCACAGAGAGCACTGTTACTAATGAAGGGAATAAACTAAATTGTAATCAACTGTCATCCAAACTTATTCATTTTAATAATCTTTATTCATCTGAGTTTACATATGGCCTGAGAAAATCATGTCTATTATTTTGGTTTGGGGAATCGAGATCGAGCTGCCCACAAAAACATTTCGGACAGAAACTTGTTGTCAACGCTGCCCAGACGTTCATTAATAAAATATCTGTCTGAAGCGGGCAGAATGCTAGAGTTAATGAACTTCACGTCAGGTGGTCCTTGCCTTCACGTCGTGCATTAAAATAGTATATTTCACAACGAGAACAGGTTGGCTAGCCGTGCATTATTCCTTTTGTGTAGGCTACTCTTTAGCAGCAATTTTTATGGCAATATTTAAATAACGCCCTGGTCATTCTTGGTGTATCCAAAACATTATCGACTTCAGACATTCTCTGGTGGAAATAAAGCTTCGCTGTTTGGTTCCTCTGTAGTTAGTTTGGTTCCTATAGTTAATCTAGTGTGTGAAGTAGCCTCTGTGTCTCTGATAAGCACTGCATTTTAAGCTGGTGCACCGCGAGTGTAACTTTGTTTTGCGCAAGCTGCAACAGTTCCGTTCCGTACAACAGAAACACTCGGTTTAGCGAAACCTTTACGATTAATTAACCGTGACGTTTTAAAGCACGGTTAATAGTAAAACCGGTTAATCGCTGCATCCCTAATCCAGAGATGTGGCCCATTCATTTTACTATTCAGTTGTTGAGAACCCATGTCACTGGTTTTCTGTATTCAAGATGTGACCTTTTAATATACAGGTGCTAGTGTGCTCTCAGTGGTTGCTAGGGCATTGCTAAACAACTTCCATTGTAATAATTATTAAAGACTACTAGCCAGTCTAAGTCAATTGAGCCCACCCTCATGTTTCTGTTATTCTGGTTCAGAGATTGCTTGTTCAATTCAGTATATGTTGCTAGGATGGCCTTAATGATTTCTAGGGCATGGGTAGATTGCCAGGGTGATATTTAAAGAATGCTTGGCAGTCTTGAGTTGAAAGAGCCCACCCCATGTCTCTACAATGTTCTGATCCAGAGATATCCTTCTCGTTTAATTTCATTCATGGATCTGTGACAAACAGCGGAGGAATTTGCTAGCACCACTAATTAGCATTATTAGTAGTAACAGCATTATTAGTATTATCTACAAATGTAACTGATAAAAATAGTAATTATTAGACAGCTATGTTTTGAATTTGACCAATTATGCAATCTTTGTTTGCAGGTTGAAGTTGACGAGTCCACCCTCAGTCCAGAAGAACAGAAGGAGCGCAAGATCATGAAGCTACTCTTAAAGATCAAGAATGGAACACCTCCCATGAGAAAGGTTAGTATCCTCTCTCACACTTGATGGACTGTAACACAATCATGCAAGGATGATCTCTTACTCGCTCTCTCCTTTCAGGCTGCTCTTCGTCAAATCACAGACAAAGCCAGAGAGTTTGGTGCAGGACCCCTCTTTAACCAGATCCTGCCATTGTTGATGTCTCCTACACTGGAGGACCAGGAGCGTCATCTCTTGGTGAAAGTCATTGATCGTATCCTCTACAAACTTGATGACTTGGTTCGCCCATATGTCCACAAGGTATGTCAGCATTGCATGTTAGCATTAATTTAATACTTGGGTGGAAAAACGTAGTAACCTTTCATGTGTCTTTTCTAACGTTCCCGTTTGTTATTACAGATTCTTGTGGTGATTGAGCCCTTGCTGATTGATGAAGATTACTATGCTAGAGTAGAGGGTAGAGAGATCATCTCCAACTTGGCAAAGGTAAGATGGTTGTCTGTAAATAGTAAATGTTATCTTTGGTCGAGAACAGCATCCCAGCAGTTGTTTAGTCTTCAAATTTTGTAGGCAGGCCTTAATCAAATCTCCATTTCTTCTTTAACAGGCTGCTGGTCTGGCCACTATGATCTCCACCATGAGGCCTGATATTGACAACATGGACGAGTATGTGAGAAACACGACAGCTCGTGCTTTCGCCGTTGTTGCGTCTGCCCTGGGCATTCCATCTCTCCTGCCTTTCCTCAAGGCTGTTTGCAAGAGCAAGAAATCCTGGCAGGCTCGTCACACGGGTATCAAGATTGTACAGCAGATCGCTATTCTCATGGGCTGTGCTATCCTGCCCCATCTCCGCAGCTTGGTGGAGATTATCGAGCATGGTTAGTATGGCATTGTGGTCTCCATCGTTCTATATGTGGGTGTACCAAAAGTCTTTTACATTGTCTGTTATATAGGACAGTCTCAAACTGTTGTTTTTTCCCTCAGGACTTGTGGATGAGCAGCAGAAAGTGCGAACCATTAGTGCTCTGGCTATCGCTGCCCTGGCTGAAGCTGCTACACCATACGGTATCGAGTCCTTTGATTCTGTACTGAAACCTCTTTGGAAAGGTATCAGGCAACACAGAGGAAAGGTGAGCATGTGTTTGGTCAATGGAATATTGAAGTTGTTTTATTTGTACTGTTTGCTGGCTGCAACCCAAAGATTGTCAGAATTTTAGTAAACGTGTTTTTAACAATATTTTTGTGTTGTCTTAGGGTCTTGCTGCCTTCTTGAAAGCCATTGGATACTTGATTCCTCTTATGGATGCTGAATATGCCAACTATTACACCAGAGAAGTGATGCTTATCCTTATTCGAGAGTTCCAGTCTCCTGACGAGGAAATGAAGAAGATTGTCCTCAAGGTGGATTAAATAACTAATCAGAAAAATGTAATCTTTTTAAAATATTTTAGGCTAAACTTATTTATTTTTGTAACATTTCAGGTGGTGAAGCAGTGCTGTGGCACAGATGGTGTGGAAGCCAATTACATTAAAACAGAGATTTTGCCCCCCTTCTTCAAACATTTCTGGCAGCACCGAATGGCATTGGATAGGCGCAACTACAGACAGGTATGTGAGATCATCACATAATTAGAAATAACGTTAACCACGAGTAATATTCATTTAATCTCATTTGTCTTTTTACTTTCATAACAGTTAGTGGACACTACAGTGGAGCTGGCCAATAAGGTTGGGGCAGCTGAGATTATTTCCCGTATTGTGGATGACTTGAAGGATGAAGCTGAGCAGTACAGAAAAATGGTCATGGAGACCATTGAGAAAATTATGGGCAACCTTGGTGCCGCTGACATCGATCACAAACTGGAGGAGCAGCTTATTGATGGAATCCTGTATGCCTTCCAGGAACAGACAACTGAGGTGAGTTATGGACTTTGCTGTTTATTAAATATCCTGCTGCTGTTATATGATCATCTTACATCATAATCTCGCCTTTATCTCCAGGACTCTGTGATGCTAAATGGCTTCGGTACGGTGGTAAATGCTCTGGGTAAGAGAGTTAAACCATACTTGCCTCAGATCTGCGGTACAGTGCTGTGGCGTCTCAACAACAAATCCGCCAAAGTCCGTCAACAGGCTGCTGACCTGATTTCTCGCACAGCGGTGGTCATGAAGACATGCCAAGAGGTGAGGGGCGCATTGTGTACATTCATGGACTGGTTAAACAAAAATACTGATACTGCTTGCTTACTAATATATATCTTGCTCTTATATTTCCTTGTAGGAAAAGCTGATGGGCCATTTGGGTGTGGTGTTGTATGAGTATCTGGGAGAAGAATACCCAGAAGTGCTGGGTAGCATTCTTGGAGCCCTTAAAGCTATTGTCAATGTTATTGGTGAGTGTCGGTCAAAGTGCTTCATTACTGGTGTTTGCCATTGCATCTCTAAGTCTTAAGTATTAAACTTTGCCACAATTTTTTCCCTACATTTGTTTGTACAACCATAAATACCCAGCCAAAACATAACTGATGGAAAAGTGATTTTTAATTGGTGTTTTTTCTGATTGACGTTTGTTTTGGGATCCTTAAAAATAATTTCAGTGCATCACATATATTTGAGTTATTTCTACTGCGTTGCTTTCTTTTGGGTATAATTGTGTAAATGTCCTGTTGGCAGGTATGCACAAGATGACACCACCTATCAAAGACTTGCTTCCACGTTTGACTCCCATCTTGAAGAACAGACATGAGAAGGTGCAGGAGAACTGCATTGATCTAGTGGGCAGAATCGCTGACAGGTCAGTTCTACAGTTCCCTGCAGAATTTGAGCTATTAACATTTGAAATATTTTGATAATGCCTCCTAAACACATAACCGTGTCCTTTGCAGGGGTGCAGAGTATGTGTCTGCCAGAGAATGGATGCGTATCTGTTTTGAATTGCTAGAGTTGTTGAAAGCCCACAAGAAGGCTATCCGCAGAGCTACCGTCAATACTTTCGGCTACATCGCCAAGGCCATCGGGTAAAACCAAAAATTCTTCTCAGCAATGCAGAATGTGTCAGAGGTTTGAAAATGTAGATTTTTAATTTCTGTTCTTAATTCTCTAGTCCTCATGATGTGCTGGCCACACTGCTCAACAATCTGAAGGTGCAGGAGCGTCAGAACCGTGTGTGCACAACGGTAGCCATCGCTATCGTGGCCGAGACATGTTCGCCGTTTACCGTGCTTCCTGCATTGATGAACGAGTACCGTGTTCCTGAGCTTAATGTTCAGAACGGTGTCCTAAAGTCTCTGTCCTTCCTGTTTGAGTACATCGGTGAAATGGGCAAAGATTATATCTATGCTGTCACACCTTTGTTGGAAGATGCTCTGATGGACAGGTAAGCTGGGAAAGAATGACTGATTTTCACAAGAGAGTTACCACTTAAAACATGCAGATAGTTTTCAGCAGGCCTCTATAACTCTGTATTTGCTCTCCATCACAGGGATCTTGTACACAGGCAGACAGCCAGTGCTGTGGTGCAGCATATGTCTCTGGGAGTGTATGGCTTTGGCTGTGAAGATTCTCTCAATCATTTGCTCAACTATGTTTGGCCAAATGTCTTCGAAACGTCCCCTCATGTTATCCAAGCTGTGATGGGGGCCCTTGAGGGTCTGCGGGTGGCAATTGGACCCTGCCGCATGCTGCAGTATTGCTTGCAGGTACATTTTTACTTTTCCAGCGTAGAATCTCCACACGTTACAAAAAGGTTTTTCATTGACTTGTAAAGATCTAAAGGCCCAATGTTTTTCTCCCTCAATAGGGTTTGTTCCATCCTGCTCGCAAAGTGCGTGATGTGTACTGGAAGATCTACAACTCCATCTACATCGGCTCCCAGGATGCACTAATCGCACATTATCCTCTTGTCTACAATGATGAGAAGAACTCATACGTTCGCTCTGAGCTGGAGTACTTCCTGTGAATATAACTACCCTTACATGTGCACTCTCTCTTCTCCTGTATCTGGGTCTAATTCATGGTTCATAGGACGTGGTCCATTTTTTTATGTTCTCTGGTAGGTTACAACCAGTACCACAATTTCGGTGGTCTAAAATTAATTTCTTATTAAAGAACAGAAAAATGAGAATCTGTTAAACGTGACGCTTTTAGGTCTTTGGATTAGACTTTTCTGTTTTTACGGCGTGGCACCATGCACAGTGACAGTAAAGATAGTAGCAGCGTTTCTGAGGAATGTGATTTATCTTCAGTAAATCTTTAAACTAGACTTGTGTCCTGATCTGTCAAGCCCATTCTCTCGCTCAGTCACACATCTGTTCTTATTATAATGTTGCTTAGTTTGGCTGAATAAATGTTTGTGTATTAAAAGTCATTGATCTCCTGTCATTTCTTTTATCTGTTTAGCACAACCAAAAGAAGTCCGGATTTTATTCTATCTACACTTTAAGTATTAAAATCCTCTCAAATGTCGTCTGGAAAAAAGTGTATCAAGCTTCATAATTTGCTAAATTGACTGAAAATTTGAAAATCAAATCAGATTGGGCTGCAGTGTGAACAGGGAATATTTCTAGCTGTTACCTGTAGTACAATGCATGTTAAACCTAAAGAAGGGTCTTGTTAAATGCATTCATTATATGAGATTCTGTTTGCTTATTTCCCACATTCAGCTTAGACATAACACAGAAGATGTAAAGGAAGATTGTCATTTGTGATTTTGCACAAACATGAGGGTCCTGGACTTTCTCAGTCTGAAACAATTGTAAGACCATACTTTAGAATTTTCAGACATTTATCATTTTTACATCTTTTTACTTTTCCATGAAGTCAATGCGCTGCTTTGTGTACTGCACTATATGCTTGAACTGATCTTGACTGACAACATGCTCTTGGAACATTTGCTTTGTCATTGGTCCTTGGCTGTTAAGTTTAAATAAAATACTTATTTGGATCAATAGCTAAAGCCTTTTGTCTAGAAAACTACATTTTGGTCTATGTCCTGGGATCCGTTTGAACTGACTTGAATCTCTCAGTTTTCATTAAATATTAAAATGTGTACGTTCTTTATAGTATATCCTCTTGTGTAAACAGTACATATGCAACAACAACTTCCCGTGGTCTCCTTTTGACCCAAAAGCCCAAACTCTCTCATGCCCTTTTAAATAAAGCTTCTGTATCACACACACACACAGTCGGTTAGGCGTTTCACCCAGCAAAGGACAAACAAACACTGATATTTGCTTCCAGGGACATTGAGGTCAACTTCCTGTTTTCCATTTCTTTAAGAATGTAGAGCTGTCATAACTTTGAGGGCAGAGTTTTAAATGCTTCCTTCATCAAAGCGCTTTACACCACCACACTGGTCCACCTGGATGATGCGACGGCAGCCATTTTGCGCCAGAAAGCCCACCACACACCAGCTTATTGGTGGAGAGGAGACAGATTGATGAAGCCAATCAGTGTATGGGGATGATTAGAGGCCATGATGGTCAGAGGCCAATGGGCGAATTTGGCCAGTATGCCGGGATTACACCCTACTCTTTTTCGAAGGACATCCTGGAATTTTTAATGACCACAGAGAGTCAGGACCTCGGTTTAACGTCTCATCCGAAAGACGGTGCTTTTGACAGAATGGTGTCCCCATCACTATACTGGTTAACTAATCACGTTATAGTGGCAAATTGCAATTTTCCGTGTAAGTAAATTCTAGGGTTCATCATGAACTTTCCCAAGTAACTTTGACAGCTATAAACGGTACAATGCTTCCTGAACATAACATTTATTTTATGTATATTTAATAATTAACAGTAAACCGAATTTCAAACGAATAGAATCTTACTGAATTACATTATTAGTTTTTTCAATAATAAGTGTTTATCAAGTATTATGTGAGGACAGTGCTGGGCAGTATACAGCCAATACAGTATATTATACATTCTCTCTTTATACCTTTGAACAAGCTACAAAAGTGTATTTTTTTAAATTGTTATTTAAATGGAATAATATATATATACTCTGAAATATGTAATATCTGTATTCTATGATTCTATGAATCTATAGGCTATATATTACAGATCAGTGGTACTGAATCATTAGTGAATCAGTTTGCTCCGACAGTTCGGTTCACAGAACGATTCACGTATTGGAGTCATCGCTCACTGTAACCGAATCATTCAACAGAACAGATTCATTAGAATGATTCGTTCGTGCGTCAGACCAGCGAGGGCATCAGTGAGGCGATGATGATGGCTCTTCGGAAGAATTGACAATCCTGTGCATCAGATACAGAGGGGGGAACGAAATTACGAATCATACTATGGTGATGCAATAGTTCATGAATATTAATTAGGTTGCGATGACGTTCCTTTCTAATCTCCTCGAGGCATCCAGTCACATCCCAATTTATGAATTCATAAATCCGCAGTAGGAATCGTTCATTGGTCATCACAACAGCGCCCACTCTGACAGCGTCTGCCTTTCAGCCAATCTGTTGAAAAGTTGGGTACCGTATTAATATTCATAATTCACTCCTTCGCCATAGTAGGATCAGAATTAGCGAGGAGGGGAAACATACAAAAAAGCTGACTTCCTGTATTTTCTTATAACGAATGAATACATTACGCAGAACACAAGCGAGAGGGATATAATATCTGAAATCGGTATCGCTGTGGATGCCACTGCTGTAAATGCGGATTGTTTACAGCAGCCCTCGCATCCTTTCCTCCCTCCCCCCTTTCCTCGTTCCCGGAGCGCCGGAGCGCTGGTGGCGAGGCAGCGGCTACAGCAGCTCCCGCTGACCGAAGATAGCGCGTGCAGAGCCGGCCACGGCCGTCACATCTCCCCGGGCCCCTGGAGGGTGCGATCCAGAGCAAAGCAGGAAGCCAGCTTTTGATGCCACATCATTGTACAGCATCATTCTTCCGTGAAGAAAAGCGCACAAGCACTTCTGGATTGTATTAATCTTCACCTTTTCAGGAGTTTGGATGTGCAGTTTCACATGATATGGCTGTTCTTAAACTAGTCGACCAGGTAACTGCATACGGGTTTTTAAACTCATGTTTTTGTTTGCAAAATTATCAGTTTATTTGGAGGATGCTTGGATGAAACTGAGGGATTTGCACACGATTAAATGTAATTTTCAATGAATGCACAAAATACATAATGTGATGCTCCATATATGGTTGCAGCTGAAACTGCATGATGTATGTGCAGCATAGAAAACAATTCATGACAGCACATACAAGTGTGTTTTATATGCTCACGCTTGTTTCTGCTTACACGACTACTTTTGCAATTTATGCAAGTCGTGAATCTGATTTTACTTCGGAAATGATTTCTAAGTAGATGTTTTTCAGTGTATGATTAATAATATAACGTTTTACCAACACCAGTGTATGTCTTTTATATTTAAGTGAGATTAAGTAGAGTAACAAAGTGAGTGTTGTTCTATTTTATTGCATAATTTGTGTAAAGCAAGTGATCTGCTTTCATATAGAGAACACACTTCCTGCTCTCTGCTGGAGTGTGCATGATGCTGATCTTGATATGGCTCCTAAATCGAATCTGCACACCATTACACGTTTTTACAAGAAAACATCCCAAATTAATTTCATTATCAGCACACCTAGTCAGATTTCTGTTTTAACTGACTAGTATAAGATGCATATATGGTTGAGCTCCACCCAGTTAAAGCTCAGATAGTCAAGTTCCTTTTCTCACAAACTGTTGTTCACTTATTTGAAACTTTCGTTGTAACAATAACATTAATTTAGTTTCAAACTAAGCTTTTGTGTTTGTAATGTACTAGTATTTCTAGTTAGTAAAAGACCGAATTCATTGTAATCTGATTTTCATTGGTGATATTTTGAATGTTACTACTATACTTAACAAACTTGAAATTATATGTTACATCTTTTCATACTAGTCACCTCCACTAATGATTAGTTTTTCGTGTGACATTTGGTGGGCACACGGTGAGCGTGTTTAGTTAGTTTCATTAGAGTAGACCTGCATTTCCCTAATGGTCATGTGATGCACTCATATCTAGACACTATTGCAAATGTTCTAGGAAGTTGTCCTTGCAACAAGTAACTCGGTGTCTATCAGGGCCAGGGCCCGCATGGACTTCATGTCAGGGTCGAGAAGGTTTTTCAGCTGTGAGACTGTAGAGACTAAAAAGACTGTACTAAATCTTTACACACTACATGGTTGAAGCAATGTTTCTTATTGAAACAAGTGCGGCCATCGACAGCTTCATGTTGTTTATTGCCACAGAAAATGCCAACTCGTCCCTAAATTTGTTAATAACAAACAAAAAAATATGTGTACAGTAATGCATTTGCAAAAAGGGCAAGATATTCCCGAGGGCTTAAAAGAAGACGTGTGCAGCTCATATCGTTGATAGAGCTCTTTAATTAATTTGTTCATAGAAAATGTGCGTACAAATGATATAAATCAAGTATATATAATTTAAGTATTTTTTTTTTAACATTTACTGAACTGAATAATATTTCTAAAGACTGCTCCAAAATGTCATTATTTATCGCAGTAATTTTATATATGTAGTTTTTCTCATAATTTATTCTTTGTCCTAATATTTTTTAAAACAAAAGTATTTATGGGAAAAAAGTGAATCTTAGATATGCTGTCAACTTAATAAAAAGTAAATATTTAACTGAAAATCTTTTATTTGTTTTAGTAAAATGATGATAAAGGCCAATTGTTTAATTTTAGAAAGCAAACTATTCATTTATTTTGCCGTTTTAATAATATTAAATGGTTTATTTTCCTTACACAGTAAAAATATATTTTTATACATAAAAATATGCAGCTGCCTTCAGTGGCGTCCCACACAAGGGGATCATCCCATTTGAGCGTCTTTAGCATCAGAACGTTTGTTCCCTTGATCAATATCAATCTTTAGTGGTGGGACTACTGTTCTAAGTGGATGTACTTTGTGCTTCAGGTATACCGAAATCATTTATTGAAGTGAGTGGATTTTTCTCTGTCATGACAGGAGTTGAAAGATACGATAGTACTTTAACACATATTTCAGTTTTACAGTAATTCATTTAGCAGACACTTTTATCCAAAGCTGCCTACAAATGAGGAACATCACAAGCATATACTGTTGTAAAATCTTGTGGCAGTAAACAGTTTGTATTTTACTGCTTTGACTTGCATTTAAAGTCCATTAATGTAAACACATGTCTTGTTTGTTTTTACAGACGAAGGCACAAGTTGAAATTATTTTTTGTGTGGTATTTAACACCATGCCCCCAAAAGTTTTACTAGCATTAATCCCAGGACGTTTATTTTGTAGAAGTTAATATGTGACACTAAGTGTTCTGAGTGCAGTAATGTTTACGGTCATTTCGGTCTTGTGTACAGTTTGATTTCCATACTTTGCCCCAAAGAGGAAAGGAACAGGAAGTTGTTGAATCTCAACATTCCCCTCTCATGCTTTTTCGTAGTCTCGGAGGGTTACATGACACAAGTTCAGAGCACCCGAGAGGGAGGAAATAGAGGATAGCGTGTTTAAGGCTTACACATCAGTCATCGTAAGACTTTAGGTACTTATAAAATAAAATATGAAAAGTGTAAAAAACACTAACACTGTCATGAGGTGCTCATGTTAGTTTTTTACACTTTTCATATTTTATTTTTACCTTCCAGAAAACAAAGTTTAGATTCTTTCAGTTTAGATTTTACCCAGAAGATTGTTTTAGGACAGGGTTCCTCAAATCTTTCCCTGGAGGGCCAATCTGCTGCAGAGTTTAGCTCCAACCCTGATCAAACTCACCTACCTGTGATTTTCTAATGATCTTGGAGACTCTGATTGCATGCTCAGGTGTGTTTGATTCAGGTTAGAGCTAAACTCTATCCTGTTCTATCCATTGGTTGTTGGAGAAGTCTGTATCTTCACCAGAAGATCAAGGCTTGATTACATTTTACAAGGTCAATAAACATTTAAAAAATAAAACCAATGCATGCACAAATTTCCATTTCATGCTGACTTTAAACATCAGGGGGAAAATGCTGTCACAAGGACCTAGATTTCAGTTTCGCAGTTCATTTATTGTGCGACATCAGCAGTTCCTCATTTTAGACCCATGATTCTTAAGGAGTTAGTCTGCTTTGTTTTGAAGAAGAGCCTGCAGGGCTCCAGTTGTCAGAAGTGAAGAAACCCCAGCCCTCATTGGCTGAGAAGAAAGTTTGGCTCACTTCTATTGGCCGTAGTGATAGAAATTAGATAAGGAGACGGGGAGTTGGGGGGGTGGGTCATGTAGCCTAATGCATGTCAACAATGGCTTCAGTGTTTGAGAGTTTGGCTTTGGCACGGAGCGGCGCTGAGAGGTCGGGGGAATGTCCTCATTTGTGATGAGCTGCGTCCAGACTACTGCTTGTGCCAGCACTCAGCAATCTCGTCCCCAAGCTTTGCGGTGCCATAACACAGACAGCACTGTTGCCACCAGCCGTTGAGTTCTCTTTCCAGTGAGAGAAGAGCTGTGTGGTTGTGCGTGCGATCAAGACAGAGGCAATATCTCATAGTCGAGAGAATTCAACATTGTATCCTCATAGATTCAGTGCTCTCATAAAAGAGCTCAACAAGGATGGCCCGGTGCCAGTGTGAGAGTGCTTAGGGCCAGTTCTGTGTTATTTTACATTCCTGTTCTTGTACATTCCTGTCCTTGCAAATGTAAACATTTGGTTTTCTATTAATTTATTGAATGTTGTTGTCGTCGACAATTCTGCTGATTTAAATATGTCCTAATATGTAAATATGATTCCTGGGAGTTCACTGGTGAATGAACTATTGAAAATAATTTTAATGATGATATCCCCTAAGAAAGTATAATAGCCTAGAATGTGCTCGGGAGGTGTTTCACCTTGGACTTGTTTCTTCTCAAATGTCTTTCTTGCGTTGACCAACAGAACTGCTTTGTTTGAAAGTGTTTCATAAACACTACACTGTTTACAATAGAGATTTTTTTTATGCAACAAGTCACCGAACTCTTGCTAATTGTTTGATCGCGCCTGAAGCATACAGAGCAAAAAGATTTGTTTCACATTGCTAAAATTATTTGGTAAAATGTTTGAGGTCATATATATCTGACAATTCTATCTTTATTTTATGAGTTTGTCTTGATCTTGAATCTCTTGTAGGACTGGGCGATATAGGACAAAAATTATCACAATATTTTTTTTTCATATCAGTCGGCATTGATAATGATCACGATAAATGTCAAGTCTTCATTTCTTTCAAGTTTAATTAAAAGCCATATTTTTACTCCAAAGTGAACGTTGTAGAGAGACCAGAACCATATATTTTCCTTAACAAAATAAATATCTTAATAAAAAATGTATTTTTTAATTTCTGCATGTTCTAATGAGTGATATTAATTAGAGATAACAGTTTGAACTTTGAGCCAATCGGATAAACAGTCCGTGTGACGCTGTTAAAATAACTAGCACTCTTTCGTTCTGCTGTTGGCGCATAAACATTATATCAAACATTGATCGACCTCTTGTTATTGTTTTATCGAGGAAAATTGTATCGCGATAATTATTGTTATCGCTTTATCGCCCAGCCCTAATTTCTAGAGGAGGCACTTGAGATAATTGGAACAAGCGGGAGACTTGAGCAAAAGTTGCCATTTGCTCTTCATTTAATTTCATTGCTGTATAGAACAAACAATTGAGATGGTAAAGAGGTCTCATTTATGATATGATATATGATATGGCGAGAGATGCATGAAAAGAAAAACTCATGAAATTGTTCAGCTGTTGGTTATTTTAGAGAGCTGAGTAACTTGAAATGACTAACAAAAATGAATGATGACTTGTGGCGAATTGGCACAGCAGAGATCGTTTTTATGGATGATGAAATGAGCGGGTGTGAGGAGGCCTGTTTCTGCAGCTGAAAATAGAGCAGATCTCAACAACACATCTCCTGTTGTCTCTACACAGAGAGTTAGTTTGTATGTGTGCATATTAAAGAGATATAGTTAAAGAAGCTATTCTTAGAAACATATTTTGAAATGTCAGAAAAACGTATTCATATTTTTCTTAAAACATAATCATTTCTTTACAAAAAAGCCTTAATGTGACTCTATTACAGCTATGCATTCATATGGGGTTTGCTAAGAATGCTGATATACCAGTAAGATATTAAAAGTCCATCCCTGTCTTTACAATCTCTGTCCTTACTGTTGAACCCTCATTCATTTGCATGATGGCCTGCCTGCATGTGTTCTGTTGTATAGCGGAAGTGAAAATGCTTTCCACGCTTCCTCTGTGTCGCTTCTGAGAAGGTGAAAAAGAGCAACAGGAAGTGAGATGTGGGGGTTATTGCAGATAGAGACACTGGAAGTTTAGATGCAGATAGAGACACTGGAAGTTTAGATGCAGCCAGGTTTGGCTCAAACCACCTCTGTGTTGTTATGCTTCTCTAATCCCACGCATGTGTCAGATTATCATGGTTTTCAATGCGCTGCTATATAAATATACAAAGCTTGGCACTTGAATTTCAGAAAATAGCTGTCAAAATACAGTTTATAAATATATTTGGCATTAGTTAAGTCTTTAGTTGCTGCATAAACAAGGACTGAAGATGATAATTACATAAGAGGAAACATGACTTTAATGACCACAGTGTGTGGTGCAAACTGCAAAGCTTCCTTGGGGCTCTTTGGGCCTCGATTTGGCCTCCCTGTAATGACGCCATTTCATGGAAATGGTGAAGGCTGTGTGGTTTTGCAGCCTAGTTGTCTGATTTGTGCTGAGCAACTTATTCAAGAACTGATCATTTGAATGAAATTATTCCAAAGATATAAAACATACATAAAGTTGCAGCACGAGGATAATCTAGGTTCTCGTAGCTCTGCATACTTTCTGATGAAAATGTGGCACATTTGTATAACTTGCCACCACTGTGCTATGGTGGTTGCCAGTACGTTGTATGGTTGCAAAAGTGTTCTGTGTGGTTTTTAGTGTGTTCCGGTTACTAGGGTGTTAATCGGTGGTTTCTTGGGTATTCTGGGTGGGTGCTAACATTTTGGATTTCTTCAAATCTGTTACCCTAAAGGTGCAGTCCCATTAGAGAAAGAAAGTTCTGTTATCTGTAGTGTAGCGATGTACGAACGCAGCCCACACAGAAGTGACTTTACCAACCTGAACTTGCTGCAACATCTGCACGGGTAAATCTTTTGCTCCCAATTACAAGAATTTCTACAGAAACGACTGGATTTTGTCCATGAAAATGTGCTGAACAACAGTAAATGTGTCCACACCATAAAGTAACGGTGTGTTTTTGCAACTTTGGAGTCCCCTACAGTTAAGTGAGTGGATTTCACTGTCGTAATTTTGTACATGAGCACTACTTGGAGTCCCCTACAGTTAAGTGAGTGGATTTCACTGTCGTAATTACAGTCTGTACATGAGCATTTGTTGCTACTGTAAAGCAATCCACCCTTTCGCATAATTTCTCACCTGCTCACTAAATTTACATAACTCACCAGAACAGATTTTTGAGGAAGAGTGTGGGAAGGAAATTCACCTTATTAGAAGGAAACAAAAGTATTCACCTTATTAGAACTTCAGAATGATATTGAAACTGATATTTAAAGGTACAAATTGCTTTTAAAGGATTTTAATGAATAAAGGTGCTTCATGCTTTTATTCCTTAATACCATGTTTAAATAATCTCTTGTTTTTCACAGCCACCCCTCGTCCAAGCCATCTTTAATGGAGACCCCGATGAGATTCGTGTGCTCATATGTAAATCAGAAGATGTCAATGCACTGGTATGGATCAGTTTCTTTTATACTTCTACTCACACGACTATATTTCATCTCTTTGTTTCTTCCAGCGCAATAGTCGAGGAATCCCATGGACAGCAGTCAGAGATTTATATACATTTGTCTCAGTAAAGGCAACAGGACACAAAACAGTTTTCAGGGCCATTCTTCTTCGAGAATATTTATTTATTCTACTTGTCTCACTGTGTCCACCCTAATGGCTCCAGCAAGAATTAGCTTGCTGTCCGAATGTTTTATATAGAGCCGCTGGTCAAAGTCATGATTTCAGGCTGCATGTGCAAACAGGCTCAGACAATGGACACGTTGAGATGTCACCACCGCTAGTGTGTGAGCACATTAGTACACACTGACATCTCCATCAGTGTTTGTAAAGAGCTACTCAATGCTCCTTTGTTGTGGATTGCTTGCAATGACGGGAAATCAGCATATTGCATTCAGAATTGACCTTGTCTATGACCAATTCTCTGCAAAAACTTTACAGTCCTCAATGGGTCTTTGGAAAAGATTTAAGGTTTTGGTGTTTAAAAATAATGGAACGTACTGTAAAGACCACATTAAATTGTTTGATAGACACAATGGTCTTTCTAGTGTTGATGTAGCTTATTTCCTATTGAAACAGGAAGTTGGGGTGAGACACATCGAAGGGCTCATCCTTTTTTTTATTAAGAAACTTGAATGAAATTAATACTTTTATATATTAAGGATGCATTAAAATGATCAAAAGTTACAGTAGAGACATTTATAACATTACAAAATATATATATTTCACATAAATGCTGCTCTTTTAAACCTCCATCAAAGTATCCTTTGAAAATAATGTACTGTATCACAATTTCCACAAAAATATTAAGCATCACAAATTTTTTTCAACATCGCTTATCATAAAAAATGTTTCTCGAGCACCAAATCAGCATATTAGAATGATATCTGAAGGATCATGAGATACTGAAGACACTGAAGAGGTGGCTGCTGAAAATTCAGCGTTTGCATCACAGGAATAAAATGTGTATCAACTCATGCTTGTCAACTTTTAAGAATGCACTCGCATATAGATGGGTTCAAAGCTAATAGACATGATTTTATTTTATTTTTAACCATCTTTGTTTCCATCCTCTCTGTCCATGTGTCTGACTCTCCAGCTGTCTTTTTTCATTCTCTCTCAGGATGCTGATAAGCGAGCTCCCCTTCATGCAGCAGCCTTCCTCGGAGATGCAGAGATCATAGAGCTCCTCATTGTGTCAGGTAGAGCTGCTCTCTTTCTCTCTCCCTCCTCTCCCTTCCATAGTACCTTTACAGCATCTCATGTCAAATAAATGCATGTTCAAAACCCAGTCCATTAAAGGTATAGTTAACCCAAAAATAAAAAAATGATGGTTTTAGTATATGATGACAGAATTTTCAATTTTGGGGTGGACTACCCCTTTACAAATACAGCATGTAGATTCTTAAATTTATTAAGGTTATTATTGTTTGATGTTTCTTCGTAGGGGCACGGGTCAATGCCAAAGACAACATGTGGTTGACTCCACTCCACAGGGCCGTGGCATCACGTAGCGAGGTAGGATTATTTGTTAAACACACACTCACGTTTAAATAAGACAGCTGTTGTGTAATGTTGTCACGCAGCAGGATGCCTTTAAAACAATGCTAATCATATGCAGCAGCTCCTGTGTGATTATAATTGGATTTTTCCAACACTGGATGCTGATTGGTCAATTGTATTCCAGCTGGCCTGAAGTACACAATATAGTTTGTTGTTTTTTTACGTCTAGGAGGCCGTTCGCGTGTTGATCCGTCATTCTGCCGATGTTAACGCACGGGATAAGAACTGGCAGACTCCGTTGCATGTCGCTGCCGCCAACAAGGCCCTGCGCTGTGCTGAGGTCATCATCCCGCTCCTGAGCAGCGTCAATGTTTCAGATCGCGGGGGACGCACCGCCCTGCACCACGCTGCCCTTAATGGGCACACAGAGGTACTGCAAGTTGAAACCAAAAATCTTTACTTGGTGCATAGCAATACTACAGAGCCACACACATTGCACACGGGAAAAAATATAAATATATATTGTGGCCACAAATTAAAAATGTATTTATTAATGTTTCACCACAAATTAAAAAAATATATTATCTTGTTTTAGTAAATTGTTGCCATGTTTTACTAATTTGCTTCTTCATTTTAGTAAATCGTGGCCACATTGTCCTAATTCATTATCTGGTGTTGATTTGATAAAAATAAGGGAACAAATTAGTAAAAAAATAAAATAGCCACAATTTACTAAAATGAGGGAACAAATTCATTATTTGTGGGAATTAATTTTTCATTTGTGTTCATGATTTAAATACAATAGAGGGTGAATAGTAAATTGTGGCCCCAGTTGAACTAAAATGAGGGAAAAAATGAATACAACAAGGGAACATGTTCTTAATTCTTTAGAGCTCTAAACTTCTTTCACTGCAGTGCAATAATTGTTGCAAGTTCAAAGACTGAGACCGTTATACAAATTCCCATGCTCACTGATGCAGACTTAATTTTGCTGCATTGCATTGTCAACATAGCTTGACATCTGCAGAATGCCGAATGGGTTCGAAAGTCATTATATAAACTGTGACACAAAGACGAAGCACACAATGAGAGCTGCAGGATACCAATTACTGACGCATAATTGACTCATGCCTTACTGCCTATTGAGACGGATACAAGCATCCTTCATTTCTCCATCTGTTTATTATGACTGTTATTCACTTTCCACTTTCTCTCTTCAGATGGTTAGCCTTCTCCTGGCCAAGGGTGCCAACATCAATGCCTTTGACAAGAAAGACTGCCGTGCACTGCACTGGGCGGCATTTATGGGTGAGGGAACAATCCTATACCGGTGACCGGTATGTCTTTCCCAGTGAAACACAAGGAGTTGTTCACACTGCTTCCATTTTAATAAAAAAATATAGTTATTGGGGGCTTCCAAGCTTCCAAAAAGGACATACATCATAATGGTCCATGCTAATTTGGATGTACGATATAGTCTGCTGAAATTTTGTAATTGTTGTTTTGATTATGTGCAAATTGATATGATCAAGTTTGGCACTCACTTTGCAAAAACACACCCTGAGAGTGAGAGAGATATTTAGAATTTTTTTTACTGAACTAATCTGTTTTTAAATGAATCATTTGAGTCCATAACCCTTTCATAAAGAGTCATATGCTTAATTTTTGAATGAATCAGCTTTTTTGAACAAATAATTTGGATGAATGATTCACTGATATCTAAATGCCAAATCAGATGCCATCTCTGCAGTGCAAAAATAGATTTAGTTAGTACTGGTTTCATTTGATTGGTAACAGCCTATAGTATCTTATTATTCTAATTTAATTTGCTGATTAAATGTAAGAATTGAAAGATGATGCATAAATTGAATAAGGTTTGAAAGAAATTGCTCCTGTAAAGATAAAAATGCTCCTGGAAACAATTTCCATCACTTTTGCACAGAAGATGAAAATCTTTGGGAGTCAATTGTCCACAACAGGCATAAACAAATTACCAACTACCCTAAAAAAAAAAAAAAACACACTCAGCAAAATATTCTTAATTGTCCTTATCAACAAAATCTCAAAAATATTTAGATATCAATATTTGGCAATATTGTACACCTTATCGTGCAATATTCCAAGTCTTCTAAATACATTCTTTAATGTTGTTTTTTCCTCACTCAAAATTATATGGCTTCAGAAGACTTATGCTGAGACTAATGTTAAGTCATAATAAAATTGATAATAGATTTATGGAGCTTTTATTCAATTCAATTCAAGATTATTTGTATAGAATTTTTTACGATACAATCGTTGCAAAGCAGCTTTACAGGAAATTAAGTTTCTACAATATATTTTAATATTTAACTTATGGCAAAATTTGGTTAATTCTGTATATTGTCTGAGGGGTTGGCATCATCTCTTCTCAGGTGTTTGGTCATCTCAGATCATTTAAGGGTTGGATCCAGACTGAAGCTTGTGTAATTCCTAGTTACCACAGGATGTTAATCCAGAAACAGAGAAATAAATAGACATAATTAGCATAGCTGTTGTTCCATCCAAGCAAAATGTATGTGCGTTTGATTAGATATAACTGCTGTACAAAAAGTTTTAATGGTGATTGTTTTTTTTTTGGAGCTTGACAGACAATGGACACTTTCTAATTTAGTTTTATGGACAAGAGACAATATTCTGGAAAACAGCTCCTATTGTGTTTTACAGAAATGAGTCAAATGTGTTTGAAACAAGGTTAGGGAGAGTAACTAATCACAGATTTTTCATTTTGAGGTGAACTATTTGTGTTTATGTGTTCACGAGTTTCTCTCCATACTCCTGCAGGTCACTTAAATGTAGTGTGTTTACTGGTGAGTCAAGGGGCCGAGATCAGCTGCAAGGACAAGAGAGGATACATACCTCTACACGCTGCTGCTTCCAACGGTCAGATCGCTGTGGTCAAACACCTGCTCAGCCTGGCCGTAGAGGTACCCAGGATGCAAATAGATCCATATAGAGAAGGGAGCATGGGAAAAACATCTAGTTTGAGCTTACTATTATATCATATGCTTTACTCATAGATAGATGAAGCCAATGCCTTTGGGAACACAGCGCTGCATGTGGCCTGCTTTAATGGACAAGATGCAGTAGTCAGTGAGCTGATCGATTACGGGGCTAATGTCAGTCAGCCGAATAACAAGGGTTTCACACCTCTGCACTTTGCTGCTGCGTCCACTCACGGTGCCCTGTGTCTGGAGTTCCTGGTCAACAGCGGAGCTGACGTCAACGTCCAGGTACATCCATCTAGGACAAAACCTTGACAGGTCCTGTGTGCTTTATGCTACTAAACATTTCCTGATGTTTCCTCAGAGTCGTGATGGGAAAAGCCCTCTTCATCTGACGGCAGTTCATGGACGATTCACACGCTCCCAGACGCTCATCCAAAACGGTAAAGCTGTTTTTGGACTGCTTAAAGCCTACTTTTAGCCTGTGACTGATTTGCATGCACATTAAGAGTACAAGTGTTTCTGATACAGGTGGAGAGATTGACTGTGTTGATAAGGATGGAAACACTCCGCTGCATGTCGCTGCTCGATACGGCCATGAACTATTAATAAACACTCTAATCACAAGTGGAGCTGACTGCACCAGGTGTGACTCTGTCTTTGGATCTTTATTAAAAATCTTGGTAACTTGTTGTTTCTGACATGCTCTTTCTTTCTCTGCAGAAGAGGAGTACACGGCATGTTTCCTTTGCATCTGGCCGCTCTGAATGCTCATGCAGACTGCTGCCGAAAGCTTCTCTCCACAGGTACAGACTACACCACCGAATCAAGCTACAGTTGCACTACCTTAATATAACATTTAAAACCTGGTGCAAATCATTTTTGGCTAAATACATAAACACGATGACATAGCGCTCCTGCAGGATATGCAAGATTGAATATGTCTCTTTACGTTTCATGATCTCATTCCTTTTACTTCTCCTCATTATTTCTAGTTCTTTATATAAAATGGGAAATTCACGCTTAATAAAAGTATAAATACTTGCTGAGTAAAAGTATGAATTAAATACAAAAATCATGCTGAGCCCAAACTGTGGAATGGTAGTGTATGTTTAAATTATTTTCTGACCTCCAGAGATGTGTCCACAGGGTGTTTGTTGGAAAATGTTAGATTTAATTTATTTGACCACAAATCACACCGGGTGTGGGATACTTTGAGCTCTTATTGCTCTCAAGTCCATTTCCCTTAGAAAGCTTTCCCATCCACACTGGGTGATTTGACATGACATGTTGTGTAAATCAACAGTTCCTGACCTTACTGATCCTCTTGTGTCTAAATGGGAGAAAATCCCTGCTGCCATGTTTCATCATCTAGTGAAAAACCTTCCCAGAAATCTGGAAGTTGTTACAACGACAAAAGAAAAACAAACCTTTCGGGTTTTGAAAGGAAATATTCAGTAAGCACTTGGTATGGTCCTATGTTGATATGAGGAGGGATACAAAGTACTGAACAATGAGATACCCTCAAGTTGATGTGACTCAGACAACCTATCTCTTCATAAATTACTATTTCATAAATATGTTGAAGGAATACTTGGCCACTCTTCCTTCTGTAATAACTAATTAGGTTAACTTTGAGTTATGAATTGATGGGCATGAATTTTCCTCATGTCTCTTTGCTTAGGTCTGGCATGCCCTTATATCTGTGTACTTTCTTAACTCTGACTCTTGATTGTTGGTTTGTTGTATTAGAATGTAGATGCTACATCTGTACTTTTGATTGGTTGCACACATTTGTGTTTTCACCTTTGTTTGAACGATGTGTGTTTGTCTTGTCTATCCTATGTGCACTGTCTTTGTTTATCCTGAACTAACATCCTTCCTCTCTGTCTCTCTTTCTCTCACACTGTCTCTTTTTTGGACTCCTTTCCCCGTGTCATTCTTTCCCCTTCTGCGGTCTGATACTGTGGCTGTCTGCGTCTGGGTGTGGGGGCACTTTCCTCTTCCATGCACTGCATCCTTCCTTCCCATACTTCCATTCCTCTACAGGACGGAGGTATAGCATAATGTGCCCTCTCAGTAATGACTCGGTCCTGTCTGCAGGCTTCCAAATCGATACACCAGACAACCTGGGGAGGACGTGTCTGCATGCCGCAGCTGCGGGCGGGTGAGTCAGTCGGTCTTGCAGATCTGGATTTGGCCTGTTGGATGGCATGAAAAATATGTGCTGGTGTTTGCTTACATTTCAAAAATGTATTTCAGAATCTATAAAATCAAACAAAAATACTTAGCTTAGCTGAAATCACACTTAAAAACAGTACATTTCATGTGTGCATACACACTGTAGAGATATGGATTCATAGTTATTGCCAATAAGGCGATTGGACCTTTCAACAGAATGGTGGGCTATCTTTTTCCTATAGCCTCCATATTCAGTATTGCAATTTTTCCATTGCATAAGTGGTCTGTCTACAGTTTCTGATTGGACCTTTTGTAACTGCTGTTATATCATGTGGAATGTGATACAAAATTTAGAAGTCAGTAAGCTATATATACCCAAATATAATACACATTTATGTATGAATACAGCACAAAAACTAAGGGCCTAATGACTACCTTATCCATTGTTCAGACAAATACCGGTATCGTCAGACCTGTTGTCTGTCCGCATACCAGCTCATGGCAAGTTCTTTTTTTGTATCTCTCAATCTCTCTGTCAGTAATGTGGAATGTGTGAAGCTATTGCTCAGCAGTGGAGCCGATCATAACCGCAGGGACAAACATGGAAGGTGAGGTTTTTGTAAACGCAAGACATGTACGTCAGGGTAATTCTCTAAAACTTCTACATAGACAGGATACATATCTGTGCTATTCAGTGCATTCAGGAGCAGTGAGTGAATTTGTCTAAAATCACACATTTTCTTTCAATTTTTTCGACATGTTACCAAAAGTCAAAGTAATTTTTTTTTTATTGTTAAGCTTTTTAAAATGCTGGCTTAATGGAAAACTTTATCATAATTTTGCCGTATAGTAACATTTCAACCACATATATTCAGATTTCATTGTATTTTTATATTGATAATTTCTAAATAATTGATTAATATAAATAATATTCATTGTCATATATAATACATTTCTTTATGTCACTTAAAAAATTAAATACATTTCATGAAAACTTGTATTTTGTGCTAAATTTAACTGAAATCTCACGTTTTAGACATTTTCTCAGTTGTTTTAGAATCACAGAGTTGTCATCACTGCACACATCAAATTCCTACTGTACTAATTAGTTTGTACTCTGAAACTGAAACTTTCCTAAATTTTGTCAACCCCCCCCCCCTCTCTCTTTTGTTGTGGTTGTTGACAGGACCCCTCTCCACTATGCGGCAGCTAGTCGACACTTTCAGTGCCTGGAGACTTTGGTGTCCTGCGGTACCTGCGTTAATGCCACTGACCATTGGGGGCGCTCTGCTGTGCACTACGCTGCTGCTTCTGACCTGGACAGGAGGTATACAACATTTACACTAGGGCTGTCCCTTAATAGTCAACTAAAAGAGGCTTGGTCGACTAAAATTGTATTAGTTGCTTAGTTGCAGAAAAAAAAATCCACAGGAAGTGGCACAGATCGTTAACTCTCGCTGCATGACAGATGGAAGTGCCAGTGTGGTCATTATTGGTCATACAGATAAGAGTAATACATCCTTTGAATCTATAAAGACTCAACGTTTATTTGTGTGTGGGTATATTTGCCTTACAGACATGAAAAGTATATCTATAGAGAGCAAAATGTCTACATTCAAATGAAAAACAAATATTCTCAGATTATGTAATCCGGATGAAACATGGATACAGGCGCATCACTACTGCGGAGAGGAAGATTCAGTATCGCTCACTTCATCTCTTAAGCCAAAACGCTAAGAAAGCACTAGTTTATTAATAAATTATTAAAATGTTAATGCAGCCTTCTTACTGATTTTGTGCTGTGTCAAGCTTTATGCGTGCGCTTGACCGCTTATTAGGCTATATAGGCAATCACAGGCTCATTATTATGATTTATATGGTTTATTAATAAACGTGTGATTAGTCAACTAATCACTTAAAATGAACGACTTCTAGTCGACCAGAAACATCTTTAGTCGAGGGCTACAGGAGGAACATCCATTCCTCCTCCATTCTTTATAAAGTTTTAAGATTCAATACAAAAGTGTATTTGTCCCTCTATTTGCAAAATAAAGATTACATCGTTTAATGGACTAACATACTTATATTGGAGCAGGACATTACAAGGGGTTTCATAGGAAAACTGCAGCTCATAAATCTAAACCTTCACCCTAATCGTACTTTTAGCGGTGGGACGGTGGAGTAAAAACTCCACTATCCCCACATGAGTAGTTTACAGTGCAGAATAGGAGCTATTTGTGGCCAAACAACATGTAATTGACCGTTGTAAATGCATGTCTAACCCTATCAAGTGATGTAGACACAGGCAGCTGTAGTCCTACAGCAGGTGAAATCAAGTGCAGTGCCAGTCCCCGTCTCCAGAGACTGCCAGCAGCTACATTAACACATATATCTGTTACCATGGCAACCACAGGCTATTTTTAAGTCTCCTGTCATTGGGGTAGTTTATGTGCAAAGACAGGGGGTTGATGTCAACTTAATATGACATGCAGAAACACCTTTGTGCTTAATATAATTCGATTAGCAGCCAGATCATTTTGTGAAAGAGTAATGGGATGGTAAATGTAATAATGTTTTTAATATAACAAGATACCACAGACTTATTGCATAATATATATATGTGTGTGTGTGTGTGTGTGTGTGTGTGTGTGTGTGTGTGTGTGTGTGTGTGTGTATATATATTATTAATAAACTATTGATTTATATAAATATTTACTCATGTATTATTATTAATTACAAAATATAATATTAATGCCGAAATATCCAATTAATGAGAATACAATTTATTTTTACAACTTAATTGTTAAGAGTTATTGTTGAGTAAGAAGCCACTGCTTATAGGATTTGTGAGCTGTGTGTGATTTCTCTGCAGGCGGCGTGTGGTCCTGGAACCAGAGAGTGACGGAGTTCAAGCTGAGAGGGAGAAGGAGGCAGCTCTGTGAGTTCTCTGGAGTTGAAGAGCAGAACGGCCCACGTCTGCTCAGCCTCAATTCTGTGTCCCCCTCCTTGTCTCACGTCACTCGTGCTATTTACATATGTGCTGCTCTGATGTGTCTGTGTGCGTCTGTAACCTCATCATTTCATGTCTGGAACAACCAAAGTGTATTTTCCGTCTCTCCACTCCCACAGTAGCGCATATACATAATTATTTCTGCTGCCAAACAATTAATCGCGATTAATTGCATCCAAAATAAAAAAAATGTGTTTACATAATATATGTGTACTATTTATTATGTATATATAAATATACACACATGCAGTATATATTTAGAAAATATGTACATTTATTTACATGTATTTATTTATATTCATATAATTTATATTGCATATAAATATATTTAATATATAAACATAACATATTTTTCTGAAATATATACATGCATGTGAGTGTATTTATATATACATAATAAATACACACATACACACACACACAGTGCCGTGAAAAAGTTTTTGCCCCTTCCTTCCTTATTTTTTATTTGGCTAGTGAAATTTAACTCAGCTTTCTAAAATAATGTGGTTAATCACAGTTCTTTCATGATTTAACAGGAGGGGCAATACATTTTTCACATAGGGCCAGGCAGGTTTGGACAGCTTTTTTCCCTTAATAAATGAAATCATCATTTAAAAACTGCATTTTGTATTTACTCGGGTTATCTTTGTGTAATTTTAAAATGTGTTTGATGATCTGAATCTTTTAAGTGTGACAAATATGCAAAAAAAAAACACACAAAAAAAAGAAACTTTTTCACACCACTGTATTATGTAAACTATTTTTTATAAAAAAAATTTTTTGGATGTGATTAATTACAAATAATTGTTTGACAGCACTAAATTTACATGTATTTTTTTGCACTTCTTATGGTTTAATTTTTTATTGAATGTGTGTTTCATTATTATTTATATTTGTGTGCAGGTGTCTTGAGTTCCTGTTGCAGAATGGTGCCGGCCCATCACTCAAAGATAAACAAGGCTACAGTGCTGTTCATTATGCTGCAGCGTACGGCCACAGACACTGTCTGAAACTGGTGAGGACACAAATATGCCCAGCGAGTGCCTCACGGCACTTCCTCCATCTGCACTCTACTGTCACAACTATATTTGATTAAAAAATGTAAACTAACATGCAAATGAATTTAGTCCAGTTTGTGGTTTCATTCGTGTATCGTAAAATGATATGCTTGCTAATGCCTCCAGTCTGTTGAACCTATTGTATGCCACCTGCTGGTGCAGTGCATATGTTTGTAGTGCAAGAATGAATGTGTTCCAGTTTAATTCAGAATAGCTTTTGATTGAGTTTAATGAGAACAGCTGTAATTCAGATCAATCTGATTTCAGCTTTTGGACAGAGATGAGAACCAACAAGATGAGATGGAGAACAGCCAAACCAGAAGCCCGTTGCATCTGGCTGTGAGTTTAAATTTAAGAACTTAATTTGGACCTTTAAAGGCAACAGTATTTTGATGTTTTTGCACCCTCATTCCAGATTTTCAAATAACAAATATTGTCCGATCCTAACAAACCACCACATAACTTATTTAAGCTTTCGGTTTCATGTTCTGTATAAATTTTAATAATAAAAACAAGTTATAACACCTTATCAAGCAAATTTTGCATAGGAAAGCAGCTTGCCTGTTTTTTTGCAACTCTTACAAGGTTTAATTTCTACAGACAGACCCTAACCTCAATGATAAATGTGATAGTTTTCAGACAGTTGGTCTATATATCTTTGTTTCCAGGCATACCACGGTCACGCACAGGCTCTAGAAGTGCTTTTGGAGGGTCACTGCGAGGTGGATCAGGGGGATGAGGTGGGTCGGACTCCCCTGGCGCTTGCTGCCCTCAGGGGCCACACTGACTGCGCTCTCACACTTCTGAACCATGGGGCCTCGCCGAGAAGCAAAGATACTATCCGAGGACGTACACCGATCCACCTTGCAGGTATGACACCTCTGGGTGGTGGAAATTACACAGCTGTGCATTTCTTATGCAGTATTTAATAGACTCTGTTTGTTTCCAGTAATGAATGGTCATACATCGTGCGTGCGCCTCCTGCTGGAAGACTCTGATAATGCAGATATGGTAGATACAGCGGACTCTCAGGGACAGTGAGTAAATCATTGAATAACTTTTTTTCTTTCTTTCTTCATAATGCCACAAGGATTTTGGGGTGGAATGAGTGTGTCAGTGTTGGTGCTGCAAATTATGGGTTGTGTTGCTTGGCAAGCTGAAATAATTAACTGTAGTCAAATAAAACGTAAAAAAACTAATTAGCCTAAAACTGTTACCCATAAAATTGCTGACTACATTTAATTGTTTTTTAATTACTATGCAACTAATTAATTTCAAAATGCATATAATTATTTTTCTACAATAATTAAATGTTGAGAATCTCAATTTGTATGCCATAATCAAATGTGAACACACGTCACATGAATACTAATAATAAAACAAATCAACTCCCTAATTTATATAATATTAATTTTGCCCAAGCTACGAGAAAAAAATCAATCAATAATCTTCCCATAAGCCCATGGGTACATATAAGTAACAGCTGATTGAATTTAATCATCTAAACACAATTTAGGAGATTCTTGCACTTGAGAGTGCATTAATGGGTGTTTGTTCTATGTGTGTTTGTGTTTGCAGGACCCCTCTAATGCTGGCAGTAATAGGGGGTCATGTGGATGCTGTGTCTCTTCTATTGGAGCGTGAGGCCAGCGTGGACTTGGCTGATCATCAGGGTCTGACTGCTCTGCACCTGGGAGTGAGTTTTCTGATCTTGTCAAACGTATTCAAGTGCAAGATGTACAAGGACTTTTTTAAAGCGCTCTCTTTCTCTCTCTCAGCTCTTGTGTGGACAGGAGGAATGTGTTCAGTCCTTGTTGGAGCTAGAGGCATCCGTGCTGCTGGGGGACTCCAGGGGTCGGACAGCCATCCACCTGGCTGCGGCGAGGGGTCACGCGTCATGGTTGAGTGAATTGCTCAATATTGCGTGTTCTGAACCCCCGATACCTCCATTACGAGACAACCAGGGATACACACCCTTACACTGGGCCTGTTACTATGGTTGGTTCCATTATGAGTCTCCATTATGAGTTTAAAAAGATGCTTTTATTTATCAATAAACTGAATGTAGCTTGTGTGTATGTCTCATAGGTCATGAGGGTTGTGTGGAGGTCCTACTCGAACAAAGAGATTTCCGTCACTTTGATGGGAACCCCTTCACCCCGCTGCATTGTGCTGTGTATGTCTGCTGTGAGATTGTTTTCTGTCTTTTTTGCACTTTTTTTCTTTTCTTTCAACTTGTCTTTCTCTGAATCCTCTATCCTGCAGGGTCAATGACCATGAGACCTGTGTCAGCCTTTTATTAGAAGCCATGGGATCAAAGATTGTAACTTGCAAAGACTCCAAGGGCAGGTTAGTTTGATATATGTGAAGAGAGAAAACAGTATTAGATGCAATAGAATAGAATAGATTCGGATCTACAGTGTTTCCCAAATAAAATAAAATCAAATAAACCACATTTTTTATCTGTCTGAATTGCATTAAATAACAAAAAAAATTTTTTTGAAGAAGAATAACACAATAAAATGTTTTAAACAATATATTTATCAAAAAAGGTGTTAAGTTTTAATATTTTTTCATATATTTATATACTATTAAAAATGTATGATACAAATATTTGGACACTTTGTGTTTGTCAAACTAAGACACGTTTGAGAACTTGAGAGGAACTAACTTTAAAATACACCTTGACCCCAGTTGTTTAAAGTCATTACTAATTTGGCTAGGAAAAGTTAAGATCGTCCTGACAATTGAAATGTTTCTAATCTGTTGTTTATGTTCATCATTAGCATTGTTTTCAGAGCTATCAGTGAAACAATTTAATAAAAATCTGCTGTCCCTATTTATCAGGACACCTCTCCATGCAGCTGCATTTGCTGGCCACATAGACTGTGTTCAGCTGCTCCTGGCCCATAATGCATCTGTGGATGAGGTTGACCAATCAGGGCGCAGTGCCCTGATTATGGCAGCGGAGAAAGGAAGAGTCGAAGTTGTAGGTTTGTATTCCCCATTTTTAAAATTTGAATTATACCCCTGTTCCTTTGTATAAGTATGAAAATGGGCTCAACCGAATGCACTTATGCAAAATGTGGCGTGTGTTTTAAACAGAAGCTCTACTTACTAGTGACAATGTGAACCTCAGTCTGACTGACCAGAAGGGTAATACAGCTCTCCATCTAGCCTGCAGTAATGTAAGTATAGCCCAATGCATGCCATGGCCATCAGTCTCTATAATGTCAGTTTCAGCAGTGGGGCAGTGATCTTTCATAATCATTTGTATAATTTGTTCTAATCAAAATTTGTTATTTTGTCAAAATGCCACTAACTGGCGCCAATCGCCTTGTGGGTAGTACACTGAATGAATGAATGATGCATTTATATAGCGCTTTATTGTGTATTGCTGTACACCCAAAGTGCTTTTACAATCATGTGGGGGGTCTCTCCTCAACCACCACCAGTAGTCTGCGGTATATCGCTGTTGTGCTTCGGGCATCCCGAGTTTCAGTCCTGGGTTGTGGACCTTTCCCAATCCCCCAGAAATTATATATTCACATCAGTGACATATGAAAATTCACTAAATCAAAGGTTTTCATTATATCTACTCACTCCAAAATCATATTTTATTGTTTTTTATTATAATAATTTGGCCTTTTAAAAGAAACATTTTAAAATGTCCACACTGCAGACACCTACACTCATTAAAATGATTACACTCAAAAAAATAAAATAAAAATACTTTCCCTTTTTCAAAATCTTCATCTTTCTCTTTCTCTTTCTCTCCTTCCCTTGCTAGCTTGTACTTATTTGAACAATGCCTGAGACTTGGTGTTACGAGCACTTCCTCTGTCTGTTTGCCTCTTCAAGATGAATTGCTTTATGTATTCCCCAATTGTAAGTCGCTTTGGATAAAAGCGTCTGCAAAATGACTAAATGTAAATGTACACTCTTAAAAATAAAGGTGCTTCAAAAGGCTCTTCATAGCGATGCCAGAGAAGTACCATTCAGTCAAAAGTTCTTTAAAGAACCATCTCTTTCTTACCTTTTTTTATAATCTGAAGAACCTTCATTCACCACGAAGGCCCTTCAGATGTTAAAAGTTCTTTATGGAACCATTTAAACAAAAAGGTTCTTCTATGGCATCGAGAAGCACCTTTATTTCTAAGAGTGTATGAGTGACTGTAGTCATGGGGGTTTAATACTTAATATAATTGTCAAACAGTAAAATTGTGCTAGATATAAAAACCCACATTGCAAACAGTATTTTTGAAAATGTATTACTTCTGTGTAATGTAGGTGAAAATCTTTCTGCTTGCTCTCTATCCAGGGAATGGAGGAATGTGCATTGCTCATCCTTGGAAAACTTCCAGACCCTGCCCTCGTTGCTACAAACGCTGCACTGCAAACGTGAGTTCCCCTCCATATTACAGTATAGTACATATGATATTTACATTTATGCATCTGGCAGATGCTTTTATCCAAAGCAACATGCATTGCTTTGCATTTAAGGAATACTTTTATCAGTTCATGCATTCCCTGGGATTAGAACCCATGCCCTTGACTTTGCTAGGGCCATGCTCTTATACATTATTTAAGAAGCAGTTGATGCTCACGTGTTTCTCGTTCGCTTCCTCAGACCTCTTCATTTGGCTGCTCGCAGCGGGATGAAGCAGACCGTGCAAGAGCTGCTCTCTCGTGGGGCCAGTGTTCAAGTACTAGATGAGAATGGTGCGTCTTCCTGAAACTCAAATCTCAGTTTATTTGGTTAACGCATAGATTGTCAGTGTATGTGCATCCCTCTATCTATCTGCCAAAAGCAGTGGCCGTGTTTCATAGCTTTGACGATGTCATGCGTGTTGCCCCCTGACCATGTGTTTGGCTGCTTGTCTAGCGGGGCACTAATGGAATGCCGCTTTCGTCCATCGCCTCTCCACCATTGTCCCTTTGTTCCACTGCTCCATCCCTCCTTTTACCTCTTTCTGCTTTCCTGTCTCTCTCGCTCTTTGGCTGTCTTTCCCCGCAGGTCTCACCCCTGCTCTGGCTTGCGCTCCCAGCAGGGAAGTGGCTGACTGCCTGGCTCTCATTCTGGCTACCATGATGCCTTTCTGCTCCCCTTGCAGCTCTGGAGCTCCTTCGCCAGGCGCCCTGCTGAAATCTCTGCCCTGCCAGGCCAAGAGCCCCCAAGGCCCCCGCAGTCCAAGGGACCCCTCCGGTCCCTCCAGCGAGGGCACGACCACCGAAAACGACTCGGACTCCGAGACATTTTGACCCCAGCTCCTTTTAGATGCGCCGGTCATAGTTTTCAAAGCACATATTGTCATGAACCTTACAGAAGTTGTACAGATTTTTTATTATGGAGCACAGCCTCTGTAACAAGAGATTATGTCATAAAGCACATATGGTACGCTTTTGTTTTGCCACATTTGTTTGCACTGGAAATTTTTTCGAAAGCCATTTTAATCACTTTAACACAGGTTGATTGATGATGGATTGCCAAATGTTGACTGACTTCTCACACTTGAAGGATGATGATGTAAAGTGTGGAGTGTTGTGTCTTAATCTGTGGACTTTTGAAAGCACAAACCCTGTGGAAGCACAAGGTGAGGTCACCCTCATTACACCCATGTTGTTACTGTGGGACCAATCAGGAAACAAGAAATCAAATTTTTAGAACAACAGGGGAATTGGCGTCACTGTTACCAAACTTACTTAATATTTATTTCTAATTAAAGGCTGGAATACACCACACAACTCTTTCCCAGATTTGGTCCCTGATTCACAGTCAGGACGAGTTGATGAAGTTGCAGTCAGAGCCGTATTGCAGTTTTGAAATTTCACATATTTGTTATGCATCTCCTGTGTAAGTGTGTTATGTTCAAAATGACTTGAAAGTCTAATAGTGTGTGATTTATCAGCCATTTCAAAATCTCTTCCGATTTGAAAAGTTGTGTAGTGTATTTCAGTCTTAAGACTAGTTAGACTGAAAGTCTCAAGTCATGAAATCCAGTGTAATGTGATGAAAAATCCAATGCAATTCTCCATTTCTGGATCGTTCCCCAGTTGTACTTTACACATTATATTTGACGTGTTGTGAATAGAAGGCTCTTAAGAGTTATATTGCAAAATGAGCATTTTTATTCCATTGAGAAAACAAAGTTTCTAGGCCTTGATGGTCTAAACTTGCGTCTGACGCTTTTGGAGAGTGACACTTTGCCACTCGGTTCCTTCTCAGACATAGAGACAGTGTTCAAATAATACTTCTATTCAGGTTGAATTTTAGATTCTAGTGAGAGGGCATAGCATGTTATGTGAACCAGGATGTTCTCAAGCCTGTACCGATATTTATTAACATTTAGATGACAATGGTACTACAGTTGTATGCACTTATGTACAGGAGTAAATGGGTGTTTAAAGGAATAGTTCACCCGTAGATTATAATTCTGCCATTGTTTACTCATGTCATTATTTTAAATTGTGGAACACAAAAGTACAATTATTAAAGAATCTTATTATGGCTCTTTCCATACACCAATACTGTCTGTCAAGCTCCAAAAATGACAAATAAATACCTCCAAAAGAGCTATGTACTGTATTCAAGTCTTCTGAAATCATACGAAAGCTTTGTATTAGAAAGAGGCTCAATTTAAAGCTGTAATCCACTGATAATATTCCCCTTCAGTGAGCTGTTGGTTCTGGATCATTGTGTTAGTGAAATGAACAGAATTGCGAACAAATCAACCAATTCATCACACAGAACCAGTTCAAAAGAATAATTTGTTCACTAATTGGACTGATTCAAGTGACTCTGAACTCTGGAGTCTTGTTCTGCAGCAGCCTACAGCTCAATGAAGAGAAGTTTATCAGTGAATAATGACTTAAATTATAGTCTGTTCCTCACACAAAACTATTATATTGCTTCAAAAGACTTCTCCTTTTGTGTCCCATGAACAGCATGGGGGTTTGAAGTAACATGAGAGCAAGCAAATAATGACAGAATTGTGAGTTTGGGGTGAACTATAAATTTAAAAAATAATCTAGGACTAATTAACGTTTCTTGTTTTCTTTTTTTCTTTCCTTCTGAAATTATTTTAATAACTTGCACTGGTTGAAAATCTTTTTTTTTAAACCGATTTCTAAACATGCTTTTGGGGGATGTTAGCAAGAGTGTTTCTTTGCTTTCAGTTTTGATTCTTTGATTTTTGCTTCAAAAGATAAAGAGCTTTCAGTGAAGATGGTGTATTAATATCTTGTCGGTCAGAAACAAACCACCAGTCTGTTTGCCTTTGTCCACAATGTGCCATTTTCTCCACCGTGTCCAGTGCCTTGTTCTGCATTTTCAGAGTTTGTTAGATTACATCAGTATATGTTTGTATGTATTGGAGTGTAATGAAAGTCTGAAGATGTGATAAGTCTGGGTCACTCCTACGTAAGCCAATGTTTTTTTTTTTTTTTACCAAGTCCTGATGTTTGTGCCTATGAGTGTGTGATTTACAATTGAAAACAGTCTTTGTATCAGATCATGGACGTCATCATCACCAGAGCAAAAATTGCACACAACGGTCTAATAACAGAAGCACATGGTTGATTTTCTTCATAAATTAGATGGATTGTGAGTGAAAGGATGCAGAAGAATGAGTCAAACAGTATTATAACAGAAAAAAGCTTTGAAATGTGTGACAATCTAGAATATGGTTTCCTCCTTCATTCCAATGTTGAAGGTTCTTTGTCAGCTCAAGTTTCTTTTATAAAATTGTGTGACTATTATATAAATTGTTTTAACAGAGTTTTGTGTAGACTGTTTTCTTATCCATTTGAAAACCAATTACGAAAATGAAAAGTACAGGCCTGTTTTTCACCTGACTATCAAAGGTTGTATGTTAAATGTAATTTTAATCATTATGTCATTTTAGAAAGTTGATTTCATTTAGTGAATGGACTCTCACGTATTGATACTGTAGGTGTACAAAAAAAACAGCTAGAAATGTAAACAGCTAGCCTCCTATAAGGTCAGATGATAAAAAGTTTTTTTTTTCATAAAATATCTGGTTTTTCAGATCTCACAAGAAGGAAATAATAATAGGCCAAGTATTGTGTGAAAATCATTTTGCATTTACTTTTTTGTTTTTTGTGCATTTTTACTTTTAATACAATTTAATTAAAGTCACCTGTCTTTCTGGGTCCATAAGTTTTTAATAGATTCTTAGGATATTTAATTTTTTGCCGACAAACAAATCTAACGAGAACGAAATTTGCCATAGGCTTTGTGTAGTTTAAAGGGCAAATATACACTGAACAAAATTATAAACGCAACACTTTTGTTTTTGCCCCATTTTTCATGAGCTGAACTCAAAGATCCAAGACTTTTTCTATGTACACAAAAGGCCTATTTCTCTCAAATATTGTTCACAAATCTGTCTAAATCTGTGTTAGTGAGCACTTCTCCTTTGCCGAGATAATCCATCCACCTCACAGGTGTGGCATATCAAGATGCTGATTAGACAGCATGATTATTGCACAGGTGTGCCTTAGGCTGGCCACAATAAAATGCCACTCTAAAATGTGCAGTTTTATCACACAGCACAATGCCACAGATGTAAGTTTTGAGGGAGCGTGCAATTGGCATGCTGACTGCAGGAATGTCCACCAGAGCTGTTGCCCGTGAATTGAATGTTCATTTCTCTACCATAAGCCTTCTCCAAAGGCGTTTCAAATTTGGCAGTAATCCAACCGGCCTCACAACCGCAGACCACGTGTAACCACACCAGCCCAGGACCTCCACATCCAGCATCTTCACCTCCAAGATCGTCTGAGACCAGCCACCCGGACAGCTGCTGCAACAATCGGTTTGCATAACCAAAGAATTTCTGCACAAACTGTCAGAAACCGTCTCAGGGAAGCTCATCTGCATGCTCGTCACCTCATTGGGGTCTCGACCTGACTGCAGTTCGTCGTCGTAACCGACTTGAGTGGGCAAATGCTCACATTCGATGGCGTCTGGCACTTTGGAGAGGTGTTCTCTTCACGGATGAATCCCGGTTTTCACTGTACAGGGCAGATGGCAGACGTGCGGCAGCGTGTATGGCGTCGTGTGGGTGAGCGGTTTGCATGCGTTGTGGATCGAGTGGCCCATGGTGGCGGTGGGGTTATGGTATGGGCAGGCGTATGTTATGGACAACGAACACAGGTGCATTTTATTGATGGCATTTTGAATGCACAGAGATACCGTGACGAGATCCTGAGGCCCATTGTTTTGCCATTCATCCACGACCATCACCTCATGTTGCAGCATGATAATGCACGGCCCCATGTTGCAAGGATCTGTACACAATTACTGGAAGCTGAAAACATCCCAGTTCTTGCATGGCCAGCATACTCACCGGACATGTCACCCATTGAGCATGTTTGGGATGCACAGCCATTGAAGAGGAGTGGACCAACATTCCACAGGCCACAATCAACAACCTGATCAACTCTATGCGAAGGAGATGTGTTGCACTGCGTGAGGCAAATGGTGGTCACACCAGATACTGACTAGTTTTCGGACCCCCGCCCCCCCCGATACAGTAAAACTGCACATTTTAGAGTGGCCTTTTATTGTGGCCAGCCTAAGGCACACCTGTGCAATAATCATGCTGTCTAATCAGCATCTTGATATGCCACACCTGTGAGGTGGATGGATTATCTCGGCAAAGGAGAAGTGCTCACTAACACAGATTTAGACAGATTTGTGAACAATATTTGAGAGAAATAGGCCTTTTGTGTTCATAGAAAAAGTCTTAGATCTTTGAGTTCAGCTCATGAAAAATGAGGCAAAAACAAAAGTGTTGCATTTATAATTTTGTTCAGTGTATAACTATTTAAAGTAATATTTTAAGTATCGCAATGCAGCAAATGATGACCAATCATAGGTCGATAATGCTAATATGGCGAAAATTTTGTCCCAGTTGCAAAGCGACGACCATTTGCAAATATGTACATAATAAAACATATCAAATTTCTTCTTAGAAGATAAGGAGTGAACGAAAGAATGTCTTCAGGAAGAGGACCCTTTGGCTCATGTTCTGGCCTAAACACGTGAATTTGGTCATGGTGAGTTCGAAGAAGGTTCCTAAATAAAATATACAGATTTTCTTTAGAAAAAATGTAGCTACACATTTAGGGTCAGGGTTTAAATATTACCTTTAACGTGACCCACTGCCGCTCTGTTTTTTTACCTGCTCAGTCTAATGTCTGTGTCCCACAATTTCAAATTGATATACCAACTATAGTTTAATACGCTTTTAGAAGAACTCTTACATTAGAAAGCTGTGGTAACGTTATATGATTTACTGACCAATGCGCTGACCAAAACATATTATGCCACAGTCTTACTTCAAATTAATAATGATCATATTAATTTATCTAAATGTTGGGAAAATCATGGTTAACTATTTGTTAAAAGTGCTAAAAAGTTGCGTTTGTTTGTTGTAAGTTGTTGTTAGCCGGTTGCGATTAACGCTTCCAAATCGTCTGTCATGATTTGTTGTTTATCAGGTATATATCTCTTTTTCAAGTGTATGTATTTCATTATACATTAGGGAGCGTTGCTACTATGAGTGTGAGTTGTAGTTATTCAGTCATGTTCTGCTAAAATCTGTGATTTCAACTCCCATAATGACTATCCATTAGTGGAAAAACAAGTACGCAGAAGTATGTAGTTTTCACAAAAGCCCATAAAGAACAATCCTTAGCTATATGTCCTTTATTAGTTTTTTTTTTTTTTTGCAACTAGGCAGAGGTCCAAAATTTAAATATCGTAAAACTGACACTTTTACCAGTATTACTAATCTTTAATTACATATCTCTGTACATTTATAAACTTTTACATAATCCACAGTTAATAGGTTACAAACAAACACTACTGCATAACAGGGATCTAAAAGTTCAGCCATTTCAGTTCGATCTCTGCACTGAATATTCTGGAACTGGGTCTTGGCACATCCGTTTTGGTCAATTTGTGCACAAAGCACAGAAAGAGAGGGGTTCAGATTCACCCAGCTTTAGACAGCACTGCAGATAATGGAGGGTTCACTATAGTGGGTCTTCCATTAAATCACTGCAAAGGACACGAGAGAGCAGCATATCCCTTTCAAGCTGTGATGTTCCCTTGTTGTCCATCAGCAGTTGAGACCAAGACCTGTCCAGTGATCAGGGACCATGAGGAAATATTTGTCCATGGCCTCACAGAAACGTGATCGATACAGCTCTGGGGACACCACCGTGGGCATTTTACCTGCCAGGAAGGAAAGATGATGAGACATGGGTTTAAACAAGAGGTAAGAGTTTCATCTTCTGAGAATATCATGGCTATGAATGTTTTAGGAAGGTATAACTATACCTTGACCTCCAAGAATCCCAGTAGATTTGACCACCATCTCCAGCTTTTTATCCCATGTGAAAGTCCGGATATAATCTTCAAATATACAACAGTTTAAACAATCACTGTAAGAAAAGTCCAATATGGATTTTAAAATAACCGATACGATTTTCTCACCTATGATGCCCACAACTAGTTCATCCGTGGCATCGTCACGGCCCACCAGCAGGGAATAGTCAATGATGAGGTGGCTGGACAGGAAGTGGGCGTCACTGAGGATGGCGGCACGCAGAATGGCCTTGCAGTGTGAGCGAATGTAAAGGGGATTGTCATGCACCAGTTTCAGGAGGTTCTCATCCAGGAGCACCACCTCACAGCTCTCCTTTCCACGATCTGTCTTCACATTCCTGTTTCTCAGAGATCCCTTCAGGTCAAACACCTGCACAAACACAGGAAACAGGACCACGTAACAGAATGTGAAAATAAAACTTCCCAAACTGAACAGTATTTCTGAAACACCAACTTCAAATAAGTTTTAAGTTGCTAATTTAAAGTCTCAATAAATGTACCTGTGCCATCTTTCGCCCATAGAAGAGGTTTTCCATCACCAACAGGTCCAGTTTCTTTTCTGTGTTGTTCTGGGAGTTCTTGTAGCCAATACGGTACACTCCCAGAATCTTAGCAAGTGCTGTGGGGCGCTGTTAAAAAGATACAGTTTAGAGAGAAAAACCTGAAACATGCCGCCTCAGAGAGCTCTACAAGGTATGCATTTCCTTACTTTTTGCTGAACTGCTCCTGTGATGTAAGTAAAGTAGTGGGGTGCAAAGTCTAAGAAGGACTGGACCTCTAATCTGGGCATCTGTTTCAGAATAAACCGATCATCTGAAGAGAAACAGCATGCTTAGCAAAATATATTCAACAACCTAGAAGTCTTCACTTAATAAAAACAACTACCTTCATGAAAAAAATTTTTTTTGTAAAGGATCTTGCATGGTCGTACCTTCAGTGGCATAGAACACGGCACCAGACTTCCCTCCACGAGCTTGCCAGTTGACACAGTGGGAGAGCGATCGCACAAAATCCTCCTCCGAGCTCTCCATAATCTCTTCCCGCATTTTATGGAACTCTTCCGCGTTGTAGATTCGGCAGTAGAACTTGGCATTTGCGTCTGAGAACTCTGCATTGTAAGTATGATTTTCAGATTTATATGTATACCTATTATTATTATTATTAAATAGCTAATTTATTTCTAAAACATATTTGAAAACTTTGAAAAGATAAAAAACTGACACAGTGGTTAGTTTGTAACCCACAATTACTTAATGTCAGAGGGTCAATCATATTTTCCTAAATATAATCAATGTTTCAATCTGCTATTTGAGGATGATACATACGAAGCTCGATGTGTGGGTTTCCTGTCTGCTTCTTCTGTTTGTCTCCACTTTCAAGCTCCTCTGCAAAAGATATCCCATAAACATTTAGTTTCATAAGAAGTTCCATATCAGAACAAATGATAAATGGTATTTGTATGTGGCTAGTATAGTGTGGTTAGGTTTACTGAGTGGGTCAGCATCAACGCTGCTGCGGCTCAGCTGTGATGTGCTGCTGTCACTCGGTTTGGCTGGGCTGTTCTTTGCTCTGCTCTCTCCAGAACTACAGATGGCAGAAAAGAGGAAATCAGCTTGCTGTTTTACCAATATACACAGAGACAATACGGCCGATGAGAGAAATGAGTGCTTGATGTACCTAATGGCCTGAGATATGTCATCACCTCCGATCTTTGCTGTTGTCTTTGTAAGCTCTTCAAGGGCAGTTTTATACTCCTTACAGCTGAATAGTGGAAATGATAACAATGTCTTATTTAAATAGCTGAGAAGTTTGATTCATATACAGAAATAAGTTATTTCAAACGTTTAAATGAACCGGTTCACAAGACTGATTTACTGAATCTAATTTGCAAGAATTGATATTTTGTTGAAATGATGGTTCCTCTGATTGAACAACAAAACTAGAAAATAAATACTAAAATAAAGCCATTTCAGATTAAATACATATATCTTGAGATGTATTAAAACCAAAATTTCCAGATCTAATTTTTAGTTATACATGTACAAAAAGCTGTACCTGAGTGCAAAGGCAATGATGGAGCTGGGCTCCCGCTCACACACGGCTATAGGAACTCTCTCGTGCTCACACATCAAATAGTGCTTGTCTGGGTCGCTAACATACCAAAAAAAGAGACCTTTATCAGCTTGAGAAAGAGAATCATTAGTTTGCTTTTTAGTATCTATTATATCATAACAGCCTTACAAAGGGAAAGGGATGGGATTGTAGCTATTGCCGGGTAACAGGTTGGCAAGGATGGTTTTCATGGTGGACTTTTCCTTTACTTGACTGTCATTGGAACCAAGTAAGTGTCCATCAAACATGTCTAAACAGTAAAAGAAATCGAGAGATGAAGAGATAAATCAGGTGGGATGATTATGTGTGATTTCAAACACAAGGAAGTGTCTAAAGTAAGTTCACCTTCTGGGATGCTGACAGAGTCCTGATCAGGAAAAGATGGTCCGCTCGTGATGAGGTCTGAAGCTTGTTCAGCCGGAGACGGTAACTGTAGTAATGATGAGGACCCTGAACTTGACGGAAACGTGTGGAGATGACGGTCCTCTGTGAAAAAATCTGTGAGGTTGACTGTGTGTAATAATCAAGAGCAACTTTTTCAAGATGAATAAAGGGCCAATGAACTCACCTTTCTCTCCATTTGGGACCACAGTGGATGGGTTACGAGGAGAGGACTCCAAAGCACTAGTCTATGAAACAAAAATCAAATAAAAATGATCAAAAGTATGTAGTAGATGCTTTTATTTAAAGTCTAGGAAGTGGCTTACTTGAACAAACGACTTGGTGATTTGCTAAATAAATGACTGACCTTGCTCTCATCTGATGCGGCTTGTCTGTGTCTGCCAGGGCTGGGAGGAACAGATAAGCGTTTCCTGCCTTTTTCTTGCTGGAACAAGTCCAGAAGTCTGGAGACAAGATAAAATAAAAGTTCTACTGTTCTGATGGCCAGTTTAGTTTAGTTTCAGTCTCTATGGCTTTATGAATACAGTCCTCACCTGTTGTTCCAGGACTGCAGGGTCTCACACAAACCCTGCTTTTTGACCACCACTGACTCCAGCACAGCCTGTAGTTGTTGTGGCGAGTCCATCGTGCTGGTCTGCAGACGCACTTGTAGCTTCTCTATCCAGCTGCGAAGCTCTGATTCCTCCATCTAAGACAAAAACAAATATTCAATTAAATAGCTGGACATTGGTCAATACTCTGGATGAAATGTATTTACCCACATCTTTCTGTGCAAACATGTCCTCCATTTTTTCTTCTCTGGTCTTGCTGAAGGTGTCAGTTTTTAGAGAGGTGAGACGGTCATCTATGGCCAGGTACACCTGAGCCACTCTACAAACGATGGAGAATTAATTGATTTAGCTGTTATCTGGAGGAGGTTTATGAGGCTGGGCAAGAGACGTCCAGAAGGGAATCTTACTTCTGGGAGAAGTCTTTGAGGTCCTGCTGCAAGTTGGCTTTAGAGGAACCCTGGTTCCTGATGATGATTTTTGGAGGAGGCAGACAGATCTCGAATAGCCTCACTGGGATGTAGCTACAGATGACAGAAGAGCATGAACACATTTGGATGTTTATAAAAATGTACTAAGGTACTCATATTCTGCATAATCGAATATAAAGGGATCTATATTGTGAAGATGCACACCTGAATGAAGCCACCATCTGGTTGTAGGAGAAGTACTGGTGATAATCTTTATGGATGGAGTGGCCACAAGGCTCTGCGTTGGCCCGGCGGGAGTATTGGTGACTGTAGAATCGGAGCTCTAGATACTTGGCGAAGGACATGGACCAGGAGTCATTAGACAAAGGGACTACAGGAGTCACCTGAAACAAAACAGTAATAATTCACGTGAATCATACTATAGTACAAAATACTCTACATTAGTTCGGTTTAATTATAATTTTTTTTTAAATCCAAATGCTCCCCTGTGTTACCTGTTTACAGATACGGCACCAAGAGTAGTTGAGGATTGTGTGCTGATATCCGGGGACAGGCGAGTCCAGCTCTTTCAGAACAATCTGGACACAGCCGTTACCGTGCACAAAGCGCCGGATGTGGTGAACCATGGGGGTCTCACAGTACATGCTGGGGCACTGGTAAGAGGGTCTGAATCAAGCCCATATAAAACAAAATCAGAATAAACATGAAATATGAAAAATTTAAATAAAAGGTGTATGTTAAAAAGCTAATAATTTTTTTTGCAGCACTACTGGAAGTGCTCTCAGTAATCATTAAATTTCACTTGAAATGACTACTGGAATTTTGGTACTATGACAAATATAAGAAACAAAAATAGATGCGTGGTGTAATACACTACCTAAAACAGTATCTCTCCAGAAATACGCCAAGAGTCAAGTCATTCTTTCCATAAAATTCCATTGTTACAATCCTGTAAATACATAGCAGATATAATAAAAACCTCCCTGTTTGCATATTGAGAATGCAGGTCAGTATCATGCTTCGTCATACATCGTTAATACATCTTAAATTAGTAAGACAATGCAAGTGTGCTGAGAGTTTACCATGGACTGACGCAGGGGTTTGGGGCATTACTAGACTGTGCTGATGAGCTACTGAACAGCACACAGAGCCTCTGATGGTTGACTGGATTTAAACAGTCCAACTGAAACATAAAAACAACGAATTGTAGTAAAACGTATTTTTTATATATCAACATAACAAAAACATATGTATTTCTACAATTTATAGGAAATATTTGGTTAGTGGTCTCAAACTCAATTCTTGGAGGGCCACAGCTCTGCACAGTTTAGCTCCAACTCACACCTGCTTGGAAGTTTCTAGTGATCCTGAAGAATTAATCAGGTGTGTTTGATTAGGGTTGGAGCTAAACTGTGCAGAGCTGGGCCAGTATTGCCATCAGCTCTAAAGAGTGGCAGCTTAATGTTAGCTAATTTTCCAGCTCTGTTATTTGCAACCATATTTTATTTAAATATAATAAATAAATAAAATAACACAAATCAAGGTTCTGTATTTAACGTTTTGGCAAAAAGTAGCAACCTTCATAAATTCAAAAGATAATACACCTTATATAAGGACTAGTTTGACTATGACCTTTTTATTAAGTTTAAGCACCCTAATCACTGAAAGTGGCTCACTATCCAGAATGTGGAATAAAGTAACAGAATAAATATACTAGCAGACAAGAAACCCTCACCTTATTAGCCCAGGTCATTTCGTTCAGTCCTGCCCCTTTATCTTCTTCACTGTCTGACTTTATTGGCACCTTTGTGGGTAGGGTTTCACGAAATTGCATTCCTTCTCTTTGCCGAATGCGCCCCCCCTGGGCACGATAGTCAGCCAGCATGCGTGCCAGCTCCTGACTGCTGCCTAGCAGCTCTATTATACAGGCACCTGTGAGTTTGTGACAGGGCAAAATCTGGATGGTCCGTTGGTGCGACACAGTACCGTTGGTAAGGCTGCCAGAACTCGGGCCAGACTCTTTCAGCAGCTGCCTCTTGCGGCGTCCGTCCAGCTCTTTCGAGTCCTTATTCAAGAGAGGTGAGAGATAAACCTGTTCTGGGAAATAATCCCGGCTAGGACAACGCAGTCCAGCAGCCGTGAGCAGGTACGGCTCCCGAAAAGTAATAAAAGGTGAAATGCAGAGGATGATGTCTTTTAGCTCCTGCTTAAACAAAGCTGTGATGGATTTAAGGCAGTCATCTGAAGAAGCTACATGTTCGGTCACAAACAGGCCTGTGTCATCCTGTAAGGGATCCCTAAAGAGCCGGGTTGGTGGAAGGGAGGTCTCAGAGCTTGTGCTGTCCTGATGGACCAGAGTCTCCTCCAGCTCTTTGTTCTTCTCCTCCTCACCTGGTGCTTTAATTACTTCTTGTGACGTCTCTTTTAGGTCTGAAATAAGGAAAGGTGGTGACACCGGCTGGGGAAGGCTGGAAGTGAAGGATGAAAGGGGTGTGGAGGTCTTTATAATCTCTTCCTCTCCTCCAGAGAAGGAAGCAACTGAACCATTTTTATTTATTCTGGGGCTTTCTCCATCTTTATGAGAAGATTCTGAGATGGAAGGCTGTCTACTGTGGGCTTTGATAACCTCCTGAAGCCCTGGCTCAAAGTCTCCTTCTGGAAGAAGCGTGAGGTTGTCATCCCCCAGTGTAGAACCATCATCTTCCTCTTCCTCCAAAGTGGTGCTTTCCAGGAGACAAGGGAAAGAGGAACTCTCAGCCAGGCTAGGAGGCATAGCAAACTCATCCATGAGGAAAGAGATCTCCAGCTGTGAGTGGTACGCCACACACACCATAAAAATGATGATCTCTTTCACCCGTGCCAGCTCATACTCTGAAGCACCACGGAGCTTGATAGTGCAGCCCAGCTGAGGAGGACACCCATCAAAAAACATAAGAGACTTCATTTCATCTGGAAACAAAAAGGATCAAGTGAATTTTACAAATCTTTTAAAAAATTACCAATAAATGACAAAAGAATATGCCAGGTTTGTTAAAGATTAAACTGAACAAAGCTATTAAATTATTTTTAACAATTAACTTTCAGTTTAGAGTATTAGATGATGACAAAAGTAATAAAAAAAGAGCATGCACAGTTAAATATCCAATATCAACAAACACTGAAACATTAATAACCAATATAATATTGATTAATTGCATCTCTAAAAATAACAACTTTTATCAAAATGAAAAGAGAGTTAAACCTGACATGCATCAGAAATAAAGACAGATTAAGACTCACTATTTGGCAGCTGGAAGGAATGCAGGTAAAACTTGTGGCAGGTACCCAGACGAGGTTTTGTAAGAAGCTGATCCATTGAAATGACTAAATCTCCCTGAGTCATTCGACTCACACGGTCCAGGACTTGCTGTGTTGATTAAAGAGAGATATTAACTGAAACATTCACAAACCAGATCAAAATAACCCAACAGCCATGTCCTCTCTGATTACGGCATTATCAATGGGCAGCTATGTGGAGTACATTTTTGAAAAGATGAATAATATTTAAACAACTCCTTGGAGAAGGTACTAACAGGTTTGACATTAATCACGAGGCTAATGCCGTGTTCCAGTAGCATGTCCTGAGCGATACGGGACACAGTCTTCTCCACCAGAACCAGGTTTGGTCGGACGTCAGCAATCCTCTGAACATAGTTCTTCAGAAACTCATGCTCCTGGAAAGCACAAATTGCAAATTAAACGATTTCTCGGATTCTTGTATTTTTAGCGTATTCTCTGAAGATAATTTGCAAATCACATTTATCATGTAGGGCTTAGAGGCAGTTACCTGTAACACAATTGGGTCAATGCAAGTAAACTTGGTCTCTTCTCTGTATAGATACTCAATGGAGCATTTGAGGAGAAGGATCTTGGGGTTTTTGATATAAGGGTTCATCTGTTGAGAAAGTCCCGGCACTGTTAGCACAAATATTACACGACCTTCTCTGTGGCATAATGTTCAATCAATACAAACCTTTTTGTGTGCAATATTCTTTGTGCAAACAAAGCCGTTCACTACAGAAGAGTCAAACTTCTTTCCTCCTGGAATCTACGAAAAAGCAAATATTAGACATTTGTCTGGTAGAACTAGATTCAGCGATTTTGCACACCTTGTGTTCCTCACCTTCTTGATGTGTACGAACTGACGGATATCCATGTCATCATCACAGCTGCGCACATCCGGTCGCACCGTCTGCACAACCTGCCTCACCACAGGCACAATAATGTCACGCCAGGAGAGAGACAGTGATTCGCTGTACAGCAGCTGCTGCAGCAGCGCCATCATGTGGCTGTGATTAGCAGACCTGAAGAGGAAGCATTAATCATGATGTGTGCTTCCAAAAGTCCCTAAACTCATTAAACATGTGATGCTTGTGTGACCATAAAGTAGACACTGAACTACATTTATAGTATTTTAATGATACCATGTCATTATTAAATTTTTTGGCCACAGCTTTTAAAGTATTTTGCTCCTAATTGCATATTAATAGAAGTAACCAACCTAAAAATAACATCTTATGCTTTAAATATAGCAATCTTCTAAAAATAGATATCTTACAGTAAACGCTCCATCGCTTTCTTTTCCCCGTTCTCTTCCCGCAGCTGGTCCAGAGAGCTGTGATGCCAGCCGAGAGGTGTGAAGAGCATCTCTTTAGCTTTCTCCTCAACTCTCCGGTTAAACAGAGACTCTACAGAGGAAAAACACATTAGCATTGGTGAGACAATAGGTCATGCACACTATACCGTTTTTGAAATAAAATTATTTATTTTTACTTACCAAAGACACATTGAATTGACAAAAAGTATATTTACATGTATGCATTTAGCAGACACTTCTATCCAACGCGATTTACAAAAGACAGACAAAGACATTTATTATAACAAATGATTCTGTCTACTTAATGCTGTTCTTCAAACTCTCTGTTCATTGAAAAATGCAGCAATGATAACTTTGCAGACCTTTTGACTTATGCCTAAGCAGTCAGCTTATGAAAATAATTAGAATGAGGTTTCATCCCATGCTTTCTGTTGCACTTCCCATAGGTGTGCTTTGCTTGTAGGGCATTTCTGACAGACCTCAAATGGTTTCCACAACAGATCAAATTTTGATTAACCGATTCATAATACTCTTTTATATTCAGTTACCATCTTTTGACCATCCTGTCCTTTTGCTTTTACTCGTCAGTTTTAGATTTATTTGAAATTAAACGTTAAGCTTCAACTTTAAAAACCATATATGTCTTAATGATTCCAAACTTTTGAATTGAAATGTTTGTATCGTAATAAACTACAATAAAGGATGCGAGAAACAATTACCTTTAATGAAGGCATCACTGATGGATGTATGCTGACCTCCATCTTCAGAGAGCAGGACTTCCACTGACGTAGAGAGAGAGAATGCATGTGAGACAGAACAGCCAGGTGTAGACATCGGAGTACACTGATTTACATATAATGAAAATAAATGTGAATTAGAGTAAATGCTGCTATAAAACCATGCCACAGTCTGGTACATGACAGTGAATTAGCTTCAACAGTCATTTTGAGGAAGTGCAAGTCAGTGTTACTGCTTTGCAACTGTGACGTAGCAGCAAGCCATGCTTGTGAGGTAGTGACAAACTGGAAATGTATTAATATGAAATGCTGTACTGGGAAGGGAAACCATGTGAGGCTGGGAAGGAAAAAATAATTCATGCTGGACTATGTGCTATAGTTAGGGGCGGGCTGTTACTTCAATTGTTAATTATGGTTTGGAGGGTCGGACTAGTATTGAATGGTAAGTCTCAGATCAGCAAGACATTGGTTCTGTTCCAAACCATAGTGAGCTGCCTACCTACAGTAGATAAGATTTACAGACATCTACACCATGCCCTGATGCAAAGCCTGCTACAAATATAAAGCTGTGAAGTTAGGTCTCATAAGATGCCTCATTTTAGCTTCATTCTAAGGCAGTGGCACATGCATTCTTCAAGCATAAAGCAATCCCAGAATGCATATGCCAGATTATAAAAAAAAAATAATCAGTTAAAAATTGTTTAAAAAAAATGTAAGTTAATAATAAATACAATTAATTTTGTGCTTATTGAATAGGTCATGTTATACTTTTTATTTGATAATTTTATGTTTATTGTTTGCCCCCTAATGGGTAATTCAATTGTTCATAAATTAAATTGTCAATCAAGACTTTTTTTGCACATTTTAAACTTACTCTTTGACCCTGAATATTACATTGCTGCACCTTTAATAAGTCATCATTGAGGTTTATTTGCAGTTAGCTAGGTAGCTGCCTATGTAGAGTGATGTAGCTCCCTAGGGTTTGGAACAGAGCCAGTGAGTTAGTGCTGCTTCTCAAGCAGACTGAGGCAAACCAGGATGGCCAATGGGCCTCTCCGCCTCTCCTCACTTGGTGCATGGATGTCGGTTTCTGGGGTGAAGGGGTCATGGAGCTCCATACTTTTTAGCTCGGCTGGGTAAGGAGGCACATGTGGGTACTTGGCCTGCTTCTTGATGTGGAAATTGACATTGTCCTGCTCCACGTTTATGTTGATGGAGGCGGCTGAGTCACTGTCCACTGCAGAGTGGAAACTGCTGACAGACGTTCTTTTGCTGGGGCTGGCCGAATCTGAAAAATTGTGAGAGGGGGCCAGCAAGTTGGTGAGACATACTGACTGCTATAGGATGCTAACATTCTTGGGGTACTTACTCGGTGTGACATAATCATTGTCATCAGCTAGATGCTCAGTGTCACTGTCGTCAAACTTGATGTCTTTAAACCATGAAGGTTCAGAGTGTCCCTCCAAGGAATTGACACTCTCGCTGTCTGGAGAAGGGGTTTCTGAGAACTCTGTGCTCTGAAATTCAACAAACACATTAGTAATGTGATGACTAAAGGATGATAAAATCAAAAACAGTTTGGATTTGTATAGTTCTCTTCACAATACACAAGCCAAGTCAGAATCATTATCTTTTTACGATCTTTTACCAACATCAGTCCTAACTGTAACTACCAAAAAGTCATTCATTTTCAGCATTTTAACCCTTTAAAAGCCAGTTAATGCATAGTAAATGATAAGAATATTTTTTTCTGGATTATTACAGTCAGATTATTACAAACACACATTTCTCAGTACATACAGACAAACCACACTAACATCCATACCAATACATCCACACTATTATAATCAAATTACTGTATTTCAATTGGCCTTTTATCCTTGCTTTAATGGGTTTCAATGGGAACAATTTTGTTCTCAAGTTCTTAAGTCTAATTATTTTTTTAAATGTTGCAATGTTAGAAAAAATGCTATGGAAGTCAATGACAACTGTCAACTGTTTGTTTACCAACATTTTTCAGAATATCTTCTTTTCTTGTCTCATAAAGGTTTGGGAAAACGTGAGGGAGAGTAAATGATGACAGATTTTTTTATTTTAATTTGGGGTTGAACTTCCCTTCAACACAGCCAAAATGAGTTAAACAACTGTCCAAATATAAACCTGCCACAGAATACTTCTTCTCACCTGGAGGGGGCGATATAGGGCATACTCATCACGGAAGATTTGATCATGATGAGTGACAGAGTCAAGCCAGCGGCCATCTACCAAAGCCTGTCCAATAGCTATGGCCTGAGCTCTGTGTCGGAAGAACCAAGAGGAAATAAAACAATTTAATAGCATACAAATAAGCATCTGACCATCCTTGAAGTTGTAATGAACCGAAAATACAACTGTCAAAACCAGTTTTATTGGTTCTTACCTAGTTGAAATAGTGCCATTTCGTAAGAGCCAGTTGACCAGCTCTTTACCCACAATGCAGTTGGGGTAAGTGCGCAGCCAGTACCGGTGGTCCTGGAACTCCATTCCTGTACTGTTGTGGCAAATTTTCTTCCATAGATCTTTAAGTTGAGAAGAATCCTACAAGATAACCAGCTGTTATATAACAACTCGAAAGTGAAGTAAAGTTGAGGAGGAACCTGTAAAAGACAGTTGCTACCAGAAGGATCTTTCTCTCCTCTTCATTGTGGTCAATCTTGGATAGGGCCCGGCTGTTCTGTGGGCTAACCGAACTCTCGTAAGCAGGAACCATGGATGAGATGGAACGGTCCAAGGACAGGTTGGTCACACTAGCTGACCTTAACACATTAAATAAATATTGTATTTATAGTCTATAAAAATAAGTGCTGAAATGAACAAAAATATCTTTGACAAAAGTAAACAATAAACACCTTTTTCTGGCTGGTGACTTGCCCATGTCCTCCTGGACACCAGTAAGTCTGGAACTGAGACCACTGTTCTGCGATTCCTGATGACTAGAGTAATCACACATATACACACAAATAAACCTCAGCAACAGCTTAACCATTTCCTGTGAGATACTACATAAATAAATGACACTCAAGCTATGCATGAAACAGAGTCACACTTAAGAGCAGCAGCATGTCACAAGGAGGTCATGCAAAACAAAAGTAACACTAAAACTCACTTCTTCCTCATCCCAATGGAATTCTTTCTATGCATGGAGAGAGAAAGGAGAAACGATGAGCATTGAGATAGACTTACAATACATGAGCCAGCTGATTATATATAGGCGAGCAGAGAGAATTAAAGTTAATTTGCATTACAGTAATCCTGTGACTGTTTAATGTAATTTGGTATGTCAAGAGGGAAATTCCGTTCTGAATGCAAAAATTACAACATATGAAAAAACAATATATGTGTCCACCCTGTCTAAATACTGTCTGCCAGTCCACGACGCTAGCTAGGTGAATCCCAAGAAAACATGTCCAGATCATATTTTACTCCCAAAAAAAATATTACAGGTTACATTTTATTTTAAGCTGCCCTTGTTACAGTGTAATTATACATTTAAGTACTGAGTAATATTAATTAACTACATGTACTTACTATATACTTAGGGCTTAGGATTAGGGTTACTTGCATGTAATCATGTATAATTAATCGTTATTATAATAGTAAGTACAAGTAACGTGTAACAAGGACACCTTATAATAAAGTGTTACCAAATTACATTTTGCATAAAGAAATTTGGAGCTTTTTTGGGGGTGAAATTTAACCACAAAAAAGATTTAACCAGCAACACTCTTTACTCCATTTAAAACAATTTGAACAGCAAACTATTTGAATGAATATGAACATCAAAGAAACAACAGCTAAATTGTACACTTTTCCTTGTACATCCCATGTTATTTGTTAACTACAAATTTAGTTTCTATGCTTTAGATGAGGAACAAAAGAAAAATCCTAAATCATCAGACAGCTACTTGACTAGATGGCACTGTAAGGGTCAATCCTCAAGTGAAAGAGATAAACAGCGAGAGCAATGATCATGGTAAGAAAGCAGAGTTAAAACAGAGCAGAGAAACACCAGAGGGATAAGGTAAAGTGAGCAAGAACAATGGAGTAGACAGTGATATGTCTTATGCCCCTCCCCTTTTCTGATTCTCTCAGTGTTTCACCTTTGCCAAGCCAGGTCCTCTTCCAGGAAGATGTTCCGGCTGGCTTTGCGGCCCCCCACAGGTGTGCGTGGTTCGGTGGGCTCCAGAACACACACAGAGCAGGGCGAGTCTGACAGGGCGCTGAGATCTTCTCCGATGGAGCTTGAGTCAGCTGAGTGAGCGTAGCTCAATGCTATCTTACGACAGTACGTACAAGCCCGTAAATCACCTGCAGTATGGGGGGAAAAAAGCCAAAAGAGACAAGATTAGAGAATTTGGACAACCAAGATCCCTGGCAGAGAGCAGTTTGAACTATTGTACCCTGAAAAGGTCTATAGCTAAATGTTTGGGGTCCAAAATCGACCTGATTAGAAGAATAACCAAAGTAATAGTTTCTCAGAGAATGTAGTCTAAATGAACGTCACAATCAGAATAGTTCAGATGAGTTTACAGCATAAAATATCTGAAAAATTACTACTGAAGAAAAAAAATATTGCTTTTTAGGTAGGTACCGATCCTCCTAAAGCCCGGTACACACCAAGCCGATGCCTTCGAACTAATGGCGACGAAAGCAGACTGCGGGGTCGGCTCATGTCGGTAGCGTCTGGGTCCAAAGTTGCCCTGACACACCAAGCCGACGCACGACACCTGACGGCCAAGAAGCATGTCAGTTCAGCGCTTTTCTCATGCACTGGTTCGCCAGCTGAATGATCAGATGGCCCAACTGACCGACAAGCCTCGACGCCGATACAACATGTCGAATCGGATGAAAAAAAAGACCAACTTCAGCCGACAGTGCGGAACACACTGAGAAAACTTAGTCGGCCGATGAACAAAAACTGCCCGACGGCCGACCGTATACCGAGCTTAAAAGGACAAAGTGCACACACATTTTTCAAAATCAAACCAATTAGTCCACTAAGTTCACAAGTCACTCTACAACCCATTTAAATCAAAACGCAAAAATGTCAAACCACCGCAAACACACGCAGCATGCTTGGGGTAGTCTTACTCTTTAATCTGAAATAGTTGCTCATCTTCTTGTCGAAAGCCTCTTCAAAGAGGCTATGTCCACAAACCAGCGGTCAGAATGAGACCCTCGCTCTCCACAGTGAACACCACAACAACACTCACCCGTATAGCCCATGAACTTGCCAGGAATTTCCTGGTTGCAGCATCGGCTGCAGAAGATTTGACCGCAGAGTCGACAATGGTGACGGCGTCGAAAGGTTGTGAATTTCTCGTTGCAGTCATAGCACTCCTTACACTGGCTGTCCGGCATCCAGTACTGTTTCAGATCACTGTCCTGGAACATAAAAACATGATTAATATCTGTTACAATCCACTTTTGTACTCTGTGGTGTATTCTGGAGAATATAGGTAGGCTCTTTTGTCTAAGCTTACGGTCATCTGTATAAACATGCAAAAAATACTCAAATATGGGATATTTTTTTTTCAATGACATTCATCTTCAAAAGCCTTAAAAATACAGACACAGCTAGTTCACTGGAAATCAATACCTGACTTTTCCCTTCCATGATCTCCTTGAGTCTCTTGAGGGCTGTGCGTAGCTGGACAGCTGTTCGGGGATCGTGGCTGCCCAGAGGAGCTTCTGATTTCCGTCGACCCTCTATAAATGCAAATAAACAAAAAATACAAATACAAAAAAATAAACTTACTCTGAAGTACAATATACAGGTGAAAATGCATGACACACATGCTCATTCAAAACCAAAGCCTGCAGTCAAATATCCACCAGCACTCTTTATCCTGTCAATGATTGCTTAAGTCAGCCGCCATAGGTCAGCAAGGATTTTCAGGAAATGTTGTGCGATTATGATTCTCATGAGTAGACTGTGAATGAATAAAGCATGTGAAATTACTAAAACCAACAACTAAAGCTCATAACCAAAATGTTCAGCTCAAACCGTTGACGCATTCTTTCACATGCAACAAATGTGATTCATTTAAAACAATATCCTGCAAAAATTCATTTTCTTAATCAGTATTTATGTACGTCTTTCCAGTAAGCATATCTAAACATCCTTAAAACAAAATAAATATAACTGAGTGGAAGATTCATGTTTTCAGAGAAACACGTTTACCTCAACACATTTGCCAGTTGTTATTTTGGTGGGTGTTGTTTAAAATAAGACAAAGCTATTTGGCAGTGTGTTAAGAAAAACTAACCTACTGCAATTAAAGATATATTCTCTGAAAACAAATCTTAGTATATTTGTTTCAAGAAATGTTATTTTCTTATTTAAGGATCAAGGAACTTATTTATTTCTAAAACAAAACAAAATACTGATAAAGAAAATATTTTCTTTTTGCAGAATACATACAAAATTCAACTTGGTGTTGATGAATTGAAGCAGATTTTAGGTCTATATGAAACTGACTTCATACTAGGGGTGTGCGAAATTGAAAGAAAATGATATCTTGATATTTTTTGGGATTGTTTCGATAAGGATAAGTAGACGATATTTTGCAGTGTGTTATTGTGCTGATATCTGACTACCGTGGACAGCTGCAGTTTTTGATATTCTTCATATTCTGTGTGGTCAGTTCACATCAGTGATAGAAATTAATATTTTCATATGTTTAAATTGATTTTTACATTTTATGGGCAATTTTACCTTTAATAAAGCCATTTTTCTAATAGTCTTTTGAGTCAAATTGTTACATTTAATAAGTCAATTAGAATAATAAGACAGTTAGGCTGTTACCAAACAAATGAAACCAGTATCAACAACATGAATCTTTGCAGAAGTTGCATCTGAAGTGGCATTTAGATGTATTTACACACTGTTTAATGCAGCTCAGAGGGACACGGAGTGCTTTAACCTGCACTTACAAATGCATAATGTTTTGATATTTTAAACATAAAACATTAAATACTGATATTTGAAATTTTTAAAATGAACAGATACTTTGAATGTGAAATTAAAATCGCCAGTAGGTGGCATCAAGTCACTGTTAACAAGTGAGTCATTGCGAATGAACCGAATCATTTAACGGTTGATTAATTCAGGAACTAAACATCGTCATGTTGCTCGGAGATGCAAAAAACAGTGCTGTGGCTGTTTGGCATTATTTTTTGGTGGCGAAATGGAGCAAAACAGGCAATATGGTGTCTCAATCGCAAGTCTCTTAATATTAAATTATTGATTGTTGAACTGTTGTATAAAATTAATATCACAATCATGCTTATTTTTGAACAAAAAACGGCACTCTTCGTGTGATTGTAACTATATGAAATATATATATATATATACACACACACATTTTCTGCCCCCATATCTTGAATTTTGTGATCATTTTGAATGCATTTTAATAGACTGAATCATGCAGTGAAAGAACACACTCTAAATGCACACTCGCTCTAGTCTAGACTTCATGTAATGAATGCGTGCACTCTGTAGGGGTGTTTTGTTTGGTTTTTGCTAAATACTCAATAATGTCAAATTGCACATCGTTAAAACAACAATTACGTAATTATCGCGGACGATAAGGCTGTGCGCTTCTCATGCGCATCTCGACAGTAAAGCCGGTACGCAATATTGCGTTCATAATCGAAGGCGATTCGTCTGCGATTACAAACGCGATATGTCCTAGCTTGTCAGTGAACTACGGCTCTGTGTATTAACTGCCGCTCCATCTGAAAACAGGTGATGGCGATTTACTGCTAATCAAGAAACCGGCTTTACTGTCGAGATGCGCATGAGAATCGAATTCGATTAATTGCACAGCCTTAGCGGACGATATATTTCGCAAACCCCTACTTCATACACATGAAATAAAATAAAGAATCCTCACCTTCCCAGTCCACTGTGAACAAAAAGGAACATACAACAACTTTAGCCTAAAAGATTCCTGCACATGCAATATTTTATCATAAAACTTAATCAGCACTCACAAAATATTCAGCTTCTAGTCATCTTGAAAACATCTGCAACTTACAAATAAATATTGATGGTTCACAATACTTGTTTACCACTTGAATTATAGTCATAACTCCAGAATGTAGTTTTCCAGGTTTACAGCCAAACAAAAACTGTTTCATGGATTTACTGAACCGTTGCCTGCATTTTACTAATAGTAAATGTCCAGTGGCCCTTCTGAGAGTGGTATGGATCATATGAGGTCAGAGTCTAGTCTTCGAATCACTGTTATCTTCAATGATAAACCCTGTAAGAACCATGCTGCAGTGACTAGTCATCAATCAAAGAGACCACTGATAGGATTGGCCTTTCTAACTCTAGCAAGAGCATGTTTTGAGGAATACAGAACAATGGTTTTGTCTACGAAAAAAACTAATTTTAGCATTCTCTTCTATAGAAGAACAGATACAATGTAAAAAACAAAAAAGAAAGTACAAACCTAGACGATAACTGTGGACAGCTGAAAAAAAGACAATTGTGTATGCAATCTTGTGTTTTTGTACCTGAAGCAGTGGATGTTCTTCTGGGAAGTTCTGAATGTTTCCTGTGGGGTTCGGAGCCATGTATGGAATGGGAGGGACTTGTCCAGGTGCGCCGTGGCCCCTGCGGTGATGATGAAGCCGACTGACTTTTCTCGGTCACTGAAGGAGGCCGTCCTTCCTCTGAACAATTGAAACCAACAGAAAAGCTCTGTCTCCATCAAAAGGTAGAACATTTCAAATTTTGTGCTGATTGGCTGATTTAAAGAAAGAATTTGCATTGTGTTGACATTTCTTCTTTGAATCTTTTTTTCCCGATTTTTGTTTGCCCAATTATTAATTTTTTCTATGCTTGTATTTCCGTACAAAATCTAGACTTACCAAGTTTAGCAAGCTTTTTTGCTGGTGCAATGTTTGCACCTGTTTTTTCTAAAAGGAATGAAAGGGAGAGATTAGAGAGCTGATCACTATTATTTTTTTTACTTAAAAGGAATTTAAAATTGTATGGATTATCATACTGATTAACTGTAAATCAATACATCGAGAATAATATTCAAAGAAACTAATTTGTTATTTCTGACATTTCTCTGTTGTAGTATGTCAGAGTATTTCTTCAGCTCCACTGACCTGATCAAATATATTACCTAAACAAAATCATCAAATGTCCAACACAAATGCAAATGTTGAACTATTGTTAAATCTATTAGTATCATCTGTTTCATAGTTAATGCACATGCAGTAGGAGTTTGACTTCTCTTCAGTGTTCTTAGGGCACATCATTTCCTCACAGTAAGCCATTTACTCCTTAATGTAAAGTGAACTATTACTTTAATAGAGATCATCTATTCCTTTTAGCCCTATGAACAGATCTGAATAAAACTCCTATGAGCTAAGTGGACAGGATGCACCTAAATATTATTTCTTAAAGCTTTATGTCTTATTATAATTTCATATTAATGGGTCCACTTTCACTCTTGTACAGCAGGGCTTCAAGCAGGACTGTTCTGTTTATATTATACACAGGGACAGAAAAAAACAAAAACTAACTATGAGTAAAAAAAAACAAAAAAAAACACATGCAAGCTTGCAGAATGGGCACTGTGTTCTTGGTACATTTTGAGCAAAATCACATGATTGTTTGTTTCTGTCCACTGAATGTTCAATACAATTCTCACCACTGGCTTTCTGGAATTTTCAGTAGAGCACATTCTCTAAAACTAGAATGGGCACTTCATGTAACCCTTGTACTTTTATTCCAGAAATCAAATTCAAGTTATTAAAATGCTAGAAATGTGTTATGCTTTAAATGTGCAACCAAACAGTCAATCAAGAACACAAAGTACTATGCATCCAATTTCCAAATAAGTGCAATTGACCCATTAAAAAGGACTACATTCGCATAATTACATGAAGCAGTTTAATGGAGGATGATATCCACGAATCTGTGTTTGGTGGCAGAAAACAAACAATGAACCGTTGAAACCAACTTCACGATTTACAAAAAAGGAAATGCAGGTGGAGATGTTGATTACGACACAATGGCGTGAAAAAAATTCAGTTTCACCTTTGCTGAAGCGGAACAGACTGACGAAGGAGCTGTAGGCAGAGCGCAGGGGTGGCTCGTCCTGCTCGGGGGTCAGGGGTTTGAAGTGCGTCAGATGGGAGGGACTGGTGGGAGAGAGAGGCGGCTCGGAGCTCCAGTCCATCGCAGAGGATGATGAGGAAGCCTTGTCTTCAGCAGCCATGTCACTGCCCCTGCGGGACAATCCAAACCAGACTTAATCAATACAATTCCAAATACAATAATGTATGTTTGATTATATGTGTATACCAAATAAACATTGGTTTGGTACTCTAAGTGTCTAAATAAATAATGTCTCAGTAATGTAACCCTGATGGATACTATTGGGTCAGTAATTCTAGGCTAAAGCACTGAAGTTAATGCAGAAGTCAGTCATGTGAGCTGTATAATGTGAACTTAACTACAAAATACTATAAATGAAGACATGTGAACAGACTTGCTGACTACAAAAATACGTGTTCCTGTGGCTCAGTGGTAGAGCATTGCGTTAGCAGCGCAAAGGTTGTGGGTTCAATTCCCAGGGAACACACATACTGGCAAAAAATGTATAACCTGAATGCACTGTAAGTCGAAAGCGTCTGCTAAATGCATAAATGTAAAAAAAAAAAGATCACAAGGCAGACTGTAAAAGAGAAGTTACCTTTATAACAAAAGAACTTCTGGCCAATGTGATATCAGTTCAGAAAAACTGATAAGTGATAACCAATCACTAACGTTACAGCATTTATTATCTATTATACACTAATTTCAGAAACAGGATCGGCAGTTCTTGACTAACTAGCTGTAAGTGGCCAAGTTATATGGCTGGAGGAATGGCACAAAAAGGCCGGAAAAAGAAAACACAAACACGAGTTTTAATATGTCATGTGATTCCTAGAGAGCGGTACTATGGCGAAGGCCTGCTCGTGGAATAATAACTATTTTATTCTGACCTAACCGGAAAGAGCGTCCAATCAACTAACATACTTAATATTCCCGAGCCAAACCTTCGTCTTCGTAGGCCTCGTTAACTGGCCGCTTGACAAACGCCAACATGCCAACCTCCGCCTTTCACCCAATCAGGCGAGCCTATTCACGAACCCGCCTAATACACCATTAACATACAGGAACAACGCCTTCGCAATAGTAGGACACGTAAACTCGCATTACACTGGCGGTTTATTATATTAGTTTTAATCACATACACGTTCAGCTAATTTACGACTGTTAATCATGCATGTGCGTTATTATTACAAACACGCTAGAAAAGAGCTCTGCTGTGTTATTGTTTTAGCGAATTCATAACAGATCACGTGTGAAGTGGATGAGACACAACATAAATAATAATTTTAACGTAACGTTATTGCAAAATGCTCCTTAGCGAATATACTAACACATAATAGAATACAACAGAGCTAATAAATACTGAACTGTGTCACATTTAAGCAGTGATGCTGCTGTAGACTTGTTATCTGAAAGTATCTCATCCATTTAGTCTGTTTGGCTTTTAGACACATTCAGTTTTGCTTGTTGTTGTCTTATAATATATATTTAACTCATACGTTAGTTTTCAACAACAATGTCAAATTTCCTGTTTCATCTATTAAAGGCCCCAGTAAAGTTAGCAAAGCTAACGTTAGCTGTCTGATAAACTAATACCAACATAACGTTAACTTACATGTATCATCACGGCATAACATAAATATTAGACGTACCTGTGCCACCTTTCTTTACACCATGTCTATGTTCGTTGTTTAGAGATGTCATTAATATTTAATTAATTTAACCGAAAGACATTTTCAGTTAATTCCACCCTTGTGATGTTCGGCGACTTGATCAGACCAGCTAAGTCGATCACAAAGAGTTCGAGCGGTGTTATGGTAGATAGCGCTTCTCGTGAACTCAAAGCCAGGCATAGCTAATCGATAAAAATCACGTGTCATTTTACAATACTCATTATAATATTTTAGACATTTAATTAAGCTTCTAATCCACAGTTTAAGAATTCACAAACCACCTTCATATAAGCACACAGAATGTGTAGATAAAGTGTCAAAATGTCATGTTTCGTTAGTTTATTTAGAAAAGTAATATCATATTTGGTTATATGTCAGACGTCATTGGTTTAATGCTTTTATTTAGATTTAAACTTGTACAAGGGATGTGTATATTGTACGAGGTTAATAATTAAAAACGAAATTATAACACAACACAAATAAAACAGCAAATTAGAAATAAAAGAAAAACAGTTTTAAAAGATTAAATTAGTACATACTCAGAACATTGACTGTAAAGTGGCAACTCGCGCTTCTTATTCACCATTGAATCGTTATGTACTTAACCACAGCAGTGGCATCGCTTAAGCTGATTCACTAAGAATATTTCTAGTCTTCTAGAGATATAGACAAACTATTTATTTTAATTTTAAGGTTTACACCATAGTTTGCATGAATTAGGCTTCATCTTCTGCTGTAACTCTGTGTTCAGATTTTGTCTTCTCATCACATTCCTTGTTCTCATCCCTTGTGTTAGTAGACAGTTCAAGCTCATTTCTTGCAGTTTTCTTGGTTCTATACCTTCCCATGTCTCTCTGCTGAAATTGGTGGCAAGAGGATCCCTTTAATAACACATAATATGAAAAACTCAAGTCAGAGTATGCATAATGAAGTATGCAGGAATACAGTATGCATAAATAAGTACAATCATAGCCAAAAATAAGCTTACGTGAGTATAATATAATCGTACAAAATGGGAAATATCTGCTCTACTGTACATTTTAGTAATGATTTGCTCACATGTGCTGCGTGACGTGGATATCTCCCTATGGCGTCCATGAGCTCAAGGTTTGCTAGCCACTGCTGGTGCCACACCTGAACGCTGTAACGGGGCCTGCAGGTGGACAAACGCTGAAGGAGACACTGGTTCTCTCTAGTGATGCGAAGCAGCTCCTGCTGTCGTTTCTCTGAGCCAAGACTGAAACAGAAACCATAAAGTACGATATAAATGTTTAAATATAATAGAAGTTATTGAATATTATATTGTTGTATATATTATACCTTTTCTTTACATAGTCATTTCTACAGTCAACTCCCCCGCTGGTCTGCATTATATGGGACATTTTGTCAAGAAGCATGTGATTTTCTCTTTTGATTCTCGAAACCCGTTCTTCTTCAAGCTGGTTATGATAGACGAGAGAATGGTTTCTCAAATGTGTTTACTAAAGATTAACATGCATGCGTTTCCCGAGCTTTCCATTTTTTGACAGTTAAACGGTGGAAATGTCGACATCTGGTGGTTGTTCAGCTCTCCTACCTGTCGTTTATTCAGTTTGACAAGAAGATGGTTATAGGTTTTCGGTGGAGTTGTCTTGATAGTTGGTTTTGCGGATGTTACCTGGAAATATTATGCATATGATAACAGTTTATGCGGTAGGTTTTATTAGAACGAAAACCCAAACAAACATAGCCTACTGACAGACATGGGTAGTAACTGATTAGCTGGATTAGGCCTACGTAATCAGATACAAAAAAATTGTTAACACTTTATTTTAAGGTGTCATAATACAGAGAGATTACCTAATTAAGTAAGCCTACTTAGTAGTAGTCATTGTACTTACATGAAACAAAATGTCCTTACCACGTAGCTAAGTTATGGAACAGCCTGTAATTAGTAATAGGCTACTGTTACACATATAACAGATACAGTCGGTTACATAGCTACTTGTACACTTAAGTACAATCTCGATACACTTTATTTTAGGTAGCTTATGCTTGTGTAATATGTAATGTAATAAGAAATGTATTTCATGTATTTTAGCTGTGTACTGGTGGGTTAAATCAAACTAAGGTGCAGCTGGATAATAAGGTGTACAGTAAAGATACACGAGGTACACTTAGGTACAATCTTGATACACTTTATATTAAGTAGCTTACATCTGTGTACTTACATTAATAATTACATTGTATAAAGTCTGCAACACAAATATAATATTATTTTGGTTACAGAAGTAGCTGTGTAACAGACTCTTATTACAGCTGCTTATTACATCTACATAATTACAACAGCTGTTCCAGAATTTAGTTACATTTTGTTTCATGTAAGTACAATGGTTACTATTAAGTACGTAACTATGTAATTACTCTGTATTACGGACACCTTAAAATAAAGTGTTGCCAAAAAAAATTAAATACTCGTAATTAGACTACAGTAAAAAATTGTATTGATTACATATTATTCACACAATAGAAATAAGTGTTTCATAATTTATTGATTCTCTCTAATTTCTCTTTTTTATCTTTTAAATGTCCCTTTCTAAAATAGTCTACCACTTATATACACTCACATTCACACAGAGATCAGTCAGTCAATATTCAGGTGGCGACAGTGTATTTGACCAATGATTTACAAAAATAATTTCAGGTTTAATAAGTGTTTCAACATTGCATCAACTTTTAATAAACACATTCATTTTCATTAGAATTATCACTCAGTATGTTAACCATGTATTACTATGTATTATTTAAAGGCTTTTGTCTTTCAAACTCA